>CM054061.1:293583653-294194885 GCA_028641055.1 Alopecurus myosuroides
CCATTTCATGCCAAAAGAGAGACCACATGCTCTGAGCATATCCTCGAGAATCTGATTGACTCTTTCGACTTGCCCTTGAGACTGAGGATGGTAGGCTGTGCTGAACATAAGTTTGGTGCCCAAGGCTTCTTGAAAGCTTTTCCAGAAATGAGAAGTGAATATGCTTCCACGGTCTGAGCTTATTTCCAATGGAACGCCATGAAGAGGAACAATCTTTGTTGTGTAGAGCTCTGCTAACTGACTAGCTGAGATTGTCTCTTTGACCGGAAAGAAGTGAGCTACTTTAGTGAGTCGATCAATGACAACGAAGATTGCATCGTTGCCCCTCTTGGACTTTGGAAAACCAGTGACGAAGTCCATTTCAATCATGTCCCACTTCCACTCAGGGATTTTCAGAGGTTGGAGAAGACCGGCTGTTTTCTGATGAACTGCCTTAACACGTTGACAAACGTCGCATTCAGAAACGTATTGAGCAATTTCACGTTTCATGCTAGGCCACCAATACAGTGTCTTGAGATCCTAGTACATCTTTGTACTTCCAGGGTGTATGGAGAGAGGAGTTTCATGAGCCTCCTTGAGAATGACATCTTTGAGACTTTGAATTTGAGGAACTGCAATGCATCCTTCGAAGAACACAGTTCCCTTGTCATCAATTGAGAAGGACTTAAATTTCTCCTTGCCTTCTTTGATGTGCTCTACCATCTTCTTGATTTCAGCATCACGAAGTTGTTCAGAACGAATCTTGTCCTCGAGAGTTGGACTGGCTGTCAAGTTTGCAAGATAGCCTTGAGGAACAAGACCAAGGTTGAGCTTCTGGAATTCTTCATGAAGAGGAGGTTGGATTTCCATGATCATGAGATTATTGCAATACGACTTGCGACTGAGAGCATCGGCCATAACATTAGCCTTGCCTGGAGTGTAAGAAATGGTAAGATCAAAGTCTTTGATCTTTTCAATCCATCTCCTTTGTCTGATGTTTAGATCTGGTTGAGTGAAGATGTACTTCAGACTCTTATGATCGGAAAAGATTTCAGTGCGATTACCCAACAAGTATTGTCTCCATTTCTTGAGGGCAAACACAACTGCTGCAAGTTCAAGGTCATGAGTGGGATAATTGAGCTCATGTGTGTTCAACTGACGTGAAGCATAAGCCACAACTTGACGTTCTTGCATAAGAACTGCACCTAGACCTTGGAGAGAAGCATCACAGAATATTTGGAAAGGTTTGGAGGGATCTGGGCCAACCAGAACTGGTGTAGAAGTGAGTTTAGTCTTCAGGAGATTGAAGCTTTCATCACATTGTGGAGACCAGACGAACTTCTTGTCCTTCTTTGTGAGGCCAGTGAGAGGTTTGTCAATCTTGGAGAAGTTTGGGACGAAACGACGGCAATAGCTAGCCAAGCCAAGAAAACTTCTTACTTGCTTCACCGTCTTTGGAGGTTTCCAATCAACAATTTCTTTAACCTTTTCTGGATCAATGGCTATGCCCTTGGAAGAGATGACATGACCAAGATAAACGACTTCGGAAATCCAAAACTCACATTTGGAGAATTTGGCATAGAGAAGATGCTCGCGAAGCTTCATGAGAGTTAGACGAAGATGTTCTTCATGCTCTTCCTCGGATTTGGAGTAGACAAGAATATCATCAAGATATACCACAACGAACTTGTCTAGGTATTCATGGAAGACAGAATTCATGAGTCGAGAGAAGGTCGCCGGTGCATTGGTGAGACCAAAGGACATGACGGTGAATTCATATAGACCGTAGCGAGTGGTGAAGGTTGTCTTTGGAATATCCTCTTTTCTGATCTTTATTTGATGGTAACCCATTCTCAAGTCCAACTTGGAGAATATTGAGGCTCCAGCAAGTTGATCAAAAAGATCATCGATACGAGGAATTGGATACTTGTTTTTGATGGTTTTCTCGTTAAGAGGACGATAGTCAACAACGAGTCTCTTTGTGTGATCCTTCTTCGCAACGAACAGAGTTGGGCAACCCCAAGCCGAGGAACTAGGTTGAATGTAACCTTTTTCCATGTACATATCAATTTGTTCCTTCAACAACTTCAGCTCGGGAGTTCCTATCTTGTAGGGATGCTTAGAGATTGGAGCAGTACCTGGTTCAAGTTCGATCACGAACTCAACAGCTCTGTCCGGAGGCATTCCTGGCAACTCTTCTGGAAAGACGTCAGGGAAGTCGCAAACCACCGGAACATTTTCAAGTGAAGGTAGGGGTTTTGCATTGAGGGTGTATAGCTGGCTGGAACTTGATTCATGTGGAGAATAGACTATCTGGCCAGAAGGGTGGAACAGAGTTATTGACTTTTGAGCACATTCATTTTTGCTTTATTGGCCTTCAGCCAATCCATACCAAGAATGACATCAATGTCAGAATTTCCCAGCAACATGAGAGAAGCAAGGAATATGTGGCCTCCAATTAGGATTTGATTGTCCTTACTTATCTTGGAAGTCAACATTTGAGATCCCGGGGAGTGAATAGTGATTTGATTGCTTAGTGGAACCACAATTAGGTTGTTTGTTGTGGCAAAGGTCTTTGACACAAAAGAATGTGATGCTCCGGTATCAAACAACACTTTAGCTGGATTAGAGTTTACGGGAAATGTACCGAGAACGACGTCAGGAGCTTCCTCAGCTTTGTCGATCTTGACATGATTCACCCTTGCGGTCCTCCCGACAGGCCTGTTGTTGGAGTTGAAGGCCTTAGGCGGGGGAGGGCGCACCATTGCCTGGTTTGTGTTAGGACGAGGTGGTGGTGGAGGTAGCTGCCTCTGCGTGCACTTGTCGGCGTAGTGCCCCGTCTGCTTGCACTTGTATCATGTGACGACACGAGGAGGCCCTGGCCTTGGCTGCCCCATCGAAGCCCTTGGATCATGCATCTGAGCAGGGTTGGGTGGGCGGGGAGCGAAGCCTGGAGAAGTTTGGGCGTATGGAGCCCGAGTGACAGCACCATTTGGTACCCAGATGCGGCGCTTCTGCGGAGGGGTGGTCATGTTGGAGGAGGAACCACCCTCACGCGAGTGCTTGCGAGACTCCTCGAACGCCTTGCGCCCATTTTCTTCATTGAGCGCGGTGTTAACGAGATCCTCGAAGCTGTTGGCCTTGACATTGGTGAGGGCATACTTGAGTTCCGGGTTCAAGCCTCTGCGGAACCTTGCCATCTTTTTAGCTTCAGTGGACACCTCATCTCCAGCGTATCGAGCAAGGCGATTGAACTCACTCTGATAGCCGATGACGTCCAACTTGCCCTGCTTGGGAGAGCAAAACTCTTCACGCATTCTTTCCATGAGACCATCTGGAATGTGGTGCTTCAGGAAGGCTTCCTTGAAACGATCCCACGTGACTGGCATCCCAGTTCTCATGGCCTAGAAGTTTTCCCACCAAGAAGCTGCCTGACCCTTCAGCAGATAGGAGGCATACTTGACCTTGTCTTCTTCAGCTACGTGTGCAATCTCCAGATCCTTGGCTATCTCACGGATCCAGTCATCAGCGTCCAGAGGCTCGCGTGTGGCCACGAAAGCTCTTGGGCCCAGACTGAGAAACTTTTTGATGCTGACTCGTGGAGCTGTCTGGTTGATGTGCTGATTAGCCTGAAACTGGGCCATCTGCGTCATGACTTGGGTCATCTGAGTCAACAGCTCCGCGATTGGCGGTGGCTCAGGCGTAGAGTTCCTTGTTGGCGGCATCCTGAATGGAAATGCATTTTAGCACAACAATAGAAAAAGGATAGACTTGGCAACCGAAAGAGAGATTATTCCGACGCATGAATAGACAACCACAAGGTTCACCATCACATGTTCAAATACATCAGAATATCCAATACACCATAAATGGTTCGAATACCAAAGGATAACTAAACATAGCTAAGAATGGATACATCGGTACTCCCATGCTCATCACGCAGGACGGCGGCTAGGAGTACGGCGAGAGGTACGGTGAGGAGCACGCCCACGAAAGTAGGTGGAACGACGATCCACGTAGATCTGACGTGGTCTGAGACCGACTCTAGGCGTGGTGAAGTACATAGCGTCGACTCCCTGTGCTCCAAAGCGTGGAATCCCAGTGTAACCAGCACCAAGGTTAAGGAGTGGACCTCTGATCGGCTCGTAACCTCCAGCATCTGGTAGACGACGCCCAACTGGCTGATCGAAACATGCAAAGCGCTCGTCTCCAACAAAGTCTGAGGTGTAAGTCGCCAGACGAGTCAAAGCAAGGTAAAGTTGCTCTCTGACTGAAGCCAACTCCTGAGATAGTGTGTAGGCAACTGCGTCACTGTGTCTCACAAACTGAGCGGTGGTGTGCAGCCTGGAGTTATCATGCTCGTACACATCCAAGTTGCCGTGGAGAGTGAAGTGAGCTCCCTCTGAAGTGATGTAACCACGGGGGATGTGGCGATAGATAGAATCGTCAAATCCCCAGTAGTCAGCACGAAGGACGGTGAGGCCCACATAAGCTGCCTGCTGCACAGCCATATCCACTGTGGAACCCACTGCCTCGTAGCGGTGAACTACGCTCATGCCATCATCTGACAGAATGTAGACGATAGCCTGGTAGTAGGTCTGCTCAAACTCTCGCTGCTGCTCGTAGACCTGGTACTCTGGTGCCCAATGAAACCCCAGAAAAGTGACCATGTCTCTCAGCATCTCCGGATAACCGGCAGTGCTCTCGCAACGAGTCATGCGAACCACCTGCGGGTAGAACCTGAGATCCATCTGCAGATGATCGGGGAAGCTTTGATTAGACGCCGGTAGAAAAACTGAAGTGGCAAGCAACAACATGGTTCCAACGGACGAAAAGGATCTTGAGAAGAACAGGATATCGAAGCAACATTTGGGAAACACGAGACCAAACACTCCTGAGGTACTACGGAAAACCCATCCGGGCTTCTAAAGGATCAATATCTACTGCTTTAAGGAATAGAGGATCTGCTTCCGGGGCTTACACGCCTCCGTTCTCAATCGTGAGTAGGCAACATGATAAATCATGTCACAACCACCTCCATTCCTATGGTCTAGTAGATATAACCATCCTAGAGAAACCAGGATACGTGAAATCCTAACTTGAAAGTTTAGATGAGAAGAGAAAACAACGTTGCACTTCCTTACCAGAAAAAGGGAGGGTGGGTGGGGAAAGAAATAAAAGAACAGAATTCCTACTCTCACGTTTCATTTTTCCTATATAGCTACAAAATAGTTTCTAGACTCAACTGCGACCAGTAAAAGGGATCCTACAGGCAGACAGGCTCTGATACCATTTGTCGCACCCGGACTTCTAGAGGATACTCACAGCCCGCTAAACAGTAGAAGATTGGATTACGGGGCCTACCTGCACCCGCACCTCTTACGAGTAGGCCATCACGTATACGTGTGACAACCAACCTCTACTATTCATCGTCTCTGCAAACCATCCCCTAGGAATCAGGATACATCCATGGACGTACTTCATACCATACACACATGGTACGTCAACGGCATTTTAACAAGTGATATCACAACTAATCTCTAAGATACAAAGAAATAGAGATAAGTGGCAAAAGCTCTCACTAGAGCAGAGATAGCAAATACAGTCATGCAGAGGACACATGTCCCAACAAATCATCATTACATCACAGCGGAAGCATCCAAAGTGTCTGAGTACAGACAAGATCCAAATAGGCCTAAGAGGCCGGAAATGAAAAGGAAACGGAGCCCATCCACGAAGTCTCGGATCCTGCCCGGGTCCGCTATCTACTCGTCAGCAGCCTCGTCATACTCCACGTAGTAGCCACCATGGGTATCCTCGGAAACGTAGTCTGCAGAACACGCAGCCCCAAAGGGGTCAGTACAGCCGAGTACTGGCAAGCAGGACGCACAAGATACCAAAGTGTACCCGGCAACACCAAGTACAGATGCTTTGGGTTCAACGGAAGAATAGGTGATACAAAAGTGCGGCAGCGGGCTGCAGTAACCAACTACAGAGACACGCTACAACTTCCGGCAAATAGAAAGGAGATAAGTAGCGTATCGGAACCAACTACCAACAACCTCAAACAAACCCATCCTGGATCTCGCCCCTTATCCAAAGAAGCAATCCGAGGATAACTCACATAGTTGGATTGATGAAGGTTCAGGTTATTGTGTCAATAAGCCTATTACTAGTCAAATTATTATTAATTAGGTGTAAGTTGTCTAATCCTTGTTAGCCAGCCCTATCACCAAGTCATCCATAACCGCGGACAACACGGCTTCTGGAGAAGATTTAACCCTGCAGGGGTGCACCAATTTGGCCGTACACGTAAGAATATCCCGCCAGACGGGGATCAAACCCACCAAGCGAGGCACTCTACACAACCCAACTCTTCTTCGCATCAAGCCCAAAGAACCACGTGTTGTGCGTGCGCGGCTAATCGAGCCCCCACGAAGAAAAGGGGGACCCTCATAGCACTGGAAGACCACGCCGTCCTAAATGCCGACTACAAAATTCCACCCTGGCGCCAAGGGTTCGTACCTGCATATGCGTGCATCAAATGGAAAGCCCTAACTAAGTGTGGCGATTTGGACGAGATGCGAATCGAATCAGAGTTGCGGGGGGCGCCCATACACGCTTCCCACATGCGGTTAGCGCGCTCAACATGGATCCAGAGGACAAGAACTTTTCCTGAGTTCGACACTAGCAGGCCTCAAAACCATACCCGGCCTCCTGCCGGTGCCTTATCATCAAATTAGCATTTACCTCAAACATTAACAGGTTGTTGTTTAAACATCGAGCCCCCAGAACATAATAAAATATGATAACAGAAATAAGGGACAGCAGACTCGAGCATAAACAACCCTAAGCATGCTAGTAAGACAGGCAACAAGCAACGGGGTTATAGGTGTGGAGGATAGGCTATATCAGGGTTACAGGATAACATGTGATAGGATCGGAACACAAGCAACGAATCTTAAGGCTAGCAGAATAGACAACGGAAAGTATCGGTATCCAGTGTGGAAAGGACACAATGGTTCATGTGAGTGAATACTTGCCTGCAAACTCAGTAGCCTGGTACTGGGCTAACTCCTCTGAAGTAGTGTCGTAAACCTCGTCTGTCTCAACGCCATCGTCTATTCGGGAAGAAGCAAACAAACAACGAAGAGAAACGAACAATCAATAACATGGCATGATGCACAAACATGGGATGATGCATGGCAATTTAATTGATGCATCCAATATAATCTAGTTGACATGGTAAACGTATTTAAATGGGTCCATATGCAATTTGGGTTGCATATAGAAAGCTCATGAATTAAAGTTGAATTAAGTGATCTATAATTAACCATCATGTGAAAGTTGATTAGAATGATGCATGGATGATGAAAACAATAAGAAAACAACAATAGCTTAAATTTGATATGTTGTTTACCAAGTTTGGGATTTTATTTATTAAGTTATGAAATTTGGCTTCTTAAATGAGTTACACAAACATTTATTGTTTTCACCCATTTTAATTGTTCAAAACAGATAACAAAATTCATATTTGGGAAGAACACAAAATTTTAGGTGGAATACATATTTCATTTGTTGAAAATGGATTTAAAATGAGCAAGTTATTAATTTGACAATTTTAAATGCATTAATTAAGAAACAGTTGTTTTCAGCAATTTAAATTGTTCAAAACAGAAAACAAAGTTGATATTTGCAAAGTTCATGAAAAATGGAATGGAAAACATATTTGGTTTGTTGAATTTGGAATTTTATGCCCAAGTTATGAATTTTGCAATATTTAAGGCATTTAAAAAGTAATAAATGTTTTCAGCATTTTAAATTATTCAAAAACAGAAATAAACTTGATAATGTGGTAGAGCATTTAAAATGGAGTGGTTTTCATGTTGAAAGTTTTGCAATTTGAGATTCCAAGCAAAAGTTATTAAATTACAAAGTTTATTTGATAATCTGCCAATTTTATTAAATTACAGGGACTAGGAAAAATATTAACAGGGACTTGGTTGCGAAAACGTATTGATTCTGGATCTGGAAAAAGAAAATAAAAAAGTGTGTTTTATGCCGTGCGGGGGGGATCGAACCCAGGACCTCCTGGTGCGCGCGCACGGGTTGCAACCAGTGGGCTGCTGAGGCTTGTTTGGTTTATACAGTATGAGTGGGGGTTTTGGGGTGCAGACTCGGAATTATCTCTGACGAAACTGACAGCGTTCAGTTACTGAATGTTGACGAGGGGCAGATCGACGATGACGACCCGGCGTGGTGCGATGCCGACGTGCGCTGGGGTGGTGCGGCCGTGTGCGTGTGTAGGCGCCGTGGATGCAGAGGGGAAGAGAGGAGGAGGGCGAGTGCTCACCGTGGGCCTTTGCGAGCGGGAGCAGGCGACAGAGAAAGGAGAGGCGGTGAGGCGCTCGACGGCGGCGAACGGAGGCTTGGCGTCGACGATCCCGTGCCCCAGGGGCTCCTCCCTGGAGGCGAAACGGAAGAGGAGGACGCGGCCTTTCCGTTCCCGCAGCTAGCCGGCTCGGAGGGGCGCCATGGCTGCGGCGATCACCGACCGTTCTCCTCCGTCGCCTCGGTGTGCAGGTTCAGAGAAACAGAGAGCAGGGCAGTGAGAGGGAAGAAAGGAGGCGACGGCGGCTGGAGGAGGAAGAGGGAGCTAGGTTAGGGTTTGGAGCCTCGGGGGGGTAGAAATAGGAGGGAAGAGGGCTAGGTGGAAAGCTGCTCGGTGGGGGAGCCTCCCCTCCTCTGTCTCCGTACAGAGGAGGAAGACGACAGGGGGTCGTGGGCGCCTGGGCTTCGTGGGGTGTGGTGGGCTCAGCCCAATTGGGCTGGCCTGCCCCCCCCCCCCCCCCCTTCTCTCTTTTCTGTTTTTATTTTTCTGTTTACTTCTTTTTTTTTGTAGGAAAGAAAAGGAGAGAAAAATAAATAGGATTTTTGGTGCTTTTACTTTAACAATAATTTTTATTGAATTTCAAAACAGCAAAGCCCAAAGTGTTAACTTTGTTTTCAAAATTTCAAACTGCAATTTGATTTGAATTTTGTCATTTGAGTTTCAAATAGGGTTTCAAAAGAATGGAATTTTGAATTAATCAATATCATTCCACAATTCCAAACAATTATGAATTTCTTCTTGAATTGAAAATGTTTGCAAAATTTTAATTTGAATTCACAATTGGAACATGCCAAGTATGAAATGGATTTGAATTCGAATTACAAATGAAAACACTAGAAGACAAATGCAAAAGTTTATGATGCATGATGCAGAACAAAAATTTAGCAAGAAGCAAACAATTTGGGATTGTTTCATACTTGGGATGTTACAACTAGGTAGACACCCTATGTGACAAGAAACAAGTATGCAACGGAAGTAATATGCAAGGCACAAGATAATCACAAGTGTAAACACGGAGATAAGGATATGTTTTCCGTAGTTCCTTCTTAAAAGAAGTACGTCTACGTTGGAAAGGTGGGGAGACACCTAGGCGCTCCTCAATAGCATGGAGTGCACACCTTGTTCTCCTTGAGCTTCTCCGGTGAGGGAGATTCTCGTTTTCACTATGAGGTCGACTTGAAGACGTTGACCAAACCTTTACAAGTGATTGAGGCTACTCCACAAGTGAGATGGAGGATCTCAACAATCTGAACCTTCTTGCTACAAGGTGGAAGGTACAAGCACTAGGGTTTCTCTAGGATGACAAGGCAACCAAGAGATTTACAACATCCCAAGAGTTATGATAAGGGAAAACGATTTATGGCTTGGTAGAAGTGTAGATCTTGGCCTCCTCCATCAGATCCTTGAAGTGCATCAAGTTTGGTTGGAGGAGGAGGGGGATTTAGGCGTTTTGAGCTCTCAAACAATGGAGGAGAGAGAGGAATGGACGAACTAGCTATCTAGAGGATGAAGACAACTATTTATATCCTCCTCCAAAATCTAGCCGTTGCTGCTTTCGAGGGACGGAATATTCAGGTATTACTACCGGAAATTTCCGAAGTAGCTGGGCCGGATATTTGAAAAGTCCGGGGGGGCGATTATTGAATAATCCGGTAGCCGGAATTTTCCGGCCAAAATTCCGCCCCCATATCTGAGAGCGGGCAGCAGCGACACATCCAAAATTCTGCTAAGGACCAGAGGCCGGAAATTTACCCCGGAATATTTCGGGCAAATTTCTACCCCTACAGCGGGCAGCTAAGACGCATTCAAATTTCTTCTAAGGACCAGAGGCCGGAAATTTACCCCGGAATATTCCGGGCAAGTGGGCAGCTGGATGCACAAAACTTCATCAGACGAGCCTCGAGTAGGCCGGAATATTCCGGGGCTGAGGCCAGAATTTCCGCCCGATAACCACCGGAATTTCTGTGCAAGTGTACTGAATAATTTGGCTGCAGATAATGGCTTATCTCAAAAATTACTTTGTGAATCTTCTCAAAGATATTACTATCGATCATGATAGATATTACGAGGCCAGGTGTGAACACTTAAACCACAAGGTTAGTAGATAGACATGTGTTGTTATCATCACCAAAATCATTAGAGGAGACATGAGCTTTCACCCTCTCGTGGTTGTTCGCGGTCTTGGGGCTCGACATCCTCGGACCTTTCCCTCGAGCGCTCGGGGGTTACCGCTACCTCTACATCGCCATCGACAAATTCACCAAGTGGGCGGAGGTAGAAGCTGTCCACGACATCCCGGCAAGGACGGTGGTGAAATTCATCAAGGGGTTGGTCTGCCGCTTCGGCGTGCCCAATCGCATCATCACCGACAATGGCGCGCAATTCACAATCGGCCTCTTCAAGTCCTATTGCGCCAACCGGGGAGCAATGCCGGAACCCAGGGACGAAACTCTACCTCGTCCTCCGCGAGCCATGCTCGGTTTTCTCCTCTTTTTTGCAAGTGAAGAACGGGGGGGGGAGGGGGAAAAGATGGTGTGGAATGGGAGAGGGGTCGCCCCCTCCTATTTATGCTGAGCTGAAGGGACGGCACCGCGCTTGTTCAGACTTCCACCGGCTCGAGCGTCGAGGCAGAAGGGGCCACGTCCAGAGGGGGACGTGACCAGACGCCAAGGCACTTGCTGCTCTGCACCGCCCGATCAGAATAGTAATAGCAACAAGACTTTTCTGCCACGTAGGAAGATCATGGGATCCCCCGCGAACCGTCGCGCCGCGTGGGGAGGCTGGCCCTGCAACTGGAGGGCCCAGGCCGATTCGCCTTCCCTCACCGCGCGCGTCATGGGCCCGAGGGCTAATGTTGGACCCACGGATACCAGGGTATCATGGGCGTCTGCTGCTGGCCCAGCCCATCAGGTACGGAAGGAGTCTGTACCAGTCTACCGCCAGGAGAGGAGCCCCCTAACAGTTCCTTGCTAAGGGCAGCCCCTTGGTGAAGAGTCTTCCCCCCGGGGCTCCGTCGCACGTCGCTGGGGAGGAGCCCTGCTTTGCCCCCGCTCCTTCCCGGAAAGAGCCTCACCCGTTGGGAGACAGCCCATGTGAGCGTGACGTTCTGGCCCCTGTGTGGATGACGAAGGCACCGCAGGGGACAGAGCCGCACCAAAGCCCGGTCTGGGGCTTTCTTCTTTGGTCCAAGAGACCGAGTCCGCGCTACAAGACGACGACGGCGTCACCGAGCTCCCCACCCGTGACGCCATGGACGGTGGAGTTGTCCCCCGGCGACCAGGACCGTGCACGAGGCGCAGTAGTACGGACGCTCCATGCTTTGGCACCATGTGGTATCCTTTTCCGCCAAGTGAGCGGGAAAGAGAGACAACTGCCGGTATAAGTAGACTACCCTCACCACCATATGAGAGAGAAATCTGAGAAGTAGATAGACCACCACCGAAACTTCACGTTATACTATAACCACCACAATGCAATCAACCAGACAAGCAGGAATAGGGTTTTACACCATCAGGCGGCATGAACTTGTGTAAACACCCCGTGTCCCCATTGTTTTCCTTGAGAGCTCCCTTCCCGAAGCCACCGATGTGCGATAGAACATGGTTAGCCCCCAGTGTTCGAACCTTTTGAGTGCTATCTTGTCGTTGACAGAACAACAGCTCCGACAAGTTTGTTACCCTTTTTGGGAATTAAAAACATCGTTACCTTGTATCTTAAAATTATGATAGGCTTGTCTGCTATATATACTCTTTCCATCCCATAATATAATATACTTCCTCGTGTCACTCACTTATACTTAGTACAAAACGAGCGACACTGTAACAAATATAAAACGGCTGGGCTGTAATATCAACCTCTAGTTCAATCAAGCTGAGCTCGCGCATTTTATATTTCGAGTCGAGTCTCAAACTCAACGCTCTTGCACCGGCGCCTCCCATCCCCTGCTTTCAGGCGCCTCCCATCCCCTGCTTTCGGCAAAGGCCAACCCCACCACCACAACCCGGCCCGCATAGTGGCGCTCCGGAAACTAGGGTTAGGCGATCGCCATGGCGACTGCCTCTGTCTAGGGTTCGTAGCTCGATCTGAGGCGTGTTTGAGGGCACGATCTCCTTCTCTGGTACCTCTCTGCTGTCCCTGGCCCTTCCCGCGACGCTCCTCGGTTCTCTGCGCTGACTCGGGGTGAACAAGGGGCTATCGTGGATAGCCGCCCGCCCTTGGTTGGTCACGAGTTCTTGAGGGTGTCGATGGCGGATGCGGTAGGACCGATCAGCGGGGGCACCTCGGCGATGGCGGCTCCCCTCGGGAGTGTGGATGGATTGGGCGCGGTTTCTCCGGCGAGGGATCCCGCGACTGGATCCGATCATGTGTCGGACATGATGGGGCGACTACGGCTAACGGCGGCGGAGGCCACTGCGGTGGTTCTGGATGACGGGATCGGAGGTTCGCCGGTGCACTCCAAGTGGGCGCTTGTGGGCAAAGTGCTAGCACCCAATAGGCTGCACATTAGCACGATCGCTGCTGCTCTGAGACCAGCGTGGGGAAACCCACGGGGGCTGCTTCTCAACCCGGCTGGGGACAACCTGTTCGTGGCCGAATTTGCAACGAAGGCGGACAAGGCTCGTGTGTTGGATGGCCCGCCTTGGGTTGTGGGAAAACATGCTGTTCTTCTTCGCGAGTTTGACGTGGATCTGAGACCGAAGGATATGAAATTCAATGGTATGAAAATCTGGGCTAGGATTCTTGATTTGCCGTTTGGGTACATGCACAAGACTCACGGCGCAACAATTGCTGCTTCACTGGGCATGGAGAGCTGCATCCCTATGGTGGATTGTGATGCTGCCGGCAAGTGCTGGGGGAGCTATATGAGGGTTAGGGGTGAGGTTGATATTGACAAACCGCTTATGCGGGGAGTCACGATCTTCTCTCAGCGCCGTAACGCGTCGGAATGGTTCGATGTTCAATATGAACAATTGCCGCACTACTGTTACTCGTGTGGTATTGTTGGGCACTCCTCTGTTGAGTGCAAGACACCTGGTGATCGTGATGAATCGGGTAGACTACCGTATTCTGCTGATAGGCTCTGCGCACCGGATGATCGTAAGAAGATGCCGGGGCCGCGTTCGTCGAGTGACTCGGCCTCTGACCGTGGGAGATCTTCCTCCCAGCCCGTGGAGCGCTCTGCTCCCTCTGCAGCTAGGAGTGGTGTGGCAGGGGATCCGAAGAAGAAGGGGGAGGCCGAGGTCTCGTCACCGGTCAAGAAGAGACCGCCCAGACGCACAGCTGCTAAGAACGGTAAGGGCAAGGAGAAGAGTACCGGCCAGGAGGACGGTATCACATCTGTGGGCAACAAAAGGAAATCACCCCTTGTATACCGTGCCAAAGGCAATGCCGAGGCAGCAACGGTGACTGATGACTCCCTAGCGCTCGTCATTCATCAGGGAGCTGCAAGGCAGGAAAGGGACCCGGGCCTGTCAGAGGAGGAACCGAGTTCAGACTCAAACAAAAAGCTCAAGAAGACGGACACTGATCGATCGGCGGATCTGGCGGGTACTGCAGTGCAGGCCCGCCGAACGCAATGAGTCTACTCTGTTGGAACTGTCGTGGTCTCGGGACGGATGCGACAGTTGGAGAGCTTCGCTACATTGTGAAGGCTCATCGTCCCACCCTCCTCTTCCTCTCCGAAACTAAGATGTGTGAGGCTAGAGTGAGGGGTTTTATGTGGTCTCTTGGATATGCTAGTTGCTTTGCTTTGAGCAGTGATGGCCTAAGCGGTGGCTTGGCCCTTTTCTGGTTATCTACCACGGTTGTCTCCATTGAGGGTTTTAGCAAACGGTGCATTGATACCCTTGTTACACCGGAATCGGGGAGGACATGGAGAGCTACCTTTGTATATGGGGAACCCAAAAGAGAACTTCGGCATGAATTTTGGGCTCACCTTCGTTCTTTGAAGACAGGTTGGAATGGCCCATGGCTATGCTGTGGAGATTTTAATGAAGTACTCAATCAAGACGAACACATTGGTCCTCGAGACCGAACTGAGAAACAAATTGAGGCATTCCGTGATTGTTTACAAGACTGTGGTCTTATGGATCTTGGCTATGAGGGACCGAGATTTACTTGGTCCAATCGGCAGGGTGCTGACACGCATGTGCGAGTGAGACTAGACAGAGCTGTTGCAAATGATGAATTCACTCAGCTGTTTGATAGTTGTTCGGTGGAGAACATAATTACAACATCCTCCGATCACTATGCTATACTAGTCTCACTATCTCTGTCTAGAGGGGCGCCGATCCCGGTGTCTCACGGCTTCCGTTACGAAGCAATGTGGCGCAAGGCCCCGGAATACAAGGAAACTGTCGAAGCTTGCTGGTCCGAGTGTGGGTCTAGCCCCCCTTCCCTCCATTCCACGTGGGAGACGTTGAAAAGGATGGGGCCAGCGTTGAAGAAGTGGAGCAGTGCCTCTTTCGGCTCAATTCACAAAAGAATTCGGAATCTTGAACGGCAGCTCTCCTTTCTCCGTGGTCGCCCACTGTCCGAGCCTAGTCTCGAGGAGGAAAGGAGGATCGAGAGAGAACTCTGTGACCTGTTCGAGTGTGAGGAGATTATGGCCCGTCAAAGGTCGAGAGTAGAGTGGCTGCGGGAGGGAGACCGCAATACGGCGTTTTTCCATGCCAAGGCATCTGCCCGCAGACGCACTAATAAAATCACCAAACTGACCCGAGATGATGGTTCTATGTGTGAATCACAGGGGGAGATCAAAGGTATGGTTCATAGCTTCTACGAACATCTTTTTTCTTCTGACCCGGGTGATTCAGTGGATGCAGTACTCAATGCGATTCCGACTAAGGTCACAGCAGCTATGAACGATGATCTTTGCAAGCCTTATTCGGATGATGAGATTGGTATTGCGTTATTCCAAATGGGGCCAACAAAAGCCCCTGGACCGGATGGTTTCCCGGCGTTATTCTACCAAACGCATTGGGATTTTTTCAAGAGTGAAATTTGTAATGCTGTCAGGGGATTTCTATGTGGAGGGGAGATTCCAGAGGGACTTTGTGACTCCATTATTGTTCTGATCCCTAAGGTTGCCAAGCCGAAACAACTCAAAAATTTTCGCCCTATTAGCTTGTGCAACGTGCTTTACAAGATCGCCTCCAAGGTTCTGGCAAACAGGCTTAAAGTGATTTTACCGGAGATTATCTCAGAGCAGCAGAGTGCTTTCGTCCCCGGCAGGTTGATCACGGATAATGCCTTGATTGCCTTCGAGTGCTTGCATACTATAAGGCAACAGAGTGCTAAAAGGCCGTTCTTTGCTTTGAAGATCGATATGATGAAGGCCTATGACAGGGTGGAGTGGCATTATCTTCATGGTTGTCTATGCAAGCTCGGTTTTGATCCCAGATGGATACAAACAGTGATGCGATGTGTGACATGCGTCAGGTATGCGGTTCGTGTTAATGGTGAACTTACAGAACCAGTTGTTCCATCTAGAGGGATACGACAGGGAGATCCCATTAGCCCTTATTTATTTCTTCTGTGTACGGAAGGGTTGTCAAGTTTACTGCAACAACGGGAGGATCGAGGTGAGCTCTATGGTATTCGTAATGGAAGGCTCGGTCCCCCTATATCACATTTACTGTTTGCAGATGACAGCATTTTCTTCGCACGGAGTGATGATAAGAGTGTGGCTTCTCTCAAAAATACACTCAAGGTGTTTTGCGATGGATCTGGACAGAAAGTGAACTTGGAGAAATCATCGGTTTTCTTTGGTCCACGATGCCCTGATCTTGTGAAGAGTACGGTTATGGATAGTCTGGAGGTTCACAGTGAGGCCCTTAATGATTTCTATCTAGGCATGCCAACGTCAGTGGCACGATCACCTACAGCTACTTTCAGCTTTCTCTTTGACAAGATTTGGAAATACTTAAACGGTCTCTCAGGTAGACCATTATCAAGAGCAGGCAATGAAACACTTCTGAAGGCGGTTGTTCAGGCTATACCCACCTTTGTGATGAGTTGTTTTCAGTTGCCTCTAGCTACATGTGCGAAGATCAAGTCTATCATAGCTAACTGGTGGTGGGGGATGGAGGACGGAAAGAAAAAACTCCATTGGCGATCTTGGGATTGGCTATCCACACCGAAGGGGCTAGGTGGCATGGGTTTTCGCGATATAGCACTGTTTAACCAAGCCATGTTGGCTAAGCAAGGATGGAGATTACTTACGGTACCCGATTCCCTTTGTGCACGCGTGTTGAAGGGGAGGTACTTCCCTCTCACTGACTTCTGGCATGCCACGGCCCCGCGCTCGTCATCGCATGTGTGGCGCAGCATATTGCATGGAAGGGAGCTGCTGGCAAAGGGTATCCGTTGGGCTGTTGGCGATGGTGACTCGATCAAGATCACCGCGGACAATTGGATCCCTCGCTTCCCTCCGGACCGGCTGCAGCTATTGTCTCCGATCCCAGGTAACGCAAAAGTCAGATGTCTCCTTGATGATGATGCTTGCTCGTGGAACGAGGAAAACGTCCGTGCATTTTTTCCTCCGGAGGTGGTGTCAAGTATTTTGCAAATCCCAATTTCTCCGCATCTGGGAAGTGATTTTGCTTGCTGGCCCTTTACTCGCCATGGCACTTATAGTGTCAGATCGGGTTACAACCTTGCCCGCTCGGCGAAATTCATACAGTGGAGGAGCAGGTCAGGTGTGGGGATCGGCTCTAACTGGATGAATTGTGAAAAACAGTGGAAAACTCTTTGGAGTATTTCGGCACCAGGGAAGATGAAGATACATTTGTGGAGATTCGCCCATAATTGTCTTCCTAGTGGTGATCAGTTGCAAATTCGAGGGATACCGGATACAGGACCGTGTGTGTTCTGTGATCGACTCGAAACGATTGAGCATTGCTTGCTCAACTGTCAGTTTGCCAGAGTGGTTTGGAGAGCAGTGAAACAACATATACACTTAAACCTGCAGCGCAAGGATTTTGCCTCCAACTTTCAGTGGCTCTTTGATTTCCTGGAGAGGGCTAACTCACTCCAGGCTACGACGCTAGCAGTAGTTTTCTGGCATATTTGGGAAGCTAGAAACAATTCTCGGAACTCTACTGGAAAACCTAACCCGAGTGGTACTGTGTCCAAGATTATTGCCTACATTGAAATCATCAAGTCTCAGGCTCGATCCCCTAACCCAGTCATCAGGTGTGAGTCCAACACTACACATTGGTCTCCACCGCCGCCAGGGGTGATCTCCCTATGCTCGGATGCGGCAGTCTTCAACGGAGGCATGAGCATGGGGGTGGGGGTAGTGGCTCGTGATCACGAAGGCCGTCAGGTGGTGGCATGCAGGCAATCCTTGCCGGGTCCAGTCTCGCCGGAGGAGGCTGAGGCTTGGGCTGTTCGAAGAGCAATGCTGCTGGCGAAGGAGGAGGGCTTCTCACATATCATATTGGCTTCAGACTGCCTCTCCTTGGTGCAGCGTCTTAATTCCTCCGAGATGGATCGATCTGCGGTTGGGATCATCGTTAGTGGTATTAAGTCCTTGGTGAATAATTTTGTCTCAGTGATCTTCATCCATCTGAGACGTAATCTCAATACTCTAGCACACTCTCTTGCTAAATCTTGTATTAGATCATCCTCTAGTTTAGCTTTTATTCCTGTTCCGGATTGCCTCCGGGGAACTCGTTGTATCGATGTGATTTGATCAATAAAGCTGTGGTTTATGTCAAAAAAAAAACGCTCTTGCACCGTACCTTTGAGTTCTTAATAACAATCTACGCACATCTCCTTTTTCCTACTGAAGACTTCTTCGTGTGACCTGTGGTCAAATTGCCGCCACATCATGTTCCATATCGATCTTTCTCGTTTTGACCAGCAAACTGTTATCTAAGGGTTCAAATTTGCACTAAAACTGCAGGGAAAATATATTTATATAAAATACCATGGAAGCAGATGGTGCCGCATACTACACAGGCCGACAAGCAAGCATGCACTGTCAATAGAATGCAACTTTCTTACGATCGATCACCAAAAGCTTTAACCAGTTCAACCTAATTGATCCAGAAACACAGTGACGATACATTTTTAACAGTTCAAGATAGGAATCCTGACCTAACAGTTATCTTTTAACTTAGTTCAGACTTGAGAGTAACCTCCTCTACTCGATTTTGAGGCGGAACGCACAAACACACTGGGTGAGATGGCGGGCCACATGCCCATGTCTGGGGCTTCCCTTTGTTGTCAACCGCCAAACGAGTATCTGCCCACGTCTGGGGCTTCCCTTTGTTGTCAACCGCCAAACGAGTATCCCCGTGAACACTATCACCGCCGCCTTCTCCTTCCCTGCGATGAATGAATGAACAGGAATGGCGGATTAGTCTCTGATATACTGGAATAGCCAAAGCATCAGACAACTAAGAACAAGGTAACATCTAATCACTTACAGAGGCCGCACTGCCATCCCGGCGCCCCCTCTTGGAAGAGCTCTGGATTGGAGACTCAAATACTGGACTACTTGGCACAGGACGCTTTGAAGATGTCATATTCTGCAAGTCACCGAAAAAGTGGATGATTAGCGAAAATGAAATGCGGTTGCATTTCCTTTTCAGGGGAGTTAACCATGAGCAAGGGGGTGCTTAAAACTAAAGCACAGTCGGTTTTGGAGGGCAGGAAGTGGGTAACAGTAGCCAACCTTCTTATCTTTCCTGGCCTGTCTGTCACGCTCATCACACTCTTGGTTCTCCTTCTCCACTAGACGAATGAGAGTGTCACATCTTCTAGACAACTCTTGGGTAGTTCTGGACTTCACAAACCAATCAAAACGGAACAAGGGAGACATGCGGAAGGCCGACTTCAGTTCTTCCCAGTTCCCATAGCCAAGTTTGTGCACCATGCATAACTGTAAAGCAGGAACAGCTCATTAATCACGGCAAACAGTTCAGTTATCCGGTAAGAGTTGTGACACGGGCTTTACCAGAAAACGGTCACATTCTTCGTTGTACAACTTCCCTTTGTTCTGGCCATACTGAATTTTCAACTCCAGCCATGGGTTCTTATAGCGGTCCAGCTTTTTCGCAATGGCTTTCATAATCTCATCCTTCCGTGAGATCTTTGATTCTCCTTTCTCAATGTTCTTAATTATTCGGTCATAATCTGGTACAGGAAACATCATAGGGATTAGATAAAATGGACCACACATGCCAAATTTTGTGAGCTCATCAAGGAAACCCTTAAGAGGACAAATTAGGAAGAATATTAGACGCATTTATCTAATATACAGAAAGAGTGAAAAGAATAGGCGGAAAGAAAAAAAATGGGAGGGAATATGGTTTGAGCATATACCATTCAATTCTGTGTATCTTTCCTTGAAAACTTCGGCATACCGCTGAACTTCCTCCTCTGTTTTCCCCTCCATTTCAGAGAATATACTTTTTATGTCATCACGGCCATATTTCTCACAAGCTCGAATGAATGTGTTGAAGTCCCTCCTCGTCCATGTTGAAAAGCCCTAAAATTTGCAGAGCACGAGAAAATAAATAAGAAAGGGAAAGCAGGTCCAAATTAAGACTTAATTATATCCAAACCTCTTCCAGTAGCTGCTCCTTCTCTTCTTGCTCCTCCTCGGTCAGAGGTTCCAATTGATCTAAATGGCAAAAAATACAACCATCAGCATAATCAGATATCTGTTGCAGTGCAACTAGAAATGTAAGACATGGTAATACCTTCATCATCACCATCACCATCACCAATTGTATCCTTTTTCTGATTCGCTTGCTGCAAAAGGAAAAAAAAAAGGTAAACGTTAGAGCAAGGTGGGACTTGTTCTATTTATTTTTTAAATATATCCCTAAGAGTTGGCATACTGGATACGCATACAGCAGTTCCACAGACCTACTTGACCATGATCGACCTTAGCACTACATGATCTACTTGACCATGAGAAGTCATAATGAAAACAACACAAAACATAATTATGCGGTATAGATTGCCCATGCTTCCCAAATACGTAAAAGAAAGTAAATTAAGACTTGTGGGATAGAAGTCTGGAGTCTGAGCAGGCATTCCTGTGTATAGGTGAAACAAAAAGTGCAGCTCTAGTTGAGAAATTACCACAAGGTATTTGACTTCCTTTTCATATAATTCATTGAGTCTCTGAGTGTTGAAGAACTGGAAATCATGCCTGGCATAGAAGAAATCAATACAGATGAGAACACCCCATTAAGCACCAGGACCAAGAATCTAAAAATAAGGCTTTATTATGTGACAAATGAGTAACTGAAAAGGCATACAAGTTCGGCATTCGAGGGATTCTTGGTTCCCTAGGTTTTGCTGGTGCGCCTTGGCGAAGTGCTTGCTTGAAATATTCAGACTCGGAGTAGCTACAGAAACAAATTAACCAAAAATAGTGTCATTAAAATTAAACAACTAAAGTTACTATAACCTCAAGATATTAAACATACTTTCTCTTTCTTTCTCGTCTAGGAGGTTCTATCCAGTTATCGCTGACTAGCTTTTTAAAATCAGGCTTGTCTTCCTCCTTCAGAAAAGTCAGTTCAATTATCATGGATTCTGGGGATAAATATGATGAAATATTTCCATAATAACAAGTGGATGACTATTTGAACTGAACTTTAGATATACGGTAACCAATGAATACGGCACTGATTCATTACCTTGTCATCATCAAAATCATAAAGTTCAGCAGCTGCATAAAAACATAACATGCATGAGCTGAGTTAAATACAATGCGCTGCATATAACGCAAGTCATAAGGGTGATTTGGAGAAACACTATCTTGTGCAAACACATTTAACCATAACAGATATATGAAACTCTAAAAAGCAGCTGGCAACCAGCAACATGGCCAGATTTACACTGAAACTAACGTATGGAATATTTTAAGTAGTTGAGTTTCAATTTTAGTGAAATTTTTCGTCTGGCTGAATATCATCCCACTCCACATAGAATAACAATCTTTAGAGTTATTACAACTAACAAGGCCGAAACTTCATACCAGTTTACACTAAACCTAGGAATTGTGCAGAGGTTAGGAAGGAGGGTCATACTGTCGTCCATTTTAAATTTAATGGCGTCTTCTGTGAATTTCTTCATTTTTGCATCAAGTTGTGCTGTCGCTTCTTCTCCTCTAGCGATAATGCGGTCAATATCTTCATCGGTTATTGTGCTATCCTTGGAACTGAATACCATTTCAGCACCAAATCTCACCATTTGCAACAGCTCATCCTTATTGACAGCTGATAAAGAACAGAGCAACAAAAACATATTAGTACTTGTTCCACTTTAACATAAAAAATTGTTTACATTACATGCAGTGAGAAGAAAAAAGCAACCTTTCTGTTCTGCCAATCGGCCTTGCTGTATGACTAAAGCATCCAAAGCAAGCTTCTTATATGCTCTCTCAATTACTTTTTCTTCAATGGTATACTGCAATGCAGTATTTACCGTAAGATACAAATATAAAATGCTTCTACCCTTCCATTTTAAAATATAAATTAAAAACCTCAGTGCAGAAACGGAAGACTTGAACTTCTTTCTTTTGACCAATTCTATGTGCACGATCTTGAGCTTGCAAATCCACTTGAGGGTTCCTGAGAAACCGAAGAATTTAGCCCCAAACTCCATGGTTACAATTAAAAATATTATTTGAGAAGAATATACCAGTCACTATCATAAAGAACCACAATGTCAGCAGTGGCAAGATTGATCCCAAGACCACCTGCCCTAGTGGAAAGCAAGAAGATGAACTTTTCACTCCCTGGCTTGTTGAAAGCTTCAATGGAAGCATCACGATCATCGCCACCGGTATTACCATCAATCCGGCAATACTGATACCCTCTGTACATCAGATAATCTTCCAAGATGTCCAGAAGCCGGGTCATCTGCAGGATGTACAATTGTGTTCAAATACTCAAATGGAAGGAAAATAGGGTATAAGGTATATGCCACAAAACTCTCTGTAGAATGTGAGCATGGACACCAAACCACCTCACAAGCAGAATGTCCTGTATCATGTCTTTATCATAACCTGATGCTTGCTGAAGCAGCCAAGCAAGGTGCCGGAGTAACAGAAAAAAATGGTACCTGGGAGAATATTAGTACTCTGGAGTCACGGGCCTTTAGCTTGGGAAGTAATTTATCCAACAGAACCATTTTTCCTGTAGAAAGCATCAAGAGAGTTAGACATTTGTGCAATTATAGTAAGGTTGGGAAATTTATGACGAATACTAGAACATACAAACAATACCTGCATTCTCAATTAGATGGTCCCCAGTTGTATAAGGGGGGCCAGGCTCAGCACCTTGGAATAAATATGGATGATTGCAGCACTTGCGCAGTTGCATGGCTATGTTAAGAAGGCGCTTGCGCTCACCACCAGCATTAATAACCTCCAGATCCTTTTGAAGTAAAGCACGATAATACTGTTTTTGCATCTCCGACATTCCAACTTTAAGTATAGTCTCCTTCTTTGGAGGTAAACCTTTCTCAACATCCGATTTAAGCCTCCGAAGAAGAAACGGACGCAAAACCTTGAGAAATGACGCAGTATAGATTACGTAAAGGAAAAAACTGATATGTGCTACCAATTGAGTTTAAATATTTCTCGCAAAAGAAACTGAGCATATAAATTTGCAAGTATTTTATCTGTTACCTTATGAAGCTGCTGAACAACCTCATGTTGATCATTTTCCCCTGAAATTTGAAACCATTCATCAAAAGTCTCAGCGGAGCTAAATATTTCTGGCAACAAGAAGTTGAGAAGAGACCAAAGCTCATGAAGATTATTCTGCAGCATAGTCAAGGAATTAGTGATAGTAAAGTTTCTTGAACCAGAATACACCTAAAGTAAAATCGTTGTTGTGCTTTGAAGTATACAATTAAGATAGCATGAAGATTGTGATAAGACTATGCTGATATACCTGCAGTGGAGTGCCTGTAATGAGCAGACGGTAATTGGTGCTGAAAAGCCTCATTGTCTTAGAAAGAAGGGAGTTCTCATTTTTTATTCGATGGGCTTCATCAATAATAATATAGCGCCAGCTGAAACGCCTCAATGCAGTTTTTTCTTTTATTGCCATTTCAAAACTAGTAACACAAACATCAAACTTCCCTGGAGCTAACAAATTTTCCCGTATATGATTCTGGCCAAATAGAACAAATATATTAATAAAATTCCAAAATTCGTTCATAAGAGCAACTGAGATAGCTTGGGACTTGCCCTTTCTTCTGGGTTTCCTAAGAACTTGACAGCACGCAGAACAGGGCAAAAACGTTGGATTTCCTTCATCCAGTTGCCAAGAGTGGACTTTGGTGCAACAACCATGTGAGGACCAGTTATTCCTCTGAACTCATGCAGATACCCAAGCAGTGAGATAGTTTGGAGAGTTTTTCCAAGACCCTAAATGAGATGGTGTAGCATGCCAGATGAGCACATGAAGATGAATTAAGCATAATCATATTAGCTTTATGTGCAAAACATAGTGAAGAGTAAGCATAAAAGGCAAAGTGAGCACATGGCATACCATTTCATCCGCCAATATCCCGTTGATGCCATTTTCATACAGACGTATGAGCCAATTAAGTCCAGCTAGTTGGTAATCTCTCATCTTACCATTTATGCCTGCAAATGAGGAAATGAGAATGCTACAAGCATTTACTAGTTAAACATATAAATAAGAAACATTTTATCGCAAAACCATAAATAGGCATTTATTGTGACGTTTATATAGGAAAGAAAGAAACTAACGATACTGAAACATGCACACAAGCACTGGTTTCTAATGAAAGAGTAGCAAAATGACAATGTCAATTTTACATCACCGCTAGTGTTCACAAACAAATGAACCATACCATGAGCTAGCACAACACACCTATCTACAATAGAGCCAGCTCAAGGACTTCCACAATGGCTTTGGCCATATCGTACACCTGAACCCAAGTAAATACTGACACCTGTGTGTCCATGTCCAGGTAATATTGTCCGAGTCTAACAGAAACTGTGAATCGGAATCCGAAGCCAAGTCGGACAGCGACAGTCGGTTGAGCAAATATTAGTCCATGCTAAATCTATGGACCACATAGGCCCTTCTTTTACAAAAGACCAAATATGTCATTTAACTAACTGTCTAACTATGTTCAGCACGGATCTGCTTTCGGAAATTTCTACTATGCATGAACAAAACAAGAGTGAAATGGCCACATTTCGGTTGTCGAATCCACTGCGTGATGCACATGTGACCATAATGCACATATCACTAGAACGTCGGCGGACCTAACTATAGAGTGGTACAATTTTATGGCTCCTTTAAAAAATGTCGGTCGTCTTTCTTTGAGCGGTGAATTCATGAGGATGATCCAACAAGAAGATCCGAATTTAGTGATTATGGTGGCCAAACCCTACATATCATCATCACTGCCGCTGACTCTTCTCGGTACTACAACCCAAGATTTGCTAAAAAAAATGGTTGTAGATGTAACATCTCTTTGCTGCCAGTTGGATACCTTCTGAAGTTGGAACCATGGCTTCACAATAGGAGTGTGGTACGCATGAATGTATCTAGACCATGGAATACCTAAATGTATCTCACAAAATGTCGGTCGTCTTTCTTTGAGCGGTGAATTCATGAGGATGATCCAACAAGAAGATCCGAATTTAGTGATTATGGTGGCCAAACCCTACATATCATCATCACTGCCGCTGACTCTTCTCGGTACTACAACCCAGGATTTGCTAAAAAAAATGGTTGTAGATGTAATATCTCTTTGCTGCCAGTTGGATACCTTCTGAAGTTGGAACCATGGCTTCACAATAGGAGTGTGGTACGCATGAATGTATCTAGACCATGGAATACCTAAATGTATCTCACTTTACTCTCTTGCAGCAGCTTACGTTCGAAGTATATACTGAAACCCGAAACTAGCTGGTTCTAACTCTTCCACAAATCATCCAGATGAAGCAGATCTCCATTGATACACATAAAAGAACTGAATAAGAATATATAGCAAATGCTGATTAACTCATCATGTGGAGTGAGAATAAAACAGCAAAACCGTTCGGTGGCATTTTGCCCTAGAAAGACAGAACCTTAAACAGTGATCTTTACATCAGCGGTATATAAATGGGTTAATGAAATAAAGGATTCAATAGAATCATCAAGCAAAAGCTCACATGATGGTTGTATAAGTAAGCGTGTCCCTCCTGCACTAGCAAGGGCATCTTCCTCCTTGAGGTATTCTTCATCTTCCTCCTCCTCTGTCACCTTTGATTCATGACGACCCCTATAGGTTATGACCACATTAGCAAAACAAAGGCATACTCTAGACAACAAAATACATGGTACATTAAGTAAACAAATAATTGGATGATGTAGTTAGTACTTAGTAGCAACAGCGCAAATCAGGAAAAAATGGATCACAAATACTATGCAAGGTAGTATCTCTCAGTTAAAGATCAGCACGTGACTTGGAAGACTTGGAAGTCAGGTATACTTAGTACACAAAGAATGCTAATTTGCTAACAGCTGTAAGTGATCAACTAAAATCATATAAGTTTAGCATGATAACTGAGCCAATAATGAATTCTATGTACATTGTATAAGTTCATGATAATATATCCTGCCTCATTTAACAGCACATCCATTTGAAGTAAAT
This sequence comes from Alopecurus myosuroides, assembly GCA_028641055.1. NCBI lineage: Eukaryota > Viridiplantae > Streptophyta > Magnoliopsida > Poales > Poaceae > Alopecurus > Alopecurus myosuroides. The sequence continues at coordinate 293,609,686 of CM054061.1, forward strand.
CAAATATCCAGCTACACTGTTTCCAAAATAGGAACTCAAAATAGTTCCTGAATAAATTATGGTTATATGAATGCCTCTTGTAAGATACTCTAGCCTGTCAACGCTACGTGAAAGAAAAGGGCATGCACCACTGTCACATCTCATAAATTAATCACACCGTTTACTTGTACATGTAATAAAAAGATTATCTGACTAGTATTGTAACAGATGATTACAAACCAAATTCTTTAAATGAATGCTTATGTTAATATAATAACGCCAAATGTGCTGGAAATTCATGTTGGTGCTGAAATAATTCCGAAGGGCTAATCTACTACTGGAGATTAAGCACAATCAAATCTGTTAGTGCATTTAAAACAAATAAAAAAACACAAAATTCAAAAAAATAACTTTACAGCTCTGAAGTTTCCTATTGGGTCTGAGACGTCTGAAATACCAAACCCTAAATCTTGAAAATAGGGGCTAACATCGGATGAAAAAGGAAAGAATACCTTCCACGAGTCTTTTTCTCCGCAGATTGGCTCCCTTTCGCAAAATGAGCAAATATTTCAGTCTGCTGCAAGAGGTATTGCAGCCGCCCTTTCCCCTTCTTGTTCTGTTCAAACAAGCGAAGAAAACAAGCATACATTATTTGCGAAATGTGACATTCATGTTCACAGGTTTATCTTAAGGGGACGAGAACAAGATGACAGTACGTACCATGTCAGCATCGATGGCAGCGTTTTGGCTATCAAGTATTTCCTGGATCTTCTGTTTCTTGAGCTTCTGCATCTCCCTGAGCTTGGCTCGTTCCCGCTTCCCAACCTCTGCATTCCCCGCAGCGTCTTCAGACTGCAATTGAAGATGACAAGCAACTCAGTGTTGAGTAACAGTAACACTGAAATCCACTGCCCCTTTGAGGGCTGTAAACTGCGTCCATTGCCAAAAGAAACTACTTAGATAGCAAAGGTGTAGTTCAAAGCCTTGAACCATTGCTGAGATCTAGTCTACGGGTAGACAAGATTAAGAAAAGGATACAAAGACGAACTAAACTAAGAAGTACGCATAACCTCCTAGTTACCAACCGAGGAACAGTTTTCCAGAGAACCACGACCCATGCATCGACAACATGTAAATTCCTAGAATCTTAAAACCTAGATCACCGCTAAATTGCCCGTAAGAGCATATACGAGTAGATCACCCCTAGAACGCCCATAAGAGCATATAAAAACCATGTGAGTTCACTTCAAGGCAACTAAACACACGGAAAACACTACAAAAAAACTCACGCACCTCGTCGGCATCTTCCTCGCCGCCCTCCTCCGCAGCGACGGCGTCGTCGTCCTCGGTAGACTCCGCGCCATCTCCGGCGTCGTCGTCGTCATCCGCGCCGGCGCCCGTGGTGGCAGCCACGATCTCCTCCTCGTCCACCTCTTCCTCCTCCTCGTCACCACACCCCGCCGCCTGCTCCCCCTCCCCCTCCGGCTCCTGCTCCTCATCCTCTTCCGATCCCTCCTCCTCCTGCTCCTCCGGCTGCTCGTCGCCCCCCGCTTCGACGGAGGTGGACAGCTCCTCCTCCTCGTCGTCCTCGTATTCCGCCGGCTTCCCCATCACAGGAGAGTTGGAGGGCTAGGGTTTCGCGAGATCTCGGCGGCTAGGGAAGGGAGTAGAGAGGGAGAGCTGGAACGGTTGTGGGAATTGGAATTGGGAGAGGGGATTTATGGTGCTGGGGTTTGTCGCTGCGCGAGCGGGTGTATGAACTGAGATTAAACGGAAGGGGAAAGAAACTGAGAGGACTGGCGCTGGCGGGGGAGCTTTTCGGTTTGGTCCACGTAGAATCTCTACTATCTCTACTACTCCCTCCACTTTTATAGGCCATTTCAATTTTATCCACATACATTCTAAAATGAGTGAATCTAGACTTATTTTGTATATAGATTCACTCATTTGAATATGTATGTGGTCAAAACTAAAATGATACGTAGTGAGCCTTATAAAAGTGGACGAAGGGAGTACTATAAAAACAAGCAAACATTTTCTTCTCTAGGTCCACACGGCGAACATACACAAAACAACAAGCACAGCCGGATCCGCTCCGTTTAATGATATCTAATGGCTAGAATGGATCTAAATCAGACTTTTTCTCTACTACTATAAAAACAAGCAAACATTTTCTTCTCTAGGTCCACACAACGAACATACATAAAACAACAAGCACAGCCGGATCCGCTCCGTTTAATGATATCTAATGGCTAGAATGGATCTAAATTAGACTTCTCTGTGCACTTAGCAAATAACTATGGCAGACCACACCTGGCGGACGAAAATTTCCGCCTCTCCACACGGCACATCCCACAACCACAAATTCCGCAGCGGCGAGGAGTAATTAGGGGAATGGCCGCGTTGGCGCTCATGGAAGGAGTAATTTGGGTCAAAAAATCCTCGCCTCTTCAAATCAATATCGCGTAATCGCAGCAATTGATTCCCCTAATTACTCCTTCCACGGGCACCCATTTACTGGCACCCATTAACTGTGTCGTGGTGGTATCACGGCAGATGCCATGGGATGGCTAAAGTGTTGGAGCCGATGGACGCTGGAGGTATCCGGGGAGATCGCACGGCGAGTAGCGCCGCGCTAAGGTATCTCTAGCACTGCAAATAACAAAATCTACCCAGGTTCAGGCCCCTCGTGTGGAGGTAACACCCCTACTACTGCCTTTCTCTCTGTATGTGTGTAAACCGAGTAGCCACAATACACAGTATGCCTTTTGGCCGAGTAGCCACTCTGCTGCTCTCTCTAGCTTTGGTGTTGTCTCTAGTAGATAAATGCGAGATGAAGCAACGTCCCTCGCGCAGGAGGGGGCGGGGCACCTTATATACTAGTGCCCAGCCGAATAAACAAAGACTAAAAGGTACGGTGATGTGACTTGACCACTGTGACGTTGGCACGCCTCCGAGATCTCGCGCGGAGAAGTGCCGCGCCGTACGGCTGACAGCCCTTGTCCGCTCTATCAGCCTCCCAGCGTAGACCTCCACTCCGTCCTGTCCCCTCTGTACTTGACAGGACTCGACGGCGGCCTAACCCTGCGTCACTGATGATCACAAACCTAGTAAGTTGAACCGCACGCGGGTACGGATGCAGGATACGCGGGATCTTCTGTCAGAACGGCTCCATTGACTTCTGGCCCGAGTAGGATTGCCCTCCGTCTACTCGGACCAACTTCTTTGCTCAGACGAACGTAACTTCCTTGATATCTTCTCTTGCCTTTGGTGGATACGGCCGGATAGAAACCTACCGGGTAGCAAGTACACGGGTAGCCGTCTACCCGGTCGACAGCACCTTGACCTTCACTTTATCACTTGCCTTACCCCTACTCGGGGGTAACCCCCCGACAAACTGGCACGCGCACGGCTTCTCGGAATCGATCCTAGATGCCGCCATCTTCTCGCGATCCCATAGCCACAAATTCCGCAGGTAGGCCGCCGCCATCAAGCCCACACGCTCCAGTCTGCGCTCACGATCTGGTGAAGGCCTCGACCTGGCGCCATCGCCACTCATTGACGGAGTCCGCCGCCAAGGCCCACCTGGATCTGTAGCCACATCTCCGATCCCTGCACGGTTTCGCATCGATGGCCGCTACCAGCGGCTCCGCTTCGATAGCCACCAGACCATGGGACCGCTGGATCAGGCGAGAACAACTCGACCACCACGGCCGTTGTTCCGCTGCGGCACTGGGAGAGCGGGGTGCAGCACATCTGCGCATCACGGGACGCGGCGAGGTGGCCGCCCGCCGGCGATAGGGAGTTGTCGAGGCGGCTCGCCGGGCCAGCGCATCTCTCGCGGTTGCGTGACTCGAGCCCATGCGCCGCCTTCTCAGCTCCTTTTCCCGGACGAAGGCAAGTAGGCAACCACCTTCCTCTATCCTACATCTCCTCGGCTAGCTGCAGAAACCTAGCACCCCCGCAGATTGGTCCTTGTTCATCTCTCTTTCTTGCACTTTGGTCTCCGTAATAGGCCAGATACATCTTGCTGGAGAGGATCGAAGCACGAACCGGCGCGGCGCCTCCCAGAAGAATTGGTTCTAGGTGTTGCACCGACGTGCTTGGCGTTCACGGCCAGTCCACATCCGCCGATTATCTCCCCAAGGCCGCACGTGAGGTTATGATTCATTCATACAAAGAGCGAATCACCATTGTACTACAATTTTGGCCTGAGTTTAGTTCAAACATCTACTGTTTTGATTAATTGATTGAAATTCTGATGGATACGCACAAGGTGTTCAATGTGTTGCCTCCATGAGGCTATAGTACATAGAATTTAGATATTTAGGATGTCTCAAATTCCACTTCATTCACCCACATGTATGGTGTACATGTGAAAGAATCATCTAAAACGTGGAAAGATAATTAAACCAAGTTTCATATTAATACTCTCTTGTCGCTTTCATATAGTTTCTCACATCACAACACCGTTTTTGACAATATATAATGGTTAAATTTATGAAATAAGATGGATCCGTACCCCATCTCTTTTCTCATGTTAAAGAGGAGTTTAACGAAAATATGTATCCGCAACAAGTAAGTGGAGTAACAGCTAACATTGGTTTGTTGTGTTGCAACAGATCATCGGCATGCACAACCAACATATCTGCTTCAAGGTACCAGAAGAAGGCTAGGTAATGAGAGCTTGATCACGACAACCCTTCTCGCATTTTTTTTTCAATTTTCAACTGTTTATGTATGTGGTAACCTTTTATTTGGATGTTATACTCTTTGCGAGACTTTACAAACATGAAGGATGCATGTTGTTTGCATCTGTTGTAGCACATCACGCCACATGATACTTTGGGTATCTGAAATGCTTGGATTTGGGATTATTTTTTCATCTCCAATGAAAATAATAATAGGTATACATGTTCTTTTATGTAGTCTCCTGGTCATTTCCGCAGGAAAAACGAGGCACCACTTAAGGGTAGAATAGCACCGGTTCTTTTCCCTGGTTATAAGTGCGTCGAGCGCCGAGGTATGCTTTCCAGTTTACCCTATTTTCACTGTTGGCCCTTAATTGCATCAACTTGCCGGTGATTCTGCAGGTTGAGCAATGTTGATAATCGTCGGCAATGACAACACTTGGCTCCTTCAAAGATCTGTCTCCAAAATAAAAATCGACCATGATAACTCATGCTTTGATGCATTGCACAACTTCCTTTTGCACAAAAATATAATAGGTGTTGTGCTGTATCAAAATTTGTATGTTTGATGGCACTTTATGTATTCTTCGTTATAGATGCTTCCATGAAAATTGCAACGCGAAATCTACTCTTGTGGTGCCTTGGAGTTAATCGATATTGATACTTGAGCTATTTTGATTTTTTTTACCATTTTTTGAAAACTGCATATCAAATGAAGTTTTATAAATAAAAAAATGGACATAAAGTTGCGTGGAAACCATAGATTTTATTCCGCCATGTTTCTGAAATTTTAGCTTCTAGATTTAGGTTTTCATGGTTAAGCCACACAATTTTTATTGTGAACTTTGTAGAGAGACGTGCATTGCACGTGCACGTTAACTAGTTGAGTAAGAGTAAGAGCATCGCTAAAGGAAAACACTTGTATTCACCCGGGGGAACGTTGCGTTCTGTCCCCCGGGTCGGTGGCCGTTCGATCCACGCGAGATGAGCGGTTCGATTAGTATCCAGGCCCCCCTCCCGTTTTCGCTAGGATTACTGCAACCCCCGATTAGGTTCTGCGCTGTTCCCCATTTCCGACTCCTGCCGTTGCGCTCTCTTCGCGCGGCGCGGGCGGCGACGAAGGCGACGCGGGCGAGAGGCGACGCCGTCGACGACCGTATGTAGTCTCCGCGCGTTCTCTGGTGAGGTTCCACTCGCGCCCCTCTTCCTCTCCGGCGAGGTCCCCCCTTCATCTCTAACCGTAGTTAGGCTACCGCGAGCGGCGGCGAGAGGCGGCGCTGTCGCGGGTCCGGGCGCACTCTGGCGATGGCCCCCGTGCCCCAATCGTCCTCTGAGGCGCCCACCTTTGCCCTGTTTGCTCTATCTCGGGGGTTCCGAGCAGATTTAGGTGCTCCCCTGCCCGCGCCTACCTTGCCATGTTCTGGAGCAGATTTAGCGTTTTCCTACATTGTTGTGCGCCCTTCCTCCTCGTAGTTCCACTGCAATCCACCCCTCTGCGCATATCCCCTGTTTTTGTAGCAAATTTTGTTTTAGTTAGAACTGTATGTGCAAGTAGATTTAAATCTGAAAATCATCTATGCTTTTTGCGGGCAATTGTGTACTGACTGGGCCACATAATATATCTTCTAGCAATCTCCCCCCCCCCCCGGACCTGCTCTTAGTTTTTCATTTTGTTTTGATGTTGCCTGTTTGTCTTAGGGATGTAGCAGCTCAACTCCTCATTTGTTTCAATTCAGTTTCAGTTTTATTCACATCCTATTGTTTATGTTTTTTATGTAGCAAGGTGTTAGCTGTTTTTTGCTGCTACGATGTTTTTTAGGTAGCATTTCTTTATGTTTCCTTTTTGTCGCTGGCATGATGTTCTTTTGATAGTGTATGCCACAGTTTGCTCTATAATTGTTTACTGTATTTTCAATTTTTGCGTAAATAAATTGTGTTTTGATACAATATATATTCATGATGTGCTTTTTTACTGCATTGTGTTTGCTTCCGTTGTACATTTTTTGTGCTTCTTTTGTGTCTTTTTTTGTTCTTAGTGTTCTGGTTTTTGCTGACCAGGGGCAGTATTGGTGTACCAAGGACCGTTTTGCTGCGAAGCGGTTGCTCAAGTGCGCAAATGATCTAACAGCACGCAAGAGAGAAATTATTGAGCAGCACAGTGCTTTTGCATCACTACTCAACATTTCACCTTTCAATGTCCCTAACGAGCTCATCGATTTTGTTGCAATGAACACTATGGTCGAGTTTCGTGAGTTTCAGTGTGGATCAAAATGGATTGTTTTCACAAGAGAGATTATCAGGAAGGTGTTTGGTATACGTTCAGGATCAAAGACAGTTGAGTTGCTGACGAAGAGTGTCCATTCAGAAATTAGAGAGTCATACAAAGGCACGTTGTCGAGGCTACCCATAGAGAATGCATACGAGATGTTGAAGAAGCTTGATGACGGTGAAGAGGATGCCATAATCAGGACCTGGGACCTTTTGTGCTGGGCGACTGTTCTGAACCCATCCACCACCAACATGATGTGCTTAGAGTACATAGGGTCCATGAGTGATCCAAAGAAGACCCACGAGTATGACTGGGAGGAGCACATTCTGGAGTTGTTGATGCATCACATTCAAAAAGTTCAGAAGAAGAAGGAGCAACCGCTTGTGCTTGATGGTGTTAATCTTCAGAAGGGGAACCAGCGGGGTGAGTCTGAGGAACCAGTAGCAGCCGCACCCGGTCCATCGAAAAAGAAGAAGATTAAGAACATGTTCGAATTCTGGATGTCCGGCCCATTGCCTGTTCTAGCTGTAAGTTTTTACCCTTTTTGCTTCATCATTTTTTTTCATTATGGTTGTTGCCTTCTTCCTTTTATGAATGTACATACCTGTAATGCTTTGTCAATGTGCCTTTTTAAACTTTTGTTCTGCAAGGTGCTTTTTTCACAGCTTGCTACTTTACATAGTTCTGTTTGCTCCATTAGTTTTAAATTATTGCTGCTTTAGTTAGTTTCCTTTGCTCCATTTTTTATTTTGTGTGTATTTTTTCTGTTTAGTTGTATTTTTATACATTTTGTTACAATAGCTTTCAATTTCGGCTACTGTAATAGCTTTTCAGTTCCTTTCATGAATGTCCAATCAGCTGCAGGTTGATTTTGTGTGTGTGTTTTTTTTTTGCATCTATAGCTGGTGTACATGGACCACTTGCTCATCCCAAAGAATAAGCACATTATAAACAATGGGATTCCTAGAGTTTGCTTTGTGACCAGTGAAGATTTCGGTTTCATTGTCAAGATCGACCGTGACAATAAAATCCTGTTGAACAAGACTATCTTTGGGAGGCCTCCTGTAAGTAGACTCTCTGGTTGTTTTCTTTTGATTTTCGTTGTTTGCATTCCCCTGCCACGTTTCAATTTTTTTGAACTCAACCTTGATTGGTTTTTTGGTTGTGCAGTTCCTTCCGCTATCCAAAACAGTGTATGCGCCGTGTCACGTGGACAGTTCAATGCCCGAAGATATTGATGTAAATCCGTCTGCATCGCTTAATGAATGACTTGTTTTCCCCACCATCGAGCAAATGGAGGTTTGTATAGTTTCTAATGTGCTCTTGTAGGTCATTTTGTTTGTTCATATAGCATTTTTTTCTGCATGTGTAGCAAGGTGCTTTTTCCATATTTTGCTACTTTACATATTTCATTTTGCTCCATTATGGTTTAAGTACTACTGTTTTAGTTAGTTTCTTTTGCTCTATTTTTTTTTATTTCGTGCGTACTTTTTATGTTTAGTTGTTTTTTATGTCAGCTACTATAATGATTTTTTTTGCACCATCAGTTATTTTCTTTTGTTCTGCCAATGTTTTTGTCTCAGTTTGCTGGTTTTTTGCTTCTTTAATGACCAGATGATGTTTTTTTTTTGGAGTTGTTGCTCACTCACAAAGTAATCCATGTTTTTTGTTGAACACAGGTACCATCTAGGTTCAAGAACCTATACGACAAGCACAGGGTCAATTTTGCTTCTAACGTGGATGCTACTCTCAGGAGTCTTGGTGTAGGGTTAAAATCAATGCAGTCCAAACAAATGGCTTTGTTATTGAATCATGTTGCCTTGAAGGAAGATGATGCCCGAGTGTTGTCTTTCCAGCTTCTGGGGTAGGACTAGACGGGCAGGGCAACATGGATGGTGACAAGTCTGCTTCTGAGTCCGATGAACTTGATATTGAAGAGGAAATTGCTGTTATAGATCCTATGGATTGTGATTCTAATGTATGTGCCGACAACGTTTTTAGGGCGATGCTGGTGCAGCAGAGAATGAACAAACCAATTCTACGGAGCACAACGATGTCCCGCAACCAGCAATTGTTGTAGATTCCTCTCACACGGACGCCGATGTTGAGGATCAGGGCGCTGTGAGCAGTCCGGTTAGAGCGGTGTTTGGTAGTCCAGATAAAGTTGTTGTTGGTAGTCCAGCCAGTTCTGCTGCGGTGATTCCCCCCATACCCACTGCCCTTAGCCCACCTAGAGCTGCTACGGATAGTACATTCGTTCCTAGGTCTCCGGCTTGGCGAAGCCCTGGTCGTGGTATTCTTCTCCACCACCACGCCGTCGTGCTGCTGGAATTACGGGGGATCCTCTACTTCCGCAAACCGCTGGATCGAGGGAACGGAAGTCTTCATCGAGCTGAACGTGTGACCGATTACGGAGACACCAGTACTAGAGATTTGCTTATAGCAGCATATACTACCACAGGCGAACACGAAAATCGATGCGCCTGGGTTACTTAGCGCAGGCGAACCGTAGAACAGTGCGCCTGGGGTAAGTCTGTTACCCCAGGCGAACCAAACCCAGAAGCGCCTGGGGTAAAGTGTGGCAGGGCCACCACGGCCGCCCCCTGGCACTCTTCCTTTACCGCAGGCGAACATCATATCTGTTCGCCTGCGGTATAACAGATACCCCAGGCGAACTTTTACAGAAGCGCCTGGGGTAAAAAGTGGACTGGGGTAGCTCCCATTAGCGCAGGCGCACCGGATCGATGTTCGCCTAGGATAAAGAAATGTCTGGGGTAGCACCACTTAGCGCGGGCGCATCTCATGCCATATTCGTCTGGGGTAATATTTGTCCTCAATAAGTGCGGCCAGCCACCCACCACCACCCCTATCCACCCCACTCACTCACTCACTAGTCCAAACTCGAGCCATTAGTGCTCCTAGCTCAATCCCCCACACCACTCCACCATTTTTAGCTAATTTAACCAATCATGTTTGTTATATTTTAGCTAGTATGCTACCCCACTTTCCCTCTTCCAAATCTCTCCACTAGATCTACTAACCGGACACTAGATCTCACCACAAATGCACCACTAGCTACTTCTAGATCTATCACTCTCTTATCGGTCGTCTCTTCAGTGATCTTCGACGTCGTCATCGCGTCTATATATTTTGCATTGTGTGTCATCTTAATAGGTGCGTGGGATTGGTCGGTGGATGAGAATTCGTTCTCTTTTTCATTTTATTGTGTTGCCATGAGGATGAGTTGCCAATGTTTTGCCGAAATGTTGATTCATTTCCTTTTCGGCAAATTTCCGGCGCTCCGCGTTGCATCTTTTGTAGGAAGGTCATGCCGAAATTTTCCGTGAAAACCGGATCTAGTTAATGAAACCTCTCTCTTGCATTTTGTAGCAATGGTCATTGCGATGAGGAAAAGCGTGGTGCATAGGTACGTGCGACGCGCGACGGCCGAGATGCATCGAAACAACCGCACCGAGATAGAGTGTCCATGTCGGAAATGCAAGCTGGGGTCTTTGTTCAAACCAGATTCTGGTAATGTGGAGAAGCACCTGCTCAGGTATAGTTTCATGGAGGGCCACACTAAGTGGATGGATGATGATGAAGACGATGATCACGTCGAGACCAATTGGGCGGCGACATGTGAAGATGATCAGGAGGAGTCTAAACATGGCAATGGAGAGGACGAAGAGGTTGTCGACGGAGACGACTATAATGAAGAAGAAGGGAGTCATGGTGATCAACAACATTAAGACGAGGACATGAACACTTCGCTAACTTCAGTCGTGCGGGACCCTCATGTTCAAGATCTTCTTCTCAAGAACACGTCGACCGACGCCAGACGTAAATCTAAGATCATGCAACTAGAGATAGACTCTGCAACTCCGTTGTATGACGCAAGTCGCGGGGCGGAGGAGTCACGCTTGAGAGTAGCTCTGGATCTTCTTGAGATGAAGGCAAAACACGGATGGACCGACACAAGCATGGACGATCTTCTGCGATACCTGAAGACGCACTTACCTGAAGGGAACACATGTGCTAGTAGTCTACAGGAGCCCAAGAAAATCGTGTGCCCCCTCGATTTACCGCACACAAAATACCACGCTTGCGTCCGTGACTGCATAATTTATCGTAACGAGCACGCGGACCAGATCAAATGTCCGGTGTGCGGTGCTGATCGTTACAAGAGGGGGACGAAGAAAGCTCCTAGGAAAGTCGTGTGGCACTTTCCACTCATTCCCCGTCTGCAGCGGTACTTCGTGGACCCCAAGGAAGCAAAGCTCATGCGCTGGCACGAGGACTGAAAGAAGGCGGTGCTGAGCGATCCAGAACGTGTTGAAAAACCAGTGCTAACACACCCTTCGGATGCACGTCAGTGGAAAGCATTAGACGCATTCGATGAAGAATTCAGGAACGACCCAAGGAACATCAGGCTTGGTGCGAGCACCGACGGTCTCAATCCGTTTGGCAACCAAAGCAGCAAACATAGCACCTGGCCCGTGTTTGTATGGATGTACAATCTCCCCCCGTGGCTATGTCTGAAGAGGAAGTACATACATATGAGTATGCTGATTCAAGGGCCGACCCAGCCAGGGAGCGATATCAACCTGTATCTCGAGCTATTGAAGGAGGAGCTAGACACGTTGTGGGAGGAAGGGGTGGAAACATGGGACGCCTTCAAAGAAGAAACTTTTCGTATGAGAGCCGCACTGGTCACGACGGTGCAGGACTATCTCGGATACGGATATATTGCGTGTCAGGTGTGCCATGGACACAAGTCTTGTATCAGGTGCATGGAATTTACCCCGTTTCTACAGCTACACAAGGATCCCGGATAACCGTATACATGAGGCATCGAATGTGGCTACCACAGAACGACCCGTGGAGAAAGCGCGGAGACCTGTTCAACAGTAAAGATGAGCTCGATGCGCCTGGGCTACTTAGCGCAGGCGAACAGGAGAACTATGCGCCTGGGGTAAGTCTCTTACCCCAGGCGAACCAATTACGGAAGCGACTGGGGTAAAGTGTGGCAGGGCCACCCATCACCACCCCTTGCACTCTTACTTTACCCCAGGCGAATAGCGTACTTGTTCGCCTCCGGTATAACACATACCCCAGACGAAAAACGTACCTCTGCGCCTGGGGTAAGCCTCGTTGTTGCTGCAAAAAATGAGAAAACCTTTAGGACCGGTTTGTGATACAAACCGGTTCTAAAGGATCTGTCCCCTGGGCCCCCCTCCCTTGCGGCCATTTGCTGCAGGGAGGGGAGCCCAGGGGACAGATCCTTTAGAACCGGTTTGTATCACAAACCGGTCCTAAAGGCCTTGCGGCCATTTGCTGCAGGGAGTGGGGCCCAGTGGACAGATCCTTTAGAACCGGTTTGTATCACAAACCGGTTCCAATGTGCTTAGCTCAATGCTTTTGTATTCTAAGTGGTCACCAGATCACCCCCACCCGCACCCACACGCACCCACACGCCGCCGTCGTCTCCCATCCCCACGCCAGTGTCGAGAAGGAGCAGAGCAGGTCGTCGAGCAGCAGATCGCCCACTCCGCCGTCGTCGTCGTTGTGGATCCAGGTCAGCCCCCCTCCCTCCCATCCCCCTCCATCCCAGCCCACTCCCTCCCGTCGTCGTTGTGGATCCAGAGGATGCATATGCGCCTGCTCCTGGTGGCCGCGGTGCTCCTAGATTAGACGAATCTGAAATGGATTTAGGAATGCTTTGGTATAGTTTCTCGGTTCAATAATACTTCAAATATCCAAGATAAGCATTCAGTTTTCGGTGATTAAGAGTAGAATGCCCATATATGTTTGCAAGTTGCGAGAAGAATGTGCTATAAGAAATTGCCCGATTACAGTAGCTTTACTATTTTGGCTGTATGACAGAATTTTAACTTGTTTCAATGCATACCAACTGTTTCCCATGTGGCTTCACAATGCTGGCAAATCATCGGTTTCGTCACATGATTCTGCATTTCAGGAATCCACCTACAAGTGTTGCTTTGTTTTTGGATATTCCAATAAAGTAGATAGCCTTTCTGCATTTGTTTTGTGATAGGTAGGTGCTGCCATTTGTCTTTGTTTTGTGATAGCTATGCTCCTCTAACCTCTATGTCTACTTTCTTAATTTAATAGAACATGGCTTGCAAAGTATGTCGGTCCCGATGTGCCCAAGGACGATTCACCGGGTCTTCTTTTATGCTTCAGCTCCACGACGGTGACCTTGATTCTTTGGTAATTAACAAACGATTCTTTTTATGTTAACTTGCAACTTGTGTTCTTTCGTTTTACTATCCAGCTTAGATTGGTATGTTTCTTAACAAAAGATTCTTTTATATTTCTTTTTTAGATTCTACCATGCAATATTCGGGAAGAGTTCAACGAGTTAGTAGGCAATAACGTGGATTTCGATGTTCACGGGACCATTTACATTCTTCGAGTGAAGAAAGAAAGAAGACATACTTCTACGGGGAACAATTGCGGTCTATCATCGCCACCTATAATTTAAGCGGAGGTGATTACATTCACTTCTCTATGGCAGGACCGCAACCTCGTATCAAAATTCTGTATATGGGCGGGATTACGAGCGAGGATGGCGGTAGTGAGGAGGAATTTGGGAACAATGAGGATGATATGGACACTGAGGATGATATGGACGAGGAGGACCCATGGAAACATGTGGTGGTTGCTCAAAGAGCCAATCTTAGCGAGCTTGAGAAGGACCGTGTCCTTCAGAAACTAGCCCAGATAGATAGCTACATCGGGTTCCCTTTCGTGCATCGCATCACCAACATTAATATCTCCAATGGACATGTCATGGTATGTTTCTTAACACTTTCTTATTCCTATAGTTGCTTATGTTATAATGTGGCCGGTATGTGACATTATGCTTTTATTCTTTCTTGGAATTGTGTGTTCTAGAAAATACCTATGGCGGTAGCGGACAGTGCTGGCATGGAGCAAGGTACCATTGGAGTACGCCGTGGAGAATCAGGACATGTCACCGCAGTTCCGATCACCAGGGATAATGCTGATGGTCGCGTCATCCTCAACTCTCAAGCATGGAGGCAGTTCCATTCCGCAAGAGTTGGTATGGAGGCTGGCCGAGCTATTCTGATCACCATGAGGAATAGTGACATCCCCAACTTGGACATGATGATGGTCATCAACTACATCAGCCCGCTAGATAGATGACGAGTTTGTTCAAATTAGAACAAATAATCATTTCCATCTGACTAACTCCTGGATTTATTAGTAGTATGGTTCTTTTCGAGACTATGTAATTTTGTTGAACTATGTAGTGATGATCGAGACTATGTGTTGATGATCGAGAATATTTCTGTTATGAAACTTAATTGTGTCATTTTGCTGTTATTCTGTCATTTTGATACTTATTTCTGTCATTTTCCTGTAATTCTGTTATTTTGGTTTCTTTTATTTTTTGACACAGCAAAACCATACCCCGGCGAACAGAATACAGTACCCTAGGCGCATCTGTACCCCAGGCGCACAGTGCTTGTTCGCCACAGGTAAAAGTCTTACCCCAGGCGCACAAGGCCTATTCGCCTGGGGTATGTCAACTTACCACAGGCGCATTTTGCAATTCGCCTGGGGTAACCTATTACCGCTGGCGATATGGTCCCAGGCGAACTGAAATGCACCTGTGGTAGGCCTTTTCTGTTCGCCTGTGGTAAGCTTTTCCCTAGTAGTGCACCGCCGGATTGCGGTGCACTTCTTCTCGCTCGAGATCGGCGTGAGAACGACTACGCCAACAACGAGATCTTATCTCGTACCACTTTGAGTCTTCGAGGGTATGTTATCTCAAGACTCTCTATCTTCCTGCTGCCTTTCATCTCATAGATTGGATCTTGGCCATTTGGGTTTATCGCGCGTAGGATTTTTTTTTGTTTTCTAGGCAACGTACCCTTTATGCCTATGGGAACTACTAAACCCTCTATCAAGGATTTTGCACCTCTTATTGATCGAGTTGAAAGGAGGTTATCTGGCATTGTTTCTTTTCTCTCCTATGGTGACAACTTAGTTCTTGTTAACTCTATTCTTTCCTCTCTGCCTACATATTATATGTGCACTCTAGTGATTCCTAAAGGGGTCATTGAAATATTTGATAAGGCTAGGAGGAGATGTCTTTGGAGGAAAGATAAGAACAAAGAGAGAGTAAATTCTTTGGCTGCTTGGGATATGGTGTGTAAACCTAAGTGCAAAGGTGGTATGGGAGTGATCAATTTGCAGATTCAGAACAGGGCTCTGTTGATGAAATTTATAGCCAAATTCTACAAGTCTGCTGATACCCCTTGGGTAAATTTAGTCAAGAATTCCTATTATTTCGAGTCTGCCCCTCATGCAGTAACTTCTCGTGGTTCCTTTTGGTGGAGAGGAATAATGCAATTGGCCGAGACTTGGTGTTCTTTATCCTCCTGCTCAGTTGGTTCTGGGTTTTCTGTCTTGTTTTGGAAAGACTTATGGTCAGCTGACATTCTCTCACTCAAGTTTCCAAGGCTGTTCTCTTTTGCTAAAGACAAATTTGCTTCAGTCAGAGACATGGAAGTGTTGTCTGATTTTTCTGATGCTTTCATTTACATCTCTCTAATGAAGCATTCCGGAATTTTTCATTTTGCAAGGATTTTTGGTTGATATCATCTGGATAATAATGATGATGTCTGGACCTATAAGTTCGATAAAGGTGTATATACCTCAAGTAAATTTTATCAGGTTCAGTTTGCTCAGCTGCCTGATGATAAGTCAGCCAAATGGATTTGGAAATCCAAGTGCATGTCAAAGCATAAATTCTTTGCTTGGTTGATTCTGCATGACATGATTAACACTAAGGATATGATAAAGAAGAGAAAGTGGAAGATCCAAGGAAATGAGTACCCCGGCATTGTCTTGAGGACTTGACACATATTTTCTTTCAATGTTATTTCAGTTCCAGAATTTGGAGTTACTTGCGATACAATGGACGGATAACAATGTTATGACTAATCTTTCACGAGCTAAGAAAGCTTTCAATGGCCCCCTGTTTTACTGAGATAGTAATTCTGGCATGTTGGAATATTTGGAAGCAGAGGAATGGAGTTATTTTCAAATCTGAGAGGTGTTGGTACGCGTAGAGATAAACGAAAACTTTTTCCTACGCGGTACTCCCAAGATCTAGCCGAGGTAGAAGGCCACGAGTATTACCACTAGACGCGCAGGTGCGGATTATCGATGTAGCGCGTCGGGTCAGGGCAGTGCAGTCCCACGATCCTGTCCGGCCGATCCAATCCCTCGAACGTCGAAGTGCTGAACGTACAACACCTCTGCCGGTATCCACACGTACGAGGAGGAGCTCCGACGGCGGACTGCTAGGTCCGGTGCGGCGGCTGGACTGAGTGGGGCTAGGGTTCTCAACGCATGGGAGAGTGGACTAACGTGCCCGCTGGGCAACCTGCGCCCCTCTTTATATAGCGTATGGTCATGGGCTGCACAACACTTGTGGCCCATTCCCTTTGTGAGTCCGACTCACTAATTCAGTCCATTTCCGGTTCGGGTCCAACCCAACCAATATTTGCTCCCGCTCTTAAGTGTGCGACCCTGCAGGCTCATGGCGACTTGGACACGATTGGAGTCCTACTCTCAATCGATCAATCGGTAGCGGCTCCTAGCAGAACGTGCCGACTCCCAAGTCCCATTGAGTCATGACGACATACCTTTCAATGTGATATTCATCTTAGTCCCTTTTGCCTCACGATATACCTTGTCGAACTATAGGCGATTCATCGTCATCCCTTTAATAGTTCAACTCTCTTCTCGATCCGTGATATGTGATTCACCTGACTAACTCTTAGTCAACAGACACAGTTAACACTTAACTGAGTTGCGCATGGCCATGCTTCCTGAATCATATCACCCGAGAGGGCCCAGAGAATATCTCTCCATTCGGAGGGGCAAAATCTCATCTTGATTATCCACATCACGCATCTTGCTTCTCATTCGACCCGAACTCTGCCTTTATAGTTGCCTTGTCACAGAACAACGTTTGACAGAACCTAAGTCGGTGATCCACAACTCGGATTGTGCGACAACCTCAGGTCTAAGGATTACATTGATTGAGACATGCAAATGACGACTTGATCGTTGCATCTCAATGTGGGTCAGTCCGACTTGCTAAACTCTTTAGCCAAGTCCGTGAACGTTGGAATGGCATCACCATGCCCATGACAAGTGGAACCGTGTCATCAGCCAACACTCACATTAGTCTAGGGTGTGTGTCCAGCACAACCTAAATGACCAAGGACAATCTAGTATGAACAACATGAATATATAGTTCCACAATCGAATCACATATTCAATGACATATATCAGATGTTCAAAACAAGGACAACTTAATAACTTTATGAATACAGTGGGAATTACATCATACATGATTGCCTCTAGGGCATATTCCCAACAAGAGGCGTTCTTTCGGAGGTTGGAAAATTGGGTTTATGCTAGATCTCACCTTGCTTAAGCATAGGTTGAATTCTTCATTGGCTGAGCAATTATCATCATGGCTTAGTTCCCTTTCCTAGTTTCTGATAGACTACCTTAGTCTATCCCCCTTTATATTTGTACATATTTGTAAACTCTATTTTGTGGCAATAAAGGGTTGTGGGGGACTCCCCTGCAGTAGAAAATGTTTCAATTTTTGTTTTTGCTTAGCTCTGTTATGAAGTTGTCTCAACGTACACCAAAGTTGTTTTATCGTGCACAAAAGTTGTTTTTAGTTGTTGTGAAGCTTCTTACCGCTATTATGAATTTGCCTAATTTGCACACCAAAGTTGCTTAACGTTGGTGTAAAATTGCCTCAACTTTCTCTAAAGTGCATTCGCCTCGTATCAAAGTTCGTTTTCACTGTTATAAAGTTGCTTTACTCGATGTTTAGAATCTAATTTCTTTTAGCACAAAGTTGATTGGTTACGAACCAAACTTGATATGACATATATAAAAGTTGCTTCACAAAACATTTCGTTTAAACATATGCAATCGAGATCTACTTTCGGAGATCTTGTCGCGAGGATTCTAAAAGTGCAAACGTATCGAAGTTCCGACCGTTGACACAAAAATTATAGCATTTTGAATTTCCAAAAAGAGTAATTAATGCATGTGTTCATGTGCAAGATTTTCTTTCCCTATAGTATATACTACTACACAAGTGGAGATGGGATCTTATTTTCTGGTTTAGTTACGTGAGAATTTCATGTGAATTAAAGAGTTGCCTATTGGGGTGCGCTCCAGCGGCTCTGCTCCCAAAACATATAACCGTCCCATGAACTCCCGAGATGTAGGATCACCGGTCCAGCTGCCCCGTTCAACGAACTACTGACAGATTCTTGTTCCGTGTCCATCGTTCCTCGAGCTTTCGCCATCCGCCATTCGTCCTCCTTGCGCAAATCAGAGGCTACGTTTTGCGCCCCTCGTCGGACGGTCGCTTCTCGCTCCCGCCGCCGTCGCAGAGGTGCTACCCGGTGGTACGCGCGTTCTCCTGCCGGTACATTTTTTCCTTGGTCAAATCCTCGGCAAAAGTAAAATAAACCAAATAAATGAAGGCTCGTGTATGGATATCCTGATATGCCCTCTGCCGCTTTTGATTTCAGGCTGTTGAATCCGCCAGGCAGAGGGATATTTTGATCTGCGTCAGCGCCGGATCGGCAGCTCTATTCAGTGAGTCGAGGTGCGAAATCATAAAATAGAAATGCCACGTAATATCGATTCATACAAATAGGCACAGGAAGTCGAATTGGAATACATGGCCATCTGAAGGAATTTGATTTGGCTCCTACCTATCCAAAGAAGCCCTTGCTAGCTAAGTCTGTCCAGAGTGATTTTGTTCGAACTATTTCAAATAGAAGTCTTATCACAATAGTATGTATAAAGGGTATATAACTCAACTAATCTCGCCAGAATTGATCAATCCAGCTGATACATGGCCTCATTTTCCATTAGCATGAGCTAAAATTTGTGCTTACAGATTGGTTTATATATGTTAGGACTGGCCAAAAATCAGTGCTGGTGGATCACGGCGGCATTTCATTGCCTGCAGACCACAGGATTTTGTTGACGGGACAGGCAACTGGAATCCTGCAATGGCACATGTTAAGAGTGGCCAAGAATATGACAGTAGCTGGGATGTTGACATTGATGAGTTAGTTACTTCCATGAGCACAGATCTAAGTCGTCATATGTCACAGGTCCAGGATCGTGAAAATGGAAACAGGTGTTGCCTGATATGCAAAATAGTGCACCGCATTCGCCAAACTGACAATAATGCATATGAGCCGAGCGTTCTTTCTATTGGCCCTTATCACCATTCAGAGTTACCACTTCAAGCCATGGAATCAGAGAAGTGGATATGTCTAGACTATATTCTTAAATTAAACAGTGAAGTTAGTTTGCACGAGTACCTGAGCTTGGTTTCTGGACTGGAGAAAGAAGCAAGAGGTTATTACACTGAGGAGATAAACATGGATAGTAGAGAGTTCGTGCAGATGCTTCTGTTAGATAGCTGCTTCATTCTTTTGTACCTTTGTGGTATACAGGCACAAGATGCTTCCGTTAATGGTGAACGGTTGAAGGAAAACTACGAGAAGGTGAGAGAAACAACGAAGTTGAGCGATATGGATCCATTTTGCTGCCAACCTATGAGCAGACAGTCAGCACTGGACATCGAACTAAATCAAATTGGTAAAGACGCTCATGATAGCCGTAACCAGGGGAATTATAGTTGTACTGTAGAATGGTATAACAGTTCTGCTGTCTATGACCTACTTTTGCTTGAGAATCAAATTCCCTTCTTTATTGTCAAGACAATTTATCAGCTCTTCTCACGTAATGTTCGAACTACTTTGTTACTTACCAGTAAAGTTTCTGAATTCATGGAAGGTATTCTTTACCATGTACCGAAAGTAATAACTGAAGCAAATAGGCCAGAGGATTTTTACCATCTGCTACATCTGTGTCATAAGTACCTGAAACCTGGTCACAAGCTGGAGGATGACCATCGTCTACATGCTGTTAGGCCTCAGTACGTCCAGTTTATATTCGATATTAGCCGCAAGATCTTCACTTCGGAACCAGAGCAAAACATGTTCCACGAGCCGAGCTTGTTAAATTCAGTACAGAAGTTTAACCGGTGGCGTAGAGCAGTGGACTATCATGAAGCAGGAATGCGTTTCAAGAAAAGGGAGTTTGATGAAGACAATCCTCATTCTCTGTTGGACATTAGATTCAGAAACGGGATCATGGAAATACCATGTTTGCCAATTGACGATAAGTCTTCTTTGCTTTTCAGAAACCTTTTAGCTTTTGAGCAAACATGTCCCCAAGTTGAGGATGACATGGCTGCGTATTTTCTGCTTATGTCTGAGCTCACTAGTACGGCTTCTGATGTTGCTCTTCTTGCTCAGAAAGGGATTATAGTGCACCAGATGGAAAGCGATGAGGACGTGTCAACTCTCTTCACCAAGCTTACAGAGTATGTGGCATTTGATTTCAACGGTGAACATTACTTGAAATCCCTGTGTTGTGCTATGGAAGCACACTACCAAAATCGTATTAATAGGTGGATGGCATGGCTGTGGCACAATCATTTCAGTAATCCATGGTTAGGTTTTGCCGCTATAGCTTCTGCTTTCATAATTTTATGCAGCATTGTGCAAACTGTTCTTTCTTTCTTGTCGTACATGGGATGAAGATAGAGTTAAGGTTACTAAAATAAACCAGTAAGAGTTAGCAGATACGCACTGATATGAAGTATTTTATTTTGCTGTCACAAAGAGTGTTCTACTGTGTCCTTGCAAATTTATGGATTTATTCAATGGGCTTGCATGGTTCTGGGACATATCCTGTGCAAATATCTTTCTCATGATTTTCCCCAATCATAAATTGACAGTACAGAAGTAATAAATAAGGTAAACATATGTTGATCTGACCACCTGAAGAATTTACCATGCCAACTGATTTATCCTTGATTTCCTGGCAGAAGTGTCCAAAATTTTATTCAGCTGGTTGTGTTTATGCGAAATTTATATAGTTCCGTTGTTATTTCCCCCTGCTGTTGCCTTCCTTCCTAACAAAGAGCTGGTGACCCTTTGTCTGACCTCAGGGTGGCAAAGGGGGCTCGAACTTGCCGAGGAAGACCCTTTGCTTCATTGAGTTATTTTATTTTGTTCCAGGGTCTGCCTTGTTCTTGAAACAAAGGATGTAAGGTCTATATGCTTTACCTCACTTATTTAGGGCTTTATAATCTCCTGCATGCTCTATCTCACTTATTATTATTATATATACTAGCAAAACTTGCCCGTGCGTTGCACCGGGGTAAGAGACCACACTTCCTAGCCTAATAGCTCCAGACTACATTTTGTTGCATCAATGAGATATTCTAGTTATATCATGTCAACTGAATTACATTTGGTAAGCTTACAATCAGATAACAATGTTTCATTATCTGACTGTAATTTACGTTGAAACTTTGTTCTTTCAAGCTGGTTTTAAAACACATGGATTACACACTTTTCTTTCCTTTTGTGCTGGACGAAAGAGAGAGTTTGCAAAGCCCTAAACTATATGACACTGTGATGAGATAATACCAACACGTCAGATGTCATGTAGTAGATTTCATTTTCAAGCAGTAAAAATATATGGTGGTTGGCACGTGCTTCGCACTTCTCACTATATATATTAATCTTTTTACATTAAAGCTGCACAAAGCCACAAGGGTAGCCACATAAAATCATTTCTGAATCTAATGGGGAAGAGGGTAAACTTGTTGCTTTAGCTGATACGGCAAGAAAATATGCTCCGGCAGCTTCACACGTTCCCTTGCAGCAAGCAATTCGGCACGAGCCTGGTCAACATCTAAAAACCTGGAGCATTGTCACGCCTGAACACCACGGCTGCTCCACCATCTCCAGATTTGATATTTAGGCCACCATCCACAATTATATTTAGACAATCCATTGGCAGTGAATAGCAAAGCTTAGAATGCGGGTCTCAACGCCATATGTTCAACTGCTAATTGCAATCTCCACAAACGGCGGCTGCATCAGCGTCTGGTGGCGGGAGGAGCACCAAAGCTGCAAAGCATGATCAGCAGCCGACGAACAAGCGCATGTGAAGGGAGGCGTCGTCGTTTGCACTGTTGGGCCGGGGGGCCTAGTAAGCCACGTCGTCTGACTCAGCGCTAGACTGACGGGGAGGGTGGAACGACCGTGGGGACGGAGTGATGAGTTGGCGCGACACAACCGGAGGGAGTCAAGGCACACCGCTCCGACGCTGCCACGACATTGTCACCCGTTGCTTGTCAGCGTCCTCCAAAGCTGCTCGTCGGCATCCTCCAAAGCAACACGTCAGTGGTGCCAGGACACAACAAACATTACAAGCCGGGCAAACATGGCCTGCCTACCCCAGCCATTGGACGTTGCAGGGAGTCCGCGGGTTTGTGTTCTTGCAGCGACGATCGATTCCGCGTGCCCCGTATTGCGCGTGGTGTGTATATTCTGGCTGGTCCGTGCTATCGTTCATGGCAACATAGATGTCGTTAATATTAGGTAGAGATCATCAGTAAATCTGGCACGTATTGTTTTTGGACTTTCCAAATCATACACGAAAGGAACCAGCCTCGGATCAACTAAGGACTACGATATTAGGAAACCATGGAAACAACTAAGCCAAGAATGAAAGAATCGACGTACGAACCAGCCTCAGATCGACTAAGGACTACGAAACAAACTAAGTCATCACGGCTGGTCGACAGGTGGAGGATTTCATCACGTACACGTGACCAACTACGGACCGACCGACCGACCAACCAACTAAGTAAGTCTTAACGCTTTTATTATTAGATAAAGATATATAGCTTTGGCAAGAGCGCACAGATTAACATAACACTGAGATCAAAGATATACTTGGCACTTGCTATTAAACAAGGATCCTCTTTTGTTTATTGGAACTTCAACAAAGCTTTTCTCCCTTGTTGGCACCATCGGTGCGTATAGCCTTCGAAGCGCAAGGTGCAGGGATAGTAGGGCGGAATATCGGTTCCCTCATAGCGAGTGCCTTGGACTCGGAGAAACCGTTCTCTTGCCCTGTAGATAAGAAAGAGGCAACTTTCAAGCAAACCCTCTAGTGCATTGACTTACAAAAAAAAAATTGTTACCGTTGATGATGCCCAAATGGTTCTCGTTGGCGAGTCCTGGAGCATCTCTCCCAGCAGTAGAGGAGATCACCAACAGCAGCACGGCCGAGAGGAGAGCTATTTTGATGCTCTTCATCGTTGCGCGACTATGTGCAGCATGGAATTGTTCTTCCATCCAATTTATATTCCGTGGGCGTGGGCGTGGCGTAGTGTTTGTTCGGTAAGTCGTAGCTTGATCAATGCGGGGTCATTAAATAGGAACCATGAGCCACATGCAGATCTTGTAGCTAGGAACGTTCAGTTCTTGCTGGATACAGCGTGCAGCACGTGAGGGACGAGAATCAATATCTTCGGTTGTGATGGGGTCATTGATTCCTAATCAATAATGACCAGAGAAGAAAAATAGAGCAATAATCCTTTTGGGAAGGTTCGGGCGGGAACCTGTCATCGGCAAAGGTCGCTTTGATTCAAAAGATACATATAGGGCAGGGTAGTCGTCCTAAACCATTTTTTGAAAGAAAATGGCAAAAGACTTTGCCTTGATTAGTTAAACTAGTCGCTCACCCGTGCGATGCACGGGCTGATCATCTTCTAGAGACTATATTTTTTTTTTTTGCAAATATGGTCATTTCCTTCTTTATGCTTGGATCAAAAAATTGAACCCCAAAATACGTTAACATAACTATAAATCAGGATGCAATACAGGTGAGAAAAAAAATTTAGCCTACTTAGATAATTTTGAAATAAAAATATTCTTAATAAGCATATTTTATTCTACATGTTTAAATTTCTATGGGATCGAACCTATTGTGAACTAAACAGGTTAATTACTAAATTGAAAGGCTAACTGGGAATTGTTTTATGGGTTATTTATCGAATTGCCCACAGCGGACCACTTGTACTCAGTTTTACCCCTAGAGCTGAATCGGCCTCAGTTTTGCCCCTAGTCTGTGCGCAACTACTATGGAGAGGCTGGAACGGTAAGTTTGGAGTCGACTCCGTTTCGCGAAGTGGGACCGAGGAGTCAGACTCCGTTTCGCGAAGTGGGTCCGGGTGGGACTGCCAAGTTCGTTGAAACCATCCGGAGCTTACAGGTGGGACCGCGCAGTTAGTTGACTACGCTGAATAGTCCACACCCGAGTTTCCCGCCACCACCGTCGTGCGCTGCCGCCCAATTTAGTTGACCCGCCGTCGTGCGCTGCAGCTCTCGCCGCCGCCACCGCCGCACCATCCTCTGTTGCGCCATGAGCACCTGCAGCAGCAGCAGCACCACCACCACCACCACCACCCCCGCTGGGCTCGGCTTGGGGGGCGAAAAGGCGGGGCAGCCCACGCTGGCCAGAGCTGTCAGCGACGCGTGGAAAAACCGTGGGCCCCCGGGTCGTTCAAAGTCTGCCGGAGTAACGACACGCGCGTCGCAGTAAATGACCCGCCGGGGCTACAAAAGGCCCCTCACCGCTCGCCGCTCTCCCCATTCTCGCTGTTCATCTCCTCGCCCTCACCGCACAAACTCTCATCGCCCTCGCCGCACTTCACCAGACACCCCGAGACGATGCCTCGCCGACTCCGTGCATGGCGCAACTCGCCGTTGTACTGCCGACCCACGGCCGCGACGCGGGGCCACAATGACGGCGAGGAGAACGAGCAGCCGGCGCCGGAGGAGGCAGCGCCCGAGCAGCAGCTGCCGCAGGAGGAGGCGGGGCCCGAGCAGCAGCAGCCGCCGGAGGAGGCGGCGCCCGAGCAGGAGCCGCCGCAGGAGGAGGCGGCGCCCGAGCAGGAGCCGCCGCAGGAGGCGCCGCGCTGGAGGAGGCTCAGGCGGATGCAGCCTATCTGGCCCGAGCAGCACGCCACCGTCTACTCGTTCGAAACATGGCGGAACGAGGAGGCGTTCCACACGGTCCGCTCCTAGCTAAAGGAGGCGGCGGCAGCGGCCGAGGCTGCCGCTGTTCGTGCATCCCTGGAGACCCACCAGAGGGAGCAGGCGGAGCGCCAGGTCTACCGGGAGCTCGCCGCAACCGCGGCGTCGGATGAGCAGCAGGCGTTCGTCGCGCTGTACAAGAGCGACCGGCGCAAGGCTGCCCTGCAGAGCGAGAGGCGGGACCGCCGCCATCCCTCCGAGCAGGCGCAGCTGCACCGGCTGCGGATCCGAGGCAGAGCGGAGCGGCATGCGATCGCTACGCTGGCGAACCCATCGCCCTTAGCCAAGAACGACCACGAGGCGGGGCCCTCCAGCATGCTGGCCTACGACGACAGCGATGAGGACGGCGAGGAAGAGGAGTAGAGGACGACGTCTAGGAGGAGTGCGACGACTAGGCCGGGTGATCGCAGCGAGCCTCTCGGGCAACCGTAGTTTTTTTTTAAGTTTTTCCAATGTTTTTAGTTAAATTATGCCGTCTAGCTTTCTGTAAAACTATCGTCGAATCTATGAATTTGAGCCTATTTCAACGAGTTCGCGTTTTTTAATTAATTTTGAGTATTCCTGAACGCAATCACGAGCCAGAATGTAGATTAAAAGCGAAAAGAATGTTTGAATAATGTTGTATATATGATGCATGTTGAACTAAGTCATTCCAAAATTTTGGGCAAATGTGCTTCAAATGAGGTCTGAAGCTAGGGTAAATCACATATAACAACGTTGTGCGTTGGATTCATGTCATTTTGATTTGTTTTGAATTTTTTATGCTCATTTAAAACCATCGCTCTATTCTCGTGAGAAATGTGCTTCAAATGAGGTCCGAAGCAAGGGTAAATACCCCCATTTATAATTTCCTGAAAAATTCGACCTTGCCAAAATTAACCAAATAAATTGGAGGATCAACTATATCACATATAACAACATTGTGCGTTGGATTCATGTCATTTTGAATTTTTTTGAATTATTTATGCTCATTTGCAACCATCGCTCAATTCTCGTGAGAAATGTGCTTCAAATGAGGTCCGAAGCAAAGGGTAAATACCCCCGTTTATAATTTCATGAAAAATTAGACCTTGCCAAAATTACCCAAATAAATTTGAGGATCAACTATATCACATATAACAACGTTGTGTGTTGGATTCATGTCATTTTGATTTGTTTTGAATTTTTTATGCTCATTTGCAACCATCGCTCAATTCTCGTGAGAAATGTGCTTCAAATGAGGTCCGAAGCAAGGGTAAATACCCCCGTTTATAATTTCATGAACAATTCGACCTTGCCAAAATTATCCATAGAAATTTGAGGATCAACTATATCACATATAACAACGTTGTGTGTTGGATTCATGTCATTTTGATTTGTTTTGAATTTTTTATGCTCATTTGCAACCATCGCTCAATTCTCGTGAGAAATGTGCTTCAAATGAGGTCCGAAGCAAGGGTAAATACCCCCGTTTATAATTTCATGAAAAATTCGACCTTGCCAAAATTATCCATAGAAATTTGAGGATCAACTATATCACATATAACAATGTTGTGCGTTGGATTCATGTCATTTTGATTTGTTTTGAATTTTTTATGCTCATTTGCAACCATCGCTCAATTCTCGTTAGAAATGTGCTTCAAATGAGGTCCGAAGCTAGGGTAAATACCCCCATTTGTGCTTCAACATTTTTTGGCATATTTTATAAATCAACCAAATGAATTTCCTAGACATCTATTCTACATGTATAGTGTAAATCTGAAGTTTCATTATGTTTTGAATAATTCTTCTATTTTTTTATTTTTTATTTAAATAACATGGTTTAATAGAAAAATCATATGTAAAACTGATAAAAATCATCTCTGTAGTAAATCTAAAGTTTCATTATATTTTTATTTAAATAACATGGTTTATAATACTTAACAACAAAGAAATCATATGTAGAACCATCGATCCCTGTGGCCAACGTACCAACCAATCAGAGCGCAGAACGAACGTCTCGCGGATCGCTGTGGCTGCGAGCGCATCCGTCCGATGCACGATTCCTTCTAGAAGGCGTCGATCCAACAGCCCAGGTCGAATCTCTGTGTTTTCTTCTAGAAGCTTTTCGGCTGGTCAAACAGAGGGTTGACCAAGCTTGAAATGAGCATAAATAATTCAAAAAAAATCGAAAAAATATATTGGCGACGCACATTGTAGTGTTATGTCATATAGTAACGAGAAAAAAATATAAACCTGTCTTATAAAGAATGGAACGAAAAAAACCTTGTGTAACATGTGATATCTTGAACAGTCTAGTAGAGAGTTCAAGATAATGAGATGAGTTTCAAACCTTTTGACCTCAAATAAGGTCAAAATCTCACCAAAGCTTCATTTTGGTGTGACTAAGAAAGATCCAAAGTTATTTTTTCATTTTGATGTTTTAAACTTGTTTTATTTACGATTTTCGATTAAAACCATTATTATTCAAAAGAAAATAAATAATACGAATATTCATCCAATAAATTTTTGGGCTTCGGAATTGCATTATATAGGTCTAATACAAGTCTAGTAAAAATATAAATAGGATTTATAAACATTAGAACGAAATCCATCACTAAAATGAGATTCCTCGAATACAAGACTAGAGATTTCAAAGAATAAGAGGTGGAAACATTGTGAATCTTCCGAAGAGGTGGGTTCTACCTTTTTGTTTTGTGTTCCTATGGGCTATACTAGCACAACCAAGCAAATAGTTCCACATTGCTACCCCCTTTCGGCGCTGTTACCGCGTGTTTCCGTATAAGTCCGGTATTTCTCCAGCGGGGCTAGGGTTTCACCGGGAGGCTACGGAGCGTCTGGATCCCAACACAAGCTAGGGGGTGCCATACCATGTTAGTATAGGTGTGTTGTGTGCTTTGTATGTCCAAGATTGATCTCTGGGGTGTGACCCGGCTTCACCGGCATCCACTTCTCTCTCGTAGGCGATTACAGGGTGAAACTCCCGTATCGGACCAAACACCGTGAATCTTCCGAAGAGGTGGGTTCTACCTTTTTGTTTTTTGTTCCTATGGGCTATCCTAGCACAACCAAGCAAATAGTTCCACATTGCTACCCCCTTTCGACGCTGTTACCGCGTGTTTCCGTATAAGTCCGGTATTTCTCCAGCGGGGCTAGGGTTTCACCGGGAGGGGGGCTACGGAGCGTCTGAATCCCAACATAATCTAGGGGGTGCCATACCATGTTATTATATGTGTGTTGTGTGCTTTGGATGTCAAAGATTGATCTCCGGGGTGTGACCCGCTTCACCGGCATCCATTTCTCTCTCGTGAGCGCTTACAGGGTGAAACTCCTGTATCGGACCAAACATCCTGAATCTTCCGAAGAGATGGGTTCTACCTTTTTGTTTTTTGTTCCTATGGGATATCCTAGCACAACCAAGCAAATAGTTCCACATTGCTACCCCCTTTCGACGCAGTTACCGCGTGTTTCCGTATAAGTCAGGTATTTCTCCAGCGGGGCTAGGGTTTCACCGGGAGAGGGCTACGGAGTGTCTGGATCCCAACATAAGCTAGGGGGTGCCATACCATGTTAGTATAGGTGTGTTTGTGTGCTTTGGATGTCAAAGATTTCTCTCCGGGTGTGACCCGCTTCACCGGCATCCACTTCTCTCTCGTGAGCGCTTAGGGTGAAACTCCTGTATCGGACCAAACATCGCGAATCTTCCGAAGAGGTGGGTTCTACCTTTTTGTTCTGTGTTCCTATGGGCTATCCTAGCACAACCAAGCAAATATCTCTAAAAATGTCGACATGGCCGAGTAGTGCAGACAGCACCCGTCTACACTATTGTACTTGTACATGCCTTAAAAACAGAGGGAACCAGATCCTCTTACTTTGCCCACCTTATGTTCTCTGACTTTCGCCCATGACACGTGGGTCCGGTGTGTGATGGGCTCCATTTGTCAGTGACCTCAAGTCAGAGGATCGCGTTCCCGCACAGAGAAGCGCTCGTCTCAGCGTCTGCAGGCCGTTGACGCCGTAGTTTGCATGCATGGACTCGATCTGCACCGTTCCTTACGATCAAACGATCGAAAATGAAGCGGTGCATGGTCTGGGTGTTTTGTCTCAATGTAACGGCCCCGTTCACCAGCCCGGTGCATGCACGCCTCGTTTTTTCAGAGTAAACAACGTGGCAGAAGAAGAAAATAGTTAACGTCGCGTCGCATTTGCAGCAGCCCTGCACGCCTTGTTTCAGAAACACGAGTCGCGTCGCATTTGCAGCGACGCAACCCTCCACGCCTGGTTTCAGAAACACGAGTCGCGTCGCATTTGCAGCGACGCAGCCCTCCACGCCTAGTTTTCAGAAGATACACATCAATGCATATGCAGCAAGGCAGGATTTGGCATGAGACTTTGGACTTTCTTCTCTTCACCTCTTTAATACACGCATGCAACGTCGAATCACTTCGACTGACGAATGCACACGCGCTCGTACTCCGTATCAATTGCTGTCCGGCCTACGCCTACGCCTATGCCTGTTCTACACCGCTTTGACCATGCATCTACTCTAATACACTGCATCCAAGGTTTTCACACAGTTTGCTTCATCTACCCAAATAAATTCACGTCTAATCGTGTCTTTAAATATTCCTTCAGTCGTCCTCCATATTCTCATCCCTCTCCAGCCATTTGCCCTTCTCTCCCTTCAAGCCCTAACGCACAATGTCTTCCTACTCACTACCTTCAAGCCCGGTGTCGGTCTCCGACGAGGACAACCACCCCAAGGCTCTGCCTTGGTACGAGGCCGAGTGGCCCGAGGCGGAGTTGGACGTCCTGCCCATCGTGCTTCCCGTCGACGACTCTCCCAAACGGGAGCGATCGCCGACGCCGCCCTTCGTCCACCGCCCCGTCCCTTCCACCACCACCACCAAGACGTCGGACATCTCCCCCAAGACGAACCGCCGCCTCAAGAGACTGGAGCGGCTGGAGAAGAAGGAGTTGAAGGCGATGGAGAAGAAGGAGGCGAAGGAGGACGCGAAGGCTTTCCGGGCCAGCATCAATCGGTCCCGTGAGAGGCAGGAGGAGAGGATGCGGGCGGAGAACCACAACGCCCGGATCAAGCAGGAGATGGAGATCCGGGCGGCGGAGTGGAGGAAGTAGGGCGGCGCCGGAGGGCGGGAAGGGCTCCCGCATGCATGCAGAGCGGGAGCAGTTAGGGCTAGCCCTTTTTTTTTAGTTAAATGTAATGTTTATCCGGCCCCACTGATTATATGTAAAGTGGGGCCAGTTATCCTTTCTAAGTATGTTTAATTATATATAAGCCCTATATATAAAGTTATGTTCTTATATTTGTCCAAATGTACCCACTGTATAGAAGTTTTATCCTTTCTAATCATCGCTTTAAAATCTGCACATTGTAAACAAAATTTATATATTTTATATTTTCTAAAAGAGCTGCATTATGTTTTCTAAGATAACATAAAAAATTGAGTTGAGCACAGTATATTTTATATTATTAATACGAATAATTTGATGGTTTAATAAATGGATAATGCGTAGTCTGCATGTAGTGATTAATAAATATAAATGGATAATGTGTAGTCTACATGTTGACATTGGGCCTCATGTGACATTGGGCCGCAAGGAACGGTCAACAGGTGGGGCCCACATGCAGCGTCAACCGTCAACAGCTAGAGCACACAAACCGCGCCAACGCTCAACAGCTGGGGCCCACAGGTCGCGCCAACGGTTCTATGATGGGTCCCACAGGTCAGGATCCTAACGGGGGGCCGAAAATAACGGTGGGAGCAGCGAAAGGAGTCCTTGCGCACTGACTAGGGGCAAAACTGAGGTCGATTCGGCGCTAGGGGTAAAACTGAGGTCGTGGTGCCAACTGAGGGCACCTTGTTAATTATCCCTTGTTTTATTTGTATCATATAGTTTAACTTGAAATCTGTGTAATGTTTCATATGCTATAACAGTAGTCTATTTGTCACTGAAAAATACTCTAGCCCCCTATGACATCAGGAAACCATTTTTTTTTGGGGTTATTTATCGAATTGCCCACAGCGGACCACTTGTACTCAGTTTTACCCCTAGAGCTGAATCGACCTCAGTTTTGCCCCTAGTCTGTGCGCAACTACTATGGAGAGGCTGGAACGGTAAGTTTGGAGTCGACTCCGTTTCGCGAAGTGGGACCGAGGAGTCAGACTCCGTTTCGCGAAGTGGGTCCGGGTGGGACTGCCAAGTTCGTTGAAACCATCCGGAGCTTACAGGTGGGACCGCGCAGTTAGTTGACTACGCTGAATAGTCCACACCCGAGTTTCCCGCCACCACCGTCATGCGCTGCCGCCCAATTTAGTTGACCCGCCGTCGTGCGCTGCAGCTCTCGCCGCCGCCACCGCCACCGCCGCACCATCCCCTGCTGCGCCATGAGCACCTGCAGCAGCAGCACCACCACCACCACCACTACCACCGCCGCTGGGCTCGGCTTGGGGGGCGAAAAGGCGGGGCAGCCCACGCTGGCCAGAGCTGTCAGCGACGCGTGGAAAAACCGTGGGCCCCCGGGTCGTTCAAAGTCTGCCGGAGTAACGACACGCGCGTCGCAGTAAATGACCCGCCGGGGCTACAAAAGGCCCCTCACCGCTCTCCCCATTCTCGCCGTTCATCTCCTCGCCCTCACCGCAAAAACTCTCATCGCCCTCGCCGCACTTCACCAGACACCCCGAGACGATGCCTCGCCGACTCCGTGCATGGTGCAACTCGCCGTTGTACTGCCGACCCACGGCCGCGACGCGGGGCCACAATGACGGCGAGGAGAACGAGCAGTCGGCGCCGGAGGAGGCAGCGCCCGAGCAGCAGCTGCCGCAGGAGGAGGCATGGCCCGAGCAGCAGCAGCCGCCGGAGGAGGCGGCGCCCGAGCAGGAGCCGCCGCAGGAGGAGGCGGCGCCCGAGCAGGAGGCGCCGCAGGAGGCGCCGCGCTGGAGGAGGCTCAGGCGCATGCAGCCTATCTGGCCCGAGCAGCACGCCACCGTCTACTCGTTCGAAACATGGCGGAACGAGGAGGCGTTCCACACGGTCCGCTCCTGGCTAAAGGAGGCGGCGGCAGAGGCCGAGGCTGCCGTTGTTCGTGCATCCCTGGAGACCCACCAGAGGGAGCAGGCGGAGCGCCAGGTCTACCGGGAGCTCGCCGCAACCGCGACGTCGGATGAGCAGCAGGCGGTCGTCGCGCTGTACGAGAGCGACCGGCGCAAGGCTGCCCTGCAGAGCGAGAGGCGGGACCGCCGCCATCCCTCCGAGCAGGCGCAGCTGCACCGGCTGCGGATCCGAGGCAGAGCGGAGCGGCATGCGATCGCTACGCTGGCGAACCCATCGCCCTTAGCCAAGAACGACCACGAGGCGGGGCCCTCCAGCATGCTGGCCTACGACGACAGCGATGAGGACGGCGAGGAAGAGGAGTAGAGGACGACGTCTAGGAGGAGGGCGACGACTAGGCCGGGTGATCGCAGCGAGCCTCTCGGGCAACCGTAGTTTTTTTTTAAGTTTTTCCAATGTTTTTAGTTAAATTATGCCGTCTAGCTTTCTGTAAAACTATCGTCGAATCTATGAATTTGAGCCTATTTCAACGAGTTCGCGTTTTTTAATTAATTTTGAGTATTCCTGAACGCAATCACGAGCCAGAATGTAGATTAAAAGCGAAAAGAATGTTTGAATAATGTTGTATATATGATGCATGTTGAACTAAGTCATTCCAAAATTTTGGGGAAATGTGCTTCAAATGAGGTCTGAAGTTAGGGTAAATCACATATAACAACGTTGTGCGTTGGATTCATGTCATTTTGATTTGTTTTGAATTTTTTATGCTCATTTAAAACCATCGCTCTATTCTCGTGAGAAATGTGCTTCAAATGAGGTCCGAAGCAAGGGTAAATACCCCCATTTATAATTTCCTGAAAAATTCGACCTTGCCAAAATTAACCAAATAAATTGGAGGATCAACTATATCACATATAACAACATTGTGCGTTGGATTCATGTCATTTTGAATTTTTTTGAATTATTTATGCTCATTTGCAACCATCGCTCAATTCTCGTGAGAAATGTGCTTCAAATGAGGTCCGAAGCAAAGGGTAAATACCCCCGTTTATAATTTCATGAAAAATTAGACCTTGCCAAAATTATCCAAATAAATTTGAGGATCAACTATATCACATATAACAACGTTGTGTGTTGGATTCATGTCATTTTGATTTGTTTTGAATTTTTTATGCTCATTTGCAACCATCGCTCAATTCTCGTGAGAAATGTGCTTCAAATGAGGTCCGAAGCAAGGGTAAATACCCCCGTTTATAATTTCATGAACAATTCGACCTTGCCAAAATTATCCATAGAAATTTGAGGATCAACTATATCACATATAACAACGTTGTGTGTCGAGACATCGTAGTAGTTTTCATAGACTGGGGTGCCATGAGACTACGGTAGAGACGTGGGGTAACGGGATAGCGTAGTAACACAGAACACGGGATTTTACCCAGGTTCGGTACGTCGCGACAGTACGGCGTACCTACTCCTGCACTTCTCACTAATTGGGACTAAAGCCCGTATAACAGGGTTACAATGTGAGGGAATAGATCTAGCTACTCGACGAGGATGAACTTCCCGGCGAGTTGCGTAGAGCTTTGGCTTGTGAAGCTTAAAACTTAACTTAGAACCTATCAAACTTATCTAATCTATCTCCCGTCCGGCTTTATATAATAGCCGGATTAGGGCTTACAGAACCAGAAACCTAGAAGACTACGTTTAACTTGTAACTTGGAAAGTAAGGAATCCGTCTTCTCCTCCAAGCCAGATCACGTGGGCCGTGATCCGGGTTCTTCTAGAATCCGGCTTCTGCGCGTCGGACTACTGGGACGCCCAATGGACCTAAGCCCATTACCATGTAGGCCACCCTGGTAGTCCGGCTCTTTTGTCTACCATCTTCTATACCCCTATTCAGTATATATCCGACATTGTGTGTTGGATTCATGTCATTTTGATTTGTTTTGAATTTTTTATGCTCATTTGCAACCATCGCTCAATTCTCGTGAGAAATGTGCTTCAAATGAGGTCCGAAGCAAGGGTAAATACCCCCGTTTATAATTTCATGAAAAATTCGACCTTGCCAAAATTATCCATAGAAATTTGAGGATCAACTATATCACATATAACAATGTTGTGCGTTGGATTCATGTCATTTTGATTTGTTTTGAATTTTTTATGCTCATTTGCAACCATCGCTCAATTCTCGTTAGAAATGTGCTTCAAATGAGGTCCGAAGCTAGGGTAAATACCCCCATTTGTGCTTCAACATTTTTTGGCATATTTTATAAATCAACCAAATGAATTTCCTAGACATCTATTCTACATGTATAGTGTAAATCTGAAGTTTCATTATGTTTTGAATAATTCTTCTATTTTTTATTTTTTATTTAAATAACATGGTTTAATAGAAAAATCATATGTAAAACTGATAAAAATCATCTCTGTAGTAAATCTAAAGTTTCATTATATTTTTTATTTAAATAACATGGTTTATAATACTTAACAGCAAAGAAATAATATGTAGAACCATCGATCCCTGTGGCCAACGTACCAACCAATCAGAGCGCAGAACGAACGTCTCGCGGATCGCTGTGGCTGCGAGCGCATCCGTCCGATGCACGATTCCTTCTAGAAGGCGTCGATCCAACAGCCCAGGTCGAATCTTTGTGTTTCCTTCTAGAAGCTTTTCGGCTGGTCAAACAGAGGGTTGACCAAGCTTGAAATGAGCATAAATAATTCAAAAAAAATCGAAAAAATATATTGGCGACGCACATAGTAGTGTTATGTCATATAGTAACGAGAAAAAAATATAAACCTGTCTTATAAAGAATGGAACGAAAAAACCTTGTGTAACATATGATATCTTGAACAGTCTAGTAGAGAGTTCAAGATAATGAGATGAGTTTCAAACCTTTTGAACTCAAATAAGGTCAAAATCTCACCAAAGCTTCATTTTGGTGTGACTAAGAAAGATCCAAAGTTATTTTTTCATTTTGATGTTTTAAACTTGTTTTATTTACGACTTTCGATTAAAACCATTATTATTCAAAAGAAAATAAATAATACGAATATTCATCCAATAAATTTTTGGGCTTCGGAATTGCATTATATAGGTCTAATACAAGTCTAGTAAAAATATAAATAGGATTTATAAACATTAGAACGAAATCCATCACTAAAATGAGATTCCTCGAATACAAGACTAGAGATTTCAAAGAATAAGAGGTGGAAACATTGTGAATCTTCCGAAGAGGTGGGTTCTACCTTTTTGTTTTGTGTTCCTATGGGCTATACTAGCACAACCAAGCAAATAGTTCCACATTGCTACCCCCTTTCGACGCTGTTACCGCGTGTTTCCGTATAAGTCCGGTATTTCTCCAGCGGGGCTAGGGTTTCACCGGGAGGCTACGGATCGTCTGGATCCCAACACAAGCTAGGGGGTGCCATACCATGTTAGTATAGGTGTGTTGTGTGCTTTGTATGTCCAAGATTGCTCTCTGGGGTGTGACCCGGCTTCACCGGCATCCACTTCTCTCTCGTAGGCGATTACAGGGTGAAACTCCCGTATCGGACCAAACACCGTGAATCTTCCGAAGAGGTGGGTTCTACCTTTTTGTTTTTTGTTCCTATGGGCTATCCTAGCACAACCAAGCAAATAGTTCCACATTGCTACCCCCTTTCGACGCTGTTACCGCGTGTTTCCGTATAAGTCAGGTATTTCTCCAGCGGGGCTAGGGTTTCACAGGGAGGGGGGCTACGGAGCGTCTGAATCCCAACACAAGCTAGGGGGTGTCATACCATGTTATTATATGTGTGTTGCGTGCTTTGTATGTCAAAGATTGATCTCCGGGGTGTGACCCGCTTCACCGGCATCCATTTCTCTCTCGTGAGCGCTTACAGGGTGAAACTCCCGTATCGGACCAAACACCGTGAATCTTCCGAAGAGGTGGGTTCTACCTTTTTGTTTTTTGTTCCTATGGGCTATCCTAGCACAACCAAGCAAATAGTTCCACATTGCTACCCCCTTTCGACGCTGTTACCGCGTGTTTCCGTATAAGTCCGGTATTTCTCCAGCGGGGCTAGGGTTTCACCGGGAGGGGGGCTACGGAGCGTCTGAATCCCAACATAATCTAGGGGGTGCCATACCATGTTATTATATGTGTGTTGTGTGCTTTGGATGTCAAAGATTGATCTCCGGGGTGTGACCCGCTTCACCGGCATCCATTTCTCTCTCGTGAGCGCTTACAGGGTGAAACTCCTGTATCGGACCAAACATCCTGAATCTTCCGAAGAGATGGGTTCTACCTTTTTGTTTTTTTGTTCCTATGGGATATCCTAGCACAACCAAGCAAATAGTTCCACATTGCTACCCCCTTTCGACGCAGTTACCGCGTGTTTTCGTATAAGTCAGGTATTTCTCCAGCGGGGCTAGGGTTTCACCGGGAGGGGGGCTACGGAGTGTCTGGATCCCAACATAAGCTAGGGGGTGCCATACCATGTTAGTATAGGTGTGTTTGTGTGCTTTGGATGTCAAAGATTTCTCTCCGGGTGTGACCCGCTTCACCGGCATCCACTTCTCTCTCGTGAGCGCTTAGGGTGAAACTCCTGTATCGGACCAAACATCGCGAATCTTCCGAAGAGGTGGGTTCTACCTTTTTGTTCTGTGTTCCTATGGGCTATCCTAGCACAACCAAGCAAATATCTCTAAAAATGTCGACATGGCCGAGTAGTGCAGACAGCACCCGTCTACACTATTGTACTTGTACATGCCTTAAAAACAGAGGGAACCAGATCCTCTTACTTTGCCCACCTTATGTTCTCTGACTTTCGCCCATGACACGTGGGTCCGGTGTGTGATGGGCTCCATTTGTTAGTGACCTCAAGTCAGAGGATCGCGTTCCCGCACAGAGAAGCGCTCGTCTCAGCGTCTGCAGGCCGTTGACGCCGTAGTTTGCATGCATGGACTCGATCTGCACCGTTCCTTACGATCAAACGATCGAAAATGAAGCGGTGCATGGTCTGGGTGTTTTGTCTCAATGTAACGACCCCGTTCACCAGCCCGGTGCATGCACGCCTCGTTTTTTCAGAGTAAACAACGTGGCAGAAGAAGAAAATAGTTAACGTCGCGTCGCATTTGCAGCAGCCCTGCACGCCTTGTTTCAGAAACACGAGTCGCGTCGCATTTGCAGCGACGCAACCCTCCACGCCTGGTTTCAGAAACACGAGTCGCGTCGCATTTGCAGCGACGCAGCCCTCCACGCCTAGTTTTCAGAAGATACACATCAATGCATATGCAGCGAGGCAGGATTTGGCGTGAGACTTTGGACTTTCTTCTCTTCACCTCTTTAATACACGCATGCAACGTCGAATCACTTCGACTGACGAATGCACACGCGCTCGTACTCCGTATCAATTGCTGTCCGGCCTACGCCTACGCCTATGCCTGTTCTACACCGCTTTGACCATGCATCTACTCTAATACACTGCATCCAAGGTTTTCACACAGTTTGCTTCATCTACCCAAATAAATTCACGTCTAATCGTGTCTTTAAATATTCCTTCAGTCGTCCTCCATATTCTCATCCCTCTCCAGCCATTTGCCCTTCTCTCCCTTCAAGCCCTAACGCACAATGTCTTCCTACTCACTACCTTCAAGCCCGGAGTCGGTCTCCGACGAGGACAACCACCCCAAGGCTCTGCCTTGGTACGAGGCCGAGTGGCCCGAGGCGGAGTTGGACGTCCTGCCCATCGTGCTTCCCGTCGACGACTCTCCCAAACGGGAGCGATCGCCGACGCCGCCCTTCGTCCACCGCCCCGTCCCTTCCACCACCACCAAGACGTCGGACATCTCCCCCAAGACGAACTGCCGCCTCAAGAGACTGGAGCGGCTGGAGAAGAAGGAGTTGAAGGCGATGGAGAAGAAGGAGGCGAAGGAGGACGCGAAGGCTTTCCGGGCCAGCATCAATCGGTCCCGTGAGAGGCAGGAGGAGAGGATGCGGGCGGAGAACCACAACGCCCGGATCAAGCAGGAGATGGAGATCCGGGCGGCGGAGTGGAGGAAGTAGGGCGGCGCCGGAGGGCGGGAAGGGCTCCCGCATGCATGCAGAGCGGGAGCAGTTAGGGCTAGCCCTTTTTTTTTAGTTAAATGTAATGTTTATCCGGCCCCACTGATTATATGTAAAGTGGGGCCAGTTATCCTTTCTAAGTATGTTTAATTATATATAAGCCCTATATATAAAGTTATGTTCTTATATTTGTCCAAATGTACCCACTGTATAGAAGTTTTATCCTTTCTAATCATCGCTTTAAAATCTGCACATTGTAAACAAAATTTATATATTTTATATTTTCTAAAAGAGCTGCATTATGTTTTCTAAGATAACATAAAAAATTGAGTTGAGCACAGTATATTTTATATTATTAATACGAATAATTTGATGGTTTAATAAATGGATAATGCGTAGTCTGCATGTAGTGATTAATAAATATAAATGGATAATGTGTAGTCTACATGTTGACATTGGGCCTCATGTGACATTGGGCCGCAAGGAACGGTCAACAGGTGGGGCCCACATGCAGCGCCAACCGTCAACAGCTGGAGCACACAAACCGCGCCAACGCTCAACAGCTGGGGCCCACAGGCCGCGCCAACGGTTCTATGATGGGTCCCACAGGTCAGGATCCTAACGGGGGGCCGAAAATAACGGTGGGAGCAGCGAAAGGAGTCCTTGCGCACTGACTATGGGCAAAACTGAGGTCGATTCGGCGCTAGGGGTAAAACTGAGGTCGTGGTGCCAACTGAGGGCACCTTGTTAATTATCCCTTTTTTTTGCTATCATTCAATACTCCATCAATCAAGATATATATGATGGTATAATAGACAATGTTGTTTAGTACATATATTCTGAGCTTCGCCTATATTTTACCTCGCCCATGTTTTTCTAGGGAATGTATACTAAGACATGTGTACGCTTATATTTCTCTATGTTCTACAATGATTGTCTATTTGTCCGTGAAAAATACTCTAGCCCCCTTATATCATAAGGCAATCTATAAACTATTTTTTGCTGCCATTCATCACTTTGTCGATCAAGATTTATATGACGGTATAAGAAATTGTCTTAGGTTGATTAGAAAGACACACAGGAAATTTGTTGCACATGCTCTCAATACTATTGTTAATGGCCCAACATGTAGAAAGATGGTGCCGATACCACTCAGCCGATGGCAATGTGCAAGCTATTGTCCTCGTTCTGTCTGCTTATGTCAGGATGTTGCTTACATTGTGCGTCCATGAGGTGCTCCTCTAGTAAATCCGTTGCAGTCTCACATACTCCTCGCAGGAGTTAGCGTCGTATCCTGTAGGCGCCGAAGGGCATGGAATCATCCATCTGTTTCTTCTTAATATGAAAATCAAATTCTGCTGTATAACCCTCCGTGCAGTTTCGGAACTGCTTCAAGTAAAGAGATCTACCCCAAACAAACTTAACTCACCTCCCTGAGATAGAACAGCAGGCCTCTCCCGGATCCCATGAACAGCAACCCGACGCCCTGCAGCTCCATCTTGGGCTGATTGCCGCCCGGAGCCCAAACAAAGGCAGCCTTGTTCAAGGGGGTCTCAGGTGCACCGGGTCGGCGGCTTCGATCCCCTCCAGTCCACCATGTGTACCAGCGACACAGCTTGTCTGGGACACCTCCTGCTCATCACCTGCATCTCCACGACGAAGACCCTGAACGTATACACTTACGTGCCGAGGATGACGCTATTTGGGCTTCTGGGGGGCCGACTGGTGAGGAAACGGCGCTATTCGCCGCTTCCGACGCTAAAAAGGCCGCCTGGGGGCTCTTGGAGGGGGGGGGGGGGGGGAGGGGGGGGGGGGGGAGACTGGAGATGCCCTTACGTGCCGAGGATGGCACGGACGGCTAAAAACGTGGCCGTCGGTGGGACTGCCGCCAGCATCGGCGGCATGGCTCAGGCTCTTCAAAAGTTGCATCTATATAAATCTTGAAGGTGAATTGGTTTGATTGGCTTTAGATGAACGTGGGGGGTTCATGTAGGTCTATACATGGACGATATAGTATCATTTCCTTTTTTTATTGAGATGTGTCTGGATTGGACCTTTTCTCTATTGAGTTGCAAATGACCGGACTCTTTTTATGTTTGACGTGCATGGTCCTTTTTTATCCGTACGGTACTGCTACCTCCTGCCTGGCTGGTCCTTTTTTCCAGCTGAGGTGATGTTTGGGACGCGTTGTTAGCAAGGCGTGACGCATGAGGACTCCATCCGTACATGCATCTAACTCTTGGTTCACGCTTATTCAATCCTAACCGTGTAATTAAATCTAATGGTTACTTTTAGATCTTTTTGCAGGATTAACATGATGTCTCGTAGGGAGTCTCCAATTAGTAAATATAAGATATAAGATAAGTGCAAAAATTTGGGATGGACTTTTAGCATATTAGGCAATTTCTATTTAATCCCTAAGGCTCATACAGCCATAGCAAGTGGTGGGAGTTTAGTCACATATTGCAAGTTGGGAGAGTTCTGCACCAGTTTATAAGGTGAGCTCTTTTCCCACTAGTGGGAGTTGGTATTAAGAGAGAGTAGTTGTGGAGGTGTTCCACACGCGCGCTCCTCCTCCTCCGGTTTTTAGGTAGCGTCTCCTACGTGACTGCTCGCTGCTGGAACGCGCTGATGCTGCCACCGAGGCCGCCTCTGCTACGGCTACTGCCAATTGGCCGACTGCAGGGTATAACACGCTTATCCCTGTCTTTATTATTTTCATGTGTGCAACACTAGTAATTTGCGTAGATTTATCTACTATAAATCTAGTATGCAGGTACATGGTTAAATATCAATATCTTTACGTCATGTTCATGATTTATACTTGGATTAATTTAATCTGTAAATTTCCTAAATTACTAACAATCGAAAAACCTAATTTGTGTAGGCAATTTTCGATTCATGATTTTGCTACTGCACTGAAACCGGACCCGTTTACGGGGACGTACTTTAAGCGTTGGCAGACCAAAAGAATCTTATGGCTCACGACTATGAATGTGTTCTGGGTCGCCGGTGTCACTCCCACGGGAACGATTACTCCTGAACAGGAGAAGACGTTTAGGGATGCCACCGTCGTCTTTGTTGAATGTGTTCTAGGTGTGATCGGAGATAAGTTTGTTGACGCATATTTACATATGCGGGTTGACAAGAACTTGTGGGAGGCGCTTGAATTCAAATTCGGCGCAACCAATGCTGGCAGCGGGATGTACAGTATAGAGCAG
This sequence comes from Alopecurus myosuroides, assembly GCA_028641055.1. NCBI lineage: Eukaryota > Viridiplantae > Streptophyta > Magnoliopsida > Poales > Poaceae > Alopecurus > Alopecurus myosuroides. The sequence continues at coordinate 293,651,038 of CM054061.1, forward strand.
TTCCATGACTACAGAATGGTCGAAAACCGTTCTGTATTGGAGAAGGCTCATGAGATACAGTGCATCGCTAAGGAGTTTGAAATTCTTAAGTGCGTGCTATCGGGCAAGTATGTCGCGGGATGCATAATCGCCAAGCTGTCTAATTCCTGGAGGAACTTTGCCACTACTCTGAAGCATCAGAGGCGTGAATTCTCAGTAGAGGGATGTCATCGGCCATCTAAGTGTTGAGCAGAATTCGAGGGCAAAGGACTCGCATGGAAAAGGGAACGAAGGGACTGCTGCGGCCAATATGGTACAGAAGAACTACAACTCCCACAAGAACAAGACGAGGACTGGTATCCAGCAGAATACCGACTTCAAGAAGAAGGCTAAGAAGACCTTCAAGAAGGATAAGGAGAAAGATGGCTGCTTCACTTGTGGTTCACTGGAACACTGGGCTGTGAAGTTCCCAAAGAACTACGTGAAGCCAGGACAAGATTCCAAGACTGTCAACATGATTGTGAGCAACAATGAGAATGGGGCATCTGGGTATGGTAGTTTGTTTACTGTATTTTCAGTTTGTCAGTCTACTGATTGGTGGATAATAAATAGTAGTAGTCAAAAAGTGCACTTTTTCCATATATTTCGATTTATAGGGATCCCTATCTTTATCTCTATCCACAGAGATACCTATCTATATAGATAGAGATTTGGATCAAAATTGATCTAGACTATCCTCTATCCGGATAGATATGTCCCTATGAGCGACTAGGCCGATCTTTTTTTATATGTTTTGGCCACGTCCGTTTCCGCTCCGAAGAGGAAGGTTTGGATCTTTCAATCTTATGTCGTGAGGGATGTGACCTATGTTAGGTCCATAAGATACCACAGCTTTTAGTGTTCTATGATTCACCTCCGAATAATGAGTAGGTAGTTCGATCCTTTTGATTCTTATCTTCCTAGTAAACGGGGATCCGGAGCAATAGGTCGAATTACTATATAAAGAAGACTTGTAAACAAAAGGACATAAAGAAGACTCGTAAACAAAAGGACTTATTGTTCGAGTAGGAAGATTTCGGTTTTTCTCCTTCCCTCTTTTCAATAAGAAGAAGTATTTGAAATGAAACAAATTCCTCTTCATTCTGTTGTGCTCAGCGAAGGAACTGCCTAAGCATACTTTTGCGGATCCAAACTTCTTTGTTCTTTCAAAGTCTTCCTCTTGCATATAAGAACGCAACTCTTGCAAAAACAAGGATTGGAGTAGTAAGCGGCATCCCCTCTGAGTTGTGATGAGTAAGCGGAACAATTCCGTTTTTGTTCTTCTCCAGATTTTGGCCGGTAGGAATTTGCCTATTATTTTGCCAACTGATATGTCGATATAGAAAGATCTCCTTATTTCTTCACCGCGGGTTCTCGCGTCATTTTCTTTAAAAGATATTAGATCACCGTGGGAAACTTTCAAATGAGTAATGGTTACCAGTCCATTATTCAAACAAACCCTTCGATGACTTATCGGCTGCCTTGCTTGAGGAAGAGTGTCACTAAAATGGAGACGAACCGGAATCAGGTCCGATCTTGTTTCTTGATTGAGTAAAAAAGGGATATATGAAGTTCGTTCTCTTCCTCTGTGCATCTCCCTTATGGGTAAATCCCCATAATAAAGGGACAACTTTCGTGTAGTTTCTGATTTGATGTTACTGTTTAGATTTTCTCTCTGAGAAAGATTTCTTTTAATGGATCTCCTCTTGTTCCTCAATCTTCGGAGAATGCGGCGTTGGATTAGAGAAAGTTCTCTGTTCTGAACATTTCCTGGAAGTAGACGACACGTTTTAAATCTTAAAGCTGGCATGGCATATTTCGTTGAATCAGTCTTTTTCGCCACATCGCGTATGAAGCTGACCAAACCTAAACTCAAAAGCGGTTTGCACTTTAGAAAATGGCTTGCGCAAGATGCTTGCGCGCCCATCAAGGTAGTAAGACTGAGCTATCTCGCACTTTTGTAACTGACTCGTTGACAGAAGAGAGGCTGTGGGCTATCCGAGAGAGTGGTTCAGGTGACTACCGGAGTCATTGATTAAGCAGGTCAGATGGGCTTAGTAGGGCTCGAACCTACAATATCACCGTTATGAGCGGTACGTTTCAACCAATTAAACTATAAGCCCAATCGGATCTCTACATGCCGGGAAGAGCGGACAGAAAGAGGAGACCTTTGCTCTATCTCCTTCTTCCTCTTCCCGGGGCCCCGGAGGGGTTCTTTGGCAAGCCCTATTAAAGAAGCTAAGTGACTTTCGTCACTCAAGTAGTGAGTTTGAGAGTGACCGTTAGGGCGACCACTTGTACTTCTAGGCCTTGGCGACCTATATGTTACGCAACACAGCTTCACTCGATTCAGTAAATCAATAGTTCAAACCAGCCCACTAATAGCTTAGATAGTGGCCCTTCCACTTTGGTATAGTTGACCCTACCTATTGACTCAAGGTTCATAGGAAGGGGGAACCCAGACGTAGTGGGATGTAGGCTTCAGTTGTTTTGGTACTTTTTCACTACGTCTTATTCTTTTTTTTTGAACCGGCTTTTCACCGGCAGGTCAGTAGGCCTTTTAGAAGGCGAACAAACGAAAGTTCTCCGCGGGCGCTAGCGCTATCTTGTTCGCTTTTGTCAACTGAAGTCGCGCGTAGCGCCAACTAACTGATAGCTGATAGAGCGCGGAGCCCCGAGTCTAAGCGAGCAGAGCCATTTCTTTCTACTGTCGTCAAAAGAAAAAGAAAAGTACTAAAGGCGAAGGGCATTCTGTTGTACAGCTACTTTGGTATAGTTACAAAGGTAACCGGTAGGTGACTGTTGAATCGACAGTAGTTACGAAAGGGGGAAATAGCTCAGTTGATTAGAGTGCTGGTCTGTCACGCCAGAAGTCGCGGGTTCGAACCCCGTTTTCCCCGCCCGATCTTCCTCTTCCTGCCCGACTCATTTTGTCTTCACTGGAAGCTGCTGATCCCAGCGTAGCATTCAAGACAATTGTTCCTTCTTCGGTCTCCCTCCACCCCCTTCGTTTGTTGTGGGTCGCGTCTCACCGCAGGCACTTAATGAATGAGTGAAGATCTTCCTCCCCCCCTTGTGTCTTACCAAGGACAGAGTTCCTACTTGTGGCGAAAAAAAAAGTATACCATCCCACCCGGCCTAACCCGGGGGGGTGAAGGTTCCTCTCGGAGACTGCCAGTCTACAAGAAGCTGGCAGAGCTTTAGCCATTGGACCACATCCATCCATCCTCCTACCTAAACAGTGACGCCTTTTCTTGTTCGTTCTTAGAATTACGCTAGTGGAGACTAATTCCTTCCGGCTAATGAAGATACTACCCCAGTCTTCCCATTCATTCCCAGTGGATCCTTCTTATCCCTTTTCATTGAACGAACCAAGTTCACCTATACGAGAGTGAGGAATAGAAATCCTACAATCAACTTCCCACTTTTGATGTCCCTTTTGACGATTCTGCTGCGTCTTTTGAAAAAGAAAAAGGAGAAGGACAGGGGTCGCTAGTCAGAAAAGCTATAACTATCAATTCGAATTCTGAATGAATCAAATCTCCCCAAGTAGGATTTGAACCTACGACCAATCAGTTAACAGCCGATCGCTCTACCGAACTGAGCTATTGAGGACGAACGGACTTAAGGAAGCTGACTCTCGTTCTTTGGACCAACCAACCGCAGACCGAAAATCTAAAAAGTTCGTCACTTTTTCTCTTTCACATACACCGGGAGAAAGGGTGACGATAGCAATCCCCTTTGCCTCCCCGGCCGGGGAGCCTCCAGGACAGGACAAGGGGGGCGGCGGTCAACCATCAACTCTCGATATGCATATTGATCAATCGATCTCCGCGTCCTGCCAGTTCGCTAAGTAGACTCACTCTACCGAGGGGCAACTAAGGTTGGTTCCTGCCAATTCCCTTGCTGATCAGCCTTGGAATTGGCAAGTATGAGAGAGGACTCTCTCTGTCTCTCCGAGTTTCAACTACTAAGTGAAGTTAAGTAGCACTTCAGCTATTCTAAATGTGAATAGATTCCGATCAAGCAAGCAGGAGAAGGTGGTCCTTTCATCTCTCTGTCTGCTCCATGCTCTATAGCCTAAGGATCATGAGCAGGTTTAATGCTAGAAAAAAGGAGATCTGCCTAATCATTTCGGTAGATGAAGTAGTGGGAGGTCACGAAGGAAGTAAGGGGGCATGTTAAGTTGATAATTTCGAACATTGTAGCATCCTTTTTACGGTTGGGCTTTGAGTTGATAACTTTTAAGAACTCTTAATATGAAAATACACATCATAAAATGACGCATCGAGCGAGACCATTCTGTTTCATTGTGAATGAAAGACGTTTTCGACCAACAACATCTACTCATATCCAGCTTCGTGTCATTTTTGAACACAGCGATCAGCAAGCAGCAAGCGGGGGAGAGTCAAGTCAAGTACAACACAGGACTGACGGGGTGGGGCGCGCCAAAGCAGCCCGGGACCCCGGAGGGGTCACTACAAAAGCGCTGGCGCCTTCTTTTTAAGGTGAAAAACTACGCTAGCTAAGAAAAAGAAAAGGGCTGCGCTAATGGCAAGGAGCAAGAAAAGGGCAGCTAGCTCGAAATCCGATAAATCGAATACCTCCTGGCTTCAGTTATGAGAGAGAACTCCAAGGCAGGATAAAGACAGAGTTGGATTCAGCCGCGTGGGGAATGAAACAACATTCATGGAATGAGTTGAGGCAAAACCTCCAGCTCTTTTTTAGAGTCAGGGGCAAGCCCGGCCTAGCGCTTTTAAAAGGGCTGTCTGCATTACTGGATTCACTATATAAAATTGTAGTAAAAACAAGGGGCCACGTAGACTATTCTGAGGTGGTATGCTAAATCCATGATCAACTGATGTAGCCAGAAGATCTATGGTTTTCGAGAGAAGGTAATTGGAAAAACGATTCATTCCTTTGCTTTCTTTCAGATATCTATTCAATAAGATGATCTGACCTTACCTGAAAACTAGATTCATGAAGAAGCCCAAAAAGTGCCGGGCTTAGTGCAGCCCAGTTCCTAGCCAGTGTTCAGTTATTTTATCAGAGCAGTCCTCCAGTGCGAGTTCCCTTTAAGCTGCTCTCTATTTGAAGCCAAAGTCACTATTTCTATCTTTCCTGTTATTTCGTACCTAGTAGTATATATATATGGAGAATACCAAAAAGCTATCAATTACGCATAGGAGTTGTATAATAAAGGGCCCTGACTTGTTGAAGTGCTTATTTTTTAGAGAGATTTACTTTTCTTTTTGACCAGTGTGGGGTTCTGCCATGGATATTCGGTCCACTCATTCATTTTTCAAACGTAACTCGATTGACTCAATTCACAAACGGCAAGGAAGTCAAAAGTTACGCTTACAGGTCGTACGACAATTGCTTCTCTTCCGGGACTACATACATCTTTAACAACTACCATACAAGCTATTCGCTTAATACATGCTAGTAGGTAGGCTGGTGGTGGAGTATTTATTTGCGTCTTTTTTTGGTCTGTCTGTATTTCGGTTTTGGGATGGTGCGAATCCATCTATCCACCATTCTTTTATCTTTCAGTAGTGTCGACCTCAGTTCTGGTTCTTTATCTTGGAATACTCTCCGTTGTCCTGGAAGCAATGCTTGAAAGAAAGCGTAAGGAAGCGTAAAATCAGTATGATGTATTGGCAAAGTAATAAGGGAATCGAAAGTAGATAGGGACTCCCACTGTAGATTTTTTTATACCTTTTTGAATTGGTACCTTATAGCATAGCGAATTGACTTTTCTTTCAAAAGAAAAGGATATATCAACCTGTAGTGAACCGGGCCACCGAGCTTGCTTTTACCGCTCTTACAGCTCTCTCTCTTCTTTTTTATGGGTAGTTTGGCCAGGAAAGAGAAAGAGGAATGTACCCATTTCTATTTATCCATTATCATAGAAAGTACCAAAAATGTTTTTGAATGTATGGAGCAGGCGTATGAGTTGATATCTTCAAGAGTAAAATCCTTTTCTTGCCCACCCAGCCATAAAAGAAAAAAATCGTTACGAGCGGTCTTAAACCCTAAAGAATTGAAAAGCTCCAATTTAAATAATGGTACCGGGGAAATACCCAGGGAAGAATCATTCTTTGAATCATCCAGATCTATCAATTTTCGAATTCAATAAAAAACGGACTGATCCTCGGAATACACCATCATCTTTCGAAGTGCGCAGTCAATATTATGTTATATTCAAAGAAACAAGTCAAAGAGTAAAGGCTTCGCCCTTCAATACCACACTTCCAATCGAAATTCCTACGAGATTGACGTTCGAAGAAAAAGACATGGTTTGATAGAAACTTTAAGTGGGTATCAAATAAGCTGGAATGAATGGTATCAATTTCTTCTTTTCTATACTGAATCTGCTTCGGTATCTCTTTCTTCCTTCCCTTCTGTAAACCAAGCAGTGACTAGCCTCTGGCACTCACTTTCCAAAGCACCAATTGACTTGCTTTCAGAACAACCCTGATCAGTTATACCTGAAATACCACCCGTACTACGTACGCCATTCCCAACGCGGAGCGCCTTTATTTTCGTATTGAACTCCGCTAGGAATAAAAAGTTAGACCGTAGCCTTGTCGAACAACCTCGTTTCTCGCTTTTGTCGATTGACTCGTGGGACTCTACTGAATTCCAGCATGGGTGTGGTAGATTACTGACGTGAAGCCGGACCTCTATGAGTGCTCTACATGGCCGGATCAAAGCTATTCTAAAAACGAGATCCATTGGAGTGGGAAGTACTCAAGATGTAGAAGAGGACTCAAGCAGGTTTGGTCCTCTTTCTCTGATGTGTTCTTAGAACCCACTACCCTCCCTCCTAAAAGACCATGTGACCATCGGATTCACCTCACGATAGTCAACCAGTGAATCAAAGGCCTTATAGGTATTCACACCACCGGATGAAATTGAAGCCATAATAAAGGAGTTACTCTAGAATGGTACTCTACAACCTAGTTCATGCCTCACCGGCTCTTCTTGTAAAGAAGAAAGAAGGTTCGTGGCGCCTATGGATTATAGGCAACTCAATGCGCAAACCGTAAAAAAGAAATACCCGATACCGGTCATTGATGATCTTCTGGATGAGCTACACGGTTATACTGTGTACTCAAAAATCGTTTTATCTATTCATTCCCACATCGATTCACCAATCCTGGAACTCGTTATGGATAGAAGGTCCGTAGAAGTGAAAGTAGGACGACGGGAGAAAAGAGTAAGGAGATTTGGGACTTTCTGCCCACGAAGAAATAGTAGCATTTGAAACTGGAAAGATTTACTTTTTCTAGTAAATCCCCAAAGAAGGGCTATAATCCAAACAAAGGAGGAGCTAGCGGACAGTTCGAATTTCAACGATTAGAGAGGGGAATGAAACACTTGTCTTTCACAATCAATTCTTTTTGAACAGTCAGTATAGGACACGCGAAGCGAGAGCGAAACTCGCTATGAGGAGAAGACTCGGCAAGAGAGGTTTGAACAAGAGGAACTGCCGTCTAGTTGAGTTTGATCATTCTCTCTTTCTTTCAAGAGCTGAATAAGGGCATATCCGCAAAGGAGAGAGAAATCGGACTTTCTTCTTTACCCCCCTCATTATTCAAGACGTGAATATAAAGTGTATTGTACTCCCTTTGATCTTTTCCGGGATCTTTACTCGTCGTTGATCAAGGAAGCTAGAAGGAAGATGGGTGGTAGGGTGAATGGACATTCGTATCCTCTCCGACTCGTCGGTTAGGAGAGTAGCGACCAAAAAGAAATCATTATACAGGATAACTGCTGTAGAGATAAAATGTAGGAAGGAGAAAGTTGGTTTCAATGAGTCATGTGAATTGTAGAAGAAATAGGTAAACAAGGCGGGTTAATATATATACGTTGAAAAGCAAGGGGATAAATTGAACGAAATGAAGAGCAATCCAGAATCCTATTTTGTATACTATAAGAAAAAGGCACTGAAAACTTGGAAACTGAAGATGTTGTAACTGATATGGGTAGTCACACATTAGGAAAAATGGTGTAGTGGTTGGGCCAGGTAGCTTCTTCTTTTGAACAGCATTTCATTCTGTTTTGGATGCTTTCTACTATGTTTCAAGTGATCAAAGAAGAGTTTATTTCCCACTACTCATATCACATCTTATGTGTTGATGCAAGCTGACTAAATCAATAAGATGGTATTCGTATTTGATTAGACAAGATGGTATTCTTCTTTATTCCGGAGCACAACAATCCGAATCTCTATCTTATAGCTTATCCTTCTTATTCTGTATGTATTACGGTCATGTCAAGTCAATGATCTGTCTGCCCTGCAACCGGTCTTGAATGGCTTCAGTGAATTGTTTGCTGAGCCTACAGAGTGACCTCCTAGGAGGACAATAGACCACAAAATACCCTTACTACCAGGCACTAAACCTGTCAATCAAAGGCCCTATGGATATTCTTATTTGAATAAACTTTCCATTGATAAAATCATGGACAACAGAAATCATTCATTCAACCTTCCACCAGCCCATTTGCCCAGCGCTGTTAGTGAAGAAGAAGGCGCTCCGCGTTGGAGGCTTTGCATTGACTATAGGAAGTTTAATACCAGTACAGTGAAAAACAAGTACCCTATACCAATCATTGATGATCTTTTGGATGAATTACATGGGGCAAGGTACTTCTCTAAGATAGACCTCAGATCTGGGTACCATCAGATCAGGATGAGTGAGGAAGATGTGTACAAAACAGCTTTAATAACCCTACTGAAATAACAGACCTTTTAATCTGTTATTGAATGCCCATCTAGCCTGAGCCGATTCCTCCTTAGAAGAGGGAAAGTTCGTTGACCGCTAATGCCGCATCCACAGGAGGGTGGAAGTAGGTTCCATCATTTCTTGTTTTTTTAGAAAAAAGAATCTGAAGTGGATCCCAACAGGTCTGGAAGAAGGCAGCGGGGAATCTATCTGGCCCGGGGCCTTATAAAAATGAGATCATAGCTTCTTTCACAATGCTCTCCACCTCCTAAAAAGATACCTTTCTAGTGAGCCAAGAGCTGGCCTCGGGAGTCAGTATTTTTTTAGAATCAAAAAGGTGAAGATGAGGGATTGGTCTCAGGGTCAGTCCCCAACCGAAAGAAGAATGTCTCCGTGATGTTTTTCATATAAAAAAGATTATGTGTGGTATCCCCCGTCTCTAAGACAGCGGATAGTATGATGGGCTCTCCTAGCATGAATGGAGGCGTAGAAAAACCGTTTGTTGCTGTCACCAAGAGCAGCCCAGAGATGAGAGGAAGAGGCTCAGTATCCACTGGCTTCAGTAGTAGGAGTTGCCCATTGTTCACCGAAGTCGTCAGAGAGGGAATCCTCTCACTTTTCATTGGACAAAGAGGCGGTCCCGTGATCGGCTAGAACTGCCATCCATCCAGGGCTTGATGAGTCAAGAGCAGGGGAATCACTTTTCTAAAGGCTACAATCGTCTGCAAGGCAGGATCCATGGGGGAACTCACGTGGACAGGAAAGCGCTTCTTCTTGGTCCTCTTTCTTTAAAAAATGGGCAAGACATCAGAGGTGTAGCGACTACGGTAGTTGATGTATGAATTCCGCCTTGACCGCTGAGAAGCTACTACTCTTTTTTTCTGGTCTAGGGAAAGATTCCGGATTTTTTCTTTCTTCCTTTGATTCTTATATTTTGCTTTTTTAACTGCCCAAATGTTATATAACTTTTTATCTAAAAAAGTCTTTTAAGTATGCAATGACGTCATTCTCATTTTGACTAAAACAATATAGAGCTAGATATGTCTGTATCTTAGGGAGAAGTACTTCCTCAAGGTTGAGCATTTTCTTTTGTAATTGATTTTCTATTTTGTTTTTAAGGCATTCAGAGGAATTTCTTCGTGGGTGCCTTCATAAGTCCGTCTGAGTGAATGGAGACAAGTACTCCTAATATAGTATAGTATAGTATAGCAGGGTTGACTGACTTCGCGAATGAGTTCCAAGCTTTTTTAAAAGAGTTTGAGTTTGAGCTCGGCCAAAGACTTGATCAACATCTGTTGGAAGCTTTGGCTTACTCTTTATGACTCTGGCCCCTTCTTAATAGCAAATAAAAAATTGCAAATACAAAGTTTTCTGCATATATAACAACAATAAATTCCTTCTTTTTACTCCAAATATGATATGAATCAACATGATATGTTGATGTAAGAAGATATTAAAAAGAACTGGAGATAAGGGGCTTACCCGATGTATTCCTTAAAAAAAGAATGCATAACTTGATCGATTCTGATCTTTGATATCACTAGCTTCAATCAGATTAAAGAAGGCATCATTACCTTGCCCAATATGCGCGCTTAATGTTGAAATGCAAATATGAATATTAATATAAAAAAAAGAACCTACTATATCTGCTTGAATGAGTCTATCAACAACCTTTCCCAATTTTGGAACATGAGCGAAAAAGGGGATGACTCCTCTCCCTTTTCGAAACCCATGGGAGTACGTTAGAAAGATGTCTTAAAAAACGATGTTCAAAAGCCGTATCCATGACAATGATGTCTGCCTTATGAGGCTGTCTAATGGGGCGCATCTCCCCCGGCTTATGTGGTTTAGGAATGCATGATCGATACATCGAAGAGAACTAAAAGGAAGAATTCTTTAATGACCTCTTAATCTCCTCCACTTGGGACTTGTCAAGAACTTCGAAAGTAGAAAACTTTTCCCAAAGGTACTAAATAACACATAATAACATCAACAAATAATCTTTACATTTTATTATCCTTAGGAAAAACCGTAGTCAGTACTATATACGCGCGCGGGCAATTTCTCCCCTTGCCTGTGCGCGATTCCTCCCTCACAGAATAGGAGCCACATCTGCTAACAAAGGTAACCTAGAACTGGATAAGCTAAGCGTTGACAAACACTTGCAATCATGAAAGCGAACGATGGAATAATCTCACTGATCAGTTCACACAATCCTTATCGGATCGCATAAACACATTGTTGATCGGAGAATTGCTGCTTCCATTGCTTTCATAATCTTTATCATCCAGTTCAAGTTCCAGTATAACCCCTGCCCCTTCAGCGGCATGCTAGTTTAGTAGCGACTCAATCTTAGAGCCAGTCCCAGTCCTAGGCTGAGACCATGATATGCAAATAGTGACAAGCGATAGAGTGGTGATTCCTCGGGTGGAAGCACTACTCGATAGCGATAGTGAATGGAATTGATTAATGAATGAGATACCCTGACTTGCCTATATAGCGATAAAGGGAGATGACAATTCCTTGGTTTATTATGGGGAGAACCGACTCGATAGAGGCGTTCGAGCCATCGGGCAGGTGGAATGTCTAACTCATAAGAGTGACATGACACCGAATCCAACATAGGTGCAGAGGGGAACTCAAAAGAGTGAACCCTCGTAACCATGTTAAGCATGATAAGTAGCGAAGCTATTCCTTAGATGAAGGCAGGTGGTTCCGCCTTGTGGAAACCACCGATTATCTTGGGAAGAAGATGCAAGTATAGTCTTCATCGACTAGCCAACTGATGAATAGAGTAATAATGAAGACTTCCTTTTTCCGGAAACGAACAAGTAAACTTGACATAAGCAAACTAAAGCGAAGCCAACTCACTAGTTAGGGAAGTGATCGACATAGCAATCCAATCCTCTGGTAGCTTTGTCATTCTATTCCTCGTTGACTAGAGAACAGTACTTCCTTGATTGGAAGTGCTGATCGATAGCAACAATAGTGTTCGGTCAGTGCAGACTGTGCCCGGAGGAGGGGACCGGATGTGCTAAAGTATGAGTTAGCGGAATCCCGGGAAGGCTGTACTGAAGTTAGAGGCAACCGGAAAGCAGCAGAGCACAATCTCGATCTCGTGTAGAAAGCAAACCAGTTCGAACGGGCGAGCGTGTATAAAATACTGTTGTGTCCGGGTAAGTGAGTTGGGTTTCATTCACCCAACGAACAGAGAGCAATAAGTCAGTAGTTGGCGGAGGGATAGATGTAGGATGACCGGAACAGAGAGAGAGACCCATCGGATAGATGGGGATATCTTGGCGTGGAGAGCAGAGTACAGCTATCCCGTAGGGTAGGTCCGGGAGTGGAAGACTTAATAACGGAGAGAGGCCAGCCTTCCTTTCATTTTGTTGCTTTTCTTTTTGTTCCTGTTCTGAGCCCGGCCGAAAGCAAACCAGTTTGAACGGGTCGGTTGTTTAAATTTGTTATGTCCGGAAGCAAGCGAGAGAAACAAGGGCTGCCAACCCGAAGTTGGTTGCACTTGTTGATCGATTCAGTCTTGTTCTTGTCGGAATATAGTATTCCGTTCCTTAGATTTGGAAGGGGGGAGAGGAGAGGCCGATAGGCCGAGCCTCGTGGGGGGAAACCTTTCCCCTAGGAAGAAGTACATTTTCGATTATTTAAGAAAGACAGTCGGCTTCTGCCCTGTCTTTCGTCAGTAGGAAATAGGTAATCGTATAGTGAAACGGGCTCAGAAACAAGACTTTGCCTAGGTTCGCGATGGTGAGTACCTGAAGTACGATCATCGCTTCAAATAGGCTTCATTTGTATAGTAGAAATAGTCTATTCCTTAATTTCTGAAGTACTGTATTTCTGAGGTCCTTTATTTCTGATATGATCGGAATAGTAGAAAAATAGCAATCTTAGGAATTGGAATTCATGGAAGGTCCGGAGGTTCCTCATGATAACAATCAATCATTGATGATATCCATCAATGTCAATGATTTCAGTTATCAATCAATCCAGCATTTCTGAAGTGCATCTTCCAAGCATAAGGTTTTTCCTATTATTAGGGAAAACCGTAGTCAGTACTATATACGCGCGCGGGCAATTTCTCCCCTTGCCTATGCGCGATTCCTCCCTCACAGAATAGGAGCCACATCTGCTAACAAAGGTAACCTGGAACTGGATAAGCTAAGCGTTGACAAACACTTGCAATCATGAAAGCGAACGATGGAATAATCTCACTGATCAGTTCACACAATCCTTATCGGATCGCATAAACACATTGTTGATCGGAGAATTGCTGCTTCCATTGCTTTCATAATCTTTATCATCCAGTTCAAGTTCCAGTATAACCCCTGCCCCTTCAGCGGCATGCTAGTTTAGTAGCGACTCAATCTTAGAGCCAGTCCCAGTCCTAGGCTGAGACCATGATATGCAAATAGTGACAAGCGATAGAGTGGTGATTCCTCGGGTGGAAGCACTACTCGATAGCGATAGTGAATGGAATTGATTAATGAATGAGATACCCTGACTTGCCTATATAGCGATAAAGGGAGATGACAATTCCTTGGTTTATTATGGGGAGAACCGACTCGATAGAGGCGTTCGAGCCATCGGGCAGGTGGAATGTCTAACTCATAAGAGTGACATGACACCGAATCCAACATAGGTGCAGAGGGGAACTCAAAAGAGTGAACCCTCGTAACCATGTTAAGCATGATAAGTAGCGAAGCTATTCCTTAGATGAAGGCAGGTGGTTCCGCCTTGTGGAAACCACCGATTATCTTGGGAAGAAGATGCAAGTATAGTCTTCATCGACTAGCCAACTGATGAATAGAGTAATAATGAAGACTTCCTTTTTCCGGAAACGAACAAGTAAACTTGACATAAGCAAACTAAAGCGAAGCCAACTCACTAGTTAGGGAAGTGATCGACATAGCAATCCAATCCTCTGGTAGCTTTGTCATTCTATTCCTCGTTGACTAGAGAACAGTACTTCCTTGATTGGAAGTGCTGATCGATAGCAACAATAGTGTTCGGTCAGTGCAGACTGTGCCCGGAGGAGGGGACCGGATGTGCTAAAGTATGAGTTAGCGGAATCCCGGGAAGGCATATTCATGTGTGTGCTGAAATCTCATTGTTTTCTTCTTATCAGGTCACAAGAAACGGGTCCGAATTGATGGGAAATGCCGGAAGTGCTTCTGTACTTGGTGTTGGCACGGTTGATCTGAAGTTTACTTCGGGAAGAATCGTGCAGCTCAAGAACGTGCAGCATGTCCCCGCCATCAAGAAGAATCCTTGTTAGTTGGTTTTTGGGTCGAATAAAGTAGTTGTAATAAAATATGGACTGTTTGTTGGAAAAGGGTATGAGTGCGGAGGTCTGTTCCGCTTTTCCCGCGCTGATTTCTGTAATAAAGTCGTGAACAATATTCATTCGAGTGTTGATGAAACAGAAGTTTGGCATTCACGTCTTTGTCACATTGGTTTCAGTTGCATGACGCGGTGAGCAAAATTAAATTAAATTCCAAGTTTCACTTTAGCCAAAGGTTCTAAGTGTCATCCGTGTGTGCAAGCAAAGCAACCTCGTAAGCCCCACAAGGCTGCCGAGGAGAGACACTTGGCGCCATTAGAACTCATACATTCTGATCTCTTTGAGATGAATGGTGTGTTGACTAAAGGTGGAAAGAGATACTTCATGACGTTAATAGACAATTCCACTAGGTTTTGCTATGTATATCTGTTAAACACTAAAGATGAGGCTCTACACTACTTTAAAATCTATAAGGCAGAAGTTGAGAATCAACTTGAAAAGAAAATTAAACAAATACAGTCAGATCGTGCTGGAGAGTATTTCTCTAATGAGTTTGACTCTTTCTGTGCGGAACATGACATTATTCACGAGAGGACGCCTCGCTATTCACCTCAGTCAAATGGGGTTGCTGAACGGAAAAACCATACTCTAAAAGATTTGGTTAAGGCCATGTTAGATACATCGGGTTTATCCAAGGCATGGTGGGGGGAGGCTATATTGACATCATGTCATGTCCTGAATAAAGTTCCGCCGAAAGATAAAGAGGTCACTCCCTATGAGCAATGTGAGAAGAGAAAAACAACACTCTCGTACTTACGTACTTGGGGCTGTTTGACGAAAGTCAATGTGCTGATCCGCAAAAGGCATAAACTTGGACCAAATACCGTGGATTGCGTTAATTTGGGATATGCTAAGAATAGCGTTGGCTGTAGATTTCTAGTAGTGAAATCTGAGGTACCTGACGTGAAGGTCGGTACGATTTTGGAGTCTAAAGATGCTACATTCTTTGAGGATATTTTTCCTCTGAGAGATATACAAAACACTTCTAGACAGGAATCAGAGGAGACTCTCGAGCCTGCATTTCCTATGGAATATTTTGAACAAACACATGATGAGAATCCTGAGAAGGATGACGAGGAAACCCTTGGTAGGGGCAAGAGACAGAGGACTACAAAGTCCTTGGGTGATGATTTCCTTGTGTACCTTGTGGATGATACTCCCACTTCTATTTCAGAAGCTTATGCATCTCCAGATGCTGACTACTGGAGAGAAGCGGTCCGTAGCGAGATGGATTCCATCATGGCTAATGGAACGTGGGAGATCACTGAACGCCCTAATGGCTGTAAAACATTAGGATGTAAGTGGGTGTTCAAAAAGAAGGTTAGGCCTGATGGTACGATTGAAAAGTACAAGGCTAGACTTGTGGCCAAGGGTTACTCCCTTAAAAGAAGATGAAGATTTCTTCGATACTTATTCACCCGTGGCCAGACTGACCACCATTCGAGTATTACTCTCGTTGGCGGCCTCACATGGTCTTCTCGTCCATCAGATTTATGTTAAGACGTCTTTACTAAATGGAGAGTTAGACGAGGAAATCTATATGCAACAGCCAGATGGCTTTGTGATAGATGGTCAAGAAGGAAATGTGTGCAAGTTACTGAAATAATTATATGGGATGAAACAAGCACCTAAGCAATGGCATGAGAAGTTCAATACAACTTTAACATATGTTGGCTTTGTTGTTAATGAAGCTGACAAATGTGTATACTATCGCCATGGTGGGGGCGAAAGAGTTATATTGTGTTTGTATGTTGATGAGATACTTATATTTGGGACCAACCTCAAATTAATCAATGAGGATAAGTCATTTTTATCCCAGAACTTTGAGATGAAAGATCTCGGTGTGGCTGATGTTATTTTGAACATCAAGCTATTGAGAGACAATGAGGGTGGGATTACACTTTTGCAATCCCATTATGTTGAGAAGGTTTTGAGTCGTTTTGGATATTCGGACTGCAAAATTTCTCCAACACCATATGATCCTAGTGTGCGGATTCAAAAGTTCGAAGGCACAGCTAAGGATCAGCTGAGGTACTCTCAAGTAATTGGTTCACTCATGTACCTAGCGAGCGCTACGAGGCCTGACATCATGTTTGCTGTGTGCAAACTAAGCCGGTTTGTTTCCAATCCGGGTGATGTGCATTGGCATGTTGTAGAAAGAATTATGCGCTATCTGAAAGGTACCTTGAACCATGGACTTCACTATAGTGGATATCCTTCGGTACTTGAAGGGTATTGTGATGCGAATTAGATCTCTGATGCTGATGAGATGAAAGCCACACCAGGGTATGTGTTTACCCTTGGAGGTGGTGCTGTTTCCTGGAAGTCTTGCAAGCAAACGATCTTAACGAGATCAACAATGGAAGCAGAATTAACAGCATTAGACACGTCTAGTGTCGAAGAAGGATGGCTTCGAGATCTTTTGATGGACTTTCCTGTGGTTGAAAAGCCAGTACCGGCTATCCTTATGAACTGTGACAATCAAACAGTAATTATCAAGGTGAAGAGTTCAAAGGACAATGAACAGTCCACAAAGCATATAAAAATGAGATTAAAAGCTGTCATACATTTAAGAAACTCCGGAGTGATAGCGGTGGATTATATCCAGTCGGCTAATAATCTGGAAGATCCCTTTTCTAAAGGGCTATCACGTGTTGTGATAGAAAGTGCATCGAGGGAGATGGGTATGAGACCCACATGAGTTGCCATGGCAGTAACCCAACCTATGTGATCGGAGATCCCGTGAAGTGGGACCTGGGAAAACAAGCTAGTGGTTAACTGAGGAGAGTAATTTTTTACTAACCCACTCCACTGAAGATGCAGTACTCTCAAAGACTGTATGACAGGTTGACTCTTGTCTTAATGTGTTCCAAGTCTTGTATAAGTAAGATGCTATCCTACAGAGCGATCTTTGGAGGAACACACCTATATGAGCCTGACTGCTGGTCACAGTCTATGAGACTGGGTGATCTCTAATAAGTTCATGAATAGGCCAGGAGTATGACTAATATGCTCCACCCGAGGAGTCAGCCTTCGGCAGCCTAGTACTGGCAAGACATTTAGTGAAACTATTTTACGCTAAACTGAAAATTCAAGGCATAGTCCATTGTTCAGTTGTGATATAGTGTAGCTACTTGTTCTAGGTGGATGTTCAACCTTAACATGTCTCCACTGAAAATTCCGGTACATAAAAACAATGAATAGATCAAAGGGCAACACCATGGGTCTTCGGGATCTGGTGGGATGTAACACCTGGGGTGTTTCCCTAAGTTAGAAAATTGGTTGTTTTTCTTTTTTTTGCATGGCATCACATGCATCATAAGCATTGCACTCTGTTTTCAAAACAACTCAAAAGTTCAAACCAATTTAAACTTTCAAACATGTTCAAATTTCCACTTAAAAGTGGCCAACTAAACCACTCAAAATGTTTCTCATAATTTTGAGATTGAATCAATTAAAATGCTTGTTAATAAAACCCCTTTTTATTAACACCCTAATGACAAATTTAAATTCAAATCAAATTCATCCATGCTTGGCATGTTTCAAATGTGGGTTTAAAAATTAAATTCTTGCAAACAATTAAATTCAATAAGGTTTCATAATTGTTTGAGTTTATTGAATAAAATTGTTTAACAATCAAATCCTTGTAAATCCTAATTGAAATCCAAATAGCAATTTTAAACCTTTTGGCCATTTCAAATTTTTGGAAATAATGTTAACATAACTTTGATCTTGCTGTTAGGTATTTCATTAGAAAATTTATTCATAAAATGCAAAACCCCAAAAATCTCTCTCTTTTCTCTCTCTCTTTCTTTCTACAAAAAAAAACGAGTAAGCAACAAAAAAAAGAGAGAGCAGCCAAGGGAGAGGCAGGCCAGCCCACCAGCCCATTTTCCCCTCTAGCCCACCTACACCCCCCTTTCTTTTTCCCACCACCTGGCCAAGCCCACCCCGAAAAACCCACCTTCCCCCAAGCCCAGCCCACCAATGCCCTTCTCCCTCGTACGGACGCAAGGGAGACCCCCCATGTCGCTGTCACCCGAGGTCCCCTCCCACCTGCCTCCGTTAAAGCCAACCCCCTTCCCCCTCCAAACCCTAATGCGCTCCCCTCTCCTCCCCAGGACGTCGCCGCCACCAGCTTCCCCTCCTCCTCCTCTGCATTTTTTTGCTTCCACTACATCACCGAGGGACATGGCCGCTGCGGGATCATCACGGTGACGCCATGGTCACCTCGAGGTTCCTCCGCTTCGGGGGATGGAACAATGACTTCTTCCGCGCCAAGATTGCCGAAGAAGACTAGCCAGGTGCCGCTCTAGCTCGCCGTCTTTTCCTCTGTCGTCGTCGGGTTACAGTTTTCCGGTTGTCAGTTTCGTCAGAAACCCCAACGCGCAGAGACAGTACATGCTCGTTCTTGCCCTAGATGCATCACCGATCTCGTAGTAGCCTAGTGGTAGCCCTCGTCGTGCTCATGCTGAGAGAACCTGGGATCGATTCCTTCCTGACGCGAGGATTTTATTTTTGTTCTGTCGCGTCCTGAAGCTGAAAGCCTGCACCTTTGTTCCCGTCTAAAATTTCAGTTAAACTCGACGTATCCCCTCTTATTCAGTCAGCCTCGTAGTGTATCACAACACCCAGCTCACCCCAGTGGCACGGGCCTCACGCGCGCGCACGGCAGGCGAGGGTTCGATCCCCCTCGCTGCAGATTAAAGGCCCCTTTTTTCTTCCTTTTACTCCGCGCGCACGGGCCCGCCCGTCAGTGGCGTGGGTTGCCACCTCGCCCTCCACCCGCGCACACGTTGGCGCCAGCGTGGCATGGGACTACTTGTCAGCGACCCAGGGTCGTTGTGGCTTGGTACAACACCCATTTATGGGCACGATTTTCGCAGAGAGGCCCTGTCTCCACAGTTTTCTTCACATCCAAGCCCCTGGGAAATCACAGTTTTGTCCCTGTTTTTCTTTTGCCCCTAGAAATTGCAAACAAACTCCAAACTTAAAATGTAAAATATGTTTTTCAGTCAAAATTCAATGAAATTTCTGATTATCAATTTTGTTCTGCAATTTGGACAATTAAATTTAAGGTCACTTAATAATCCTTAAAATGATTAACTAAATGGCATACTTAATACCTTTCACATGGTTGCTCCAAATTAAATACTCAAAACATGAATTCCATCTAAAATTTAATGCCACACTTGAATATCAACTTTGTTTTCTGGTTTGCAACATTTAAATTGAATAATTGTTTCACCTCTTATTTAATGCATTTAAATTGGTTATATGCTTAACTAAATCATTTAAAATTGTTTTCCAACAAATAAAATATGTTTTCCATCCCAAATTCCATGCTTTTTCCAAATACAACATTTGTTTTCTGTTTTGGATAAATAAAATTGGTTAAATAATTTAAACCTTGTTTAAATCATTTGAAAACTGCTAAATTCATAACTTGGTCAAACTAAATTCTTTTTGGACATATAAACTATGTTTTCAAACCAGAAAAATATAATCTTTTCTAATATGAATTTTATTCAATGTTTTGAACAAATAAAAATTCAAATAATTTCATACTTGAATTAAAACCATTTAAATCTTGTTTAATTCATCATAAATTCATTTTTAAATCCAAATTCAACAAATGAAATATGTTTTCCATCTAAAATTTTGTGTTCTTCCCAAATATGAATTTGGTTATCTGTTTTGAACAATTAAAATTGGTGAAAACAACAAATGTTTGTTTAAGTCATTTAAAATGCCAAAGTTCATAACTTAATAAATAAAATTCCAAACTTGGTAAACAACATTTCAAATTGAAGCTATTGTTGTTTTCTTATTGTTTTCATCATCCATGCATCATTTTAATCAACTTTCACATGATGGTTATTTGTAGATCATTTAATTCAACATTAATTCATGGGCTTTTCCATATGCAATCCAAATTGCATATGGGCCCATTTAAATATGTTTACCATATCAACTAGTTTATCTTTGATGCATCCTTAAACTTGTCATGCATCCATATCTTGATCATGCTGGATCTTTTGCCTTGGTAGTAATTGTTGCATCCGGTGTTTGTTCTAGTTTGTTGCTTCTTCGCGGATAGGACGTTGAGATGATGTGAGCAACGAAAAGTTCTGCGGATGTACCTCTACTTGCTGGATTCCAGGCAAGTATACTCACTTGCTGCCAAATGGCTGCCTTTCATCACTTGTTACCGATTCTTTCCGTTGTTCTTATGCTAGCCTTATGATTCGATGCTTGTGTCTCGATCCTATCATATGTTTACCTTGCAGCCATGATATAGCCTTCCTTCCACTTCCTATTAACTGTTGTTTGTTTACCTTGTTGGCCCTCGTGTCGTAGTTGCATGCTTAGTGTTGTTTGCGCTCAAGTCTTGTTGTTCTTTTTCATATCACCTGTTTAGTTGATAGATGGGTTTCAATTCAATCAACAACATGTTAATGTTTTGGGTAATAATAATTTGATGATAAGGCACCGGCAGGAGGCCCGACGTGGTTTTGAGGCCTGCTAGTGTCGACCCTAATTAGGAAAAGGGTCTTGTCCATTGATCCATGATGAGCGCACTAACCGCATGTGGGAAGCGAGTATGGACGCCCCCCTCAACTTGATTCGATTCGCATCTCGTCCAAATCGCCACACTTAGTTCGGGTTTTCCATTTGATGCATGCATGTGCAGGTGAGAACCCTTGGCGCCAGGGTGGAACTTTTGTAGTCGGCATTTAGAGCGGCGTGGTCTTATAGTGCTATGAGGGTCCCCCTTTTCTTCGTGGGGGCTCGATTAGCCGCGCACGCACAGCATGTGGTTCTTTGGGCTTGATGCGAAGAAGAGTTGGGTTGTGTTGAGTGCCTCGCTTGGTGGGTTTGCTCCCCGTCTGGCGGGTCATTCTTACGTGTACGGCCAAATTGGTGCATCCCTGCAGGGTTAAATCTTCTCGAGAAGCCGTGTTGTCCGCGGTTATGGATGACTTGGTGAAAGTGCTGGCTAACAAGTACTCAGACAACTTACACCTAACGATAATAACCTGACTAGTAACAGAGATTATTTCCACCATAAAAATGAATGTCACCCTAATCAACCGTGTGAGTTTTCCTTGGGTTGCTTCCTTAGTAGGGGGTAACATTGGATGGGTATTGTTTGGTGAGTAGTTATAGTTGGTTCTGATACGCTATCTTATCCCTTTCTTTTAGCCGGATGTTGTAGCGCGTCTCTGTAGTTAGTTGGTGCAGCCCGCTGCCGCTTCTTTGCAATAATCCCTTTCTTTCCGTTGTACCCAAAGTATTTGTATCTGGTGATGATTGGTTACGCTGGTATCTTGTGAGTATGGTTTATCCACTTGCCAGTACTTAATCGTACTGACCCACGAATCCATTTCGTGGCTGCATATTCCACATTGCAGTCAACAGGTTTGAAGTCTGACGACGTTAGCTTGGGAATCCCTCCGGCTTGGCCTGGGCAGGGATTGGACGCCATCGGTTATCTTCAGGACTCTTAGTCCAATTTGTATCTTGTCCGTAGTCGGACGCTATGTTGTTTCTTCCGCTGTTATTTGGATCTTTGTATTGTATAAGTTGTATCCTTGACTCGTTTGAGTCTTCTTGTATATATCTTTTCTGTTGTTGTTGCGGAATATTCGTGAACTGTTGTAATGTTATCACAAGTGGCAACCTGGAATCGGTTATTATGTGGATTTTGGCGGAAATGCTGACATCTGCATAGTGCCCGATCTCGGGGCGTCACATGGGAGATTGCTGAAATTTGGGATGTGTTTTTAGCCCATTATGCAATTTCTATTTAATCCCTAAGGCCCATGCAGCCATAGCAAGTGGTGGGGGTTTAGTCCCATATTGCTAGTTGGGAGAGTTTTGCACCAGTTTATAAGGTGAGCTCTCTCCCCACTAGTGTGAGTTGGCATGAAGAGAGAGGAGTTGTGGAGGTGTTCCACACGCGCGCTCCCCCTCCTCCGCCGCCCGCCTCGTCACGACGTGCCGCGGGTTGCGGGAATGAGCCGAGCCGATGCCTTTATTTTGGCAGTCGGAAACGGGGAGTCAACAGACACGGCAATAATATGAGACGTCATATTGATTGTTGTCTAATTGCATCACATTTATTTTGGTAACAACCGTATTGATCGCGTGTTATAACCACACACGGTAAACGCCGCCTTTATCACGTGGTAAGGGCTGTAGTAAACGCCAATTGAATTGACCGTTCTCCTACTGTGCCTATAAATTGGAGGCTCGGGCGGACACAGAAAACACAACTCATACACGCTGCCTCTTTGCGCACACTGTCGTTTCACCTCTGTTGCTGTACACCGGACACGGCCAGTGATCCTATCCCGTCTACCGCGTACACGGCCGACGGGACAGTAGGCCTCCGAAACCCCGCCTCTCCAGATCCTGTATGGGAGAGGGGTGATTAGGTTTTTGGGGAGCGTCTCCTATGCGACTGCTCGCTGCTGTACATCTACTTCGACTACTACCGCTTCGCCCTCTTCGTCAACATGTCCACCGAAGCTGAACGCGTTGCTGCTGCCGCCGAGGCCGCCACTGCTGCCACCGAGGCCGCGTCTGCGACGGCTACTGCCAATTGGCCAACTGCAGGGTATAACACGTTTATCCATGTCCTTATTATTTCCATGTGTGCAACACTAGTAGTTTGCGTAGATTTATCTACTATAAATCAAGTATGCAGAAACATGGTTAAATATCAGTATATTTACGTCATGTTCATGATTTATACTTGGATTAATTTAATCTGTAAATTGCCTAAATTCCTAACAATAAGAGAGATTTTGGTAACAAAGTTTAGGATTACAACTGGTATACAAACACAAAAGCCTACTCTCCCGGACTAAGATGACCCAAGTGTTTCGCACCCGCGAAAACCCACGACCTAGGTTCCAATTTGATGCGGGAGAAGACGATGTTAAGCATCGTGGTAGAGTTCTTGAAAGTTCTTGCGTTACGCTCGTTCGGAATCTCTCATGAGACAAGCATAGCAAGCGACGCCATAGCCTTCCGCCTCCCCGGTGATCCAGGAGAACATGATCCCACCACCTTTGGACGCCATAAAAGGTAGCCCAATCTGAGGTGTTAGAGGCCGAGGAGGCCAAGACAATCATCAATCATCCCCCAAATGCAGGTGGTGTAGCGGCAAGCGAAAAGGCACGCCGTCTCATCTCACGGTGGCAAAGGGGGCAAAGTATACCATTGGGTCATCCCCTACGCTCAAGGTGATCCGCTTTCCACACTCTATTTTGGATAATACGTCAACATAAGAATTCACATTTTCGGGGAGCCCAATTCTTCAATACCAAAGCGTTCATTTGGGAATTGATAGTCCCAGCGAATTACGCTTTTTAGATGGAGAAGCAAGAGTAATTACAAGAGGTGGTGGTCTTCCAATGGATCAAGTTTGAGGTACCATCGACCAAATGGAGTTGAGAGGTGTATTGCCAAATTCTTGTGAACACCTCAAGGCGTTGGACGGAGAGTCCGTCAGAGGTGTCAATTTGCAAAAATCTAAGCATCGCCAGTGAGTGCTTTCCTTACGGACCAAGTATTTATCTTGGGGATTGCATAAATCAAAGGCGCGATGCATTTGGGGATGATTCCGTCCGCCCAAGGAGCAACCCAAAAGCAAGCTTTATTGCCATCCCCAATTGTAACCTAGTCAGGGCATATCAGATATCCATGTCCTCATTGTTGCATGGGGAGTCCGTCCCAACCCCAAGATATTTCCGCAACTGTCCACTCTAACCAAGGCAACTGGAGGTGAAGAGCCCTATCAAAATTCCATGTTGAGGATGCCAAGACCATCAAGAAAGGTGGGACTACAAACCTTCGTCCAATTAACTTTATAGTTTCCATCCTTAGCTTTATCGGCCCTAGACCAAAGGAATGTGTGAATACTATTTTTGATTGCAAGAATGGTCTTCATCTGAAAATCAAGGACAGTGAGAGGGTAGATCATTTGGGCAGAGAGAACAGATTTGACAAGGGCCTCACGACCTGCAATGTTGAAGCATCTTACCGCCCAAAGCACAAGTTTTGGCGCCGCCTTGTCTTTGAGATATTGGAAGTGGACTCTTTTAAGGAGTTTGACTGCAAGAGCAAGGCCAGGGTATTTCAAGGGGAAGAAAGTCGAGGTGGCCAGTAGATCATGAAGAATATTTGCAAGTTCAATCCCATTGTAATGAATTGGAGCAACTATTTATTTTGGAAGTTGGTCATGAGGCCCATGACGTTTCCGAAGTCGGCAATGATTTTGGAAAGGGCTGAAACACTCTCTTTGATTGGGGCGACAAATATTTCCTCATCGTTGCTGTAGAGAGAAGTAACGAAACGCGCCCCTTCCCGGGGAGAAGGTGGTGTAGTCCCAAGTGGGTGGTCACATTGAGGGTATATTGTAGAGGTTGCAATGTCAAAGAGAAGCGGGTAGAGTGGGTCCCCTTGTCGAAGTCAACGTACATGTTTGATACGGAGGGATGAGATCCCATTAAGGAGGAATTGAGAGGAGATCCCGGAGGGGAGGGCTATCAGCCTGTCACCCAATCAAGAAACCTAGGAGGGACAAGCCGTTGAAGGAGATCAAGGATGTAAGCCCCCTTAACCAAATTGAAGGCCTTTTTTTATGTCAAGCTTTAAAAGTAGGGATGACTTCTTCCTCTGGTGGATCCACTGAGCGCAATTGTGAACCGACATGAAATTGTCGTGATGGCCCTAGTCTTTCTGGAGGCACTTTGGCATGGGAAACAAGATCATTCATATAAGTTGCAAAACACATGGAAATAACTTTTTCCACAATCTTGTTAATACCATGAATGAGGATAACGGGCCTTCCTCGACGTCTATTATTTGGGAAAAGAGAATGATGTTCACACACTTTAACCAATGAAGGTTGTTGGTGTGGAGGCTCAAGCAGAGATGCTTGACCGTCATGATATCAACTTTGATGATGTACCAATACGACGTAAAGAATCTCCCGGTAAAACCATCCAGACGAGGGGCCTTATCAGAGGGCATATCCCTTAGCATCACCATCAGATGTTCTTAATTGCTTTTTCATGATCTCTTGAGGGCTGCCAAACCGATGACCCTTCTTTTAAGACGGGTGCGGATGTCCTGCTACTCTAGGGAAAGGCACCTTCTTTCCATGATGTCGGAGAAGCGGGTCTGTCCTGACAGGATTGCTTCTAGAGGTTCGAACACTGGGGGCTAACCACGCTCTGACGCACCTCGAGAGGCCTCGAGAGGGGAACTAGCAGAGAACAACAATGGAGACCCGAAGAGTTTACCCAGGTTCAGGCCACCGTGATGGTGTAAAACCCCACTCCTGCTTGTCTGATGGATTGCACTGTGATGTGTACAGTACAAGTGTGAGCTCGTGCTCAGGATAGTCTACGTGGACTCTCCTAGGGATCTGGATATGTACCTCCTGGTCGATCTCCGCTACGAAGGTGAGAGTGCACTTCTTATATAGGCACTTTGCCCTATTTCCCTACGTGACTCATGGATGTGGCCAAACAAGTTAGTTAGTCGAGCGAGGTTCATTGGATCGCGTGTGTGGTTGCACGCTCAGTCTTGGTTTCGAAGGCGAGAACTCGCTCCTAGGGGCATGAACGAGACAAAATGCCACAACCCATTGTGGCCTCACATCCATGCCGTTATTAGTAAAGTCATAAAAAATAAAACAAATCACAACAACCTTACATAGTAGATTCACGCATAGACCAGATTCATCAACCGGATGGATCAGATCACAACTAGGCATGGCTAAGAAAGACTCACATGCTTTAACAAAGAGCGCACAAACAAACCTATAGCTTCTAGGAGTAGTGGATCGGGATATTTAGGCGATGCAAGAAGCATAGGGTAACTCTATCTAAAGACCATAAATACTTTGAACCGCATGCAACATACGAGATTCAAAACATTTTGAAACCATATATGAGCAGGTAGTAGTTTATGCTTGCCTTGGTTATAAGAAAACAAAAGAATGGATCTTAAGTGTTTGACTCGTCGGTTAAGACAAAGTATTCGTCAATGGCATTGCTTGTCTTCACTTCGGAGTCGCATTCTACCGATAAGAAGAAAATACCGGAAAGGAAGAACAACAATCAACCATGGCATAATGCAATGCGCAATATGTATGCATGACAAGTTAATGCATTGAAGTAGAGCCCTAAACATGTTCGATGGTTTACTAGGGTTCACATGGAAGTTATGCATTTTTATTGAAATTAGCCCCGAAATGGACCTGAAGGGTCTTTCCGTGCACTTCTAAAAGTGAGTCAAAGTTAAAGTGCTCAGATGAGTTTCAAAACATCATAAATGAATTGCATTTGTATTTCTGAGCATTTTTATATATAATTTGTAATATTCTGAATTTATTGAATAAATTGTTGTTTTCTCCATTTTAAAAGAATTTAAACAAAATCAAATAATGCTGAAATTTAAAGTTTGTCAAACATGTTTAAAAATTACATAAACAGATACGGTTAATTTTCTGAACATTTTCATATATTATTTATATTTTTCTGAAATACAGATTAGAAGACATGGAATTAACAAGATTGAACTATATTCTAAAATTATAGAAGGGAGAGGGCCAACGTGTCAGTTTTTAATTAATTTTGATAAATATTCCAAAATATTTAAATCTCTGATGAAGGGCCCCCACGGTGGCGTCACCATGACGTCTGCCCGGGCAGCACTGCCACCGCCGTGGATCAATCTGCGACGATTCGTGCTAGATCCAAAAACGAATACTACCAGGAGCTAGAGGAGATGACGCTGAACGCGAGGATGGCATCGCCGCTCGGATATGATTGTCGGCGACTCACCGGCCTCCGTGATAGGCGGAGACGGACCTCATGGAAGTAATGAGTGCAATCGACAAAAAGGGAAGCACCACAACGATCCTTGGCTCACCGTGGTTGAAGAGAATCAAACGACGAGGCGCGATGAGGCCCCAGTCGATGAATACGTGCAAAAGAGGCCGATGGCCAGAGTTGAGGAAGATGGCCCGATTCCAGCGTTCCCGATCTTCTCGGCTGTCGGGCGTGCTTGAGGTGGAGGAGGAGAGGACGACGATTCTCCTTCTAACTTGAAAACTGCAAAGAAAAACCATGTTTTCTAGCCATTTTTGAAAATATAAAAATTGGCAAAAATAGTTTTTGGGATCCTTGTCAAATTTGCAATCTCACCATGTGAAGGTTTTCCCTATTTGAAAATGTTTTGAACTTAAATTTGAAACTGCCATTTTAAGTGACTTTTATGCAATTCCCTAATAAAATTTCAATGCAATACTTGTTCAATTTTTTTTCATGCATGAATTTATGAGCACAACACATCACACGACCTTGTAAGCGGCTGCCCTTATGCCGGCGAGGAGGCCCTCATACTCGGTGATGTTGTTGGAGACTTTGGTCGTGTGGCCAAAACGGAGCCAGACAGCGTAGTAGAGTTTGTCATCGGATGGCGACGTAATCACGATGCCAACCCCCTAGCCTTGAGAAGAGAAGGCGCCATCGAAGTGCATGGTCCACACTCTGGAGCCATGTCCTCGTGCGTGCGGTCAGGCCGGCGAGTAAGCCGTCGCCGCCGTGCGGCCGGCGAGAGCGAGCCGTTGCCGTCCGTGCATGCGGCCGGCGAGCAAGCCGCTGCCTTGCCGTCCGTGCGTGCGTGCTGCCGGCGAGCAAGTCGTGCGTCCTTGCTGCCGTGCGATCGGGCGAGCGAGCTGCTAGCCACTGCCGTGTGCTCATGCATGCGGCCAGGCCGGCAAGCCGCCGCCGTACGTGCGGCCGGGCGAGGTAGCTGCCGGCGGTGATCACAACGTGTTTGATAAAATAGCTAGAGAAAAATCTGTACAAGGTGATGACAGGTGGGATCCACCGCACAGTTTGCCCATCAATTCGTTTTTAATCGTCATTTGGCTCGATTTGAAAAATATTAGTACTAGAGTGGTGGTTTTTACATTTCAAACGTAAAGCGGTGGTTTTCCGAAATTTTAGCTTTAAAGTGGTGGTTTTATGCTAAATACTCTGAGATCAGATGTCATGTAGTAGATTTCATTTTCAAGCAGTAAAAATATATGGTGGTTGGCACGTGCTTTGCCCTTCTCACTATATATTAATCTTTTTACATTAAAGCTGCACAAAGCTACAAGGGTAGCCACATAAAATCATTTCTGAATCTAATGGGGAAGAGGGTAAACTTGTTGCTTTAGCTGATACGGCAAGAAAATATGCTCCGGCAGCTTCACACGTTCCCTTGCAGCAAGCAATTCGGCACGAGCCTGGTCAACATCTAAAAACCTGGAGCATTGTCACGCCTGAACACCACGGCTGCTCCACCATCTCCAGATTTGATATTTAGGCCACCATCCACAATTATATTTAGACAATCCATTGGCAGTGAATAGCAAAGCTTAGAATGCGGGTCTCAACGCCATATGTTCAACTGCTAATTGCAATCTCCACAAACGGCGGCTGCATCAGCGTCTGGTGGCGGGAGGAGCACCAAAGCTGCAAAGCATGATCAGCAGCCGACGAACAAGCGCATGTGAAGGGAGGCGTCGTCGTTTGCACTGTTGGGCCGGGGGGCCTAGTAAGCCACGTCGTCTGACTCAGCGCTAGACTGACGGGGAGGGTGGAACGACCGTGGGGACGGAGTGATGAGTTGGCGCGACACAACCGGAGGGAGTCAAGGCACACCGCTCCGACGCTGCCACGACATTGTCACCCGTTGCTTGTCAGCGTCCTCCAAAGCTGCTCGTCGGCATCCTCCAAAGCAACACGTCAGTGGTGCCAGGACACAACAAACATTACAAGCCGGGCAAACATGGCCTGCCTACCCCAGCCATTGGACGTTGCAGGGAGTCCGCGGGTTTGTGTTCTTGCAGCGACGATCGATTCCGCGTGCCCCGTATTGCGCGTGGTGTGTATATTCTGGCTGGTCCGTGCTATCGTTCATGGCAACATAGATGTCGTTAATATTAGGTAGAGATCATCAGTAAATCTGGCACGTATTGTTTTTGGACTTTCCAAATCATACACGAAAGGAACCAGCCTCGGATCAACTAAGGACTACGATATTAGGAAACCATGGAAACAACTAAGCCAAGAATGAAAGAATCGACGTACGAACCAGCCTCAGATCGACTAAGGACTACGAAACAAACTAAGTCATCACGGCTGGTCGACAGGTGGAGGATTTCATCACGTACACGTGACCAACTACGGACCGACCGACCGACCAACCAACTAAGTAAGTCTTAACGCTTTTATTATTAGATAAAGATATATAGCTTTGGCAAGAGCGCACAGATTAACATAACACTGAGATCAAAGATATACTTGGCACTTGCTATTAAACAAGGATCCTCTTTTGTTTATTGGAACTTCAACAAAGCTTTTCTCCCTTGTTGGCACCATCGGTGCGTATAGCCTTCGAAGCGCAAGGTGCAGGGATAGTAGGGCGGAATATCGGTTCCCTCATAGCGAGTGCCTTGGACTCGGAGAAACCGTTCTCTTGCCCTGTAGATAAGAAAGAGGCAACTTTCAAGCAAACCCTCTAGTGCATTGACTTACAAAAAAAAAATTGTTACCGTTGATGATGCCCAAATGGTTCTCGTTGGCGAGTCCTGGAGCATCTCTCCCAGCAGTAGAGGAGATCACCAACAGCAGCACGGCCGAGAGGAGAGCTATTTTGATGCTCTTCATCGTTGCGCGACTATGTGCAGCATGGAATTGTTCTTCCATCCAATTTATATTCCGTGGGCGTGGGCGTGGCGTAGTGTTTGTTCGGTAAGTCGTAGCTTGATCAATGCGGGGTCATTAAATAGGAACCATGAGCCACATGCAGATCTTGTAGCTAGGAACGTTCAGTTCTTGCTGGATACAGCGTGCAGCACGTGAGGGACGAGAATCAATATCTTCGGTTGTGATGGGGTCATTGATTCCTAATCAATAATGACCAGAGAAGAAAAATAGAGCAATAATCCTTTTGGGAAGGTTCGGGCGGGAACCTGTCATCGGCAAAGGTCGCTTTGATTCAAAAGATACATATAGGGCAGGGTAGTCGTCCTAAACCATTTTTTGAAAGAAAATGGCAAAAGACTTTGCCTTGATTAGTTAAACTAGTCGCTCACCCGTGCGATGCACGGGCTGATCATCTTCTAGAGACTATATTTTTTTTTTTTGCAAATATGGTCATTTCCTTCTTTATGCTTGGATCAAAAAATTGAACCCCAAAATACGTTAACATAACTATAAATCAGGATGCAATACAGGTGAGAAAAAAAATTTAGCCTACTTAGATAATTTTGAAATAAAAATATTCTTAATAAGCATATTTTATTCTACATGTTTAAATTTCTATGGGATCGAACCTATTGTGAACTAAACAGGTTAATTACTAAATTGAAAGGCTAACTGGGAATTGTTTTATTTGTATCATATAGTTTAACTTGAAATCTGTGTAATATTTCATATGCTATAACAGTAGTCTATTTGTCACTGAAAAATACTCTAGCCCCCTATGACATCAGGAAACCATTTTTTTTTTGCTATCATTCAATACTCCATCAATCAAGATATATATGATGGTATAATAGACAATGTTGTTTAGTACATATATTCTGAGCTTCGCCTATATTTTACCTCGCCCATGTTTTTCTAGGGAATGTACTAAGACATGTGTACGCTTATATTTCTCTATGTTCTACAATGATTGTCTATTTGTCCGTGAAAAATACTCTAGCCCCCTTATATCATAAGGCAATCTATAAACTATTTT
Organism: Alopecurus myosuroides; assembly: GCA_028641055.1. Lineage (NCBI taxonomy): Eukaryota > Viridiplantae > Streptophyta > Magnoliopsida > Poales > Poaceae > Alopecurus > Alopecurus myosuroides. The sequence continues at coordinate 293,681,965 of CM054061.1, forward strand.
TTGCTGCCATTCATCACTTTGTCGATCAAGATTTATATGACGGTATAAGAAATTGTCTTAGGTTGATTAGAAAGACACACAGGAAATTTGTTGCACATGCTCTCAATACTATTGTTAATGGCCCAACATGTAGAAAGATGGTGCCGATACCACTCAGCCGATGGCAATGTGCAAGCTATTGTCCTCGTTCTGTCTGCTTATGTCAGGATGTTGCTTACATTGTGCGTCCATGAGGTGCTCCTCTAGTAAATCCGTTGCAGTCTCACATACTCCTCGCAGGAGTTAGCGACGTATCCTGTAGGCGCCGAAGGGCATGGAATCATCCATCTGTTTCTTCTTAATATGAAAATCAAATTCTGCTGTATAACCCTCCGTGCAGTTTCGGAACTGCTTCAAGTAAAGAGATCTACCCCAAACAAACTTAACTCACCTCCCTGAGATAGAACAGCAGGCCTCTCCCGGATCCCATGAACAGCAACCCGACGCCCTGCAGCTCCATCTTGGGCTGATTGCCGCCCGGAGCCCAAACAAAGACAGCCTTGTTCAAGGGGGTCTCAGGTGCACCGGGTCGGCGGCTTCGATCCCCTCCAGTCCACCATGTGTACCAGCGACACAGCTTGTCTGGGACACCTCCTGCTCATCACCTGCATCTCCACGACGAAGACCCTGAACGTATACACTTACGTGCCGAGGATGACGCTATTTGGGCTTCTGGGGGGCCGACTGGTGAGGAAACGGCGCTATTCGCCGCTTCCGACGCTAAAAAGGCCGCCTGGGGGCTCTTGGAGGGGGGGGGGGGGGGGGGGGGGGAGGGGGGGGGGGAGACTAGAGATGCCCTTACGTGCCGAGGATGGCACGGACGGCTAAAAACGTGGCCGTCGGTGGGACTGCCGCCAGCATCGGCGGCATGGCTCAGGCTCTTCAAAAGTTGCATCTATATAAATCTTGAAGGTGAATTGGTTTGATTGGATATAGTATCATTTCCTTTTTTTATTGAGATGTGTCTGGATTGGACCTTTTCTCTATTGAGTTGCAAATGACCGGACTCTTTTTATGTTTGACGTGCATGGTCCTTTTTTATCCGTACGGTACTGCTACCTCCTGCCTGGCTGGTCCTTTTTTCCAGCTGAGGTGATGTTTGGGACGCGTTGTTAGCAAGGCGTGACGCATGAGGACTCCATCCGTACATGCATCTAACTCTTGGTTCACGCTTATTCAATCCTAACCGTGTAATTAAATCTAATGGTTACTTTTAGATCTTTTTGCAGGATTAACATGATGTCTCGTAGGGAGTCTCCAATTAGTAAATATAAGATATAAGATAAGTGCAAAAATTTGGGATGGACTTTTAGCATATTAGGCAATTTCTATTTAATCCCTAAGGCTCATACAGCCATAGCAAGTGGTGGGAGTTTAGTCACATATTGCAAGTTGGGAGAGTTCTGCACCAGTTTATAAGGTGAGCTCTTTTCCCACTAGTGGGAGTTGGTATTAAGAAAGAGTAGTTGTGGAGGTGTTCCACACGCGCGCTCCTCCTCCTCCGGTTTTTAGGTAGCGTCTCCTACGTGACTGCTCGCTGCTGGAACGCGCTGATACTGCCACCGAGGCCGCCTCTGCTACGGCTACTGCCAATTGGACGACTGCAGGGTATAACACGCTTATCCCTGTCTTTATTATTTTCATGTGTGCAACACAAGTAATTTGCGTAGATTTATCTACTATAAATCTAGTATGCAGGTACATGGTTAAATATCAATATCTTTACGTCATGTTCATGATTTATACTTGGATTAATTTAATCTGTAAATTGTCTAAATTACTAACAATCGAAAAACCTAATTTGTGTAGGCAATTTTCGATTCAAGATTTTGCTACTGCACTGAAACCGGACCCGTTTACGGGGACGTACTTTAAGCGTTGGCAGACCAAAACAATCTTATGGCTCACGGCTATGAATGTGTTCTGGGTCGCCGGTGTCACTCCCACGGGAACGATTACTCCTGAACAGGAGAAGACGTTTAGGGATGCCACCGTCGTCTTTGTTGGATGTGTTCTAGGTGTGATCGGAGATAAGTTTGTTGACGCATATTTACATATGCGGGTTGACAAGAACTTGTGGGAGGCGCTTGAATTCAAATTCGGCGCAACCAATGCTGGCAGCGGGATGTACAGTATAGAGCAGTTCCATGACTACAGAATGGTCGAAAACCGTTCTGTATTGGAGAAGGCTCATGAGATACAGTGCATCGCTAAGGAGTTTGAAATTCTTAAGTGCGTGCTATCGGGCAAGTATGTCGCGGGATGCATAATCGCCAAGCTGTCTAATTCTTGGAGGAATTTTGCCACTACTCTGAAGCATCAGAGGCGTGAATTCTCAGTAGAGGGATGTCATCGGCCATCTGAGTGTTGAGCAGAATTCGAGGGCAAAGGACTCGCATGGAAAAGGGAACGAAGGGACTGCTGCGGCCAATATGGTACAGAAGAACTACAACTCCCACAAGAACAAGACGAGGACTGGTATCCAGCAGAATACCGACTTCAAGAAGAAGGCTAAGAAGACCTTCAAGAAGGATAAGGAGAAAGATGGCTGCTTCACTTGTGGTTCACTGGAACACTGGGCTGTGAAGTTCCCAAAGAATTACGTGAAGCTAGGACAAGATTCCAAGACTGTCAACATGATTGTGAGCAACAATGAGAATGGGGCATCTGGGTATGGTAGTTTGTTTACTGTATTTTCAGTTTGTCAGTCTACTGATTGGTGGATTGACACATGTGCAAATATTCATGTGTGTGCTGAAATCTCATTGTTTTCTTCTTATCAGGTCACAAGAAACGGGTCCGAATTGATGGGAAATGTCGGAAGTGCTTCTGTACTTGGTGTTGGCACGGTTGATCTGAAGTTTACTTCGGGAAGAATCGTGCAGCTCAAGAACGTGCAGCATGTCCCCGCCATCAAGAAGAATCCTTGTTAGTTGGTTTTTGGGTCCAATAAAGTAGTTGTAATAAAATATGGACTGTTTGTTGGAAAAGGGTATGAGTGCGGAGGTCTGTTCCGCTTTTCCCGCGCTGATTTCTGTAATAAAGTCGTGAACAATATTCATTCGAGTGTTGATGAAACAGAAGTTTGACATTCACGTCTTTGTCACATTGGTTTCAGTTGCATGACGCGGTGAGCAAAATTAAATTAAATTCCAAGTTTCACTTTAGCCAAAGGTTTTAAGTGTCATCCGTGTGTGCAAGCAAAGCAACCTCGTAAGCCCCACAAGGCTGCCGAGGAGAGACACTTGGCGCCATTAGAACTCATACATTCTGATCTCTTTGAGATGAATGGTGTGTTGACTAAAGGTGGAAAGAGATACTTCATGACGTTAATAGACAATTCCACTAGGTTTTGCTATGTATATCTGTTAAACACTAAAGATGAGGCTCTACACTACTTTAAAATCTATAAGGCAGAAGTTGAGAATCAACTTGAAAAGAAAATTAAACAAATACGGTCAGATCGTGGTGGAGAGTATTTCTCTAATGAGTTTGACTCTTTCTGTGCGGAACATGACATTATTCACGAGAGGACGCCTCGCTATTCACCTCAGTCAAATGGGGTTGCTGAACGGAAAAACCATACTCTAAAAGATTTGGTTAAGGCCATGTTAGATACATCGGGTTTATCCAAGGCATGGTGGGGGGAGGCTATATTGACATCATGTCATGTCCTGAATAAACTTCCGCCGAAAGATAAAGAGGTCACTCCCTATGAGCAATGTGAGAAGAGAAAAACAACACTCTCGTACTTACGTACTTGGGGCTGTTTGACGAAAGTCAATGTGCTGATCCGCAAAAGGCATAAACTTGGACCAAATACCGTGGATTGCGTTAATTTGGGATATGCTAAGAATAGCGTTGGCTGTAGATTTCTAGTAGTGAAATCTGAGGTACCTGACGTGAAGGTCGGTACGATTTTGGAGTCTAAAGATGCTACATTCTTTGAGGATATTTTTCCTCTGAGAGATATACAAAACACTTCTAGACAGGAATCCGAGGAGACTCTCGAGTCTGCATTTCCTATGGAATATTATGAACAAACACATGATGAGAATCCTGAGAAGGATGACGAGGAAACCCTTGGTAGGGGCAAGAGACAGAGGACTACAAAGTCCTTGGGTGATGATTTCCTTGTGTACCTTGTGGATGATACCCCCACTTCTATTTCAGAAGCTTATGCATCTCCAGATGCTGACTACTTGAGAGAAGCGGTCCGTAGCGAGATGGATTCCATCATGGCTAATGGAACGTGGGAGATCACTGAACGCCCTTATGGCTGTAAACCATTAGGATGTAAGTGGGTGTTCAAAAAGAAGGTTAGGCCTGATGGTACGATTGAAAAGTATAAGGCTAGACTTGTGGCCAAGGGTTACTCCCTTAAAGAAGATGAAGATTTCTTCGATACTTATTCACCCGTGGCCAGACTGACCACCATTCGAGTATTACTCTCGTTGGCGGCCTCACATGGTCTTCTCGTCCATCAGATTTATGTTAAGACGTCTTTCCTAAATGGAGAGTTAGACGAGGAAATCTATATGCAACAGCCAGATGGCTTTGTGATAGATGGTCAAGAAGGAAATGTGTGCAAGTTACTGAAATAATTATATGGGATGAAACAAGCACCTAAGCAATGGCATGAGAAGTTCAATACAACTTTAACATATGTTGGCTTTGTTGTTAATGAAGCTGACAAATGTGTATACTATCGCCATGGTGGGGGCGAAGGAGTTATATTGTGTTTGTATGTTGATGAGATACTTATATTTGGGACCAACCTCAAATTAATCAATGAGGATAAGTCATTTTTATCCCAGAACTTTGAGATGAAAGATCTCGGTGTGGCTGATGTTATTTTGAACATCAAGCTATTGAGAGACAATGAGGGTGGGATTACACTTCTGCAATCCCATTATGTTGAGAAGGTTTTGAGTCGTTTTGGATATTCGGACTGCAAAATTTCTCCAACACCATATGATCCTAGTGTGCGGATTCAAAAGTTTGAAGGCACAGCTAAGGATCAGCTGAGGTACTCTCAAGTAATTGGTTCACTCATGTACCTAGCGAGCGCTACGAGGCCTCACATCATGTTTGCTGTGTGCAAACTAAGCCGGTTTGTTTCCAATCCGGTTGATGTGCATTGGCATGTTGTAGAAAGAATTATGCGCTATCTGAAAGGTACCTTGAACCATGGACTTCACTATAGTGGATATCCTTCGGTACTTGAAGGGTATTGTGATGCGAATTAGATCTCTGATGCTGATGAGATGAAAGCCACAACAGGGTATGTGTTTACCCTTGGAGGTGGTGCTGTTTCCTGGAAGTCTTGCAAGCAAACGATCTTAACGAGATCAACAATGGAAGCAGAATTAACAGCATTAGACACGTCTAGTGTCGAAGAAGGATGGCTTCGAGATCTTTTGATGGACTTTCCTGTGGTTGAAAAGCCAGTACCGGCTATCCTTATGAACTGTGACAATCAAACAGTAATTATCAAGGTGAAGAGTTCAAAGGACAATGAACAGTCCACAAAGCATATAAAAATGAGATTAAAATCTGTCATACATTTAAGAAACTCCGGAGTGATAGCGGTGGATTATATCCAGTCGGCTAAGAATCTGGAAGATCCCTTTTCTAAAGGGCTATGACGTGTTGTGATAGAAAGTGCATCGAGGGAGATGGGTATGAGACCCACATGAGTTGCCATGGCAGTAACCCAACCTATGTGATCGGAGATCCCGTGAAGTGGGACCTGGGAAAACAAGCTAGTGGTTAACTGAGGAGAGTAATTTTTTACTAACCCACTCCACTGAAGATGCAGTACTCTCAAAGACTGTATGACAGGTTGACTCTTGTCTTAATGTGTTCCAAGTCTTGTATAAGTAAGATGCTATCCTACAGAGCGATCTTTGGAGGAACACACCTATGTGAGCCTGACTGCTGGTCACAGTCTATGAGACTGGGTGACCTCTAATAAGTTCATGAATAGGCCAGGAGTATGACTAATATGCTCCATCTTGGGCTGATTGCCGCCCGGAGCCCGAACAAAGGCAGCCTTGTTCAATGGGGTCTCAGGTGCACCGGGTCGGCGGCTTCGATCCCCTCCAGTCCACCATGTGTACCAGCGGCACAGCTTGTCTGGGACACCTCCTGCTGATCACCTGCATCTCCACGATGAAGACCCTGAACACATACACTTACGTGCCGAGGATGACGCTATTTGGGCTCTGGGAGGGGGGGCGACTGGTGAGGAAACGGCGCTATTCGCCGCTTCCAGCGCTAAAAATACCGCCTGGGGCTCTGTGTGTGGGGGGGGGGCGACTGGAGATGCCCTTACGTACCGAGGATGGCACAGACGGCTGAAAACGTGGCCGTCGGTGGGACTGCCGCCAGCATCGGCGGCATGGCTCAGGCTCTTCAAAAGTTGCATCTGTACAAATCTTGAAGGTGAATTGGTTTGATTGGCTTTAGATGAACGTCGGGGGTTCATGTAGGTCTATACATGGACGATATAGTATCATTTCCTTTTTTTATTGAGATGTGTCTGGATTGGACCTTTTCTCTATTGAGTTGCAAATGACCGGACTCTTTTTATGTTTGACGTGCATGGTCCTTTTTACCTCCTGCCTGGTCCTTTTTTCCAGCTGAGGTGATGTTTGGGACGCGTTGTTAGCAAGGCGTGACGCATGAGGACTCCATCCGTACATGCATCTAACTCTTGGTTCACGCTTATTCAATCCTAACCGTGTAATTAAATCTAATGGTTACTTTTAGATCTTTTTGTAGGATTAACATGGTGTCTCGTAGGGACTCTCCAATTAGTAAATATATATATAAGATTTCTCCATTTGCTATTTATTACAGACATGTTTAAAACTATTGTTTTTGGTTTTCTTTCTTGTCATTACAGATGTCGAGGTGCTACGTGGTGTTTAGAGGCAGGGTTCCAGGAGTCTACGATCACTGGGAAGACTGCTTCGAGCAAGTGAACAAGTTCAGAGGGAATGCCTACAAATCCATCTCGAGGAACAGAAGAAGAAGAAGAACAACAACAAGTGGATGAAGACCCTCGATGCCGCTCTTGTCGCTGTCGCCTCGCTCGTCATGCTATAGTTTCTAGCTAGATGATTAGGTTATCGACGACTAGATATGTCACTTGTAACGATGATGAAGCATTGATCGATGTAATCGGTCCCGATGATTAACTGTCTGCTGTATCTATTTGACTCTGATAAACACTTTGTATTGATAATCAACTGTTTGATGTAGCTATTCAGAATTCTAAGCAGTATGATCAACTATGATATATTATTTGTTTATCACAGAACTGTTTTGATCCATTTTGTCTACTTATATTCTTCTGTATTTGAGCTGTATATACCTATATAAATACGGTACTGTGTATTTAAAAAAAATACAGCATAGTATAGCCGTGACGCACCTAAAAGGATAGGCGTGGCGCACCAGGAAACTTAGCCGTGGAGGCATTATATAGGTGCGTCGCACCAGTGAGGTTAGGCGTGGTGCACCATTGAAGTTAGGCGTGACGCACCACAAAATAGCCGCGGCGCACCGTGGCCGTGCGTCACGGGTAACAATAGGCGCGGCGCACCGAGCAGTTGCGTCACGGCTAACTCAATAGGCGCGGCGTGGGCTGGTCGACGACCATGGCCGTGTGGGCGGCGTGGTGGTTGGCAAGCTGCACACTATGGTAGTGGTATGGTGGTCGTCTTTGCGGCTCTCGTACTCACTTTGAGAGGCGGGGAGGTCCTGCCGAGGGGAAACCCTCGCCCAGCATTGCTGGGCCACGACGGTGGCGTCCGCGGATGTCGCAACCTTCCTGAAGGCGTCTGTGTGGCTCCTCCCCTGCTCTTACGTGCTCCGGGTGAAATCCCATGATCCTTGGATCGGGCGGTGGCGGCGCTTGGCGTCGTGATCTTCTTGAAGACGCCGTCTTGGATACTATAGTGTGCGTCTCTCTGAAGGTCGTGCGGCGGAGAGGTGGCGGCGCTTGTTGTCGGTGGTCCTTCGCGGTGCTTTCTTCGGCAAAGCTTTCTTCTTGTTCTGTACCGCGTTGTGTGTGTATAGTCCTTGTTGTAAGCTGGGTTCATCTCCTTGTATCACTGTCGCCGTTGTGGCGTTTTTAATTTAACGTCGGGCCTTTGGCCTCGTATCTAAATAGGCGCGGCGTGAGAGCCGTGACGGGCCGTGGTGCGTCACGGATAAGCAATTTTGGTGCGTCACGTATGACCTTTTCCCTAGTAGTGGGCCTAGCGTGCAAACACAAAGCACAATAAGCTAAATCCTAACGGAGGAGTCCTACTCGGCCTAGCGTGCAAACACAAAGCACAATAAGCTAAATCCTAACATAGGAGCTTACTCGGTCTAGCATGCCAGCATAAAGCATAATAAGCTAAGTGATAACAGAAGGTTCCTATTCGGTATGGAGTGCAAACACAAATCAAATTGGGTGAAGGAAAAGAGTCTAAGGGATTTTCTACTTGGTATGAATTGAAGAAGCAAGAATTGAAATTAACTAAGTGCGCAGAGAGGGGTACTTACTTGGGGAATTGGTTTGCTGCGGCTATACGGCACGAAGCCGTAGAACCAGGTATTCGAGAGCGTGGCCCTGAGGATGGACTTGCGCCCAGATAGCTACTTGTGATCTGGTGAGCTCGAAAGTAGTTGTCCGAGTGGAGTCTCGGGCTCCGCCCATGCAGCACATCTTGTGCACTCGTTCTTGGAGAGGGTACTCCACCCAGCAGGCGATCAGGTCATCCTTATGGAGTCCTTGTTCCATCAATTCGTGCAGGCGCTTGTCAACTCGGTTGACGTCGTTCACCGTCTTCTTGCGATGGTAGCCCCAGTTCCTCATCTTGGTGGGGGCACATTCCAGAACTCGGGCAGCTTGATGAGGTCCACCGCCTGCTCGCCCTCTGCGGGAGTTGGGTTCTTGACGTACAGGAACCCCTGTTGCCATTTTCGGCAGGTATCCAGTACGAGTACCCGCGGATGGATCCCCGTGGGATGTTGAAGCATGATGGCGGCCCCCCGTGTGAGTAATCTCTTTGGGGGCAATCGGATTGGAGGTGTTGGGATGAACCTGTTGGCAAAGGAAGAAATATTTCGCCCAGGTGTCTACCGTGGAGTAGACACCGAGAAATGCTTCGCAACATGTGGCGTATGTGGAGAGCATAGCGATAGCATTGGCGGGGAGATGATGTGGCTGGAGGCCGAAATGGCGAAGGAAGTCCTGCATGAACTTGGAGATTGGGGGGCCAAATCCACGCTTGAAGTGGCTAAGAAACACTACATACTCACCAGGGCCCGGAGTTAGTACCAACTCCTTGCCGGGAGGACGTCAGATAGCGCCGGGAGGCACCCGGCGGGTATTCACCAGCCATTGGCAGTCCGACGCCTTGACGTCGGAGCCCTCCCAGGAGGCGCGCATCGAGGGAGGATCCTCTTGGTGCAGATCTGCAGCGGCGGGCTCGAGGGCCATCTGGTTTTCTCCGGTGAGGAGGTGTTGAGGTCGGAGATGGAAACGGAGGCGCAAGGTCGAAGAAGATGGCACCGCGCGGTGAAGAACCGTTCGTGGTCGAGTACTCTCCGTTGGGAGGTGGCGCGCGGGGAGGAGTTCTCTCTCTCACTGCGCGCAGGGTGGCGGCGTGCGGTGAGTTTGCGGCGGCGCTGTGTGCTTGCTGTGACTGGGGAGGCGAAACGAGAGCGGCGCAAGGGGAAAGTGCGAGGAAGATTGGAGAAGGGGCGGCGAGGAGGTATTTAAACCTCCTCGAGTGCAGTTATGGCCCGTGATTGATCGTTGAAGAGATCGTGCGGCGTGGGGGTTACCACGCCCGTTAGAAACGCAGATAGCGAATAACTCGCACGTAACGGGCGCAGTTAATCCCACGTCGCAGATCGTGGGCTATCGAGTACCTATGGGAAGCGACACGGCGGCCCGTGGGCCCTATGTGCAGTGGCGGGCGCGTGCCGTGCAGCCGCACCAGAACCGAGGCGTCGCGGGCTGTGGTTGCGTGACGCGTGCCCCTGCCTTAGACGAGAAGATAGAACTGAAAGGGTCGTTGCATAGAAAATAAAAAAAAATTCCTACGCGAGAGACACCTGAAAGGCCAAGATCTAATCTAGGAGATGAAAGCAACGGGCATAGAGAGAGTCTTAAGAAGAACATACTGTCGAAGACACAAAGCGTTACGAGATCAAATCTCGTTGTTGGCGTAGTCGTACTCACACCGATCCCGAGAGCGAGAAGATGTGCACCGCAATCCGGCGGTGCCTCCATGATCGGTCAGACGTACAGTTGATGACGACCTCCGTTCCCTCGATCCAGCGGGGCGCGGAAGTAGAGGATCCCTCGGAACTCCAGCAGCACGACGGCGTGGTGTGGTGGAGAAAACTTCGTTCAGGGCTTTGCAAAACGCATGAACATGAGGTGGATCAGCGGGAGGATGGAGATGGAGATAACACGAAGTGTGTGTGGGAGAGGGATCTCATGCCCTCTATTTATAGGATGGGAGGCAGCCACGAAATTTTGGTGCCTCCACCTCTCCCCTCATCATGTGAGTGGAGTCTCCACTCAACCCACTCATTCTCTCATCTATTCCCACTCAAAATTACAAGGGTTTTCTTTAATAAATAAATAAAAAAAAATTATTTCTTTATTTTAGCATTTGTTAATCCTATTAACAAACATTAACACTTACCCCTTTGAAGTATTTGTTAATAAAACATTACCACCTTGAACTATTTCAATATTCCCCGAAACAATTCGGTGACTATATAAATATTCCCCGAAACAATTTCGGTGTTGTCCAAACTTTTCTCCGATATTCCGTATCCTCTCAAATGCGGCATCGAACCTTAAGTGTGTCACCCTACGGTTCGCGAATAACATAGACATGATCGAGACTCCTCTCCGATCAGTAATCAACAGCGGGATCTGGAGATCCGTGATGACTCCTATGTATTCAACGATAACTTTTGTGATCGTTAACCGTCAACGTCTTGACTATTCCCTTTGTCTCACGATATTTTACTTGTCCGAGATCCGATCATCGGTATCACCCATACCTTGTTTTGATCTCGTTACCGACAAGTACTCTTTTCTCGTTTCCGTGATATGACATCCTTGTGATCATATCACTGCCTGCAAGCAGTGTCGATGTGATATCACCGAGAAGGCCCAGAGTATATATCTCCGTCATTTTGGATGGACAAATCCCACTCTTGATCCATGATCCTCAACTAATACTTTCCGAATACCTAACGGCACCTTTATAGTCACCCTGTTACGGTGTGACGTTTTATGACATCAAAGCACCCTTCAGGTATCAGCGATTGACATGATCTCATGGTCTAAGGAATAAGTTACTTCGTATGTTTGATATAACAATGTAAACTTAATGACTTGATCACATTGATATATTCACTTTGGGTATATGTTCATCACATCATTCTTCTAATTACATGACCCCGTTATTAAGAACATCCAATGTTCATGATCAGGAAATCTTGATCATCTATTAATCAACAAGCTAGTTAAAAGAGAGGTTTTACTAGGAACCATTGTTTGTTTATTAAACACACATGTATCAATGTTTATGGTTAATAGAATTCTAGCATGAGAAATAAACATTCATCATAAACAAGGAATAAGATAATAACCATTTTATTATTGCCTCTCGGGCATATTCCCTTCAGTCTCTCACTTGCACTAGAGTCAATAATCTAGTCTGTAAGCACTTAACACATATGGTGTTCCAGTGTTATTACCATGCTTCGCATGTGTTAAACATTATAAAAAAGACCTGAACTGTTCAGGTCCTATTGTATTTGCATGTTCTTTGCGTCCACACGCATCACTCATTCTCTAATGAGATGGCTTTGTAGCTTTGTATATATATGGTCAATCGGTGAAACCTTAATTCCCCAGCTTAAACCGATGTCACTAACATTGTGAAAATGTAGCTTCATAGTGTTAGCATCCTTGGAAATTCACCAAGTTCAATAAAGAACTCCTTGACACAAAATACGCTTATTATGAGTTGTCAACACAACGATAGCCTTTTGTTGTAGTATCTGTCACAATATTTTAATTTTGAAACTCTTTCAAATCCAGCATGGAACTTTCTTCCAGCCTATTCTGCTACCCTTCATCACGTATTTTAATTGAGATAAAATTACTTGAATAAATGACAAGACTATTAGTGTAACATATTACAACTAATATTTTGTCATTACTACATAGGAAAACATATCCTTAGCATTTCTAAAATGACACAAGGATCTCTCGCACTGTTGTCTAATCATCATATGAATTATCCTGCTATAACATTTTATAGCATATGACTCATCTGGTTGTGTACATAGCATGGAAATATGACTTAGAAATCTCAATTTCGATGATGCTCATCATGTGTCAAAACACTTGAATCTTGCTCAATTATTTTTCATGTGACAAGAACTCTTTCTTGTCATTTCGATATTGACTTACTTCAATATTTCATCTATGTAATTCGGCTTCAATTATATCAGGCGCTTCAATCGATCTTTTATAGATATTGATGCCCAATATCTTCTAAGCCTTTTATCAATATGAAAATCTTAACCGTGTTAATTTAAAATACATATTTTCCAATCAACCATATGTCATCTACATAAAGTATTGGAAATATGTCATAGTGCTCCCACTTATATTCTTGTAACTTTACAAGCATCTTTATCGTTCATGATGGAATCAAACTCCTTTGATAACTTCATTAAGGTAAAGATTTCAACTTCGTTATGCTCACATCAACCATTGAAGTGTGCATACCTTTCTAGCAACCTTTTGAATTTTACAAATCTCTCAGACTGTGTCAAGTACACATCTTGGATCAAAATTTCTCGAGAGGAGTGTTGGTTTTGTTATTCAACTGCCATATCATAATATGTAACTTTTGCTAGAACTGTCCGCGAAGATTAAAGCATCACTACGGAAGATCAAAATCTTGTAGTAGTCAACTCTTTGAACTTCGTCGAAAACAACTTTTCGATAAGTACAACTTTCAAAGGATGTAAAAATCCATGTCTTTGTCGCTATATAGACCCTTTTGTTATCGTTGGGCATCAAGCCTATCGAAAAGACTACCAAGTCACATACTTGATATTTATACAAGGATATATGGAGGATATAATGACTCATAGTCAATTTTACGAAGTCAGGGCCCATCATTTGCTTCCTTTATAAGGTCCATGTACTTTTGTTGTCAAAACAACACTTTACTCTTAAACCACAAGTTGGTCTAAGTACAAAGTTTTAGGACTTTTGTGGTTCAGTACGCAAACTCATCCGAAGTATCTACAACACATGTAGTGTCTTCTACTTTGTCAAAATAGCAAGGCCCTGAACAACTTCCAGTTATGCGCTACTCTTGACATGATAACGAAGATTCTCTAATCTTGTTGAGTTTGTACTGTGCTCCCACTCACTTGTTTCGCAAGAACTACTTTCTCGAGAAATCAACCCTTTCTGACAAACAACATTTGTCTTTTGGTTCGGTGATAGGAGAAATACCCAATGTTTTATTTGGGATAATCTTACAAACATATATTTATCCTATTTTGGTTGTAAACATTTTACACATGCTATGCATACCAAAACTTAATAAAATGACAATTCGGGTCACTACCCAAACCATATCTTATATGTTGTCAATTTCAGCGGATCATGATGGTGCTCTTTTCAGTGTAAAAGCTGTTGTCCTTAATGTATAAACTACAAAATTATAATGGCATTTTTATTAATCTTACCATGTCCAACAAGGTTTGATTTTGTTTCTTGAATACTCCAAACTAATGTGGGGTATTCTAGAAGTATAAGTTGTAGAACAGTTCTGCAACTTCTCAGATGTTTTGCTAAACTTGTAACTCAAACTTTATCTTTTATGATCCGATCATAAATACTTGATTATCTTGTTACAATGATTTTTACTTCATATTAACAACCATTTGAACCAATTCAAAATGTCAAACTCCATTCTCTTTAAATCACTACTGCAGAATAGCCTACCAGTGACGGGCCCAAAAGGCCCACTAGTGACGGGCAAGGCGCCTGTCACTAATAAGTAGTCACTGGTAATAGGTTACTAGTGACAGGCGAGTGCCTGTCACTAGTATTTGTTTACTAGTGACGGCCATTTATTCGTGCCTGTCACTAGCTAGTTCTCCCGGGTACTGTTTTATCTCATTAGTACGACCTTAGTAGCGATGTATCATTTTCTAGTTTGATAGTTTGCATATATGTTTTCAAAATAAAAAGTTAAGTTTTAAATAAAATTAATATTGCATTTGACATCGATAACACAATATGATAATAGACGCTCGTAGGTAACAAAAATATGATCATAAGTACTACATATGGGAATTAACATCGATACACAATATCCAAAACAATTTGTTTCATTTCAGAACAACCAACACCTCAAATATAAATATCCAACTCTGATAAAACGTTAAAGCTTCCACCATGTGCTTTCCAGAACTCATCAGCTCTAGCCGCTACAAGACATGGAGAAGCCACCAGTTTAATTAGAGTAGGCATTTAGAGGCAGCTAGGCAACACTTCAGTTCACATCAACTTGAGATTTTTAACATTGATCTGCATGGGGAGAAAAATAGAACACTTATTCAATAATAGAACACTTGGCATTACAGTTTCTATACGCACATAATCATTATTGAAATGCAAAAAAGTGACAATTATCTATATTGAATTATACATTTGCAAATGCAGCATGGCCATACTAGTCAACAAAAGCAAAATATGTGGAAGTTTAAAAGCACCAAAGCAACAATAAATAAAATGTTAGCCTTTCAAGAAAGAACTATAGTAGAAGACTAAGTGTAGGACACACATAAATCTGTCGGAATTTTAGAAGATCGGTACTATATGTGAAGCGAGAAGAGACATACCAAGATGACATGGTATTTTGCACATTCCAGTTTTGCTGGGCTATCATGCAAAACAAGGCTTTGGAGTACTTCATAAGCGTTTAACCATTCTGATGTTATTCAACTTCCATTGCATTGTTTTTACCGTTCTTTCTACCTTACTTGTTATCTTCTCAAAAGATGTTGCTGCTGAAAAAAGCTGATACACTGTTATAAGCTTGTCATGTACTTGAGCCAATTTGCAATACAGAGCAACAACAGTAAAACATCTAAACTAGGAAAGTAATTGTTTTGAGGTGGTAGCTTATCATAGCTATGTCATTCTCAATTTAATAGAAGTACATGTAATCAGTAAACGTAACTTCATACTGATTGTAAAACCAAAGTTTGTGCCTGATTAAGTTCACGATTAGAAATCTCGCTGATCTAAAATGGTAAAATTATTAACATTAATTAAAACTACCGGGAACATCATAATAAGAAGACTAGGTTGAGATATTTCCTACTCAAAATAATTTTATTCTTCTTAAGCACTACTGCATGTAGAAGCAAATAATATACGACACAAAAATAAATCTATAATGAGAACTGCACTCACTTCATGCTCCCGACCAATGTACAAACATGTCCAATATGATTTCCCAAAGACTAGATCAGAAGCGCACATACCATCCTCCTCACTAGCAGTGGCAGCCGTACTCATCATATCTTTTTTCTCTTCAATCTACACCGCAAGCACACACGTTCTCCGCTTGACATATGTTATAGATGAATTAAAAGATCGGATAGGGGTAGCAATGAATAAATTCTAGGCGAAAAATGGACATCCCTGAACCGTTGGTTGCATCTGCGGAAAGAGGACCAGTAGTCGCAGCAGCAGTACCCTTCATGTCACATGACGCCGGAACCCTGAGATCCGCAGCGCTGCACGGTCCCTGCGTGGCCTTGGGGAAGAAGAGGTACGTGTGGGCGAGTGCTGCGATTGGAGTAGGATGAGGGCGAAGGCGAAAGTGATGAGACGGCCACAGTTCTGGGCATTGGATCACCTCCAGATTGGAAGCCGGAGAAGAGGGATGTGGATGATGGCGGCTGCTGGTAGGGTTTGGGAGGAGAATGGGGATTCAGGAGTTTTATTTTCTTACTAGCAAAGTGCCCGTGCGCTGCTACGGGATTTAAGAACTCTAATGGTTCCGTGAAGTCAATCAAATGCAATATCAATGTGGACCCAATTGAGAAAGCAAAAGGATTAAATTTCATTGGAAATAATCTAACAAGATTTAACAAGCCATGGTCATTGCACAATATTACAATGCAACTAACAGAAAGCCAATCCCAAGTATGTTACCCACACAATGTTGGCATAACTAAATATACAAATAGATGAATTAACTCACCCGAATCATATCCATATCGTATATTTACTGAATAAATCAGAACATTCTTTGTTATCATTTCTATCTCTAAGAGCTTGGAGTACCATTTGCATCTCATGCCTTCTCAAAGTACATTCTTACCAGAAATGATGGATATAGAAAAAAAATACAAAATATTGCCTGAGTGAGACGCTAAGAGTTCAGAAAATTATAAGAGGTCTAATAAGATAGCGATCTCTCATACTCGAATGCCAGTTATTAAAATGAGGAAACTCTTTATCTGTGATGCCTGCCACAGGTAAAGTTGGCAAGGCTCAAATCCTCCAGCGACACAAATGGATTAAAATCTCTTGTTCTTTTTGAAGCGACGATGAGGCCATGAGTTGTAGTGGCTATCAAAGATGGTTGCACAAGCTTTACTGCTTCAGCACCTGCCACTTTCAGAAACATGTAGCAGCAATAAAACGACAACACCTTCTACATTAATTTTCAAAATCAAACTACGGAACTTATTTAAACTGTAATTACACTCTGAAGCTTTTAGGTCACAATGTGCTGGTCTTCTTGATTTTCCCAACAACATAGTGGATTTTCCCCCCTTGGTATGATTGAGAATGGAAATTATTGCTCCAAGGCATGGCCCGGAACAACTCCATCTACTCGACGCTAGACGCCAGATAGCATGTAGTTTGTGAACAAAATGACACAGCAAGGCCTTGTTCATGAGAAGGTACCAAAGCTGGAAATTTTGAACTGTAGATAACAAAGGGTCAACTTTACCACACAGCATAATCTGCAAAATACAAACACACGGATTGCTTGATATATTCGGTATCCCGTCTGATCCTATAATAAAAACACAGCGGAAAATCTTCTTTGGTTTTTAAGTACTCCCAATCATTACCATGCGGCGACTTTCTTGCCGCATCAACTTTCTGAAGTGTCTACAGGGTCATGAATTGTTGACTTAGGTGTCTACCCATGGCAATAATTTAGTGAAAGTATTAAGCTGTAAAACAAAAATAAATGCTAGATACCTTTAACCAGCCTTCTTCCAAGTACTCATTAGCATCATCCTGGAGATGTAGTTTTAACTCAGTTCCATGGCAAAGCGATAGCGAATAATCCATCAGCTTTAGAGTTTATACTCCCACACTTATCTATGAGAGAGATACAAACGTCACAACATCATCAAATAAATTGCAAACAGAAAGGCAGGGGATGAAAGTAGAAGGTATCACTACTGTTTCCTACAGTGTGTCATCATTGTGCTTGCTGACCACTTCAAAATAGTTAGCAATCTGCATCCTGCGGACGAAAGCTGCATCTTGTGGTTAGCCAACAGCAACCTGCCCAATGTGGTTGACGTCACCTCCAATCTGCATCTTGTGTACGAAAGCTGGGAAAGGAGCAAGCGATTAATGTTGGAAAATTTCAAGGATTACATGTATGTTAGGTGATAATTGGTGTCATATGATTATTAATTTTAAGCTATGAAGAGTATGAGTAATTCTCGCTCATTCTCTTCATGTTTGCCTTTCCTTTCATTATTCCAATTCCAATTCTTTATTATAAACTGATTGTTTAGTTTCCGTCTGCATAAATGAAATAAATACACATGATACTTAGAAACAGACCTTCGATGCTATGTCACAAGAAAGAATTTGCCAGACTTCAAAAAGTATAGTTTATCATTGTGCAACATGAACAAGCATTGAATCACATACCAGTTGACCACCGATACCAAACTCTTGCCTGCCAAAGGACAGAGGCAACAACTGAGACTCGAGTAGGCGCCATGCTGGGTCGCACATCAGCAGCCCCATGTCCCGGCGTCCGTGGCCTTCAAGTAGTCTTGGCGCACCAGCCGCAGTCGCTACAGCTGACGCCTACACTGGTGCCGCTACAGCGCTCCAGCATCAAATCCCAGCAACGGCCTCCCTGAGTTTTGGCAAACCACAAGGAGGACGAATCCATGGGTGTAATTTGAAAATCATACCAGTAAAAGCTAAACGAAAAAAACACAATCTAATGAAATTAAGGGACGTATTTCTTCTAAAAATTTAAAGGTATTTGCTCATCTTTAAGCACATCCCTGTAGACCTGGCCGAAGTCTATCTTGCCGATCAGGTTCTTGTCGCTCAACCTGCCGGTCGCCTATTCCATCTCCTTGAGAGTGAACACCATGGAGCAGCCGTGCTTTCTCGACGCGGGCAGGTTAGACACCAAATGATCAGGACTTCCGAATTTGGAGCCATGGTCCATGTGTACTCAAGGGAATCAATCCCATTTCCTACTTGAGGATTCGAGCAAGGTACTTATGTTTTCTCCTGGGAAAAAAATGGAAAATATATACCACTCAATTAGTTTGTCTATGTAAGTTCTTTATAACATGTTTATAAAAATATCAGTCTTACAGGTAGCCATGTCTAGTGTTCATGTATTTTCCATGCCACTTTGGTAAGCACAAATTATCAGAAATGATACACTCATATAAGTATTGAAAAATTAAGACAATATTTTCAGACACTGGAGTGGCCCAGTATCAACGAATCTGTAGTCCAAATTGAAAGCGCCAATATGATGTGTTAATTAAATAAACATAGACAGACCCAATGTTGTAACTGAGGTACCACACTTACACTCCCAATTTGACTGCTAGTACTATTACTCCTACTTACTTGAAAATTAAGATAGCCTGCATATGCCACAAGTATAATACAAGTATTGAACCTTTAGAAGCCTCCTTGCTGATACCTGAATCTGTGAAATGTAAAACATAATGAAATATCAGTCGCATAACAGCTGACAACAGTAAAGCTTTACAGTATCAGTTTCCTGCAGGCTGCAGCAAATAATTTGTTTATCTTACTATCAGAGACTTCCATCAGAAACACGTACCCCTGTATGGACCTGGTATTCAGTAGGGGGTAAGGAAGTGTTTGCCTGTATGAACCTGTATGTCGTGCCCATGGTTGAGCTTCACGGCGCCGTTGACGGAGGCCACAACATAGGTCTGTCAAAAGTTGTAGAGGCCGTCGAATATGGGACCGTCCTCGCCATCCTTGAAGCGCTAGAGGGTCGGATTTTGTCTGTTGCATCTCGGGTCGACTGCTAGAGGAACAAAGCAAGAGCAATAATTAACAAGCAAGCAATCGACGCTCCGTAGACTGCTAGAGGAACAACAAGAGCAATAATTAACCTGTATACTCCTGTAGAGGCGGATCTGAGTCAAGGAACCACATGTGTCGCCAAGAAGCTCACTTGATGTCGGAGTAGGGCACCACGTGACATCGAGGGAAGGTCAGATTCCACAGTCTACCTGCCCAGATCATGGAGGGGGTTAGATGGCTCGAGGTCAGGCCAGTCGGCCGGGGTGAGGTGGACTCCTAGGGAGTGGCACGGTGGAGGAGGTAGTCGTCGCGTCGTCGGAGATGGCGGCCCCCCAGAAGTGGACGTTCCGAGTGCTGCTCTTCTCCCGCGCCGTCCCTGTGGTGATGGTGGCGGTGGCGGCGGCGGCGGGATGGGTGAGGAGGCATGAGGCCAAATGTTTGGATCTAGAGATGCGAAAAAAACGAATGGAGTCTGAAGACGGACGAGCGTGAGAGGGAGGGGCGGGGAGTCGGGAGCGTTTCCTTCTTCCGAAGGGACCCACCTGTCGGCGCCAACATTCGTTGGAGAGGCCAGAGGTGTTGGACGAAACACTTCGCTGACGGACGACGGAACGAATAGTTCTTTTTAGGTAGTAGAGATAGAGATTAGGTGGAGGTCGGTTGTTGGGATGGGCCTCCCGTGTGATATTTGTAGTTCATCGACCCTACCGCGTGCACATAGTTCACTTTGTCCACCGCAGCTCGTTTCCAATGTGAGCTGCCTGTTAATCTTGTATAGCTCAGTCGATTGATCGATCGGTTGCTGTATTTGCACGATCGATCTCTTTGTGTTGTATTTGCGTATGCAGATGTATGTACTAGACATGCATATGTTGCTGGCATATTTGTGTACGCAGGCCGGCCGAGCCGCGCCATTTCGCTCGACGGCGTCGTGGCCGATCGATCGCTTGTGTTGTATTTGCATATGAAGACGTATGTAGTAGGTGTGCATATGTTGGTGGCTTATTCGTGTGTACGCCGGCCAGCCGAACCGCGCCGTTTCGCTCGACGGCGTGGTCGTTCACGATGTCGTCTCGCCCACGCCGCCTAGCCGAGGGTCGTCCGGCTGGATGAGAAAATTGTTACCGGTTAATCTAAAATTAAAGTCATGGAATGAAAATGGATAATAAATGGGATTCATTGATTGTAATATATATATCAATATGGTTCGCCGTTCTGAAAAGAAATTCCAGAGATGGAGCTCGACGCGCGACCGGCTTCCCGAGACTGGCGGCTCGCCCATGAGTGACCTGCTCGCGGTTGTGATGGCCAGGCCGGGCGGGGCTGGGACGGCGGTCAGAGGTGGTTCTCCGGGGACGGTGCAGGGGCGGCGGTGGGCCGATGTTGCCGAGGAGGAGGATGCTGAGGAGGCGGAGCGCCTGGAGGTGGAGCGGCGAAGCTCACCACCGGCTCTGCCCACTCTGGCGTCCTTCCTCGAGGCCGCGGCCCGCTCTCCCCGGCGACTGTCGGCGCGGCGGCGGCGCCCGCCCGCGGCTTGCGCTCCGGGGGCTGCTTGCGTGTCCTCTCCGCGGGGGTCGGTGGTAGCGAGGGACGTCGGTGACTGGCCGGCGCTTGTGCGGCCGGCGGCGGTTGGTTCCTCATCTCGGCGGGAGGCTGCCGGAGCGCGGCGGCGGGGCTCGGCCTTCGTCCTCGAGTTCCAGGGAGCGGAAGGCGTTAGGGCTCCGTCTCTGCTTGGGCCTGTTCCTGGGCCAGAGGGCCCGCTAGGGGTGCGGCCTGCCTGCGGGGAACCGGTAGCCCAGCCCATTATGGGCTGGCGCAGCCAGGATCCCAGGGCGGCAGATGGGCCGTCGCGGGTTGCGCAGCCTGGGCCGGTTTCGGCCTGGCTGTGGCTCCCCAAGCGCGCCTGGGCCCTGGAACAGGGTTTCCCTGCGTCAACGGCGCAGATCGACCGGATCCAACGGTTGGGGATTGCGCATCGTAGGGTTTCTCCTAATCCTCCTCCGCAGCCGACTTGCAGAACTTTCGCCCAGGTCGTTACTGACTCGATGAAGCGCTCGCGTGAGGAGCGATCGCCGCCTCGCCGGAATCGGTCACCGACGCGCCGCTCCCCGCCGCCCCTGAACCCGACCGCGCCTGCCGCGCCCTACCGCCCCCCCGGCCGCCGTTCGCCTGCCCGTTCCCCGGCTCGGAGGCGCTCTCCTGCGCGCGATGGGCGTCCTGGACGGGCCAGTCCGCCGCGCCGGTCTCCGGGGCGTGCTGGGCCGGGCGGGGTGGGCCGCCACGGGGGCTTGCCGGCGCCTAGCGCTCGCTCCCCTGCGGGACAGGTGCGTGAGCGTGAGCTTCGCACGGCCCTCGTGCAGCAGCAACAGAGGGGGGCGGTGGAGGACTCTGCTGGGCGTCGGGTGATGGGTGGGTCGCAAGGGGGTTCCCGGCAGAGCGACTTTGGAGGCTGGCGTGGGGGCTCCCGCGGGGGTGATTGGAGAGAGGGTCAAGGACGCTCTCCGCGCCGGGACAGCCGCACCACTCCTCATGGGGAGCCTCCTACTGCACCCAAGAAGAAGAAGAGTAATAAGAAGAAGAAGAAGAAGAAGAAGGCGACGGCGACCGGTGCTCTTGGTGGCGGGGGTCCCGCAGGTGCGTCGGCTCCGGCGCCGGGTGGATCGGGAGGGGGTGACTCCTCGGTTCGTCTATCTCGTGAGGTGACCGGTGCCGGTCCCCCGCGCCGGGAGACGCTCGCGCTGCTTGGTCACGGCATCGATGCCGGCTTCTACTACATCGACATGGGTGGCATCAAGCTGTCGGCGCCGGAGTTCTTGGCGGTGGTGACTGTCCAGCCGGACCCGGACCGGTCGCCCTCGGTGGTGATCTCGGCGGAGTCCATACGGGCGGCGTTTCTTCTTCTGGACCCCGAGGCCCCGTGGGTGGTGACGGCGCTTTCCCCCATGGAGTTTGCGGTTGAGTTTCCCTCGATGAGCCTACTTAAGGCGTTGTCTTGGGGAGACTCGACTACTCTGCCAGGTTGCAACATCAGGGTCTCCATTGTGCACTCCTCAGCCGACCCCACCTCGCTTCCCGCCCTCGTCCCGGTTTGGGTGTTGATTCACGGGATCCCACTGGAGGCGAAGGTTATCCCCATTGTGGAGCTGATCTCGCAGGCAGTTGGTCGCCTCATGGAGGTGGACGAGGCCTCGCTCCCGGGGCGTGGTCCTGTTCGCCTGCGCATGATGGTCCCGGATGTCTCCAAGCTGTCGGGCCCCCTGCCGCCGTTCTACTTCGACGGGGTGGAGAAGCCCCTCTCTGTGGAGGTGGAGGACGAGGGAGGTGCACCTCGGGCCTCTTCCCCGCCACTGCGCCGCTCTCCGTCTACTCACCACAGCTCCTCAGAGGAGGAGGACTCCTCTGGTGACGATTCCCCCTCGGGTCCTGGAGGTGGGCCTTCTGTCGGCGAGACTTCGGCTCGTATGCCGGGGGATGCTCCGACAGGAGAAGTGGTTACCTCGTCTGCTGCTGTCGGCCAGGCATCCCCGCCGGTGCATTCCCTGTCCGCACCGGCGAAGCTGGCACAGGCGGTAGTGGACGTCTCACGCCAGGTATCGCAGATTCCCTTGGGCTCCTCCCTATCTCAGTATGGGTCCAACCTCTGTGAGGGCCCGGGTTCTCTCGACCTCGCTAGCCTCGTGTCTGATGCTCTCCGCGGCCTGCCGTCTCCTATGGCGGACTCGGAGGCGGCAGACTCAGGGGGGGTTAGCATGGAGGTGGCTGCGCCTGCGTCCCCGCGCTCTCCAGGTGTGGTGTGCTACTCTCGTTCGCCTGGGACTCCTCCTACACCACCACAGGGGTCCCCGACGAGGGTGCCTGCGACACCCGTTCCGGACTCTGGCGCCCCGGGTACGGTCATCTCCACCATTCCCGTACCTGGAGTCGCCGCTCGCCGCAGCGCGCGCCTGGCCAGGGCGAGGACTGGTTCAGAGGTCGTTGAGCCGACAGTGACCGAGCTGGCTTCTCGACGCCAGGCGGCTCGCTGTCTTGAGCCAGGTGCGTCTCTCCCTTCTTCTGGCCCCAAAGCCCCGTCTCTCTCCCCTTCTGGTTCTAGGTTCTCGGTTCTCGACTCCGTGTCGGTTGCACATTTGGAACAGATTGCGACGGATTGTGGTGTGATCTTTCGGGGGGAATGTGGCCCCCGAATTGAACAGATTGAGGCCATCCGGGCTAAGGAGATTTATGAGGGCTCTTTGGCGGCTGCTCGGGCTCAGGCGGAGCGTGAGCGGCCAGCCCCCTCGACGTCAGCTGGACCAACGGGGTCTGGCAATGACGGTTCTCCTGGGCCTGTGGTGGCGGCTGCTCCCACTGCTCCTCCCCCTCAGATGGGGAGGAAGCGGGGGCGGCCCCCAAAGGCGACGTCTAGGCCCTCGACCAATGGGAGGGCCCCCTCGGTCCCCAGTAAGGGGACCACCCCCGAAGATGTTTCCCAATGAGTACATCCACATTTATTTGGAACATACGGGGGTTTGGGGCGGATGGCAGACAGAGTCAGCTTTCTGAGTATATGCGCAAGGAGGATGTTGATATTGTGGGCCTCCAAGAAACAATTAGGCAAGACTTCTCCATTGGTGAACTTGAACGGCTCAGCCGCTTCAAGTTTGCTTGGAACTGGCTGCCGGCGTCAGGTCACTCAGGAGGTATCCTCCTTGGAGCTAAGGAGGATACTTTCCAGGTTGACGACATGGACCGCGGGGAGTTCTTTGTGAGCATGGCGCTCACTCATAGACGATCCAACCTGCAATGGGAGGTGATTATTGTCTATGGCCCCGCGGACCATGGTAGATCTGCTGATTTCTTGGCGGAGCTGACGGAGAAAGTGGGACGCTGCCCCATTCCCGTGGTGGTGGCGGGGGACTTTAACCTGATTAGGTCCCCTATAGACAAGAGTTCGGATAATGTGGACCTCCCGAGGATGAGGTTGTTTAACGACTTCATTGCGGACTTGGCCCTTCACGAGCTTGATAGAGTGGGGGCCCGATATACTTGGACTAATAATCAGGCTATCCCTATTCGGAGTGCCCTCGATCGTGTCCTTGTATCGGTGGAGTGGGAAATTGCTTTCCCCCTCTGCTCTCTACGGGCTCTTACCCGAGTGGGATCTGATCATACCCCCCTCCTTTTGTCTTCTGGAGGGGGGGCCTCCCCGAGGCCTAACAGATTCCACTTTGAGGACTTTTGGCTCGATCAGCCAGGGTTTGTGGAATTGGTAGGCCTAAAATGGTCGGAGGCGGCAGCCTCCCCGCCTCGCATATTTAATGCGGTGGATGTCTGGCACCACTGTGCGAAGATGATCCGCCAATTTATGCGCGGCTGGGGGGCGAATAGGGGGGCGGACATCCGGAGACACAAAGTCGCGCTTCTTTCACAGATCCAATCGCTGGATTCTGTGGCTGATGCGGGTGGCCTATCCCCGGATGAGTGGCTCCAACGCTACTCGTTGGAGGCGTCGCTAATGAACGTGTATAAGGGAGAAGAGATCTTCTGGCGCCAGCGCAGCCGCCAGAAATGGTTGCTTCTGGGGGATGCCAACACGGCATACTTCCATGCGATTGCTAACGGCCGACGCCGGAAGTGCTCGATTCCGTGCCTTTGGGCGGATGGCCTCCTACTAGAGGAGGCGCCGGAACTATCTGCCCATATTTACTCCTTTTACAAGGAGTTGTTTTCGGCTGGACCGCGGACGGGGATCGCACTGTCTAGAGATCTCTGGCGCGAGGATGCCTTAGTCTCAGAGATGGAAAATGGGGAGCTCACACTCCCATTCCTACCGGAGGAGGTTAGGCGAGCCGTGATGGACATGAAGGCGTCATCTTCCCCTGGTCCGGATGGCCTGCCGATCTCTTTCTTTCAGAGATTTTGGAACCGGCTTCAGGCGGTCATTATGCCAATGTTCCAAGAGTTCTATATTGGGACACTGGTGATGTCACGTCTTAACTTTGGGGTAATTACCCTTATCCCCAAGGTTCCTGGGGCCACGGATATCCGCCAGTTTAGACCTATCACGGTGATTAATGTCATTCAGCGCATATTTGCCAAAGTTTTGGCGCTTAGATTGGCACCGGTGGTACAACGGTTAACCCACCCCCAACAGTTTGCCTTTACTAAGGGTCGTCATATCCATGATGGGATCTTGGCGCTTCATGAGATAGTTCATGAAGTAAAGGTTCGGCACCTTAAGGGTGTCTTCCTAAAGCTGGATTTCCAGAAAGCATATGATCGATTGGACTGGGCGTTCTTGCGCCAAGTCCTCGGGCGTAGGGGTTTTGATAACCGGGTGATCTGCTGGATTATGCAATTAGTTACGAGTGGCAACACGTCGATTAACATAAATGGGGAGATTGGACCGTCCTTTAGGTCCTCCTGCGGGGTTAGACAAGGGGATCCTATTTCCCCCATATTGTTCAACCTGGCAGTAGAATCCCTTGCGACTATCCTAGACTCGGCTAAGGTAGCCGGCCACATCTCAGGGGTGGTAGGTCACCTTATCCCTGGAGGAGGGGTGACCCTCTTACAGTATGCGGATGATACGATGATTATGGTGGAGGGATCAGATCTCGACATCTGTAACCTCAAGTTCCTTCTCCTGTGCTTTGAAGCCATGTCGGGCCTCAAGATAAACTTTGACAAGAGTGAAGTGGTGGTGCTGGGATACCCCCAGGAGGAGAAACAACGGATTGCAGATAATTTCAACTGCAAACTAGCTGATTTTCCGGTGGAATATCTGGGGGTTCCGCTGGGGGATTCTAGAATCTTGCTGAGGGATCTCGAACCCCTTATAGACCGGGTCAGGACTAAGGCGGAGCCTTGGTGTAGTCGGTTCACATCTAAGGGGAGCAAATCTATATTGATTGACTCCTGCCTCTCCAGCCTTCCCATGTATATGATGGGCCTTTACCTTCTTCCTGAAGGGGCCCATAAGGCGTTTGACAAAGAGCTTTCTAGGTTCTTCTGGGCGGCCTCCAATGGACACCAGAGGTACCATATGGTCAAGTGGGATCATGTGTGCGCCCCCAAGGACTTTGGGGGCATAGGGATCATCGCTTCCAGGAAGATGAACACCGCCCTCATGCTTAGATGGGTTTGGCGAATCTTGCAGGACGAGGGGGGACTTTGGCTTCAACTTATCAAAGCTAAGTATCTTCGAGGCTGCCATCTTCTGTCCTGTGAGCGCCGGGAGGGATCCCAATTTTGGAGGTCCATCCAGGCCATTAAGATGGAGATCCGGAGGGGGGCGCGGTTCATCGTTGGGGATGGGGCTCACACCCTGTTTTGGGTGGATACGTGGCTTGCCGATAGGCCGCTCCAACTGGTCTATCCGAGCTTATACGCGATTTGCTCGGATCCATTGCTGTCCGTTGCTAGGGCCAGACCAAATGGAACTTGGGACATCTCGTTCCGAAGGACATTTGGACAGGTTGAGACGGATGCATGGCATGAGCTTTCAAACGCGCTTCCTGGCTCCCTAGGGGGAGATCGGGACAGCGTGACTTGGAGATTGGCACCCTCGGGATTATTCTCCGTGAAATCGGCCTATCGGAGCCTCTTCCCCGGACCGGTGCAAACCTGGTCCGCCTTACTATGGAAAGCCCCCCTACCTTTAAAAATTAAGATCTTTGTTTGGCAGTTGCTAAGGGACCGCCTCCCCTCCGGAGTGGAGGTTCGGAAACGTCAGGGCCCAGGTAATGGCATATGTCCTCTATGTGGGACTCCGGAGACGGAGACTCATATTTTGTTCACATGCTCGGCGGCCCGATTCCTATGGAATTTCGTCCATGAAGGTCTAGGGCCGGAATGGAGGGCCGCGGACCTGGGCGAATTCCTGGAACTCCAGGCTAGGAGGACTGGGAGGGGTCGTCGCCTCTTTTGGTTTATCTTTGCCGGGATGACTTGGACCCTGTGGACGATTAGGAATAAGATGGTCATAGAACGGATCTTTCTACGGCGTGCTACTGACTCGATGTTCAAATGTCTCGCTTTTTTGCAGCAGTGGTACCCGCTGTGTAGACAGCGGGATAGGGCTCAGCTAGATGACATGCTTGACCGCTTGGTGGGGACGGCGAGACGCCTCTACGCCGCCACTTCTCCTTCTACTGCGAGCTGAGTCCGTCGACATGGTGGAAGTGACATGTCCCACTCCTTCCGCCTGTGTGTATCTTTTATGTTCTCTACTGTCCTCTCCTACTTTCTCTGAGCTACTTTATTTGGGCTTACTTGTGCTGCTGCCCCAGCAAACTTGATCCTCTCCTTCTCTCTTCTCTCTTTTTTCTCGCCTTTGCTCTAGTTGGCTTGTTGTATGGAACTATTGTGGTGGTTGCTTTATTTATAAAGCGGGGCGTAAAGCCTTTTTCGGCATATATATATCAATATATAATCTATTCGATATCGAGTAATATGAATATAACCGTCTAGTTTGGTATAAATCCTGACCGGTGACGGGCAAGCCTATGGGCCCGTCACTGATATTTTATAAAATTATCAGTGACAGGCGAGTAAAATACACTGTCACTAGTATGTTCTACAGCCACCTATCGAGATTTACCAGTGACAGGCATACTATCGTCCGTCACTAGTACATGTTCTTAGTGACATGCAATTTTTTGCTTGTCACTAATGTGTTCGCGTCTATAAGCGATTCTGCAGTAGTGAATAGATATACTCACATATCTACTCAAATCATCGACGGAATTTTATGAAGGAAAAATTAATCCACCATACATGACTACACATAATGTACTATATACATCAATATGTGTAATCTCCACTAAATTAGCCGTCCATTCTACTTTGGCCTATGAACGGAATTTTAGTCATATTTTTGGAAGAGGTCTCACAAGCGTCAATTTATTCAAAAACTAAATGACTCCGGAAGTCCATCAACATGGATTTCCTTCATGTTTTCCTTTCCGATATGAACTAAAATGGTGGTGTCACAATTTAAGTGAAACTCTTTTACGTCTTGCAAAGTTTAGCATTTAGTTTCATAGATGTTTACTTTAACAACATGATTTATATTAACATATCCATCAAATATGGAATATGGTCATAGTTTGAACAATTTCATTTGTTCTCACAAAAGACTTGAACAAAATAACAACTTATTAAGTTCCTAAAATAAATCTTGAATATTTGGTTCGATATGACAATGACAGAGTAACACTTTATTTATGTTCTTGTCATAATCGATTCCACATCTATTACTAGATTCTTTTAGGCCCTTGTATTTCTTGCATTGCGTTGCTTTGTATGACAACTCATACCAACCAATGTGGTATCAAAATACCCCCAAAAAAATACTTTGTTAACTAATAATACATCTATAACTTGTATATCAAGCATATACTTCTGAGCTGGACTTTTCCAGTTATCTTCTTTTCTGCCATATATCCTTTTGTAATTCTATTTTCAATATTCCCTTTCCTTTACAGAAGAATCATTCAACATCAAGCAATGCTAGTCGTACTAGCTCATTTTCTTTGGCGTGTTAGTCATATACTATCACCCATTGAGTCATACTTTGAGTTTGATTGTTGTACTAATATCACCATATTAATAGTATTCTTCTAGATTCCACTCTTAGCAATCTCCAAGTAAGGTAAACGACTTTACCCATACTTTTAATCCATCCCGTCATAACAATTTTATGATTAAGGTACTATAGCTCGAAGGAAGGAATTTAGAGGATAATTTTAGCGCCCAACTTCTTGGAATATTCAAACACCTAGCGTGTTCAATGATTGCATATATTCAAATAATATAATAATACATTGTCACGCTAAATTATACTCAGTCATGTTGCCACAAATAAGTTTATAGATATCAATATATATTTCACTTGATTGTTTCTGAAAACAATTCTTTTTAGTTCCTAAATCACCTTGATCAACAAAACATTCTTTTGAAGATAAAGTAATATGGAAGCAACCATGACTCTGGATTCTAAGTGGGAATTATTTTCTCTCTAGATCAATCAACCATTAACCATATGGAGCTAGGTAGGAAATACCAAAAATCTACAATAGGACACAATTTTAAATTTCACTAATAGAGTACCAATCTTAAATTATTTTTACCAGATCAGAACAGTTATATCTAAATTAACAATCTAAGTGTAAGGTAGTTATGTGGATGCCAATGAATACTACAATTTGTTCAAATTCACTTTGATTGATTGTTCATGATAAATAAGTTCAAGTTAATTCAAAATTAAACCATGAACTCCCACTCAAAAACAACATCCCCCTTAGTCGTCTTTAGTGATTACACGAACCAAATTCACTACACCAAAACCGATCATCACGTGAGATGATGTAGCTTAAAAGGCGAACATCGACATGTTCATCATATCATCCATATGACTCATGCTTTACCTTTCGGTTACGTGTTCCGAGGCCATGTCTGTACATGCTAGGCTTGCCAAGTAGAACCGTAGTATTGCGTGTGTTTCAAGGCCATGTATGTACATGCTAGGCTTGAAAACAGCCGTTGTATGCGAACGTTGAGTCTATCACACCCGATCATCACGTGGTGTCTCGAAACGACGGATTTTCTTAACGGTGCATACTTAAGGAAGAACACATTATTATCTTTATATTAAGTGAGAGGGATCATCTTAATGCTACTGTCTCTATCTAAGCAAAACAAGATGGATAAAAGGATTAACATCACAGACATCACATGTAAGGATAACGTGGTATGATATGGTCCTCCTTGCACTTGATCTCCATCATGTGCATTATGGTATGATCTCCATCATTCGACCGGCGTGGTACCAAGTACCATGGTACCCCAATCTTGATTGTCCATAAAAAATAAGACAACCATATGGATACCTTCCGGTATATCAATAATTTACAAAATAGATCATCTCATAATCACATTTGTAACATTTGACCATATCACATCACGTGCCCAGCAAAAACTAGTTAGACGCCTCTAATTTAATTTTGCATATTTTACGTGGCTTAGGGCTTTCGAGGATAGAACCGTTCATACCTACGAACATCAACCACAACGTCGATAAACACATTATTAACATCCCTTCATAGATTACATCTTAACTATAGTAGGAGAAACGGACACCCCCTTAGCCACAAGTGAGACAACTCTCGCGTACATAGTACACGTAAACTTAGTCTGGGGCAGCTTCATCCTACTATGCCACTAAGATCATAAAATACTCAAGGAGGCAATAACATGATCATCAACGCCCACATACTCATATGTGTTCTACCCGTACAAAACATCTACACATAGATCCGGCTCTGATACCACTGAAGGGGTCGTTGCATAGAAAACAAAAAAATTTCCTACGCGAGAGACACCCGAAAGGCCAAGATCTAATCTAGGAGATGAAAGCAACGGGCATAGAGAGAGTCTTAAGAAGAACATACCCTCAAAGACACAAAGCGTTACGCGATCAAATCTCGTTGTTTTCGTAGTCGTACTCACACCGATCCCGAGAGCGAGAAGATGTGCAGCGCAATCCGGCGGTGCCTCCATGATCAGTCACACATACGGTTGATGAAGACCTCCGTTCCCTCGATCCAGCGGGGCGCGGAAGTAGAGGATCCATCTGAACTCCAGCAGCACGACGGCGTGGTGTGGTGGAGAAAAATTCGTTCAGGGCTTCGCCAAGCGCATGAACATGAGGTGGATCAGCGGGAGGATGGAGATGGAGATGACACCAAGTGTGTGTGGGAGAGGGATATCATGCCCTCTATTTATAGGAGGGGAGGCATCCACGAAATTTTGGTGCCTCCACCTCTCCCCTCATCATGTGGGTGGAGTCTCCACTCAACCCACTCATTCTCTCATCAATTCCCACTCAAAATTCCAAGGGTTTTCTTTAATAAATAAATAAAACAATTTTATTTCTTTATTTTAGTATTTATTAATCCTATTAACAAACATTAACACTTACCCCATTAACAATTTTGGTCACCCTGTTACGGTGTGACGTTTAATGACATCAAAGCACCCTTCCGGTATCAGCGATTGACATGATCTCATGGTCTAAGGGATAAGTTACTTCGTGTGTTTGATATAACATTGTAAACTTAATGACTTGATCACATTGCTATATTAACTTTGGGTATATGTTCATCACATCATTCTTCTAATGACATGAC
Organism: Alopecurus myosuroides; assembly: GCA_028641055.1. Taxonomy (NCBI): domain Eukaryota; kingdom Viridiplantae; phylum Streptophyta; class Magnoliopsida; order Poales; family Poaceae; genus Alopecurus; species Alopecurus myosuroides. Next base: position 293,713,609 of record CM054061.1, read on the forward strand.
CCCGTTATTAACAACATCCAATGTTTATGATCGGGAAACCTTGATCATCTATTAATTAACGAGCTAGTTAAAAGAGAGGTTTTACTGGGAACCATTGTTTGTTTATTAAACACACATGTATCAACGTTTCCGGTTAATACAATTCTAGAATGAGAAATAAACATTCATCATAAACAAGGAATAAGATAATAACCATTTTATTATTGCCTCTCGGGCATATTCCCTTCAAGAACTGCTCTGGGTCGGGCGGCAAAATATTGGAAATTTGGCTAAGTGTTGGGTTCTCGGTAGATCTCAGCACTGCATGATCTACTCGGCACGAGGATGAAAACTACAAGTACCACAATAAAAGGTGTCTGAGTTCAAATTATGGACGTCCTAGTTGAGGTGCAACTCGTCCATACTCCATCGCGGAAATTATTTGGTTAAAGCTGGTCGGGCCCAAGGACCGAGTTCGCCGGACTCTACCAGCTTTGGGGACTAATGTCGGGGGGCTACCCCCGAATAGAGGTAAGACAGGTGAGAAACAATGTTCAAGATACGGTTCGACCGAATAGGCGGCTACCCGGATAGCCTGGTATCCGGTAGGCGCTATTCGGCAGGAAGAGCTGAAGGCCAAGAGGAGATACAAGTGTTGTTCTAGATCAGGAGGGTAGCGCTCGCTGATTCAGGTAGACAAGAAGCTAACCTACTCGGGCACAAAGTCAATGGAGCCGTTGTGGAAGATCCCGCGTATCCAGGTACCATACCGGCGTGCAGTTCAACTTACTAGGCGCCTAGTTATACGCACTAAGACGTGGGAACAGTACGGGTTGGTAGCTGTCATGTCCTGTCACTGCAAGGGGGGACAAGACATGTCAGTGACCTACCCTAAGGGGCTGACAGGGAGGACAAGACCTGTCAGCCGCGCGGCTCAGATGCTTTCGGCAACGGTGTCAGCGGGAACACGGAGGCATGCACCGTTCGCACAGTAGATTAGTCCCATCAGTCCTTTTATTCGTAAGGTATTGGCTGGCCACCAGTATATAAGGTGGCCTGCCCCCTCCTGCGCGAGGGTCGCACAATTGGTCGCCGGATCACTGGTTCTTTTCACTTAGACACACAGAGAGAGCTAAGAGCTGGCTACTCGGCTGAGAGCAAGTAGATGAGAGATTGTAACTTCTGTACTCGGCAGAGCATAACACAGAGAGATAGGCAGGAGTAGGGGTGTTACCTCCACACGAGAGCCCCGAACCTATTCGGCGTGCGATCCCTCTCCGGATACCCACGGCGTCCATCGGCCCCAAACTTAAGCCATCCCATGGCATCTGTCTTCACCACACCACGACAACAAGTGAGATAAAGATTCTCTATTTACGTCCTCATGAGCAAAAACAGGAACATAAAACAAGAGTAATTTTGAAAGTTTTAAAGGTAGCACATGAGCAATTTACTGGGAGTGATAGTTAAATACCACATGTAGGTAGTTATGGTTGACACAATTGGAAAACTTTGGTTTTAGGGAGTTGGATGCACGAGTAGAGCTCATACTCTGTACAAGTGGAGGCTAGCAAAAGACTGGGATTGACAAATCAAGAGAGCATAAGAGCCATAATCATGCATAGAGACATAAAAATCATTAATCAAAGAATAAGTGGTACCACAAGTTCAAAAACTAATTGATCATGGAGGCTATTCATGACTGGTTCATAGTCATAAACATTGTGTGAGCATGCGCCAAGTCAACCAAATAAAATATTCAAAGGAGAGTACCACACATTTATGCTTCAGTATGACAAGAACAACTCATGATTCTTTCAATGGAATATTAAACACTCTGAGCTAGTTGAGGCTAATCATGCTACTAAATAACCACAAGGCTTCAAAACTAAAATAACATCGAGCATGACATGAAAAAGTTCTAGCCACGAACTATACAAGCTTGTACATGCACTGTTATAAATTCTACCTCAAGCAGCAATTTGTTTCTCCAAAAAGCACCATACAAAACATGATTTAACAAAAACTCCCCAAATGCTACAGCCAGAAAACATGAGAGGACTCACATAACAGTACTAAAACTAACAGCTCTAAATAAGAGATGTAATGAAAACAAGAGCTAAACATGAATATTTGCAGCAACTAGAAGCAAAACTAAGAATACTAAGTATTCCCATGAAAAAGTGGAGCGTGTCACTCTCGAATAAAATAATGCTGGGGTCCAACCAAGCTTATTGCAAAAATAAAAACAAACTGAAAGCAAAAATAAAAGACGCTCCAAGTAAAACACATAAGATGTGACCGAATAAAAATATAGTTTCACTAGAAGTGACCTGATAATTTGTCGATAAAGAAGGGGATGCCTTGTTTTCTGGGATGTACCACCAGGGCATCCCCAAGCTTAGGATCTTCACTCTTCTTCATCACGTCATATCATCCTCTTCTCTTGACCCTTGAAAACTTCCTTCACACCAAACATCTCACAGTCTTCATTAGGAACGTTAGTGCAATCAAAATAATAAATTTACATGGTTCAATTTCAACACAAGACTAACACTCATAAAAAAAATTAGCCACTGCCACAACTTCTTTTAAAACTCTTTTTATCAAAAGAACACCAAAAGAAAGAGATTAAGATGCGAATGCAATTATTGGCAGAAATCTGTAAAAGCAGGACAACAGGTAAAGATGATGTTTTTATAAAATCTTCTGTTGCTCAAATCAACAAGTGTTCAACTAAGAAAGTTTGTGCATATAGCCCAGGATTACGCACAAAAAACTTAGGTCATTTTGAATTTTCTGCGATTTTATACGAATTTAACAGTGGACAGCAGAAACCTGTTCCCTGCGCTAGAAAATCGGAAATATAGTCTCAAGTTTCCACTAGAGGCTTTACTTGGCTCAAGAAAGACACAAAATAAAAGATACATAGGGGTTTCTAAGAAAATAGACAACACGCAGGTGCAAAGCACACAAAAAGAAACGACGGAAAACGGGTTGAAAACGGGTTGAAAACGGAGAAATAAAATGGGTTGTCTCCCGGTAGCGCTTTTCTTTAACGCCTTTTAGCTAGGCCTAGAAAAATGGAATCAAGTATTTTCAAGTGAAGAATATGCTCACATAATAAATATGAGTTAAGAAAAAGAGAGCATCAAGAATCAAGTATTAAAAATATTTAAGTCTAACCCACTTCCTATGCATAGGAATCTTGTAAAAGAATAAATTAAAGAAGCTCAAACTATAATTCATGGGAAGGTAGAACAAAAGCAAGTTCAAAATTTTCAACAAAAAGAGAGGTGTTTTAGTAACATGAAAATTTCTACAACCATATTTTACTCTCTCAGAATAATTTCCAGTAGCATCATGAACAAACTCAACAACATAATTATCACATAAAGCATGTTTGTCATAGTCTAAAAGCACACAATTCATATCAAGCTAAAAAAAGTGGGATCAAAATTTAAAATCATCTCCTCTTTCTTCCCACTTTTAGCAATAGCAAAAAAAGATGATTGATTACTCATAAAAGGTATATGACACGTTATATCAATCCTATTTTCATTAGCATTATGATTTATAACATCAAGTAACATAGGACCATCATCAAGAGCATTATCATATAAATTTTCTAAATAAACTTCCTCATTATCATGCATATCAATAGTTGGAATAAATAGAGGATTCTCACATGATTTATCAAAGTAGCATGGATTATCATAAATAACGGTAGCAATATCATTGTCACAAGTTTTCATAGTAGTATCAAGATTACAAGTATAGCAAGTATCAACTTCATCAAAAAGGTATATTTCAAAAGAATCAATATGATCGTCACAATTATGAGTTAAAGAGTTACTCTCATTTGGAGGTAGAAATGTTTTCCATTCTTCCTCCTATTGATCATCACTCTCCTCCTCTTTTTCATCCAATGAGGTTCCAGATTCAGCAAGTTCTTGTTCCATAGGCTCCTGTAAGGCATTAGTCTCTTCCTTAGCTTGAGAGTATTTATTGAGATATTCCATTATGTAGTAATTAAAATCCTTGTAATTATCAAAGCAATATTCAAGTATAGCATAAATCTCATATTTATAAGGTGCATCATCAATAATTTCAAGCAAATAGGTAATTTCAAATGCACCCTTCCAAGCAATAAATTCTTCAGTTTGTTCCACATCATACAATTCATAATTTACCTTAACATAAGAAGATATGGTAACATTATCATTATACACACATTAAAAAGGAAGGTGTTTATACCTCCTACAACAATGAGATTTATCAAAGCAATCAGTAACATTATAAGTAGACCACAAGTTTTTAGCATAGTCATGCAATTTTTTAATTTGCTCCGATAAGTGTAACCCTTTTTGTGACAAGCGGTGTTCCTTATAATATTTTTGTTCATCTTCCGTGAACCCACCTTGCCAATAAGAACTAGTTTCAAAGACATCAACCATTGATAGCAAGGATGATATAGCAGAAATAAAAACTAAAATAACTAATATTTTTGTGTTTCTGATATAAATAAGCAAAAAAAGACAAAAATAAAAACAAGACAATAACAAAATAAAGAGGTTGAGAGTGAGAGACTCCCCTTGCCAGAAGATTTCTTTCTCCCCGGCAACGGCGCCATAAATTCTTTGCTACGCCTTGATGGTGCCAGGAATTCTTGTTGCTATGGATGGCGTGTTGGGAACCCCAAGAGGAGGGTGTGATGAGTGCAGCGGTAAGAATTTCCCTCAGTTAAGAACCAAGGTTATCAATCCAGTAGGAGAAAGAGGATCTTCGGAAGGTTGATGCCACTGACGGTGGTGATGGCGCCTCACCGGTGTCATCAACAACGCGGAACCTGCACACAACACAACCAAAATACTTTTTCCTAACGGTACAATGAGGTTGTTAATCTCCCCAGTCTTGCTGAAAAGAAAGATTAGATATATAGTGTGGAAAATAGTGTATGCTTGCAGTAAGTAAAGAAAGCAGGGAATTGTAGTGGTTTGTTTAAAAATTTAGGAAAATGGACCGGGGTTCATAGGTTCACTAGTGGTGTCTCTCCATAAAAGATAGCATGCTGAATGAAAAAATCACACCTCGGCAAATGACAAATAGAGGTTGCACCATAGTGGACATTCATGACATGATGACTACTATGATATTTAGTGCAAGCATTACAACAATATACATAGACCGTAATCCAACTGCATCTATGACTAATAATCCACCCTCAGGTTATCATCCAAACCCCGTTAGGTATTAAGTTGCAAGCAATAGATAATCACATTAAGCAATGTGTGTAATGTAAGAAATTATTATGCACGCGGGCACTCACACGGCTATTTTATCCCTAGTGGCAACATCACATCCTCCCCCGTCTTGTTTCTGTCAGTCGGGCACAAGCGAAAAAGAGGCATGAACCCAACTATCAAGCATAAATACTCCCTCTTGGAGTCACTAGCAACTACTTGGCCAGAGCAACCACTAGCAACGGAAAGCATGCAAGATCACAAATAACATATGCAATAAAGACTACAATCAACTTGGCATAAGTTCAATATTCATCGGATCCCAGCAAACACAACACATAGAATTACATAAGAACAATCTCGATTATGTTAGGCAGCTCACGAGATCTAAACATTGAGGCATAGGAGGACAAGACAACCATCTAGCTACTGCCATGGACCCGTAGTCAAAGGATGAACTACTCACGCATCACTTCAGAGGCAGGCATGGTGATGAAGAGGCCTCCGGTGATGACTTCCTCTCCGGCAGGGTGCCGGGAGATAGCTTCAGAACCCCCTGATCTAGGGTTGATGACGACAACGGCTGCGGAACTTTTCGGGGATTTTTGATCAGGTGCTTAGGGTTTTCCTTCAGAGGGGAACAAATAGGCGAAAGGATGGCGTCGGTGAGCCACCAGGGTGGCCTCACCACCCCCAGGCGCGGGCAAGAGGGGTCGCGCCTGGCTATGGTGAGGCCCCCTCTGGTGCCCGTCTTTGACTCCTCTTCGGACTTCTGGATGCTTCCGGGGAAAATAGGAACTTCGGGATTCGTGGGGTCCAATTCCAAGAATATTTCTAGAACAACTTTTGTGAAATAAAAAACAGCAGAAAACAGGGAACTGGCACTTGTCGTCTTGTTAATTGGTTAGTCCCGGAAAACGTGTAAAAATTCTATAAAGAAGGGAGAAAAAATGTAGCAATTGGCATAATATCAACATGGAACATAAGAAATTATAGATACGTTGAAGACGTATCACTTGTCTTGAAGATCATCTTCATGCTTCTATTGTAGTCTTGTTCCTTGGATGGATTCTTCTCTTGGTCTTGATAAATTCTTCATGGCCTTCTCACTAGTTGGTCCAGGGTAGGATGGGCACAACTACCACTAAGTCTATTTGAAAAGAAAAAAAGAGAACGGATCTTGAATCTCTTCACGAATTTGTACTTCCTTGGCCTGCTTCTAATTGTGGAGTCCAAGTCTTTTCTTAAAAATTTCTTCGTTGATCTTCTTTGTAGATCTTCATGTTGCCACCAAGTTGAAAATGGAGTTCCTTCTTGTTCTTGAGTCTTGATCTCCATTTTGCTAACTTGATGATTTCTTGAAGCATGAAAGAGGGAGTGGAGGAGTATATAGAAAACTAAGGTTCACTACTAGGTATTTTGTATGGGTGACATATACTAGGGACTTGGTCTTGGCTCCAAAATAGCCAATACATCAAAGAATAAATGATGGAAAAAATTTCTAAGACATGGTGAAAATGGATGTATCATTATGTTGGGTTTTGTTCAAAAACACATGGTCAAGATCCAAGGGTGTCCAAAATGGTTAGACACTAATTTATCTTGTTCAAGGTTACCAAATGGAGAAATTTTGGTTAAGGAACCATAATCTAATTAATTATTGAATTAAATCTATGTCAAAAATACTCAAATATACCAATTAATTCTAAATTAAAATTCAATTTGTTCAGAAATTATTTTGGGATAGAGCGTATGAAATTACACATCCTAAGGTTTCCAAACATATTTTATTTGCAATTTTTTGATTTGTAGAATATGAATTATGCCAGAATTCATCAAACAAGCATATTTGCATTTGAACCAATTTAAGTTTGTCAATTTGGAATTTAAACAGTGCTAAAAGATTCTACAGATTTAGGGTATTTCAAAAATTCCAAATTTATCCAATTTGGCCAAGTGGTTAAAAAGTTATGAGGTTTCAAAGTTTTAGGGGCTTTTCTGCAAAAACTACTTTTTATTTTCGGAAATAAATCTAGAGACAGGCTAGGCCGAAGAGGACTTATCTGCTGCGCACGGTGTCGGGGGGCTACCCCCGAGTAGGGGTAAGGCAAGTGTTAAAGTGAAGGTCAAAGTACTATTGGCCGGGTAGACGGCTACTTGGGTACCCACTACCCGGTAGGTTCTATCCGGAGACACTCACTGAAGGCCAAGAGAAGATATCAAGGAAGATTATACTCGTCCGAATAGAGAAGTTATGGTCCAAGTAGATGGACAACAAGTCTACTCGGGCCAGAAGTCAATGGAGCCGTTCTGACAAAGATCCCGCGTATCCCGCAGCGGTACCGGCGTGCGGTTCAACTTACTAGGTGCGTGATCATCAGTGACGCGGCGTGGTTACAGAGAGTTGGGCACCTGTCTTGTCTTGTTATTGGCAGAGGGGACATGACAGGATGGGGGCCTACACTGTGAGGCTGACAGGGCGGACAAGTCCTGTCAGCTGTACGGCGCGGCGGCTTCTTGCGCGAGATCCCGGAAGCGTTCTCTGCGTCACAGTGGTTAAGTCCTATCAACTGTACCTTTTATTAGTTGTTTACTCGGCTGGGCACCAGTATATAAGGTGCCCTGCCCCCTCCTGTGCGAGGGACGTTGCCTCAGATCGCATTTATTGCAAGAGCCAATACTAGAGCTAGAGAGAGCAGCCGAGTGGCTACTCGGCTAAGAGACAAACATTGTAATGTGGCTACTCGGAAAACATACATACAGAGAGATAGGTAGGAGTAGGAGTGTTACCTCCACACGAGGGCCCTGAACCTGGGTAGATTGTTGTGTTTGCAGTGTTTGATGGAGGGATGATAACCCGGTAGGCTAACGTCAAGGTGTAGCTCGTCCCAAAGGGAGCTGCGTAAGACCCGGTTTAAGGAAAAGGAGTTTCTAGAAGGCCCAAGAGTGTAGGCCTCGTAACCCGGATTGTGGGTTTCGATAAGGAAACTTAGGGTTTGTATGAGGTGACCGGGTAGGACTCCGAGTATGCCTTGGATAGGAAGCCAGAGGGCCGGGTATTATATAAGCCGACTCTTAGGGTTAGACAGACACGAGTTTTACTAGCTATTCGAGTATCCCCTTTAATACGAGAGTTGAGACTGTAAACCTAGATCGGAGATTCGGCGACTTGATTGCCAGAGCTACCAGATCGATTATCAGTATGATTTCCCCTGAGCAAAACCCTCTCCCAAACACCAGAGTCGAATTGCCCCAAGATAAGTTACCCCCGGTAACGTCTGCCGTGATTATCCCACGACAGTTGGCGCCCACCATGGGGCCTACGTCCAAAGGTGTTTACATCACGGGAGAAGCTCGGGAGAACATGAAGAACCTCGTCATCGGCGAGATCTACACCAACCCCGAAGGAGAGAAGATGGTGGACGATTCTGGCTGGGGGCCAGAGTCGGATCTGCTTGAATCCGGATCTGTCGTCACAATCGGCCGGGTCAACGTCTTCATTGGCATGGTACGTACGTCCGGTTCAATCCATGATGATTTTGGATATGATTCTGTATCAGGAGAAGCGACCTGCGTTCAGTCGGATGGAGAAGAATCGGTCGGGACGGTAGATCCGATAGAAGAGCCCACCACGAAGAGGGAACAGCCGGAGGAGCCGGCATGGACCCCGCGTGGCCGGGTCATGAGAGAAGATGATACCGAGTCTATCCTGCACCTGCTGGAGGACCGGTACGAGGAGGATAGTTGTGATGAGGAAGAATACGAGTCTTCACCAGGCATCGCGCGCCAGGTCGCGGTCTACACGGCCCCTGCAACCAATCTCAATCAGGGGGATGTGACTACGGCCGCGGTCGTAGCGGCGCGAGCGCTGGCCCAGCAGCAAAACCCGGCTGACGGAAATCCGGTTCTGACCCGGGTTGACGGAGAGTCGGCTTCGGTCACCAGCCACGCGACGGATAGCGAGATGCAGAGGAATATGTTCGGGTTTATGGCGAACAAAACGCCAGGGGCGGGTCCTTCAAACGCACAACACCCGGCCCTATTTAGTAACAACCTGATCCTGGATCCCACGGTGCTAGCTACTGAGATAACCCCGGAAAATGCAGCGGCGCGTGCTAGGGATCTGGATGTGACCCACCGTGCATTGGAGCAACAAAGGAGAGACGTGGAAGCAGAGAAGCAAGGGGTAGCCACACGCCAACGTGAGCTGGAAGCATTGGAGAATCGGCTCCGGTTTGAGTCAACCAGGATGCATCAGAGATACCAAACGAGATTACCGGCAACGGGTGGAATTTTAAACCCGGCCACGCTGTTCATCACACCCCAGGACCAGCCAATTCCGGCTGTGAATCAGGAAACTATACATCAGCCTGCGACCGGAGGAGGACAGCCGGCAAACGTACAAGCCGGGTTACCCACGTTGCAGACAGGGGTTGCAGTTGGCAATACAGCACCACCACCACCACCATCATGATTTCTTACGCCACCAGGTCACTTCAACAACCCCATGGATAATGTATATGCAGCAACATTGGCATTGGATCGCATCCCCGTAAGAGAGTCACCCCATGCGGAGGAGACCCGGTGGGCGATAGATTTATTGCGCACGGCAGTGGCTCAGCAAGTCAATTACCCGGATAATAGGAGTGGAATGCACAGAACACTGTATATCAGCCGGCAACATGGCAATACCGGCAATATTCAAACGAGTTCAGCGCGACGGAGGGCAGAGCAGCAGCAAATGCCGCCTCCTCCCCGCGTTTAGGCAGCACCAGCGGCATCAGCAGCACAAGCTATTGTGGACAGTTCCAGAGCTAGGCGAGCCGCGCCCGGGTCAGCGGTGCACGGGCCAGCAGCAGTAGCACGCCCCGCCGTGCCCCCTGCAGGATCGCATGTTTTCCGAGTGAGGCCAGTACTGACTAATCTTGCTGGGCCTAAGTGTCTGTCGGATAACATCAAGGCTGAGCCTTACCCGGATAAATTCAAGGAACCGGGTAAAGTGGTGAACTATGAGCCGACTATGGATCCAGAAACCTGGTTGAGCAGCTATGAGATGGCTATGTCGATTCGCAACGCATCTGAAAATCTTCAAGCCAAGTTAATGTACTTAATGATGTCAGAGGGAGCAACAAAGTTGTGGTTCAACAATTTACCCGAAGGATCTATCAAGTCATGGAGTGAGTTGAAAACCGCGTTTATCAAGCACTTTCATGGAACATGCAGGAAGTTGTTTACTATCGATGATCTAGAACGGTGTGTCCAAAAGAAGGGAGAGTCGGCGCGCAGCTGGGTGCGCTGGGTTATGGAGATACTTCACTCGTCTACGGATATTCAGCCAAAAGATGCATTACAGGCCATGACAAAAACATGCAAGTATATACCCTTAGTGCAAAAGCTAACGCGCATGAAATCTAGTCGGAATGCTTCAGAGGTTACGATGGGAGAGTTAATGGACGCATGCAACAAACACGCTGCTACGGATACCACAGAAGAGGATGCTGATGATAAGAAAGCAAAAGCAAACACGAGCAATAGTAGAAGACCCGGCAATGGATCTGCGCCGGGTAATAATGGAGGGAATAATGGAAACAACCAGAATAAGCGCCCGTTTGAGGGGAGTTCCGAGTTTGTCGCCAACACAGAGGCCGGGTCTTCAAGACCCAGAGCAGAAGGAAATTTCAATGGAAGAAACTTTAATGGAGGAAATTACCAGGGGCCACCAAGGCCGGGTAACCACTGGGATGTCTACAAGGTGCCCTGCCCGAAACACAGCAGGAACGGTAGGCCGGCTAACCATTCATTGGAGCAGTCTGTGGATTCACAGAGAGAGAAGAACGAGGAAATAAACAAGGCTATGCGAGGTGCAGGCCGGGGAGGAGGACCGGGTCCGGGCGGAAACCCGGGCAACGGCCCACCTCCAGCAGGCAACCGAGGAGGTGGTAATCCGGGTAATAACCAGGGAGGAGCTGGAGGTTTCCAAGCTAACCCCAAGCAGTTGGGACAATATCACGTACATACTATAGGAACTTCCAACAAAGATAGAAAGATACTTAAACGAGCAGTGAACGCGGTCAATTTCAGTTGTTCCGAGATACCTGCGATGGTCGGATCAAGAGGTGACGTGGAGCAGAAGAGATCACCCGGAAACAATAGAGCATCCGGGTGTGCTAGCATTGGTGGTTGCGCCACAAGTTAATGGTTATGAGCTGAAAAGGTCTTAATGGATGGCGGAAGTAGCATCAACATCTTATATTGGGAAACTTTCTTACGCATGGGTCTCAAGGAATCTCAGCTACAGAAAAGTTCAACAGTTTTTCACGGGATTGTGCCGGGTCACTCGGCGTGCCCTGAGGGAAAGATTGCCTTGGAGGTTGCTTTTGGAGAATCAAAGGACAATTTCCGGGTGGAGTGGCTCACGTTCGAGGTGGTAAAATTGCGCAGCCCTTATCACGCGCTATTCGGAAGGCCGGCTTATTCTAAGTTCATGGCCAGGCCGTGTTATGTATACCTAGAGCTAAAGATCCCGGGTCCCAAGCAAACCATTACCATACATGGACACCGGATTATAGCAGCTGAATGTGACGAAGGAGATGCGGCAATGGCAGAACAGGCTTGCAGGAAAGAAGAGCTCAAATATTACCGGTCTCAAGTAGACCCGGATGATAGAACAACATTTAAGAGGCCGAACACTGAGGATGAGAGAGCAAAATTCAAAGCAACACAAGATACCAAGATGGTGGCCTTTGTCGAAGGGGATTCCTCTAAGCAATTTGCTATAGGATCTAACCTGGACAATGAGCAAGAAAAAGCACTCGTGGAGTTTATTCGTTCAAATCAAGATGTTTTTGCTTGGACGCCTAGCGATATGCCAGGTATCCCTACCGAGTTAGCGGAGCACAGCTTGCATGTTGATCCCAAGTCTAGGCCCGTGAAGCAGGGTGTCGGGGGGTTACCCCCGAGTAGGGTAAAGACAGGTGGTAAAGGCCGCTTACAGAAGAGAGGTTTGGTCGAGTAGCCGACTACCAGGTACTCGCTACCCGGTCGACTGCTACTCGGTCTCACCTCAAGATGACCAGAAGGAGATATCAATCAATTTCTACCCTAACGAGTAAAGGTTTGGCCCGAGTACAATTGGCGGGAACCATTGGCGGGAAACTACTCGGGCCAGGAAGTCAAAGGAGCCGTTCTGACACAGGATCCCGCGTATCCTGGGTCCGTACTTGGCAGCATTCGAACTACTGTTCACGTGGGGACGGCCTGCCTGACAGTGACAGCATGGAAGCAGGCCGTGGCAGGATAAGGGGGGCCTACTCTGTGCCTAGGTACAGTGTTACCAGTCTGTCCCCTAGTTTTGCCCAACGACTTTACAGAAGCAGCCAAGGTTAGGAACCAAAGCTGTCAGCGGGTACTCGGAGAAAGGACGATGTGCACACTATGTCGACACTTGTCTAGATTTGGACGTATCCGGCTGGGCACCGTGTATATAAGGTGCCCCGCCGCCTCCTGCGCGAGACACGCTCCCATAGACGCTAACGGTTACTCACTGGGAACCCTAGAAACCCTAAGTTCTTGACCTAGCTCTACTCGGAGAAGAGCGGGAGGCTACTCGGTAGCGTTGTAATTTGTACTGTGGCTACTCGGAGAGACATCATAATACAGAGAGAAAGGCAGGAGTAGGGGTTTTACCTCCTCACGAGGGCCCTGAACCTGGGTACATCGTGTTGTTTGTGTTGTGTGGATCTTACCTCACGCGGCTATTCGTCGCGTGATCCCTCCCCGGACACCTCCAGCGCCCATCGTCCCCACATCTTTAGCCATCCCATGGCATCTGCCGTGACACCACCACGACAGTTGGCGCCCACCGTGGGGCAACCAGCGGCGCTGGCTGGAGTTTCTGTTCGGACGGGATCTTCATCTGCGGAGCGCGTAGTTTGTGGCCTTGTCCACAGATTCGGCTCCTTCGACTTCGTCACCGACAACGCCGGCTGTTTCGGCGGCATGGCCATGCCCGAGGGAGGCTCGGTGATCTCCTTCGGCTCGCATCTCGTCTACGTCGCCACCGTCGCCAACAGCGCCTACCCCGAGCTGGTGCAAGACGCGGAGGATCCTCCCGCGGTTGTTGCTGCTCGCGGAAGGCCCGCATGCAGCTCTGCGTGCTGCGCTGAGGTGATGGTGACGGGCTTGGCGGCAAACACCGGCGCAGCCGCTACTGGCGCTGCGGCCGTCGTCGAGGAGGTTGACGACCCGCCTGCTGGTGGCAGGAACCACCGGCCCTACGAGAAGGAGAGCAACTTGCCGCCTTCCACGTCTACGGTCATCCCCGCGTCGGCCGCGCGAACCGGCATGCCCACTTCCACCGACATCGAGCTCTTAGCCGCGAGGGAGCAGCTCGAGCGGCAACGCCAGGAGCTGCTCGCCGAGCAGGCGGAGTTGGAAAAGATCAGGCTTGAGCTGAGTTTGGACCAGCTCGAGTACAACAAGGCTCACGGCTTCACGCCGGTCGCCAGGAGGCCCAGCAGGGTAGGCGCTACGCGGCGCAACCTGGGTGCCGAGATGGCGACAGTTGCGGAGGAGCCCGCGCAGTCCGCCACAGCGAACACCTTCACAAGGCCAAGGTACAGCACGCCCGCCAAGACGCTCAGAGCTGCGCAGGCTGTGGCTGCCGGGTTGCCGCGCCTAGATGGAGAGGCGCGTCTCAGGCAGCAGGAGAGGCTCAATGAGTTGGTGCTGGAGGCCGCCAGGCAGAACGAGGAGTTCCGCAAGGCCAACCCGGGAGCTGGAGCCTCGCAGGTGGTGCACTCGCACGCGGCCAGATCTAACGATCAGGCCTCGTCTCCGCATCCTAGCCGCGAGAAGAGCCGCAGCGGGCGCTCGGGTAGAGACAGGCAAATGCAGGTGTATGACCCGGCTGCTGCCGCGAAACAGGTTGCTGTGCCGCAGCAGCCCGGGCAGGAACACAACGCTGCAAGAGCAGGCTCTCAAGCCCATCAAGCTCAAAGCCGTGTCCGAGAAGCCGCGCGTCCGGGTACTTCTCGGCAACCTGCAGCTCCGCCTACTCGGCAGAGGCAGCAGCCGCGCCCAGTGGCACCCGTCGCCAACCCGGTGGAGCAGCCCGCAGCTATGCAGGTGGATAGGTATGATGATGGCTACTCGGCTATGGAAATGGCTGGTTATGACATTCATGACCGTGTTGGTGAGCGTGTGTTGGCGCCTGGAGATGCAAGGCACCAGCTGGACCGCATCAGCTTGTCGGCGCGGCTTGAGAGCACGGGTCCCCCTGGCCCCGAGTGCTTTGGCCCGCGCATCATGAACGAGCCGTCCGTGAAGGGCTTCCAGCTTGCAAGAGGCACCAAGAGCTACAATGGTAGCACCAAGCCTGAAGATTGGCTCAATGACTACGTCACCGCGGTCCACATTGCGGGTGGCAACAGGAGATGGGCAGTGCGGTACGTCCCGCAGATGCTAGAGGGTCCAGCTCGCACTTGGCTCAACAACTTGCCCAAGCACAGCATTAACTGCTGGCTGGACTTCTCGGACGCCTTCGTCAGCAACTTCACCAGCACCTACAAGAGGCCGAATAGGCCACAGCAGTTGTCGGCTTGCCGGCAGCGAGAAGACGAGACGGACCGCGAGTACCTTACTCGGTGGAGCACCTTGAGGAACACCTGTGAGGGTGTGAATGAGGCACAGGCCATCACTTGGTTTGCGCAGGGTTGCCGACATGGCAGCATGCTTTGGCAGAGATTGCAGAGGGAGATGCCGAATACCCTGGCCGAGACCATCAAGATTGCGGATCAGTACGCACTCGGTGATCCTACTCAGCCACTGATGGATTCCTCTGAGCCGAGAAGAAACTTCAACAGCAGCAAGCGCAATGAGTTCCGCAACAAGCGCCGAGTAGATACTCGGTATGACCCTGAGGAGGTGAACGCAGTGAATGTCGGAGGCGGTGGTGGCCAAAGGTAGAAACCTGCTGGAGCCTACGGGCAGAACCAGAACCAGGGCCAGGGCAACAAGAAACCGTTCCGCACTGCTCAGCCGGGTAGCGGGAACTCCGAGCAGCCGAAGAAGTTTGTCTTTGACGACATGAAGGATGGCCCATGCAGCTTCCACACTCACCACCCCTCCAGGCCTGCCAACCACACTACTCGGCAATGCGAATGGTGGGATGTGATCAAGAGTGATGGCTTGCCTCCTCCTCCTCCCCTACCGGCTGCCAATGCTACTGTTCAGCCTACTCGCGCGCCCGCCACTCGGCCGCCAGTGTACCCGAGAAGAGAGAATGTCAACCAGGTGGCTTTAGGAGCCAACCGCAACTTCAACAACGAGAGATACCGCAACAACAACAACAACTACAACCGCAACAACAACAACAGAGGCAACAACAACTATCAGGGCAACAACAATGGCAACAATGGCAACAATGGGGGCAATGGCTCCAACCAGTACCAAGAGCACCATGAGAGCTATATGATCTTCACCTCTGAGGCAGTCGACAAGCAGTCACAGCACAGGCGGGCCATGGAGGTCAATGCAGTGATTCCGGCTGTCCCTCACTACATGTATTGGTGTGACCAGGAGATCAGGTGGACTCGGGCAGATCACCCCAAGGTGATGCCCAATCCGGGTACCTATGCCTTGGTGCTGGATCCCACCTTCCTGGGCCCCGAGAAGAATGTGAGGTTCAGCAAGGTGCTGATCGACAACGGCAGCAGCATCAACATCGTGTACAAGGACACACTCGAGAAGCTTGGCCTGGCCGAGAACATGATGCTGCCCAGCAAGACCACCTTCCATGGCATTGTGCCCGGGATCTCATGCAACCCGATTGGCCGAGTGTGGATTGATGTACTATTCGGTACTCGGGAGAACTGCCGCACTGAGCGCCTGCAGTTTGAGGTGGTGGATCATCAGAGCCCCTATCATGCTCTACTCGGCAGGCCTGCTCTGAGCAAGTTCATGGCCTCTACTCATGTGGCTTATCTGAAGATGAAGATCCCTGGTCCCAATGGCATCATCACCATCTCGGGAGATTACAAGAAGTCCATGGAGTGTGCCTCTGCTAGCTCTCAGCTGGCGGAATCAATGGTGATTGCTGCCGAGAAGAAGAAGATGTACGAGGTGGTGGCCATGGCACAGTCCGCACAGGCTGGTGCACAAGGTGTGCCGAGTACCCAGCATGGTACTGCTTTCCAAGCTGCCAAGGAGACCAAGACAGTCCAGGTTGACCCCGAGTTCCCGGAGCGCGTGGCCATCATTGGTTCCGGGTTGGAGGAGAAATAGGAAAGCGCGCTCATCCACTTCCTCCGTGAGAATCGGGATGTTTTCGCCTGGACCAATGAAGATCTACCAGGAGTCCCGAGGGAGTTGGTTGAGCACTCTTTGCATGTGCGTCCTGACGCCAAGCCCGTGAAGCAGGCTTTGCGCCGTTTCGGGGATGAGAGAAGGAAGGCCATCGGTGATCAAATCACCAAGCTGCTGATCAGTAACTTCATCATGGAAGTGCTGCACCCGGACTGGTTAGCCAACCCGGTCATGGTCGAGAAGAAAAAGGAAGATCCCAAGGCTGCCACTGCATGGCGCATGTGCGTCGACTACACCGACTTGAACAAGGCATGCCCCAAGGATCCTTTCCCGCTACCTCGCATCGATCAGGTGATCGATTCCACTGCCGGCTGTGAACTGTTGTCTTTCATAGATGCCTACTCTGGTTTCCACCAGATTGCACTCAACCCTGCTGATCAAATAAAGACTGCTTTCATTACCCCGTACGGGGCTTATTGCTATCGTGTCATGTGTTTTGGCCTGAGGAA
The DNA here is from genome assembly GCA_028641055.1 of Alopecurus myosuroides. NCBI lineage: Eukaryota > Viridiplantae > Streptophyta > Magnoliopsida > Poales > Poaceae > Alopecurus > Alopecurus myosuroides. The sequence goes on from CM054061.1 coordinate 293,730,644, forward strand.
TGCGGGTGCAACCTATCAGAGATGCATGCAGAAATGCTTGCACGACCAGCTCGGCAAGAATGTGCAGGTGTACGTAGATGACATTGTCATCAAAACGAATAAAACACATACTCTGCTTGCCGACCTGGAGGAAACCTTTGCTAACCTACGCAGGTACAAAATGAAACTGAATCCGAGTAAGTGCACCTTTGGTGTACCAGCTGGAAAGCTACTCGGTTTTCTGGTTTCTAGTCGGGGCATTGAAGCCAATCCGTCTAAGATAAAAGCTATTGAGAGCATGTCTTTGCCGAGATCACTGAAAGATGTGCAAAAGTTCACGGGTTGTCTGGCATCTCTGAGCCGTTTTCTGGGCCGAATGGGCGAGAAGGCTCTGCCTCTGTACCAGCTGATGAAGAAAAGTGACAAGTTTGTCTGGACTCCGCAAGCGGACGTGGCATTCAATGAGCTGAAAGCAATGCTGGCGAGCGCTCCTGTCTTGGCTAGTCCGCTACCCAAGGAGCCTATGCTGCTGTACGTTGCTGCGACTAACCGAGTAGTCAGCGTGGTGATAGTGGTGGAGCGAGAAGAAGAAGGCAAGAGTGTGCAGCGCCCAGTCTATTATCTCAGTGAAGTGCTGTCCAGTTCCAAGCAAAACTATCCTCACTACCAGAAGATGGCATATGGTGTGTACCTGGGCGCCAGGAAGCTGAAACATTACTTCCAAGAGCACCCCATCACTGTTGTGAGCTCTGCTCCCATCTCGGACATCATGGGAAACAAGGAGGCGAGTGGCAGAGTAGCCAAGTGGGCAATTGAGCTAGCCGCGTACGCTCCCGCGTATACGAGAAGAGAAGCAATCAAGTCTCAGGTCCTGGCGGAATTTCTTGTGGACTGGGCCGAGATACAGTATGAACCTCCCGCTCCAGTTTCCAACTATTGGAAAATGCACTTTGATGGCTCAAAGGTGAAAGAAGGCCTAGGTGCTGGCGTTGTGCTTACATCACCCAAGCGGGATCAACTCAAGTACGTGCTGCAGATTCACTTCAAGGCATCCAACAATGTAGCCGAGTACGAGGTAGTGGTGCATGGTTTGCGAGTAGCAAAGGAGGTTGGTGTGCAGCGCATTATATGCTATGGTGATTCGGATCTGGTGGTGCAGCAAGTCTCAGGTACCTGGGATGCTTTGGATGCCAACATGGCATCGTATCGCTTCCTGGTGCAGTCGATGACTGGGTTTTTCGAAGGCTGCGAGTTCCAGCACATTCACCGAGCAGAGAACGAAGCGGCCGACGAGCTGTCCAAGTTGGGATCTTCTCGGCAGTCCATCCCGACAGGGATTGCCTTGGAGCATTTGAGGAAGCCATCCATCAAGCCTTCCCCCAACTCGGAATCCATCTTTGTCCCTTCTCTGCCAAGTGAAGAATCTGACCCGATGGAGATTGACTGGGAGAGTGCTGCAGGGAACCCGGGGACTGCCGTCCTCTACTCGGGGACTGCCATTCCCTACTCGGGGACTGCCATTCCCTACTCGGGGACTGCCATTCCCTACTCGGGAACTGCCATTCCCTACTCGGGGACTGCCGCTCCCTACTCGGGGACTGCCATTCCTTACTCGGGGACTGCCACTCCTTACTCGGGGACTGCCACTCCTTACTCGGGGACTGCCACTCCTTACTCGGGGACTGCCGCCCTCAACCCAGAAGCTGTTGCATTCATTGAAGAAGTTCTCGCCAATCGGTCTGGGCTGCAAAGAAGTGCTCCTACTCCTCCTGTGCAACCACCAGAGCCTGTCCCAATGGAAATGGACGAACCAGTGTTTCCCGTGCGGGAGACACCGAGTTGGGCAATGCCCATATTATCCTTTCTAAGGGACGGCACTTTACCTGAAGATGAGGTGACTGCGAGGCAGATTCAGAGAAGGTCCAAGGGCTACACTATAGTCCGAGATGTGCTGCACAAAAGAAGTGCCACCGGCGTGCTGCAACGCTGTGTAAGCCCAGAAGAGGGAGAAGAAATTCTGGTAGAGATACATCAAGGGGAATGTGGGCATCACGCCTCTTCTCGGGCTCTGGTCAAAAAAGCTTTTCGGCATGGCTTCTACTGGCTCACTGCACTGCAGCAAGCTGAAGATATCGTGAGAAAGTGCACCGGCTGCCAGATGTTCGCAAGTAAGATTCACATGCCTGCTTCCGAGTTGAAAACAATTCCTATCACGTGGCCATTTGCTGTTTGGTGCTTGGATATGGTTGGTCCTTTCAAGCCGGCTAAAGGCAATATGACACATATCTTGGTCATGGTGGACAAGTTCACCAAGTGGATCGAGGTGAAACCTATTCGGAAGTGTGATGGGGTCACAGCTGTGAAGTTCGTGAAGGATGTGATCATGAGATATGGCTACCCGCACAGTATCATCACCGACAATGGCACCAACTTTGCAGAGGGGGCAATGGTGCGATTCTGCAGAGATAAGCATATCCGACTAGACGTTGCGTCAGTCGCGCACCCTGCCTCCAATGGGCAAGTTGAGAGAGCAAATGGGATGGTACTGGCAGGCATCAAGCCAAGGCTGATTGAGCCATTGCTGAAAACACCTGGGTGTTGGCTAGAAGAGTTGCCAGCGGTGTTGTGGAGTCTAAGGACTACCCCTAACCGGTCAACCGGCTACACGCCATTCTTCTTGGTATACGGGGCTGAGGCCGTGTTGCCAATAGACTTAGAGCATGACTCCCCCCGAGTAGCCCTCTACACTGAGGTGGAGGCAAGAGAAGCTCGAGAAGACGACGTTGACCTGCTTGAAGAAGCAAGAGAGCTGACTCTGGCACGTTCGGCTATCTACCAGCAAAACCTGCGGCGCTATCATAGCCGAAAGGTGAACCCGAGGGTTTTCCGAGAAGGAGACATGGTCCTTAGGCTTGTGCAGCGCACAGCCGGGATGCACAAGTTGTCTCCTCCATGGGAAGGGCCTTTCATTGTCAGCAAAGCGCTGCACAATGACGCGTACTATCTTGTAGATGTGCGCCCATCGCAGGCGAACAGGGCAGATAAAGCTGGAGAGGAAACCAAGCGTCCCTGGAATGTAGCCCTACTTCGTCGTTTTCATTCGTAAGCAAAGATGTGTATGTACCCTCTCATCCGAGTTGAAATTCTACTCTGCAATCTAAAATTGTTCTCGGGGACTGCCCTCGTCCAAGTTTGCTCTAAGTGTTTTTACTCGGCTTGTTCCTTTGTCTATTCGGTTGCTCCACTTCAGAACTCACAAGTGCATTGAGTACTGTGTTTAAACCTATATGCCAACTCTTCGACTTTGCTGCTGTCCGAAACCCGGCTTCATGGCAAGCAAGAGAACAAGCAAAAGGTCAATGAGCACACGAAAATCACTAAGGAAGAAAGAGTGCAGGAACCGAGTAGATTGTCGGTTACTGTTTGTTCCCTGTTTTCGTCTTCTCGGCTAAGTGGTGGGCTGCGTTACCATGATTGTTTCTAGCGGCTAAGTACTTGCAGCCCTGCTACTTGATTCTTGTGACTCGAATACCAAAAAAGCGACAAGTCGCAGGTAGAGCAGAGATGAAAAGACAGGGTGAATAAGAAATGCTACTCGGGGACTCGCATGGAAACACAACTCGGCATTAAGCTGGTGTCGTTCAAATTGATTAATGTCAACATAAACAGCATGGGCATAAAAACTGAGTAGCAAGCAAGATAAAGGTAGTCTATTACATCTGCTCCCGGCATCCCGGGGATCTGATAAGAGTTCAAGTGAGAAAAAAGATTGCAGGTTGCTTCAAGTTGAGGAGGCGGTGTTCTCGGCGCTGGCCTTGGCTGATGTTTCCTCGGCGGCGGTCTTGGCAGCAGTTTCTTCAGTGGCGGTCGCGGTAGCTGCTCCTTCGGTGCCGGCTTGAGTGGCATCCGCTCCCGTCTGGACGGTGGCGGATTCCGTCATCTCGGCATCCTCCTGGGTGGCCGCCTGCTCGGAAGTGGCCGTGGCCACCGAGACGGGTCCTGGAGCCGAGGAGGAGCATGAAGCGTGGCCAGGAGGGGGCACCGTGTCGTCGAGAGCAGCACCTGAGGAGGTGCCGAAGTCGAGTGGCTCGCTGTCGATATGCGCCCCTTCGTCTTCATCGCTACTCGCGACGACGGTGGCTTTTCCCTTCCCGGCCTTGCCCTTGGGAGATTCGAAGAAGCCATCAAGGTCGTCGTCTTCGTCATCATCTCCTTCGTCCTCGTACTCGGTGTCGGGTTCGGGGACGCCCTCGATGTAGACCTCCGTCTCGGCGCATTCTGCGACCTCATACGCAATCTGCTTGCGCAAGGCCACGCTCTCGGCATCCGTCTCCCACTTGGAGTCATTGCGCTTCCCGCGGATGCGCTGCATATCCAGGTTTTCATACCAAGATGCTATGCAGAGAAGCATCACGTCCGCACCAGCACGGGCTCCAGAGGCTCGCCATTTTTTCAGCTCGGCCTTCACGTTCTCCAGCTTGAGGGCGAGATCCCGCATCTTTCTTGGCTGGGGGTCATGAGGCCAGAACAGCCGGTGGAGCTCAAAGCCCACATGCACCAAGTCAGTTCCGACGCCGGCCAGCTGTTCAAAGTAACCTTTGAGCACCAGCAAGCTGTCCTCGATATCAGCCCTGGTGTCAATTGGCTCACCCAGCGAAAGGCGAACTGCTCGGGCCTTGGCTACCGTAGGCGCAGAGGAAGAATCAAGGCGAGGCCAGATATCTGAAATAGCAAGTGGCAAGATCAAAAACCGAGAAGAAAAAAGAAGCCGAGAAGGAACAAGACCGAGAAGAAAAGATGCAATGAAGAGAAAACTTACCGATCAGTTGGCGGCGCAGCTGCTGCAGCTTGGTTCTCCAGGACTCCTCGCTGCCAATGTGCTTTTCTTGGATCAGGCGCAAGCTGTCCATCTGAGCGAAGAGATCAGCGTTGGTTTTCTTCAAAGTTTCGCACTCAGCCTCGAGGGCCCTCTCCTTGGCCTTGAAAGTGGTCTCGGCCTTGGCCTTCTCGGCGATTGCCTTGTCCCTCTCGGCGCCGATCTTGACGGCATCCTGGAGTGCCTTCTGAAGCTGGAGCTGCAGCTTCTCCATCTCGGTGGTGTGGTCCTTCACCAGAGTAATGGCCTGGTCGGATAGCTGTTTCTCCACCTCCGCTGGCTTGACACAATCTTGGTGTGCCTCAGAAAATGACTTATGATCTTCTGCGAAGAGATAGATGAGGTTAGCAGAGGAGCAGAGAAGAAACAAATTCAAGGTCAAACCGAGTAAACAGCAAACTCACCTTCAAGTCTCTTTATGGTGGCCTCGGCGTTCTCCACGAAGCTACGACATTTTTCATGTTCATCTGCCAAGGCCTTTAGTTTTTCTGCAGAGAAGGAAGGGTTAGCGCATAAGAAAGCAAAAGCGGGCGTAAACATAAAACGCAGAAACCGCGTAGCTAAAGGCGTACCTTGCACTTCAGCCAGCTGTTGGGTGCTGGTGGTGGCATCTTTGCTCGCGGCTTCAGCCATTGCTTTCTCCTTCTCCAGTACGGCGATACGCCTCCTGGCGATGGAGTGGTTCCAGAGAAGGATGCGATATAGGTGGGTCCGCTTAAGGACGCTATCCTGAGAAGCGAGAAGAAAACAAGTTAGACAAGAGCAGAGAAGATTCGACCCGAGTAGAAGGCTACTCGGAGAGTATCCGTCTACTCGACCCAAATCTCGGGGACTGGGGGTGATGGTAAGAAAGAAGAAAGGCGAGTAGAAGAGAAGAAAGTTCAACTCGGAAAAGACAAGAAAGACTTACTGCATAGGACTGCTCGATGTCCTCGGCGTTCTTGCGGTGCAGGAACATTTTGGCTGCAAGGGTTGCGGTCTCGGTGGAGACGGACATGGGCTTGTGACCCAGATCAACCTTGTTCCAATCCACGCGCATGTGGTCGATGGAGCCAAGGGTCAAGCCGTGCCATTTCTCCTCTCCGAGAACCCTGCTGTCCCACCTGGCGTTGATGTGGCCGACAGTGTCCAATACCTGTTCAAGACCCTTGGAGGTTATTGGTTTGTCTTGGGCTCCGCGAGAAGCAATGTTGATAGACTGGGGTTGGCTTGGATCTGGAGGAGTGGAGTTCACGGCTACAACTTTCCTTCCCCTCTGGATAGCTAAAGCCTTGTCCTTGGGAGGGAAGCCGATTGAGTGCTGTTGGCTAACCTCGATCATGTACTCCGGGTAGCAAGGCTGGCCAGCAGCGCGAGCGTCCGCACAGAGCGCAGCAGGAATCGGGCTGGAGTCGCGGATCACGAGCGCTCCGCTTGAGGGTGTACTCTGGTCTCTGGCCCGTTTCTTCGTTTGCTCCTTCTCAATCCTCTGTTTCTCGGGATCCGCAGTCTTCTTCCCGTCAGCCTTGGCCTTCTCGACGACTGCCTTCTCGGCACCTTGTTTCTCGGCCTTCTTCTGCTCAGCCTTGGTTTTCTTCTGCTCGCCCTTGGCTCTCTCAGCAGCTTCCTTCTCAGCCTTGGCCTTCTCGGCGGCTTCCTCCTCGGCCTTGGCCTTCTCAGCAGCTTCCTTCTCGGATTCCCTTCTGACAACCTCGTCCCTCAGAGCTTCCAAGGCTCGTTGCCTGGTTACCCGCCCGGCGGGAGGGCTGGACGTATCCTTGGTCTTCGACGGCGAGGAGGAGTTTGGCGGTGTAGGGCCTTGCGCAGTTGGCGGTGTAGGGCCTTGCGCAGTTGGTGCGGAAGGGCCTTGCGCAGTTGGTGGCGCCGCAGATCCATCGCCCTGTGCAGCTCCTGGCTGGGCGCTACTCGGCGTCACGCCCGGTTGCACGCTGCTCAATGGATAAGCAGTGGCATCCGCGGCGGTGGTGTCCTCTGCTCGCTGCTCGGCAGCGAGGCTCTCTTGTGCAGCAGCCCCTGTGGCGGGCTGCTCTTGCTGTGCTTCAGGCCGCTCGGCGACGGTGTGGTCTTGCATCTCTTGATCTTGATTCTCCTCGGCATTGCTAGCCGGAGGAGAAGGGGGTCTCTCGTCGTGGACGGCGGTGTCCTGTGCTGCTGGTTCTGACGCTGCTCCTTGTGCTGGATTGGCAGCAGCAGCGTTGGCGTCGCGGTCCTCATCATCATCGTCCAGGTTGACCAGAGGTACTGTTTTCTTCTTGGCTTGGTCGGACGCGAGAGCTGCATTCGCGTCCATAGGAGGACTGCAGAGAAAGAGAAACTAGAAATCAGAAGGAATTTGGGAAAATAATATCGTGCGAGAAGGGAAACGACCGAGAAGAGGGCCTACGCGGTGGTGCACTTGAGCTCTCGTCTGGTTCTCTTCGCAACCGCCTTCTTCTCGGCGGGTTTCTTCCGCTTGGCAGGAGGCGCTGGCGCATCGCTACCGGTCCGTTTGCGGGTCTCGGGGGCGGCCATGGACAGGGGCTTGACGACTAGGGGCGCATCGCCCTCGTTCTCGTCTTCGTCCTCGTCGTCCTTGTCCGCGACAACTTCATCTGGGAATCAAAGAGAAAAGAGGAAAGAATCAGAAACAGCACACAAGGGATTGGTGCTTCTCGGAAGCAAACAGAATGAAAGTACAATTACCATCAAAATCCTCGTCGGACCAGGTGCGGAGAGCGTCGCGCTTATCAGGGACGGGGGAGCGAGTAGGGTTGGCCTGCTCCGCAGCATCGAAAGAGGGCACATCATCCTCCTCTCGATCAGGAGACCAATTGCCCTCGAAAACTTCGCAGCTCTCGATTATCTGGCGAGTGAGAACCTGAAAAGCAGAGAAGGATCACAGACTGGCCGAGAACCAGGAAAGAATCCTACTTGGATAGGCGTGCAGGTACAAAGCACACAAAGCCTAGGCAGTTTCCTGAGCACTCTACCCGGATAGGCGTGCGAACACAAAGCATACTAAGCCTAAGCATGTTTGCCGAAAAGTGTTACTCGGAGGGGCGTGCAGGCATAAAGCACATGGAGCCTAAGAATCGTTCTCGAGTAGGCTACCCGGCAAGGCGTGCAAGCACAAAGCATACTAAGCCTAAGGCGATTCGGCTAGATGTTCTACTCGGAACGCAAGGCAATTGCTAGTTGATGCAAGAAGAAGAAGTTATCTACTCGGAAAATGTATGCAAATAGCAAAGTAAGGAAGGCGTACCCGCTCAATCGGTTTTGTGCGGCTGTACGGGACGAACCCGTATTGCCAGTGGTCGCCAAGGCTTGTCGTCAAGATGTTCCTGGCATGCCAGGGGACGTCGATGTTGTCGATCTCGATGGTGGTGGTCCTGGTGCAGTCGCGGGGCCCTCCCATGTAACACATGAGATGGCACCGCTCCTGCAGGGGCAGTACTCGGCGCTGGATCCAGCAGGCCACCGGGTCGTCATTCTTGAGGCCCTCCGCCTTCAGCCAGCCGAGTCGATTCTCCATCTCGATGGCGTCATCGTCGTTGACGGGCTTGTCCTTCCAATACATCCCGATTGGAGCGCGATTGCACCAAACGGGCAGGTTGATTCTGTCGTTCACCGGGCCTCCTGGCTCGGCGGCAACGTTCCTGACGTAAAGGAACGTCTTCTGCCACAGCTTGACGGAGTCCAGCCCCTTGATGCGGGGGTGGTTCGTCCCGGACCGCTGCACCATCATGGCGCAGCCGGTGTCGGTGGCGCGGGCGACGCCCGCGGAGTCCTTCTTCCCGGTGGACTGCTGGCGCAGGTGAAAGTACCTGAGCCACGTCTCCCACGTGGGCCTGACGCCGAGAAAGGCCTCGCAGACCACGGCGTGGTAGGCGAGGAAGACCACGGCGTTCGGCGGCAGATGGTGCATCTGGATGCCGAAATGGTTGAGGAACTTCCTCATGAAATCCGAGGCGGGTAGCCCGAACCCGCGCTCGAAATGCGCCAGGAAGACGACGCGCTCCCCTTCACGCGGCGACGGCACGATCTCGCCGTCCGGCGCCCGGCACTCCACGCCGGGAGGGACTCGCCGGGTATTGACGAGCCAGGCGCAATCCTCCGCGGTGACGCAGGAGCCGGCCCAGCCTGACTTGGCCATTGCAGCGAGTTGGGAAGGTGGAAGATTTCGAGGGGAATTGGTTGGTGGATCGAGTCCGCGGCGGCGCGAGAGCTTGCGCGGCGGCGGAGAGCACGGTGGCGGAGAAGAGCAGGAGGCGGAGAAGGAATAATGCGAGGAAGGGGAAAAGGAAGTTACCGGCGGGGGTATTTATATCCCCTCCGCGAGTTTACCGTTACCGTCTTGGTAGTGGGATCGATTGCGGCGTGTGGTGGGTCCTGTGGCCGGCTAGAAACGCACACAAGCGCCGGTTGCGCGCGTAATGGCCACAGTTAATCCCACCACCGAATCGTGGCCTATAACTGCACTTGATGGGACATGACGGCCGGTGGGCCCATTGCGTGAAAACTGGACGCGTGGTAGGTCGTGTCCTGGGCAACCAAACGACCAGGGCGTGGATGCTTGACACGTGTGCAGTTGCTGCGCGAAGGGCTGGATTGTGCTCTGTGCTGCAGAGGCTCAATGAGAGAAATTTCTCTAAGTCTTTTTACTCGGCTACAGAGTAGAAAGCAAGTGCTACTCGGAAAAGAGAAGAAACTCAAGGTACTTTCCAGATAGCTACTCGGAGGTTCTACTCGGCATCTTGAGGTTCAAGAGCTGAGATGCAAAGGCTGGTTTTAAGCTGGCAGAGCCTAGTGAACAAGTTCGCAAGACTCAACCAGCTTCGGGGACTGCTGTCGGGGGGTTACCCCCGAGTAGGGTAAAGACAGGTGGTAAAGGCCGCTTACAGAAGAGAGGTTTGGTCGAGTAGCCGACTACCAGGTACTCGCTACCCGGTCGACTGCTACTCGGTCTCACCTCAAGATGACCAGAAGGAGATATCAATCAAGTTCTACCCTAACGAGTAAAGGTTTGGCCCGAGTACAATTGGCGGGAACCATTGGCGGGAAACTACTCGGGCCAGGAAGTCAAAGGAGCCGTTCTGACACAGGATCCCGCGTATCCTGGGTCCGTACTTGGCAGCATTCGAACTACTGTTCACGTGGGGACGGCCTGCCTGACAGTGACAGCATGGAAGCAGGCCGTGGCAGGATAAGGGGGGCCTACTCTGTGCCTAGGTACAGTGTTACCAGTCTGTCCCCTAGTTTTGCCCAACGACTTTACAGAAGCAGCCAAGGTTAGGAACCAAAGCTGTCAGCGGGTACTCGGAGAAAGGACGATGTGCACACTATGTCGACACTTGTCTAGATTTGGACGTATCCGGCTGGGCACCGTGTATATAAGGTGCCCCGCCGCCTCCTGCGCGAGACACGCTCCCATAGACGCTAACGGTTACTCACTGGGAACCCTAGAAACCCTAAGTTCTTGACCTAGCTCTACTCGGAGAAGAGCGGGAGGCTACTCGGTAGCGTTGTAATTTGTACTGTGGCTACTCGGAGAGACATCATAATACAGAGAGAAAGGCAGGAGTAGGGGTTTTACCTCCTCACGAGGGCCCTGAACCTGGGTACATCGTGTTGTTTGTGTTGTGTGGATCTTACCTCACGCGGCTATTCGTCGCGTGATCCCTCCCCGGACACCTCCAGCGCCCATCGTCCCCACATCTTTAGCCATCCCATGGCATCTGCCGTGACACCACCACGACACAGGGTCTGAGAAAAATGAATGAGGAAAGGAGAAAGGCTATAGGAGAAGAAATTTCTCGGCTATTGACAACCGGCTTTATCATGGAGGTGTTTCACCCGGATTGGTTGGCAAATCCGGTTCTCGTGTTGAAAAAGAGTAATGAGTGGAGGATGCGTATAGATTACACGAGTCTCAACAAGCATTGCCCAAAGGATCCGTTTGCCCTTCCAAGGATAGATCAGATCATAGATGCAGTGGCTGGAAGTGACCTATTATGTTTCCTGGATGCATATTCCGGGTATCATCAGATCAAGCTCAAGAAGGAAGATTGGGAGAAAACATCGTTCATAACCCCTTTTGGGGCTTTCTGTTACAAAACCATGACCTTTGGGTTAAAGAACGCTGGCGCAACTTACCAGCGGTGCATTCAGAAGTGCTCTGAGGATCAGATCGGACGCAACGTTCATGCTTATGTGGATGATGTGGTGATCAAGACCAGGAAAGCGGAAACATTCATTGATGATCTAAAGGAAACATTTAAGAATTTGAGAAGATATCAGATGAAGATTAACCCCACAAAGTGTGTATTTGGAGTCCCAGCAGGAAAGTTACTCGGTTTCATTGTCTCAGAAAGAGGGATTGAGGCAAACCCGGACAAAATCAAAGCTATCCAGAGTCTGAAAAAGCCGGAAAACCTGAAGCATGTTCAGAAGCTTACAGAGTGCGTAGCAGCGTTGAGCCGGTTTATATCCACACCCGGAGAGAAGGCAATACCCCTGTACCGGCTCTTGAGGAAATTCGATAAGTTTGTTTGGGACCAAGAGGCGGATGAGGCGTTTGAGGCATTAAAAAAGCAACTATCTGAGGCACCGGTCTTAGCAGCCCCGGGTCCTAAAGAGCCCATGCTGCTGTACGTTGCGGCCGGGCCCCGGGCGGTTAGCGCAGTGGTTATTGTTGAGCACAAAGAGGATGGAAAAGATCACCCGGTTCAAAGACCGGTTTATTACATCAGCGAGGTATTATCAGAGGCAAAGCAACGCTACCCACATTGGCAGAAGTTGGTTTTCGGGGTCTTCATGGCCAGCCGGAAATTGAAACCCTATTTTCAGGAACACCCCATAACAGTGGTTAGCTCTATACCAATGTCGGATATCATCAGAAACTTGGATGCAACAGGTAGAATATCCAAGTGGGCCATCGAGATGGGAGATTATCACATCAACTACGAGCCCAGGTCAGCAATCAAATCTCAAGCTTTAGTTGATTTCATCAATGATTGGACTCACACTAGCATTCCCACAACGACACCAAGTTCCGAGTCTTTGGTAATGCACTTCGATGGTTCTAAGCAATACGAGGGATCAGGAGCTGGGGTGGTACTCACATCACCTAAAGGAGACAAGTTGAGCTACGTGGCCGAGTATGAGGCATTATTGCATGGATTGAAAGTAGCCAAGGAGATGAACATCAAGCGAATACGGTGCTATGGAGATTCGGATCTTGTGGTACAGCAGGTCTCAGGAACTTGGGATAGAAAAGATGCAACTATGGCAGCATACCGCAGAGAGGTGGACAGGGTTGCCGGGTGTTTTTCCGGGTATGAGGTGGAGCATATAGACAGACGAAAGAACGAGGCGGCAGATGCACTCGCCAGACTCGGCTCGCGCAGAGAGCCGGTTCCACCCAATGTTTTCCTGGACGAGCTATGGCGTCCATCTGTTAAAACCGAGTCTGAGGAAGAGGTGTCTAACCAAGACCCGGATTTGGAGCTCGTGGCCACAATACGCGCTGTTCCCGAGTGGACAGAGCCGTTTCTGGCCTACCTATCACGGGGCGAGTTACCACCACAGGAAGTATTAGCAAGGCGAATTCTGAGGCGAGCAAAGGGCTATTCTATCATCAATGGGGAGCTGTATAAAAGAAGCGCAGCAGGAGTCTTTTTACGCTGTGTAGCACCAGAAGAAGGCCGGCAGATTTTGAAGGAGATCCACGAAGGTGATTGTGGGCATCATGCATCCACAAGATCCCTTGTGGCCAAAGCTTATCGACATGGTTTCTTCTGGCTCACGTCCCTAGCAGACGCGGAGCGCTTGGTGGCAAGGTGTGACGGATGTCAAAGGTACGCTCGCCAAACCCATGTGCCGGCTATGGAATTGCGGACCATCCCGTTAACCTGGCCGTTTGCTGTTTGGGGTATGGATATGGTCGGCCCCTTTCACATGTCACCTTGCAAAAAGACACATCTCTTGGTGGCTATTGATAAGTTTACCAAGTGGGTTGAAGTTATGCCAGTTACCAATTGTGAAGCAGTGACGGCAGTCAAGTTCCCGAAAAGGATTATCTATCGGTTTGGGTATCCTCACAGCATAATAACGGACAATGGAACCAACATGTCCTTGGGTGAGATGGAAAAATTCTATGGAAACAATGGCATCCGCCTGGATATAGCCTCAGTGGCCCATCCACAGGCTAATGGACAGGTGGAGAGGGCAAATCAGGAGTTACTTCGTGGATTGAAACCACGGTTGCGAGTCCCGTGCATCAGAGCCGCTGGCGCATGGGTTGAGGAGTTACCATCAGTGGTTTGGGGAATCAACACCACACCTAACAGATCTACTCAGATGACACCGTTTTTTATGGTTTATGGTGCAGAGGCAGTATTGCCGAGTGATATTATTCATGATTCACCTCGAGTGTCGGCTTACGTCGAGGTGGAGAACGAGAAGACCCGGCAGGACGCCGTGGATATGCTAGAAGAACACTGGGAACAAGCTTTAGAGAGATCAGCCATATACCAGCAGGATCTGAGGAGGTATCATAGCCGGCGGGTCAAAACCCGGGTCTTCCAGGAAGGAGACCTGGTTCCGGGCCTGGTACAGTCAAAGGAAGGAAAACACAAGCTATCTCCACCATGGGAAGGACCGTTCATCATAAGCCGGAATCTGCACAATGGATCGTACTACTTGGTAGATGCAAGGGAAGAGTCGGCTACTGTCAATGACACCGCTCATACAACTTCATCTATGCAAGAAAGAGAAAGACCATGGAACGTGGCTCAGCTGCGTCCCTACTATACCTAGAATAGGCTAGATTCACAAGTGGAATTACACGATGTAACAGGCAGCAGGTTTCAGACGCACTCTTTTCCTATCCAGGGTACCTAAGGGGACTGGAGGGTTTTTAATGAGGCGGCTTGCTGACCTAACTTTTCTCATATCAATAAAGAGATGGTTGAAACAATAATATCGTTTCTTTTTGTGTGTCTTTTGTCAAGTTTTTATATTCCCGTTGTTTTCTTATTTTCTTTCAGGTAAGTGTTATTTGTTGTTCTTAGTGTATTAGTTTTTCTAGTAAGCTTACATATATCTAGGTCTTGGGCGCTGATTGCTTGAATAGCACAGTTGCTAACTCAAAGACCCGGCCATGATGCCATTATGTTAGAAGGGCCGATTACTTGTCATAAGTACGGCTGCAAGCTTATAACCGGACAATAGAGCCAAATTTTCTTGCCTTTCTTGCTTAAGCTCGATGTGACTCGCAAAAAAGTGGCATGCTTTGCTAGAGTGTAATTACAATCAGTCATGATGCCCAATGGGACTTGCCTGACCCTGTCTTTATACAGTTATAGCAGCATTGATCATCCACGCGAAAGCCGGCTTATAGCAAAAGAAGGTCAATAGGGTCATCCAAACCACAAGTTATGCAGAGTACAAGGCTAACAGCCGGAAACTCAAAATATATTAAGCATAACTTCAAACCTACATGAGCAACTCTAAGTTTTGGGCCTTAGCAGAAACAATTTGTTCTTTTGAAAAAATCCAAACCCTAGACTCGGAAATTCGGGCCTTGGGGACTTGGGAATTTGAACAAAGAAACAAATTATCTAGCTATTCAGCTTAAAAACCCAAAAATCTGAGTCTTGGGGACTTGGGGACTTAGAAAAAGTGCACTTGTCAAAACCCCCTAGACTCGGAAACCGAGTCTCACAATAGAAAAAATAGCGAAAGATCGGAAAAACAGCAATGAAAAGTTCAAATATAGGAAATATCAAGTTCATGCAAAAGGACAGAAGGGCCACGAAAGCTATTAAGGTTTTTAACGTATTACAAACCAAGGTAGTAGTGTCAAAAAGTGCACAGGCGAACTATCAAAAGAATAATTGTTTTAGATGCCCATTGACCGAATAAAATGTTTAAGATAGTAGCAAATGAAACTTCACTCGGCCTCCTGGGTCGAGTCTTCAGCGTTGTTCTTGGCAGCCGGGTCTTGGTCTTGGACTTGCTCTTCGGGGGCCTTCCCAGCACCTTTACCCGGATCAGCAGAGTCGACACGAGATGGCGGATGAACAGCTGGTGTAGAGGAGGAGGGCGCAACGTCGGCTTCAACTTTTCTCTTGGCGATTTCCTCTCTCTTCCTAGCAGATTCTGCCTTCCATTTTTCCAGCATATCAAAGGGTTGGGGCAGATCCACCTTGACCGGCTTGTCTTTAGCATCATAAGGAGTAGTGAACCTGTCTAGTGCCAGACTGTCGGCGATCGAGCTCGCCGAGTGACGTACCTCAGTTTGGATGGCTTTGAAGTCCTTGGCAGAAAATTTGGAGCCGTCAAGGTTGAACTCGGGAAACCCGGCCACCAGCTTTGCCGGCTCAAGCTTAGGAAAATAAGCTTTGGCCAGCATAAGCCCGTGGGTCATCCCAACCCGGCACGACGAGCGCTTCCAGAGTTCAATCCACTCGGGGACAGTGGAGCACGCGTTGAGCAAAGTGTCCAGGCCCAAGTAACCCTCAGCCGGCCATTGCACAGCGTCTAGGATCCACTTAGTGCCGGCGGAGAACTGCCGGATCACAGCCTTCAAGGTCTTCAATTTCTCAATATCACTATCTTCTGGGGCCGCTATACCAGGGCCTGCAGTATAACAACAAAGGTTAAAGCGAAAAAGTCCGGGTATCATGCTTAACGGAAAATCCGAGTTATAAACAGCAAGTCACAAATTCTTACCAAGTAAGGCGCGATAAGTGTCGGCAATTTGAGCCGAGAGCTTCTTCAGTGCATCTTGAGCATTATGGTATTTCCTCTTGTACTTCTTGACGTCTTTATCGAGCTTTTCTACTTCAACCTCAAGCCCTGCCCGCAGCTTTGACTCGGTCTCAAGGAGCTGATTGGTTTTAGCCAAAATCTCCTCAGACCTGGCCACTTGTGCCTATAAGGGAAGGAAAAGTAAAATTTAGTCGGATATAAGAGCCGAGTATCAAAGGAAGTACCGAATAAAACTTTGCCTAGTTAAACTCGGAACTTGGGGACTAGATGAGTACTACGCAGTATTGATTAGGATTACCTGGTGCTCAGCAGCCATGCGCTCCAGGATGTCTCTTTCTGTGGTCTTCAAGGCAAAGAGTGCACCCATCATCTCATCATAGGAGAGTTTGTCCAGATCCAGGTTGGAAGAACTAGGATTCTGGCTACCCGGAGATGGACTCTTCTCCTTCGTGGGGGGAGACACCCGGGTCGCCTGAGTGTTGGGAGTGGGATCACTCCTCCCTGTGCCCAGGATCACAACATCGTCATTCCCGGGTGCTTGCGAGGGGATTGGGTACTCGGCCTCCTGATCGCTCCGATCTTTTAACGGGACTTGTTCTTCTCCAGCGCCGCCTGCCGCGGCCGTCACAGTATCAACCGGATCCTCCTTAGCCGGGTCATCAACATCCATATTGTCTGGGTCACTGGTCGTAACCTTGGCTCTGAGAGCAATAAAACAAGCAGTTAGTAAATGGCAAATGAAATATGTCGAAAGTATCAGTATGTTGAATAACAAGGAAAGTAGCTTACCCGACGTTCACCATGAAGTCCGATGGAAGGTCATTACTAGACCCGGAGGAAGCTGTTACAGGGTCTGAGAGTGAGACCCGGAATTGTCCAGCTAGGGGATGATTGGGAGAAGGATGTTTTTGAGGAGAATTGGAAGGATGGGTTTGGGAAGTACCGGCACGGCGGGCTGGGGACGAAGGGATACCCGGGTTGAGAGGATCCTCACCCGGGGAGTTCCGGGTTACCCTGCGCTTGACTGTAGGGGGCTCCTTCAAGTATGACGAATCGGACAATCGTTGATTAAGCTCACACATATTAGCAAATGAATACGGTTTGGAGGCGATAGAGGAATACAGAACCTTGAATACGACCCCTCGGGGTTTCCTCTTGGCCCCAACCTCAGCGTCCGGTTCTGCCTCACTTTCATCACTCTGGGTCTCCTCCTGATCTTCCTTGTCCTCCTTGTCCTCCATTCCTGAAAAACATAGTGTATAGTCGAAAAAAGAGAAAGTGTGGGAAAACAAGTTAACAGAAATAAGGATAGGCGAAACCCGGATGATACCTTCGTCCGAGTCGGCCGGCTCTTTGTCCTCCTCCGAGTTTTCGGAGGGAGGGGGGGTCTCGATCTTCCAGAAAGTGCTATCTTCCTGAAATAAAAGTATAATGGTAGAAATTAGTGATCGTATCAGACAAAGGTATAAGGATAAAGAGTTAAGGCCGGATCTTACCCCTGGAGGCTCCAAGCCGGCTATAGTCCGGATCACTTCCATTTTCTCGGTCAAGAAACTCTTGATTATCTTGTTTGTATCAGCGGCCGGGTAGTTCCTCAGAGAGTAGCGGAGCGAATCCGTGACATGCCCAGAATATTCGCACATCAGCTTGGGCTGGACGGCGTTTGGTTGGATTCGGAAGTTTACCCAAGTTTTAACCAAGTTGAGCCCAAGAAGGCCTTGGGCCGAAAGAACAGCAAGTTTGGCAAGGAGGGGTTGGATGGACTCCCTATCCGACTCAGAAGCGAAAGAGTTAAGGTTGTCGGAAAGATCAAGAAGGCCTTCGAAGAAACCCGGCAAAGTCTTTTCGCCGGGTGAGGAGGTGTCCTGACAGTAGAAGTAGGTCTTCTGCCAGTGCTTGACGTGGGAGTTGAGGCTCAGAGTCGGCATCAAGGAGTTCTTCCGCCTCTAGATAGATACCTCGCCGCAAGCCAGGAGGGCCCCGTCGCCGCTTTCGCGGCACGGTTTGCATTGGAACAGTTCGAGGAATAGCGCAAGATTCGGGGGGATGCATAAATATGATTCGCACAGAACAATGAAATGAGTAATATTCAACATAGAATTGGGGCCTATGTCAAAAACTCGGAGACCGTAATGGCTTAGCAACTCGCGGAAGAAGGGGTGACCCGGGGGACGGAATCCCCGGATCACATGTTCAACGAAGCAGATTACCTCATCGAGACCCGGGGAGGGACGAGTCTCATCCCCAGGGACGCGCCAGTGAATATCCTCCCGGGCGGGGAGGACGCCCGACTCTGCGAGCTCATCTAATTTTGCCTTGGTCACAGTGGACCTTGCACAGTTGGCGGATATAGATTGAGTCGGCTTGGCCTTCGCCGGCTGTTTCCCCTTGGTCTTCGTACTGGTTTTGGGTGCCATGTGCGTAGCCTAAAAACAGGAGATAAAAGTGCTGAGTGTAAGCAACTAAAGACCCGGTAATGATTGATTATCCGACTGATCAAAGAGCAACTATGAGAAACTTTGACAGATTGGATCTAGACGGAGAGATTTACGGAGAAATTTGTGACCGCAAGTAATAGAGGTGTACTATTGGATCTAGTTTAAGTACTGGTTGAGAAATAACGAAGCATGGGCTATCTAATTGATGCGGAGCAAGCAAACCATCTAAGAACGGATCTAAATATAGTCTAGTTCGAGTAAGATTGAAGGTGAGATCAAAGGAGCTAGATTGCTTACCGGCGGGGTCTGGAGGAGAGCGCGGCGACGGCAGATGGTGCAGTCGCGGTGGCCCTCTGGATCTTCCGGTGAACTGTTCGAGGGCGCGGTGGCGGTGGTCAACGGCGGCGCGGTGCGAGCTGAAGCAGAGCGCAGACGGCGGCGGCTCTCTTCCGGCTGCTTCCCCGTGGACTCCGTGGCGGCGCGGCCTTGAGCTCGAACAAGAGAGCACCGAGAGAGATTGAAGGTGAAGGAGATGGGGGAAATGGTGTGTTGGGCTTAGGGTTACCCTGGGAACGCCTATTTATAGGTGCGGGTGGAGTGCCCTAGGTCTGACACTACAACATACTAGGCACGTAAAGACGCTAAATTTGCAGGCTAGAGACGTGATATTTCATCATTAGAGGAATATAGAGTCGCTACCATAAAGCGTCGTTAAAACGTCTCCTTATGCACCGTCTCAAATGACGTAAAGACGACTTGCTAAGCGTGTCTACATATGTAAAGACGCTTGAGGGAGACGCTCCAAAGCATGTCTATACATCTAAAGACGTTTTAATAGATACGCATTTGTAACGTCTCTACTAATATAGACACGCAATATTTGTGTCGTAACAAAGGGTTGAGATGTTTTTCCATGTACAGAGTATAGTCTTATATACGTGATTTTTTATACACATTATGTACAATACTATTCACATGACTATATGTACATACGTCATTTTAGTTGTCCTTCTGATAAGGCGTCTCATGATAGGTGCCGGTATAATTCGTTTTTATTCAGAAATTTAAGTGGAAACAGATTTTTTTAAAATATTTTTAGACTCATCCACCTACTTGTCGTACAAGGCT
Source organism: Alopecurus myosuroides (assembly GCA_028641055.1). NCBI lineage: Eukaryota > Viridiplantae > Streptophyta > Magnoliopsida > Poales > Poaceae > Alopecurus > Alopecurus myosuroides. Next base: position 293,749,817 of record CM054061.1, read on the forward strand.
GGACCATGATAAGAAGTGAAAATTGTAGACTGAATTACAATAATCTCAATATAGCAAACTGGAACTTGATCAAATATTATATAATGATGTGCACATACACCAAGACATATGGTGAACAAGAAAAATCATAAAAGAACCTATATATACATCATCTATTATCTTTCTAAACTGGTTGTAAAGGACTCGTAGTTTTGCCAAGGTAGAACTAATGTTTTATCCCCTCCATCTTCATTGAGTTCAGTCTGGTTTAGCTTCACAATTAACCTGAAAAGGAAGTCACGACAAATGTGAGAAATTCCCTAGAATAATCCTACATGACAGGTTCATTTGATAAAGTACAAAATATGGATCTAAGACCAATCCTGCATTACAAAGATTTGTTATCGCCAGCTAAAACTTGCATCCTTTGCCTCTTGGCATCAAATGTGCTGAACCAAATGTTGTCTGACTTACCACTCTCGATTTATTGGCAGAATCTGCAAAATCACAAGTTGTATTTAAAGATGGCCCATGTACTTGTGTGTACAGGGTAGCAATTCCATGCTCAACCTTCGCACTTAAAAGTAGCTATCTACTCTCAGTCCCACTTGCGGAATCAGTGTTGACCAAAATTCTAGTTTAATCTTTTAATGTGCAGGAGGACATGTACCAAAATATGTTGGAGGCATATATAAGAAAGATAGAAAGAACACCGACACAAGCTTCCCAACTAGCTGCAACAGCCTGAGATGAATGCAGAAAGATGATTTGCAGATCTCCCTAGTCTTTCCCTTAAGAAGAAAAATCAAACAATAGATTGCTAAACTATAAAAGTACAACGGATTGGTATACTATCAGCAAATGATAGATTGGTGTATATACTGTCAGCAAACAATATCACAGTTCAAGTTGTGGAAGTGAACTACAAGGCAGTCATTAATATTTGGGTTGCATGCCATCATATGTTAATAAAAGAGGGTATTTTTCAATCATTCTACCATAAAAAAGTGCAGTATTAGCCATCGAAGACAAGAAGTCATTTATCAAAGATGTCAAGTGGTGGGACTGGTTATTGTATTGGGCTTTGAGTAGAGATCAAAATAGGGCAAATGTAAAAAAAGAAGTGTAAAAGATAAGATAAAAACATTGTTGACGGGTGTTGGTGACAGAGCAAGAGGTCACGTGCAACTGATTATAAAGTATGATGCTTCAATATATTATGTCTGGGTAATCGGAATCACTGTAACCTAGATCTGAAAATAAGTACAGTTAGAAAACTCAGCCTAAGGTTTAGTCTGATAACAAGAGACAAGATAAAGATTTAATATAGTACTCATAAGAAAAAATACACAATAATTAATAATTAGTTGTGAAACTGGAATATACTGAATTTTGACACTGGGCAATTGCCATAGGAAATCCACAATCAGATCCTGGAGGAGATGTGTTTTTGGTGTGTTGCAGTCTGTATCATCGCTTCTTAACCTGGGGTAGCAATGTGCTATTGCTCTTGCGGGTAGCCTAAGTGGAAAATAGGTTCATATTTCCATCCAGCCTTAACTTGCTGAATTACAACAGATCAGATAGCAGTTGACAAAAAGGAATATGGGTCAATTTTGGCTTTCTGAAGCAGCAATAAAACTATAATATTTCATATGCAATGTCGAAATGACTTGAATCATGTTACAGTATGTATAGACATGGATTCTTTTTCTGAACATCACTATTCGTTTAAGCATGTGTTAATATGAGTGAGCAAATATTAGTCCTACAAATGATAATTAGTTTTCTACTTTTCTCGAAGAATATTTCCTTAGATATCTTACACCAAAAAAGAAAAGAAAAAACCCATAAAATGTTAGTAACAAAATGATCTGGAGATTATGTTTCTTAGTAAAATAAAAACATGAGATCGCTTGTCTTGGGATGGATCTTTACGGTATACACAGAAAAAAACATTTGCAGGCTCAAAAGGGTAAGTAAATACGTAACCAGTAAGACAATGAAAAATCCCAGTCAATGTAAAAATGGCTTCAAATCTGAAGTACCTTATAACAGTCCAGTTGATCAGATCAATTAATGTTTATTTAAAGCTTCGATAAAACTTCTTGGCCACATTTCACAAAGCTCGCAGAAATCCCAATGATGCAGACTTCGGAAACACTTGCCGCATACAGTTTAGACTTCAGAGGTAAACTGACATAGAAGATTGGTGACGACTAGGAGACTGTTACGTTCTGCAATAGTTGGATTCACCAGAGACCGGACACCCTGCACCTAGCACCCCCACCCCACAGACGCGCGCACCTCACCGCATCGCCCGCAGGGCACAGCAACCCCTACTGCTTCGCCGTCGTCCGCGACGGCAATGGGGGCGCCTTCAACGGTAGGCCCTAGATTGATACAATAGTGCAAATTATACCATCTAAAGTATATGGATCTGAGCAGGGGTCATCTAAAGAAGCACGAACCTGGGTGGCGATCTCAAGGAGCACCAACCTTGGCGGCGATCTGAGGGTGCGCCGACCTGGGCAGCGGCACATGGCTGTGGATCCGATCTTTGATGAGCGATTCGAAAAATGTGCGGCGGCTGGAGAGATGGAGGAGAGGGTTTCTACCTTCTCGTCTAAAAAACGATGGGGAAAATGTAGTCAATGATATATATTACTAGTATGGAATATATTTTTTTCTCAAAAATATGCGGGAATATTTTCATAAGCGGTAAAACTATGAAAGTTAGCACCCAAACGGAAAAATTAAACTTTATCCATTCTTTGTGAAAATAATTTTTCATAGTATTTTGAAAGATCTTTTTTTACATCCAAATAATTGGGCAATAAATCCCAATTAAGCGACCCGACTAGGCGTTAAATTTGGGCAGAAGCGAGTCGGCTTGGCTTGATTAAGGTCGTTAAGATAGTTAGCAAGTTGTTTAGGTAGCAAGTTAAAACTGGAACTCGGGTTGACTCGCAAAACTTGCGAGTTTGCTTGTTATGCTCGTCAAAATCACTATGTTGTTGTTGTTCTCTTGGCAGCTAGTCTCGTGAGAAACAAATATGGATTTGCAATAGTTCAAATCTTGCGTGCTCTCTATTTTACTCCGGCCTGTATTTTACCATTAAATGGCTTTCTTTTTTCTTATCGAACTTTGTATTTCAACTATAGTTATTTTCCTCAACAAAAAACAATTCATCCTTCAGAATTATAGACGCATTCGAAAACGTCTTAAAATTCGTCCCTAGTATCCACAAATTATAAAATTTATTTATTTACCTTGTTGATAAATAAAAAAATTGAGACATTTTGTGGAACGTCTCAAGAAACGTCCATACGTTGAGCTTCTCACATATCCTAGGGACGAAAACAACTGCGTCTCACACACAACGTCTCTACGTGATGATTTTGTTGTAGTGTGAGGAGCGGGAGCCAAAAATTTCGGGGAAGGGATACCCGACCGGATTTTTTGGGATAAGTGTTAAGTGCTTGTGCGTGATATCCGGAAAAGATCAGAGCAGATCGTCTCAGCGATATTCGGATTACCTAATGAACAAAGTGAGCCGGGTCTTCTATGTTTTCCTCGGAGTGTTGACCCAGGAAAAAGATGTTGGACTCGGAGAAAGCCGGGTTACTATATGGACCACCAGTGGAGTTAGGCCTAGCTGTTATCAAAGCATCCTAACCCGGTATTTTATGAACTTGTATGTTTATTATTTTTGCAGGGAATAGCATGCGCTTCAAGGAGGATCCCGCGAAGACCAAGCTATTCTGGGGACTACTGATGGAGGGATGATAACCCGGTAGGCTAACGTCAAGGTGTAACTCGTCCCAAAGGGAGCTGCGCAAGACCCGGTTTAAGGAAAAGGAGTTTCTAGAAGGCCGAAGAGTGTAGGACTCGTAACCCGGATTGTGGGTTTCGATAAGGAAACTTAGGGTTTGTATGCGGTGACCGGGTAGGACTCCGAGTATGCCTTGGATAGGAAGACAGGGAGCCGGGTATTATATAAGCCGGCTCTTAGGGTTAGACAGACACGAGTTTTACTAGCTATTCGAGTAGCCCCTGTAATACGAGAGTTGAGACTGTAAACCTAGATCGGAGATTCGGCGACTTGATTGCCAGAGCTACCAGATCGATTATCAGCATGATTTCCCCTGAGAAAAACCCTCTCCCAAACACCAGAGTCGAATTGCCCTAAGATAAGTTACCCCCGGTAATGTCTGCCGTGATTATCCCACGACAGTGTTCTTGAGCGCGGCTACTCGCCGTGCGATCCCTCCTCGAATACCTACAGCGTCCATCGTCCCCAACACTTTAGCCATCCCATGGCATCTGTCTTTACCTCACCACGACAGTTGGCACCCACCGTGGGGACAGCGGCGCTGGCTGGGGTGCATATTCGGACGGGACCGATTTCTGCTTCGGGAGAGCGCGTGGTTTGTGGCCTTGTCCACAGATTCGGCTCCTTCGACTTCATCACCGACAACGCCGGAGATTTCGGGGGCAGGCCCATGCCAGCAGGTGGCTCGGTGCTCTCCTTCGGCACGCACTTGGTCTACGTCGCCACCACCGTCATCCGCGAGTTCCCGAAGGAGGTGCTCATTGCGGATGATCCTCCTGCGGTACTCGCTGCCCGCAGGAAGCCAGCCGGCTGCTCTGCGGACAACGTGGAGGTGATGATGACGGGCCCGGCTATCGATGCCGGGAAGGGCGCGAACACTGCAGCTGAGGTTATCCAGCCGGCTGCTAGGGGCCACAAGCCCTACGAGATGCCCCAGAACATTCCGGGTTACGTGCCTCCTTCCACGTCTACGGCTATACCAGCTGCTCGCGGAGACGCAACCGTGCAGCTGGGCATGCCACGACCCAACGAGGCGGAGCTCGCCGCCTTGAGGGCGCAACTCGAGCAGCAGCGTCAGGCGCTGCTCGTCGAGTCTTAGGAGCTGGAAAAGGTTAGGCTTGAGCTTAACCTAGACCAAAATGAGTACAACCGAGCGCATGGTTTTACTCCAGTTTCTAGGCTGCCTAGCAAGCTAGGTGTTATCCGTCGCAACTTAGGCGATGAGTTAGCCAGAGATGATAGGGCTGTTAGCCACTCTGCAAGTTTGAACACTGCTACTAGGCAAAAATACAGTTCCCCCGCCAAAATGCTTAGGGCCGCAGAGGCAGTCGCTGCTGAGTTGCCGCATCTCACTGGTGATGCTCGCGCTAGGCAGCAGGATAGGCTCAATGAGCTAGTGCTAGAAGCCGGCAGGCAGAACGAGGAGTTTTAGAAAGCCAATCCGGGTGCTGACGCTTCCCATGTTGTTCATTCGCATGGATTGAGATCTATGGATCAGGCATCATCGCCGCTTCCTGGCGGTGATAGAGCCCAGAGCGTGACCTCTGGGAGACACAAACAAATGCAGGTGTACGACCCGGCTGTCGCTGCAAAACAGCACGCTGTAGAGCGGCAGCCCGGCCATAAACACAACTCTGCAGGAGCAGGCTATGAAGCCACTAAAGGTCACAACAAGGGGCAAGGAGGAAACCGAGAGGGAACATCTCGGCGTCATACTGCCCAGCCAACTCAGCAGAGGTTGCAGCCGCAGGCAGCTGTGCAGCCACAAGCAGTTGTGGTAGCAGCCAATCCGGTTGTGCAACCCGCAGCTGTGCAGCAGAACCGCTACAATGACGGCTACTCGGTGATGGAGCAAGCCGGGTACGCAGATCCAAGAGACGTCACTGACCGCCTCGGTGACCGGATGCTGGAACCCACAGATGCAAGGTACAAGCTGGACCGGATCAATCGGTCTGCGCAGCTCGAGACGAAGGGGCCACCCGGCCCAGATTGCTTTGGCCGCCGCATCATGGAGGAGCCCTCCGTGAACAAGTTTCAGCTACCTAGAGGGACCAAGTGCTACGATGGCAGCACCAAGCCGGAAGACTGGCTAAGTGACTATGTTACCGCTGTGCACATTGCAGGCGGCAACCGGAGATGGGCTATGCGGTATGTTCCGCAGATGCCGGAGGGCCCTACTCGGACTTGGTTCAACAACTTTCCCAGAGACAACATCAACTGCTGGCTGGACTTCTCGGAGGCCTTCATCAGCAACTTCACTAGCACATACAAGGGGCCGAATAGGCCGTAGCAGCTCTCGGCTTGCAAGCAGCGAGAAGAGGAGACAAACCGAGAGTACCTTACTCGGTGGAGCACTTTTAGGAACACCTGTGAAGGTGTGAATGAGTCCCAGGCCATTACCTGGTTTGCCCAGGGATGCAGGCACGACAACATGCTATGGCAGAAGCTGCATCGAGAGATGCCGAGTACGCTCGCCAAGACAATCAAGATTGTGGACATGTATGCTCTCGGTGACCCTACTCAGCCTCTGCTCGACTCTCCTGAGCCAAGAAGGAGAAATCAAGATGGCGGCAGGCGCCATGACCGAGAAACTTTTCGCAACAAGCGCAGAGATGACCGAACGGATACTCGGTATGGTCCTGAACAAGTGAATGCTGTGAACCATAACACCACGGATGCTGGGAGTAGCCAAAGGCAAAAAACCTGCTGGAGCCCCATATGAGCAAAACTAGAACCAGGGCCAAGGCTTCAATAAGCAGTACCCTGCCCCTCAGCAGGTTACCAGCAACCCGGATTCTGGAGATGCTGCGAGGTTCAACTTTGAGACCATGAAGGATGGACCATGTAGCTTCCATACTCGGCATCCGAGTAGGCCAGCCAACCACACTACCCGGCAGTGCAGCTGGTGGGACCGCATGAAGAGCGAAGGTTTTGGTCAGCTGCCCCCTCCTCCTCCTCTGCCGACTGTGGGAGCAAATATGCAGCCTATTCGGGCAGCTGCTCCCAAGCCCGCCGAGAATCCGAGAAGGGAGAATGTGAACCAAGTGGCCCATGGAGCCAACCGCAACTACAAAAACCGCAATTTCTATACCCGCAACAATAACAGGAATAACAACAACAACAACCAAGGCAACAACAACAACGGAAATGATGGTGGAGACCGGAACCAGTACCAGGAACACCATGAGAGCTACATGATCTTCACCACCGAGCCGGATGACAAGCAGTCGCAGCGCATGCGCGCTATGGAGGTAAACGCAGTGATCCCAGCAGTGCCCCACTACTTGCATTGGTGTGACCAGGATATCACGTGGTACAAGGAGGATCACCCAAGGGTGATGCCCAATCCGGGTACCTATGCGTTGGTGGTGGACCCTACTTTCCTGGGCCCGAAGAAGAATGTCAAGTTCAGCAAGGTGCTGATTGACAACGGCAGCAGCATCAACATCATGTACAGAGACACACTGGAGAAGCTTGGCCTCGCCGAGAACATGCTGCTACCCAGCAAGAGCACTTTCCATGGCATTGTGTCGGGAATATCTTGTGCTCCAGTCGGCCGCATCTGGATAGATGTGCTATTCGGCACCAGGGAGAACTGCCGCACCGAGTGCCTGCAGTTCGAAGTTGTTGATCTTCAAAGCCCCTACCACGCTCTACTCGGTGATTACAAGCGTTCCTTGGAGTGTTCCTCTGCTGGATCTCTGCTGGCGGAGTCCCTGGTCATTGCTGCTGAGAAGAAGAAGATACATGAGGTGGTGGCTATGGCACAAGCAGCGCAAGGTGGTGCGCTTGGCATGCCGAGTTCCCAGTACGGAACTGCTTTCCAGGCGTCCCAGGAGACAAAGAAGATCCAGGTTGATCCTGAGTTCCCGGACCGTGTTGGCATCATTAGTGCCGGGTTGGATGTGAAATAGGTAAGCAAGCTCATCCACTTCCTCCATGAGAATCAGGATGTCTTTGCATGGTCCAATGAGGATCTGCCGGGTGTCCCGACGGAGTTGGTTGAGCACTCGCTACACGTACGCCCAGACGCCAAGCCGATTAAGCAGGCGATGCGCCGCTTTGCGGCAGAGCGAAGGAAGGCTATCGGTGATCAGATCACCAAGTTGCTGATAAGCAGATTTATCATGGAGGTACTGCATCCGGATTGGCTGGCCAATACGGTGATGGTCGAGAAGAAGAAGGAGGACCCCAAGGCCGACATTGCATGGCGCATGTGCGTGGACTACACCGACCTGAACAAGGCCTGCCCAAGGACTCGTTTTCGCTACCCCGTATAGATCATGTGATCGATTCCACTGCCGGGTGCAAACTTTTTTCTTTCATTGATGCCTACTCTGGTTTCCATCAGATAGCTCTCAACCCGGATGATCAAATAAAAACTGCCTTTATTACCCCGTATGGGGCTTATTGCTATCGTGTTATGTGCTTCGGGTTGCGGAATGCTGGGGCTACCTATCAGAGATGCATGCAGAAATGCTTGCATGATCAAATTGGCAAGAATGTGCAGGTGTACGTAGATGACATTGTCATCAAAACGAATAAAACACATACTCTGCTTAGTGATATTGAGGAAACCTTTGCCAACTTGCGCAAGTACATGATGAAGTTGAATCCGACTAAACACACCTTTGGCGTCCCGGCTGGCAAGTTACTCGGATTCTTGGTATCTAGCCGGGGCATTGAGGCCAATCGTTCAAAGATAAAAGCTATAGAGAGCATGTCTTTGCCGAGATCACTGAAGGATGTGCAGAAGTTCACCGGATGCTTGGCTTCTCTAAGCCGCTTCCTGGGCAAAATGGGCGAGAAGGCCTTGCCTCTCTATCAGCTGATGAAAAAGAGTGACAAGTTTGTCTGGACACCACAAGCTGATGTGGCATTCAAAGAGCTGAAGACCATGTTGGGTAGCGCTCCCATCCTGGCAAGCCCGCTACCCAAAGAGCCAATGTTGCTCTACATTGCGGCTACCAACCGGGTAGTGAGTGTGGTGATGGTGGTGGAACGAGAAGAGGAAGGAAACACTATGCAGCGGCCAGTGTACTATCTCAGCGAGGTGCTATCCAGCTCCAAGCAGAACTACCCGCACTACCAGAAGATGACATATGGCGTGTACCTGGGTGCCAAGAAGCTGAAGCACTATTTACAAGAGCATCCTATCACGGTGGTGAGTACTGCTCCCATCTCTGAGATCATGGGCAACAAGGATGCTAGTGGCAGAGTATCCAAGTGGGCGATTGAGCTAGCCGCGTACACTCCTATGTACGCGACAAGAGAAGCCATCAAGTCACAAATTCTGGCGGATTTTCTAGTAGATTGCGCTGAGGTGCAGTATGAGCCTCCCTTGCCGGAAACCAACTTCTGGAAGATGCATTTTGATGGCTCCAAAGTGAAGGAAGGATTGGGTGCTGGCGTAGTGCTTACGTCACCCAAACATGATCAACTCAAGTACGTGATGCAGATACATTTCAAAGCATCCAATAATGTGGCCGAGTATGAGGCAGTGGTACACAGTTTGAGAGTAGCCAAGGAGATTGGGGTGCAGCGTATTGTCTGCTACGGCGACTCGGACTTGGTGGTGCAGCAAGTATCCGACACTTGGGACGCTCTATATGCCAATATGGCCTCCTACCGATTTCTGGTGCAAACCATGACTGGGTTCTTTGATGGTTGTGAATTTCATCATATACACCGAGCTGATAATGATGCAGCGGATGCTCTGTCCAAGTTGGGGTCTTCTCGGCAGTTTATCCCACCTGGGATTGCCTTGGAGAATTTGAGAAAGCCATCCATGAAGCCATCTCCCAACTCGGAGTCTATCTTCATCCCATCACTGCCAGGTTCTGAAGCTGTTCATATGGAGATTGACTGGGAGGCTGCCAAACAGAACCCGGGGACTGCCCCTCCTAGCTCGGGGACCGTCGGATTCATCGAGGGGGTCATTTCCGAGTACTCGGGGACTCGGGGCCTCGTCCTCAACTCAGAGCAAGTAATGGTGGCGGATCCTATGGAGGTAGATGAACCCGTGTTCCCCGCTCGGCCCACGCCGCGTTGGGTTGTGCCTATTCTGTCCTTCCTATGGCATGGCACCCTGCCAAGTGACGAGGTGACAGCCCGCCAAATACATAGAAGATCCAAGGGCTACACAATCATCAACAAGGAGTTACACATAAGGAGCCCTACTGGTGTGCTGCAACGCTGTGTTGATCCAGAAGAAGGAGAAGAAATTCTCACGGAGATACATCAAGGAGAATGTGGACATCACGCCTCTTCTTGGGCTCTAGTTAACAAGGCTTTTCAGCACGGTTTCTTCTGGCTCACTGCCCTGAAACAAGCTGAAGACATTGTGAGAAAGTGCAATGGGTGCCAATGATTCGCAACCAAGATCCATATGCCAGCATCTGAGTTGAAGACCATTCCCATCACTTGGCCATTTGCTGTTTGGTGCTTGGACATGGTAGGCCCTTTTAAACCGGCTAGAGGCAACATGACTCACATCTTAGTCATGGTTGATAAGTTCACCAAGTGGATCGAGGTGAAGCCTATTCAGAAGTGTGAAGGAGTCACTGCTGTGAGTTTCCTGAAGGACGTCATTCTGAGATACGGCTACCCGCACAGCATCATCACTGACAATGGCACCAACTTTGCTGAGGGCGCCTTTGCAAGATTCTGCAAGGAGAAGCGCATCCGACTAGATGTTGCATCAGTCGCGCATCCTACTTCCAATGGACAAGTTGAAAGAGCAAATGTCATGGTGCTATCTGGCATAAAGCGAAGGCTGATTGAGCCATTACAGCGAACCTCTGGTTGTTGGCTGGACGAGTTGCCGGCGGTGTTGTGGAGTCTAAGGACTACCCCTAACCAATCAATCGGATACACACCATTCTTCCTGGTATATGGAGCTGAGGCCGTGTTGCCCACTGACCTAGAGCATGACTCACCAAGGGTAACACTCTATACTGAAAAAGAGGCCCGAGATGCTCGAGAAAATGATGTTGACCTGCTAGAAGAAGCAAGAGAGATAACTCTGTCACGTTCCGCCATATATCAGCAAAGCCAGAGGCGTTATCACAGCCGGAAAGTGAACCCACGGGTTTTCCGAGAAGGAGACATGGTCCTTAGGCTCGTGCAACGCACAGACGGGATGCACAAGCTATCACCTCCGTGGGAAGGGCCTTTCATCGTGAGTAAAGCCTTGCACAATGATGCATATTACCTAGTTGACGCACATGCACCCTAGAAGAACAGACCGGATAGAGCAGGAGAGGAATCCAAGCGTCCCTGGAATGTAGCTCTACTCCGCCGTTTTCATTCGTGATCAAAATTTGTATGTATCTATCCAACCGAGTTAAAATTCTAGTCGGCACTCCGAATTCGAACTCGGGGACACTGCCCTTGTCCAAATTTGCTCTGTGTCTTTCTACTCGGTTTTACTTTGTCTACTCAGTTGATTCACTTAGAATTTCATAAGCATATATAGTAATGTGTTTAAACCCAAGAGCCAACTCTTCAACTCTGCTGCTGTCCGCAACCCGGCTTCATGGCAAGCAAGAGAACAAGCCAAAGGTCAATGAGCACACGAAAAACTGCTAAGGAAAAGAAAAGTGCAGCAACCGAGTAGGGTGTTCTTTACCGTTTTCTCTCTTTTCAGCTAATTGGTGGGCAGCGTTACCATGCATTCTTCTAAGTGGCTAAATATTTGAAACTCAAACTTTGAAATCTTGTGACTCGACTAACAAAAAAGCCACAAGTGGCAGGTAAGAGCTAAGACAAAGGGAATGAGTGGATAAAACATGCAACTCGGGGACTTGCATATTAACGCAAACCGACATTAAGCCAGAATTGCGAAGTAATGAACAAAGTAAAAACTGAGTACCTAAAGACATAATTGTATCGATTACATATGCACCCGGCATCCCGGGGATCTGATAAGTGTTTGGAGATAAAGCATGCAGGAGTTACACAGGAGTAGAAGCAGTGTTGTCCGCACCAGTGTTGGTAGGTGCAGCCGACTCGGAGGCGGTAGGTGTGGAAGTTGTTGTGGCCGCGGAGATTGGATCCGTTGCAGAGTTGGGCAGAGGGTAGACGCCGGATGGCACAGCCCCAGTCGCGCCCAACTCAGGAGCTGGCTCCTCAATCACCATCTCGCTGGTGATGGTGGCCTCTTGCACGGTGGGCTGCGGCTGCTCGGCCTCTGTGTTGGTTGCCAACTCGGAGTCCTCCGCAATTCCTTGATGCTCGGTCCTCTTAGTCTCCTTGGCCTCCTCCTGCTCGGATCCCTCCTCTTCGACACCCTCCTCGAACTCGGACAAGTCCTCGTCATCAATGCTACCATCCTCGTCGTCAGCTTCTTCACCGACATCAGTGTCAGGCTCGGTGAGGCCGTCGATGTAGATGCTCGTTTCAGCGTAGGAGGCGATCTCGTAAGCTACCTCTTTCCAGCGAGTGACGCAGTCGGGGTCCTTGGTCCACTTGGAGTCGTTGCGGCGGCTGCTGATCCTATTGAGATCCAGGTTCTCGTACCAAGAGAGAATGGAGTGCAGCACCTCGTCAGCCCCTGCCCGAACTGCAGAGGCACGCCACTTCTTGAGCTCCACCTTGACCTCATCCAAGTGCTCATCTATTCTGCGGAATGTGTCCGGGACATCCTTTCCAGGCCAGAACATAGTGTGCATATTGATAGCCATGGCCACCATGGAGGTGCCCAAGCCCTTAAGGGAGTGCACCTGGGTCTTCAGGTTGGCGAGAAGGTCAGAGATGCTAGATCCATCATCAACGCCGAGACCGACTTCTGCCCTGGCCTTTCTTGCCTTCTCCACAGCAGTTGCACCAGCGGCACGAAGTTCCGGGAAGACATCTAGATCAGCAGGACCTAAGTTGGGTCAGAAACAGAAAACCGGGAAGAAGAAAAACAGAATAGAAGAAGGCAGAGAGAAAAATGACAAGCAAGATGGCGGATAGCGGCAACTTACATTCCATCTCAAGAAAAATTTCCCCCAGCTTCTTCTGCCAGTCGGTCGCATCGGAGATGTGCCTGTCCTGGACGCGGCGCGATTCGCAGATTTGGAGCTCGAGAGCCGAGTTCCTGTCTTTCAGCATCTTGATCTCCATCTCAAGTGCCCGCTTCTCGGCATTGGCTGTCCTCTCAAACTCCTGCTTCTCGTTGACGTGATTGATAGCAGTCTGGAGGGCGTCCTTGAGATCAATTTGGAGTTTTTCAAACTCCGTCCTCTCAGCTGTGCGCTCTTGCTCCAACTCTGCTTCTCGGGCTTGCATCTGTTGCTGTGCTTCAGCAGGGGTGAGGCAATGCAAGTGCTGCTCCCGAAAATTTTTATACTCTTCTGCGAGAAGAACATCATTATCAGAAGGGTAGCCAAGTAAGAAAACACAAATGCAGAGAAGAAAGAGGGAGGCTCACCTTCCAGAGTAGAGATTTTACTCTGGGTAGAGGCAGGGAAAACCTCGCAGTCTCGGTGGCTGTCTACCAGAGCCTTGAGATCGCCTGCAGAGAAGACAACGGTTTAGCAAAAAGCAAAAAACGGGCGTAAGTACAAAACGCACAAACCGAGATGCTAAAAGCTTACCTTCCATTGCAGAGAGCTGGAGAGTGTGGTCCAGGATCCGCTGCTCCATGGCATCCCTGTCCTTCTTGTCGGCCTCCAGAGCGTGGTTCCCATCTCTGGTTTGGAGATGGTTCCGGAGAAGCTGCCGGAAAATCTTTGTCCTCTTCTAGACGCTATCCTGCAGAGACGACGGGAAAAGTGTAAGTTTTTGGAAGATTTGGCCCGAGTAGATTTTAACTCGGTGGAGTCTCGCCTACTCGGCACGAATCTCGGGGACTGGGGAATGGCTAAGATAAGAAGACAAGACAAAGAAGAAATTGGCAACTCGGAAAATTCAAAATGGAGAGAGACACTTACCACGTAGCTTTGCTCGATGTCCTCAATATTCTTGCGCAGGACAAACAGCTTCCCGGCTAAGGTGCTGCAAGGGTTGGCCACGGACATTCCAACAGAGCCATTGTCGGCCTTATTCCAGTCTGTCCAGTAATGGTCGAGCTTGCCCAACTCGGTGCCATCCCAGCAGGTGTTGTCGTGCGCCTTGCTGTCACAGGCCTTCTCGACGTGGCCTACCCGGTCCAAGATGGCTGCGAGGCCCTCTTCGGGAAGCACTTCGTCGTCCTCGCCGCGGGAAGAGAGTTCCTTGATCACCAAGGAGGCTTGCTTTCCCTTGGACTTAGAGAGGCTCGCAGCTTTGCGCTCTTTGAGAGCGGCTAGCCGCTCCTCCTCCTTGAACAGCTGTATTTGGTGGCGCTGCTGCAGGTCCGTCCAGTACTCGGGATACTGGCTCTGCACGCTGGCTCCAGCTCCAGCACTCAGCTTCTCGACATGACCAAAGGTGACCCCGGAGGAAACCGGGTTGGCGCTTGGAGGGGGCGGAGTCCTGTTCTGAGTGAGTGTCAGCTGCGTTCTCTTGACCAGCTTCCCGGACTGCCCCCTTGTGGTTTGGAGGGTGGCATCTGCTGCCCAGTCTGCGAAGCAATGCGTTTTGGTTGCACCCGGGATGGCTCCCCGCCCGACTTTGTGGATTTCCTGGTGTTGGGCGGAGGCACTTGCGTTGAAGAGGGAGGAGGTTGGAGAACTAGTGCAGGTGGTTGTCGAGGTGGTGGCGCCACTTGCTTGGTGGGTGGAGTTGCTTGCGGAGTAGGAGGCACAGGTTGCCGGCTAGTCGGCGCAGCGTCTGGTTGCGCCTAGACTTGGCGTGGTGGTGATGACTCCCAAGTGCAGGAGATCAATTGTAGTACCTTTCGATAAGTATTTGAGTGTCGAACCCACGAGGAGCTGAAGGTAAGCTATCTATTCTCTAAAGCCCTATAACCCTCTTATATGGCTGTTTATGCAAAGCAATAAGTTTGACTAAAAGGAACTAACTAATTAAAAGCAAGTGACGTGGAGTGTGGTTTGTCTAGTAACTAGTGAAGCAAGTTTAAAATTCAAGTAATCCTAAAGCAAGTTTCTAAGCAAGTTTCACAAGTAGCAAGCAGCAAATATCTCAAGTATCTCAAGGGAGCAAGTGTTCTAGCAATAGGTGTTTCGTTCGTGTGGTTGTCACAATTAGTGAAGCACATGTTTTAGTCTTAGTTGTTTCTTCTAGGAAGGAGCCATGAATAGGTATAGTCAAGTAAATGATCTACAACCCCTTATGATGGATCATGTGGCCAAGTAAATGACTGCACAAGATTGATTAAGACATAAAGTCCCACAATAGCCTTACGTTCTAAGGTCCCCTATATATATATCCCCCAATAACTTAACTTTGTGGCTCGGTCTCAGGTTACTGTCACTCCCAAGTCACCACCACTCCATTATGCTACCGGTGATCACCTTACATGCATTCCCCAACATATGCGTGCACTCATATATTGTAGATAAAGACAATCATAGAAGACAACAAACTTGTATGCAACCAATCAACGAACTATTTCACCATTGTCAAGAACAATTCACTACTCAAACATAGACGGGGAGACACAATACATCAAGGGAATATAGTATTGCATCATATATCGTGTTTGCCAAGAGATTACAGTGGAGAGATGGAGCTGATCTTGCTGTAGATGTTGATGATGAACACGCCGGAGGGGGGTGGAGCCCCCCGGGGGTGATCCCGGCGGCGTTTCCCCCCTCCGATCTTCTCCGGCGGTAGCCTTCTGTGTCACATCCCAATTTTGGAATACCTGAAAACACAGTTGTTTTGCTAATTGGTTGACAAATAAAATTTGGTTGTGTTTGTTTGAGTGCAACTAAACAAACTAATTATATAAACTTGCTGAGGATAAATTCTTTCTAAGCTCAATCCCTGTTTTTGAATAGTTTAAGTTTTTGAATAGTTTAAGTTGCCAAAAACCCCTGTTTTCTAGACATCACCTTTTTGAAATTTGAACAAGTTTGTTCTATGAAGTAACTCAAAATGAATTGAATTTTCTACCACACAAGGAACACACCAAATAAGGAACGTGTGCCAAAAATTATCATTTTTGGAAGCTCCTAAGTAGTCTAATAAATTCAATGTCCAATTATGTCAGAATTGAAATTTGAACAACTTTGAACTATCAAGTTTATCCAATTGAGCCAATTTTCACATATGTTGTGCATCTCAACTAATAAGAATTTTGGGAAAAAGGATTTCTAATTATTAGTTGGTTTGCCTAGTGAAAAAAACATTTTTCAGAGAGGGAAAATAGGCAAAAGGATGTCTTTGTAATTGGCCAGGGACTTGTTTGTAATCCTAGTCACCTCTTCTTCTTCTTCCTGTAGCTGCAGTGGGAGGCATGGCTGCCCATGCTCCATGCCTTCGAGTGGAAGGTATCCTAGAGGTTAAAACCCCCCATGTGCACCCTACCTGCCCCCTCTCTCTCTCCCCCTCGAGCTCCTCTCGCTCTCTTCGAATTTTTTTCCAAAACCGAAACCTAGACGAGGACCTCGCCGTCGATTCGGCCGATGGAGAGCTCGCCGGCGATCGCCGTTGGCCTCACCCTCTCTGCATCGTCGTGCTGGTCATGTGGGCAGAAGGAATCGAGGCGGGATGCCTCGAGGAGCCCACGCCGTCTAGGTTCTTCTTCGGGTCCGGCGAACTCCGGCGGGAGATCACCGTCGACTCGAGCCTCCTCCGCCTTTGCTGTGTGTCCCGTGCGTCTAGGATGAGATCGCGCCACTCGCCGTCCCATTTCCCCTCTCCCTAGCTCTCTCGATCATCGCCACGCCGTCCTTCCTTCTCGGCCGCCGCGCGCCGCCGTCGCCGGCCGCTCTCCGGTGGCTCCCTGGAAGCGAGGCTGCGCTCCTTGGGTTGCCCGCGTCGAGGACAGCGTGTGGGCGTTTGCGAATCGCGAAATGGTGGACGGAATCAACGGATTTGGACCTCGCCGGAGTCCTCCCGCCGGCGGGTGACATCGGGGTGACGCCCGCGTAGCCTTGACCGCGCGCGTGGGCAGTCAAACCCGCGGGTGGGCCGCGCCTGCCTACGTGGCTGCCACCGTGGCTGCCTGGCCCGCTGGTTAGCATCAGCGGCTGGATCTGCCCGCGGTGAAAAATGTTCTGGCCGGCCCAATAGTGGATCTAGCCCATCCATAGTTCATTTTCCATTTAAATGTTTCCAGAAAATGTGCATGTTTACTTTTGGCCTTAAAAACCAACCAAAAAGGTGAATTTGACCAAGACAAAATTCACAGTGGTAAAGCAACTAAATATAAACCATCTCCAATTTGTAGATCTACTTTTGGATGAATATTTTAGACATGAAATTTTTTTTGGAAACAGGTACCAGAAACAGAAAAATGAGCACCGTTTTAAATCCACAACTCAGAATGAGGTGTATCCAATTGCATTGGAAATCCCTCGAAATTTCCTAACAGGAGCAATTATACTTGCTTCCAAATTCCTAATATTTTTGAAATGTCATGCAATTTGGTAAAACACCAGAAGGCACTTTGGTGATTTTTATAAAATCATTAAAGATGAATTTTGATACAAACTCAATTGGATGGTCTTGTATATGTTTAGGGCTATCCAAACCTATCTGGGTTTAATTTTTAGAGCATCATAGAAAATTTGGTGGACAGATCTTTAATTTGTATGTTTCTGCCATTTGGGCACTTTAGGTAATTAATTTGTGTGAATATATTTTTGTGTTGCAATATTGTTTTCTAGCATGTACAAGTTGTGTGAACTTGTTTTCTAAGGTTTACTTAGCTATTTTAGCATGTTAGATTGTGTGGACTTGAGTTGAGAAGAAATAGGATTTATGTTAGTAGCATATGTTTTATCTCTAGTTTATACTTGCATAGAGTTTTTGAGTGATGAATTTATGTGCAAGAACTTGGATTGTTGTGATTGAGAGATTGGATCCAGTACCATGTTGGTACTGATATTTTGTTGGTATCACCTCTGCTAGCTTGAATTTGAGTTGGTAGAAAAGCATGAGTAGTTTTGTCATGGCTATGAAAATGTTATGGAAAAATTCTCTCATGTGTAGAATTTTTGGCATAAAAAATTGTGGTTGTATAGCCACATATTTTTGTGTTGTGTTAATAGGACCAGTAGCATTTTGATGATGTTTTTATGAGTACTTGACCCCTGAAGTTTTCACTTGTGTGAGAATAATAGCATGAGTAGCATTACCTTGCTTATTTTTAGCACCCTATTATTTTCTGCTAGTATGGTTATTGCACTAGGTGCTAGTTTAGTATTTTGTTAATTTTTAGCAAGTATGACCAGAGGACTTGTGACCTCTTAATGCTTTGTTATGCTAGTGGAACACCCACTGGTGTCATTGCATTTTTGGTGGAAACATTATTTCCCCCACACTAGATGTGTTTCTTTTATATAGTTCTCTAACAAATGAGTGCCTAGTATTTTTGCCTTGGGATTTTTAGTGCTAAATGAAAATGTGTATGCTTCTGTTTGTAAGTGGTTGTAATCATGTGTGGCTTGCTAGGAAAAATCCATCTTTGGAGTGTTGATTGATTCCTCTAGTAATGCCCTTTTTATTACCACTAGTATGTAGGAGTTGCCCTGCAAATCAATGCCTTGTTTTATTAAATGGGATATTTTTGTTATAGCAAGTATAGATGTTTTTCACTCCTGTTTTTATGACATGGACCCTCTGGATGTATTTAAACTACTTGATTGAAATGCATCCATTGATTCTTCATGTTTGAGTAGTACTAGTTCCCTAGCATTTTTGTATTGAATTTTTCCTGCCAACTTGTGTTTGGTAGATATTTGTGTATCCTAGCATGAGGACATGTTTTCATTTCCCATTATGATAAAATGGTTCCTTGTTTGCATTTTAGTACTTTACTTATTATGCATGCTTGCATAGAAAACCCTTAGTAGAAACATGTCTATAGGATTCCTCCTTTTTAGTCATTGTTTCTATTGTTCTCACTATGAGAATTGTGTGTTTTGTGATGAGTCTATTGCCTTGTTGCACTTGTGTAGGCTCACTGATTTGTAAAAGTAACTTTTGCAAATCATGTGTTCTATTTATTCTTGATGTGAATTTAGGCTTAGTATAATAGCTACCTTTTTATTTTTGGTGGTTTGGTTGATAGATCCATTGCCATGATTATTATTGTGCATGTTTTGTATACTATTAGTAGCCTCACCCAGGTGAAACTAAGTGTATTTTGGGTTTCTAAATATCTTGGTATGAGAGTGGCACACCCACTGAATCCATGATATTGAGGTTGTGAGATATATTCCTCCAACCTTAAGTTGTCTTATTAAATGGCATTTCTGCCAAGTGTGTTTGTTTGATTGTTTGACTCAATTAATAATTGGGTGATTGGTTATTATTAGTTTCCTTGTTGTATGTATTGTTATGCATTGTTGCTTTCCTTGATTGGTTCTGAATGTGTGTCCGTTATTCTTTTTATGACGTTAGAAAACGAAGAGGAAGGAAGTGTCGTGAAGCTCTGTCTCAAGTTCCAGTCACTCCAAAACCAGGGACACAAGGAGTTACCAGGCAAGCCATCTTGATTGCTTGCTGATATTTACACTTATCATTATCTATCATGCATGTTTTACTTCTGAAAAGTTTTACAAAACTTTGTTTTCCAAAGAATATTTTTGAGTGAATACTATTACTACTATTATGCCAGTAGTTAAACTTGGTAATACCAAGCCCATAAGCCACCATATGGTATTTATTACCATCAAATACACTAGTCCCTAAGTGGACACCCTAAAATTGTGATTTTACAAAACAAAGGCTTTACAGAAAAACCCGGAGAAAAGGCGGATCCTTATTCTCCGGAGGAATGTGGAAGTGGTCATTTTTGAGAAATTGGTGTTTTCAAAAATGACACATAACCTAGTCTTCGCCGGACAACCTTTACCGTACTGCCACCCTACCCCAACATGGGCACGGGGCTTAACTTGAAGTTTGTTCTTATTAGTGTGTGCTATCTCACTTGCTATAAGGGGCATCGTACCCTCGAACCGAATGTCGTCAAAACTCCCAATGTTGAGGCATATAAAGTGTGGGATTAATTTTCCCTCCGGATGCATTCATTGAGGCTCCCAGCTAGGCAGAGTGTGACTTGGTGCCGGGGAGAACAAACTCAATCGAGAGATAGACATATTCTAGCTTGAACATAGTGGATGGTTATGATCAGATACCTGATGTCTACATACTGTTGTTACAGTCCGTGGTTGTTCGCGGTAGGTGTACTGGATCTGGTGGATATGTACACCTCTGCAGAGTACAACTTTTTCGAAGAAGCCGCGTCCTCGGATATGGACAGTTGAATGGCCATGTAGCTAGCATTGTGTCAATGTTTTCAAAAGAGGAAGTTTTTGAAAGGGAATTTTTGAAAGGAAGTGTTGAACTTGTGAAGTTCGGAAAGGAAGGAAAACTTATACCGTGGAGGTATCATCGATGATGAAAAGCCAGATGTTGTTATACAAAACAAAATGTTTTGCAAATAAAACCTTCTCTACTCTAAGCAAGAATTCTGGAAATTGATTCCAAGAAGTTTTGCAAAGAGAAAATATTCTTTAACAAAGCTTTACAAATCCTCTTGTACATGTGATATCTACAAGAGAAATAAAACTATATTATTTTCTTCTGAAGTATCTTCTTCAACGAAGATACAGATTAATCTGACTGCAACTGTGGTGTCATCATATATGAACACCATTGATAGTGAACCCTATTTATAGCCTACCTATTCCACCATATAAGCATACTTGCATGTTGGTAAGTGACATGATGGATGTCTTGCTGAGTACATTCAAACGTACTCATTATGGTTTCGCCCCTGGTATCTACTTGCCAGACTTTGAGAAGGAGCCTCCGAAGGAGATCTATGAAGAGAAGTACGGAGCTGACGGCTTTGCGAACTAGGATCGTCTCCGGGTCAGCAGCCTGTAGGTTAAGGCGTGACTTGGGCTCATCTACGTTCTGTTTTAATTGTCTTCCGCTGTGTTTGATAAGTTGCCTGCCCTATGTGGCAGTTGTGTTAAACTTGATCATGTGATCATTTGTGTAATACCTTTATGTATTCGTGTAATGGATGATGTATTTCTGTATGCCAACTTTGTATGTTGTTCACGACTGATCTTTCTGGGATCGTGAATGTATGCATACGGAGGGTTTCAGACTGCCGGTCTGGGGTCCTTACAGAGTTGGTATCAGAGCCATCCTGACCTTAGGAGACCTTAGTTAGCATGGACGTCAGATAGGGAAGAAAAGTATTTTTGAGTAAAAACCTATTTACTATCTAAATTATTTTTATCCAAGGGAGTTTTAGTATATTTTCCCTCCTTCTTATATTTTCAAAAGATTCAAAAGGCATATCTCTCTCGGTTAAGAGTTTATTTCTTACTTTTTTGCAACTGCTCCGCTCTGTTTTTGAAACATCTCTCGCTTTTGAAGTTTTCTGTTCAGAAAATAGTTGGGGTTTCAAAAACAAATTGTTGCATAGTCTTACCTCTCTCAGTTAAAAGTTTTATCAAAACTTTACTTCTATTATCTTGTTTCCATCCAAAAACTTGTATACTTGCCGATGTCCCGAGAAGACCAAAATAATTGCCTAGCTCTACAGTGATGATGGTCAGAAGTAGATATAGTTCTTCAACCACTTCTAGGATTTTGGATCAGTCTAGTTTGGAGTAATTTAGCGATGACCCCATGAGTCGCCTCCCCAGACGTAGCTCCAATGGAGTCTTGCTTGTGTGTTATGGCTTGCATATGTGTGTCCGTAAGACTTTGTGCTATTGTGTGGTGTAGAATTTGGTTCATCTAGGCTTCTATATGTTTGTGGGGTGCTCAAAATTTGCAGATTTGTGATTGCCCCACTCTTGTTTTTGAATCACCTCTTGTTAAGATTTTGCAAGCAAAAATGTTTGTATAATATTCAAAAACAAGAATTTGTTGCTTAGACTTATACTTGTTTTCGCTTCATAATGCCACCCGTCGTGAACCACCACCATCTCCCACAATCAATGAAAGCACCATTGGGATTAATAATGGAGGACCATCAAGCCACACGAGCTGATAGCGTTGCTACCAATGCTGCACTCCAACAGATAAAGCTCCAACAACGACAACCCTCAAAGAAGAAAAGGCGTGAATGCACCAACCACTACTGACCAAAACCTCTATGTTTGTCTGTTTGCAAAAGACTCGTTTTGCCCTGTTGGCTAAACGTTGCACCTTTTTATGTCCCCTTTTAAAAGACCAAACTAGAGAGACCCCCTTTTAAAAGTTATATACCTCCCTCCTCTGGAGAAAGGTGCAAAAGAAGTCTTCACATGCCATGATGCGAAACCCCCTCAAAAGCCAATCCGAAGAGCACGATTCAATATTCGACGTAAGATGACGCTAGTCGTATCTTGTTGGACAAACATGATTAAATAGAAAGCTATCAAGACTAACGTGCTTTGCCTAATCTTAGGTTGACACCTAACCAAAGCATGCGAACTACTGACAACTCTTTCTAAAACAAGGAATTAAGTGACTTAGGACACATTTTAATCTAGTTGGTAAAAAGGAGAAGTCACGAGAAAATAAGATGATGACCTATTCATTTACTAGTCAATAGGATATCGGGTGTATCTACTTTAGAAACCAAATCTTAGTAGACGTTGTAGGTACTATGAAATTCGGGGTTTAGAAATTAAGTGAACGATGGAATGGTTATGATAGATCTAGAAAACAACAGTTTTCCTGTTTTCTTGCTTCCTAACTTATATGGAGTTGTTAGGACTTGTTATTATGTTGTTTTCTTACAATAAATCTACCCTAGAAAGTGTGTGCATGATTGGAAACTCGAATAAAAATGAAATAGCATTTGTTACCTTCTAGTTTATTATTTAGAAGTATTGTGAGAGCTAGATCTGTGTATATTTTCTTAGTAGATTTTGTGCTATGTTTTCTTTGAGTCCAGTACCATTTAGGTACTGCTATTTTGATGCTTGTGCCTCTGTTAGCTTGCATGTCTCTTAATAGTAAAGCATGTGTAAGCATTGCTATCAATATGCACTAGTATTGTTTCACTAGATTAAATAGCCTTATATTTTTATCTTGTATGCAAAGTTTTTCATGAGTAACCAGAGGCTTAGTGCCTATTTTTCCTTGGTATTAGTAGGCCATAGCCCACTGGTCCCATTGCATTTTGGCTTGAGGATGAAAATCCCCAACCATACACATGTGTGAAAATAGCATGTTTCACGATGTGATTGATTTCTATTTTCCACCATGTAAAATATAATTGTTTGTTTTCACCTATGCAAGTGAGAAGTTTATTTCTTATTAGTAAATGCTAGTATGTTTAGGTGTGATCCTTTTTTTTAGCATAATATTCCTTAGGGGTATCATGTTAAGAAATGTTTCACTATCGTGTGCTAAAATTAAATTGTTCGCAAATAAAATAAATTCCTCTTGATTGGTAGATTGTTTGTGAATAATTTTAAATTGAGTGTATGGATTTTTGAAAAGGTTTAGGTAAATTTTCATTAATGGCATAGCTACTGGTTGTGTGAGTTATACCTTGCTTGTTTGCTAGTAATTGGTCAAAGAAAACAGAAATTGCTAGAAGAAATTTCTGCATGCTTAATGGTTGATTCATCGAATTACTTTGGTGTTTGCGCTTACGAACATGAGTAAGTTTTGTGTACTGTTATTAGGTACATTTATGTTCATGTCTTTCTTGTTTAGATATAAACATCATGATAGCATTGTTTGCTTCTCTAGGGTGAAACTAGTTTCACCACTAGAAAATAGTGATTTTTGCTCTAGTATTACCCTCTTTTTATTTTATGAGTATATGTGTTGATATAGCATGTTTAGGAAGTTATTACTTCTGTTATCATGCCATGAATTATTTAGTTGCATGTTCTATGGTTATAGGATATGATTATCTCTTATAGCATGCTGGTGTAGATTTTTCATACTAGTGTGTTATTTGTGCAGTCCTGTTTTTTTATGCCTGTGTAATAGGAGTCTTATCTTGTGTGAAGATGGTGTTTTAGAGTATCTTTATGATTGTATTGATTGGTTTTTAGCTACTGGTTGTTTGCTAATTGTTCATAATTGATGGATTCCAAAACCTCTAGTAAACAATAACCTAGTGAATAAATAGTCTATTCATCTGTGGTGTTGTTTGCTTGCTTATTGGATTTTGTTTAAATGTTTTACCTTAGCATGAGTTTATACTTGTGTTATGATTGTGCTTAAGAGTATCTTATGAAACTAAAACATCCAACTAAAATCATGAACCTATTAAGTGATAGTTGCTTGTGGGGAGTAACACCCACTGCCGTGGGTATTGTTCTGTGTGTTTGTTTTACCTTAGCAACCTAACCTTTGCACCCACAAGCTATATTTTTAGCTTCTTATATACCTTATTATTAGAGTGGTACACCACTCTGTATGTGTTATGTAAGATGTGGGACATAGCTAGGAACTCATGTAATAATTGACGGTACGTTTCCAGGTAGTTCTGCACTAACCTTAATTTTGTTGGTTTCTAAATCGTCCAAAACCCAAGGTGAGGAGACCCTGGTCAGGTCTCGTCAAACTAAGAAACAAAAGTTTTGGACCTAAAACAGTACTGGTGTAATTTTTAAAGTGAATTTGCTAATTTAGGGGAGTACCCCGCCTCCCAAGAAAAATCAAAGGGGGGAAGCACCGGCACTCCAACGCTACCAACCACCGAGCGATTGTAGTTGAAGTTAGAAGTTTCTAACATTGGGTTTGTTGGCCCTCTCTTAGTCCTCGCTTGCGAATCTCGGGGACGAGATTCTTTTTAAGGGGGGAAGACCTGTCACATCCCAATTTTGGAATACCTGAAAACACAGTTGTTTTGCTAATTGCTTGACAAATAAAATTTGGTTGTGTTTGTTTGAGTGCAACTAAACAAACTAATTATATAAACTTGCTGAGGATAAATTCTTTCTAAGCTCAATCCACTCAAACCTTGGAAGCATATTATCATGTTTCCAAAAACCTCAAGTTTATTAATACATGGCTAAGAAATTGAAAACAAACTTAAAAAGATAGCAAAGCAGTAAACTAAAAATATTCAACATATTATTCAATGACCTTGGCAATATTTTCTAGAGTAAATATTGATCAAAGAGTTTTCCAAAACTATCTTATGAATCCCATACTTGTTGAATATTATTCCAAGGCCTAAATTAAGAAAGAGGAAACACTTAATAATTTTCCCTAAAAGATTATTAGGAAAAAGAGGCATTCTTAGATTTTTTTTGAAACGGAAAACCCAGCCTCTGCATCCAGTGGATGCACACAGCTTATTTATTAAATATTAAATCATCCAGAAACCAACATCCATCCAACAATACAAACTCAAACAAACTGCGGTGTGGCTACACCAAAATCTTATCAAATGTTTTTCCAACCTTGCAAGCCTAAAAAAAAGTATTGGAGAGCATTGACTTGCTATCTCTAGTCACATAAATATTTTGGCAAAGCATTGTTAAAGAAAAGCCAAGTGCCTTATTAAATTGAATTTCCAATATTTGCAGAAACAGAAAACTCAAACAAGTTACTATTGGAAACTTTCTTCAAATGATCTGAAATTTATACCAGTGCTTCCTTATATCAAATAAGGAACACACACAAGAGGAGACCAAAAATTGAATCCATTAAACTCCTGAAAACATGATTTTTCTCCACAGCAACATTTGGAATTTTGAAAATGTTTGTTCTACAAACTTTTTCAAAATTCCATGAAATAAATACCACATTCTCTACATATCAAATAAGGATGAAAACCAAAAGGGCACAAGTTTTTCAATAGTTTAAGTTGCCAAAAACCCCTGTTTTCTAGACAGCACCTTTTTGAAATTTGAACAAGTTTGTTCTATGAAGTAACTCAAAATAACTTGAATTTGCTACCACACAAGGAACACACCAAATAAGGAATGTGTGCCAAAACTTATCATTTTTGGAAGCTCCTAAGTAGTCTAATAAATTCAATGTCCAATTATGTCAGAATTGAAATTTGAACAACTTTGAACTATCAAGTTTATCCAATTGAGACAATTTTATCATATGTTGTGCATCTCAACTAATAAGAATTTTGGGCAAAAGAATTTTGGCTGCCCATGCTCCATGCCTTCAAGTGGAAGGTATCCTAGAGGTTAAAACCCCCCCATGTGCACCCTACCTGCCCCCCCTCTCTCTCCCCCTCGAGCTCATCTCTCTCTTTTCGAATTTTTTTCCAAAAGCGAAACCTAGCCGAGGACCTCGCCGTCGATTCGGCCGATGGAGAGCTCGCCGGCGGTCGCCGTTGGCCTCACCCTCTTCGCCTCGTCGTGCTGGTCGTGTGGGCAGAAGGAATCGAGGCGGGATGCCTCGAGGAGCCCGCGCCGTCCAGGTTCTTCTTCGGGTCCGGCAAACTCCGGCGGGAGATCACCGTCGACTCGAGCCTCCTCCGCCTTCGCCGTGTGTCCCCGCGCGTCTAGGGTGAGATCACGCCACTCGTCGTCCCTTTTCCCCTCTCCCTAGCTCTCTCGATCATCGCCGCGCCGTCCTTCCTTCTCGGCCGCCGCGCGCCGCCGTCGCCGGTCGCTCTCCGGTGGCTCCCTGGAAGCGAGGCTGGGCTCGTTGGGTTGCCCGCGTCGAGGACAGCGTGTGGGCGTTTGCGAATCGCGAAATGGTGGACGGAATCAACGGATTTGGACCTCGCCGGAGTCCTCCCGCCGGCGGGTGACGTCGGGGTGACGCCCACGTCGCCTTGACCGCGCACGTGGGCAGTCAAACCCGCGGGTGGGCCGCGCCTGCCTGCGTGGCTGCCACCGTGGCTGCCTGGTTCGCTGGTCAGCGTCAGCGGCTGGATCTGCCCGCGGTGAAAAATGTTCTGGCCGGCCCAATAGTGGATCTAGCCCATCCATAGTTCATTTTCCATTTAAATGTTTCCAGAAAATGTGCATGTTTACTTTTGGCCTTAAAAACCAACCAAAAAGGTGAATTTGACCAAGACAAAATTCATAGTGGTAAAACAACTCAATCTAAACCATCTCCAATTTGTAGATATACTTTTTGATGAATATTTTAGACATGAAAAATGTTTTGGCAACAGGTACCAGAAACAGCAAAATGAGCACCATTTTAAATCCACAACTCAGAATGAGGTGTATCCAACAGGAGCAATTAACCTTGCTTCCAAATTCCTAATATTTTTTAAATGGCATGCAATTTGGTAAAACACCAGAGAGCACTTTGGTGATTTTTATAAAATCATTAAAGATGAATTTTGATGGAAACTCAATTGGATGGTCTTGTATATATTTAGGTCTATCCAAAACTAGCTGGGTTTAATTTTTAAAGCATCATAGAAAATTTGTTGGACAGATCTTTAATTTGCATG
Organism: Alopecurus myosuroides; assembly: GCA_028641055.1. Lineage (NCBI taxonomy): Eukaryota > Viridiplantae > Streptophyta > Magnoliopsida > Poales > Poaceae > Alopecurus > Alopecurus myosuroides. The sequence goes on from CM054061.1 coordinate 293,777,030, forward strand.
TTTCTGCCATTTTGGCACTTTAGGTAATTGATTTGTGTGAATATATTTTTGTGTTGCAATATTGTTTTCTAGCATGTACAAGTTGTGTGAACTTGTTCTCTAAGGTTTACTTAGCTATTTTAGCATGTTAGGTTGTGTGGACTTGAGTTGAGAAGAAATAGGATTTATGTTAGTAGCATATGTTTTATCTCTAGTTTATACTCGCATAGAGTTTTTGTGTGATGAATTTATGTGCAAGCACTTGGATTGTTGTGATTGAGACATTGGATCCAGTACCATGTTGGTACTGATATTTTGTTGGTATGACCTCTTCTAGCTTGCATTTGAGTTGGTAGAAAATCATGAGCAGTTTTGTCATGGCTATGAAAATGTTATGGAAAAATTCTCTCATGTGTAGAATCTTCTCCGGCGGCAGCCTTCTGTCTCTCTGTTTCGTGGTTTCGTCTCTCGACGCCGCCTCTCTCTCGAAAAGGCCAGGGGACCCTTTATATAGTCGTTTTTAGGTCACGAGACACTCGGGAGAAGAAAGATCGACGGCATCGGAGCCACGAGGGCAAAAAGGGGGGCCAACACGCGACCAAGGAATCTGGCCGCGTGGAGGGTCCTATTTTCCACCTGGTTGGCCTTTTGGCCCTCTCCATTGGCCCATGGTCTTCGTCTCAAAAATTCTGAACCGTGCTTTTTGGCCTTGCCCTTTTTGGAGTCCCGAAGCTCCCGAAAAGTCTGAAACACTAAAAAGTACGTTTTTTTTGGAAAACAGGGTTAGAACCAAAAGAAGGGGGATTGTTCAGAAAATCCCCCAAATCATTATAAAACATGAATATAAGTTGCTAATATGTAGGAAAAACAAGTAATAACATGCAAAGTTCATGTATGCATTTTACATGCATCAACATCCCCAAGCTTAACCCATACTCGTCCTCGAGTATGAAGGTGATAAAACTAACATGGACTTTTCATTTTAAAACAATCATGGAATATCAAAGAAGATTATTCATGCTACATATAATCAAATGATTCATAATGTAGATGAGTAGAAACATACAGTTCATGTTATAAGAAATATCAAATATGCAAGCAAAGATGCTTCATGAAAGTTCACAAAGTGTATAATGAAATAAAAGCACTATGGACCAAATGCATACACAAAATGAAAAATAAAATCCTATATTGGTCAAAGAATAGCATAATGGAAAATAGAAAATATGGTGGACACTTTGGAGAAAATTGAGTAGAGGTAAAACATGATCAAGTCTTATTTAGCCTCTAAATTATTCAACTAAAATTACTAATTGAAATGTGACATCCATTGGTCTAAGACTCTCATTGCCCCTTTATCACTAGCATCTTAAATTGTGAATGTTGAAGTAATGTGATTGACAAGGTGTTGGTTGAATGCCTCATGCCCCGTGAGTGTGAAAACCTACTCCATGATTACTCAACTTAAGATTCCTAATAAGCTTTCTACAATCATAATAAGTATTGATGACATCATAGAGAACCGCAAAGAGGTACCTCTTACCCCATGACATGGAAACCAGCCCATGTCACAATGACAAGATGAACAAACGGAGTAGACTCATCATCCTTTTTTATTTCATTCACTATATGCATAGCTTCTTATTTTATTGTAGGATGTGTTTGTAGAGTCCACTCTAGCTGTAAGTAAATTTCCACCATGATCCAGCATGGCTTGGGTTAGCGGCCCAATGCGTTTCTCTAGTCATAATTACACTTACTCATCAAAACTTACTATTCCTCTATTTCATTTCGGCATGGCAGGAGTCCAAAAACAAAAGTACATGATATCAACCAAATGTAATTTTTTGTGCAATGTTGAAAGCTTTCCAGTGATACACGTTTATAGCTAGCTCCCAACCAAACACTTCTCAAACGCAAAACTTTTAGCTCCCGTTATTGGGTCATGTTTATTAAGTGCAATGAAAAGTAAATGTGTGCATTCAAAAGTTCGTGAGAGTCCTCTCCCAAATTCATCTCATGACAATTAATAAAGTGAATATATTAATTTAGAACATAAATAACACTATAACATGGTGAACATACTCGGAATAGCTCTGAAGCTAATAGGTAGATATGGTGGACTCACTGGAAATACTTGGCTAAAGGGTGTTGGAAACAAGTTTATACTTGTTGGAATTTTTACTTTTTTGGCTAGCAAGAGGGAGATGGTTGACCAGCTACTATGCATGCATATGTCCGTAGAACTAATCATTTCATGACAAACTAAATAAACCAGCAATTAACATCAATGACATGAATAAGAGATAACTCAAGACAGCATTATTGCAAATTTCTACACATAAAAAGCCTATAAATCATGCAAACATATGTAGCTCTTCAAATAAACCATGGCATCCCTATTCCAAGTCATAATACTAGAATCCAATAGATTCCAACCCCAAACTCCAGTAACTCAATCTAATATAAAATGATGGGTGTGGTCTTATCAAAACAAAAATAAAAACAAAAACTAGACGCTTCAAGTCTCTACGATAAATGCTTTGCTTAGAAAAACAGAAAGTAGACGTGTGCTAACCAAAAGAGTGTAGCTCCAGTGGGGTGTTCATCACATGCCCAAGCTTATGTCTTTCACCATTCTTGGATGTCTTGAGGCGCAGCTCCTCTATTCCCTGGGAAAAAACTTCACAAAACATGTTTCTCCCATTCTTTTTCTATGGGGTGAGATTAGCAAGGACAAACAAATCACATGCTTGCTGTGCAAAATTCCAAATCAAATGCTCCAGTAGATAGACAATAAGGTTCATTATGTTGTATTTTCACTCTCTTGCTTGAAATAATCATGGAAATTCGATTCCCAAGCCCAAAGAGTGCATAAAACAAAACAAGGCAGAATCTGTCCAAAAAAGCAACAGCAGAAAAACAAACGTTTTTTCCTAATCTAGACTCGTCAAAAAATCAAGACAATTTTTGTTCTTACAGAGGACGAAAAGTTGCAGAACATACTAAAAAATTAGCTCAATCCGACATACTAATAAAAAACGTAAAATCATACGTTGAGCAGGCTCGTGCTGAAACAGAAATTTCATGCACTAGGATAGCAACTTATAAGTCCAAATGGGTTTTACTTGACTCTTTATTGAAAACTCCAGAATTAAAACAACAAAAACTAATCTCTTGAGACAGCAAGAGGACACTAGGAAAATCCAAAAAAAACAACCAGGTTGCCTCCCGTAAAGCGCTTTCTTTATAGCCATGTAGCTAGGCTTTACTTACTTAACATCATGATGGTTGGAGTGAGGTGGCTCGGCATCCCCAAGCTTGGATTCTTGTACTTATTTGAAACATGTAGGGTGATCCCAGGGGTACATCCCCAAGCTTGATTGGTTGTCCCTCTTGATCTTTGTTCATCTCACTCAACTCTTCCTCCTGAAAAATTCTTCTTACACAAATCTCAACATAAAACTTGATTAGAGGGGTTAGTGCCTCCATAAATAAAATCCACATAGGTACAGCAAAGACACATCATGAGTTGATTCTAAATATTAACTACTGTTACTACAGTTGTGCATTGCTCCTTGATCAAAAGAACCACATAAAACACAAGTAATGAGAGCAATGCAAAATAAAGACATAATCTGCCAAAAACTGAACAGCCCGTAAAGAGTGAATTTTTAGAGGCACTTAAGTTGCTCAAATCAGAAAACTTAAAACTAATGAAATATGTAGTGATAACTAAATACTTCTGTCGTAAATTACCATGTCAAAATTCCACTTCTGTGATTTTAAACATTTTCCGCAGTGAAGTTCAGGAATCTGTTTTCTGGACAGCTAATTACTATTGTTTAATCCTATCTCTCATATAAGATTATTCTTGCCATTTAAGATGAGAAATAAGACAGAAATGTGATGTTACAGTAGTGAACTAATATTTTTATTGTTTTTAGCTTTGGAAAAAGTTTTAATGATAGAGACTTTGCAATGGTTTCATTGGCATGAACAACACATGTTCAAGGTCGACTCCAACTTCTCCATTACTCATCCTTCTCATTTACTTTCCCAAATTCTTTATAAAATGAAAATCTTAAACTGAATGATACATAACAGTAGGTAAAGTCATTTTACATGTTGTAAAGACATAAATGTGTGCTCAAACCGAATAGGAAATTAAAGCATAAGGAACACACCAAAAAATATTAAACAATTTATTTTTAAGTCTAACCCATTTCCTATGCATTGGCATTTTGTAATGAAACAAATAAAATAAGCACATAATAGCAAGCATAGAAAGGTAGATCAAGTGCAACTTCAATACTTTCAGCATAAAGAGGGGAAACTTAATATTGTTGAAATATGTGTAACCATGTTTCCCTCTCTCATAATAATTTTCAGTAGCATCATGAATAGATTCAACAATATGAATATCACATAGAACATTCTTATCATGAGCCACATGCATAAAAGAATCACTACTCTCCACATAAGTAAAATCCTCATTAGTGATAGTGGGAGTTAAACATTCATAATTTTCATTGCAATCATCATATATAGGAGGCATAGTATCATCAAAGTGAATTTTCTCCTCCAAGCTTGGGGAACTAGAAATATCCTGCTCATCAAAAGCAACTTCCCCAAGCTGAAAACTTTCCATAGAATCATCAAGTATATAATTTTTATCCTCAATAGTAGGGGGACTGAAAATATCATATTCATCAAGAGAAACTTCCCCAAGCTCAAGGTTTTCCTTAGCAATAAAGGTGTTCAAAGAATTAGTACTACCACAAATATGATTGTTGTGCAAATAATTTTTCAATTTCTCCTCAAACACTTCATGTCCTAATTCAAGGTAGATATTATACTGTTCTAAAATTGTTTGGTTGTTTTCCATTTTATAATTTTTTTGTGTTTTAGGTTTATATGTTAGTATGCAATGCAAACAAGAATAAAAGCTTAGCACAACACTCCCCGGCAACGGCGCCAGAAAAGTGCTTGATGACTCCCAAGTGCAGGAGATCAATTGTAGTACCTTTCGATAACTATTTGAGTGTCGAACCCACGAGGAGCTGAAGGTAAGCTATCTATTCTCTAAAGCCCTATAACCCTCTTATATGGCTGTTTATGCAAAGCAATAAGTGACAGGGGGATGCTAACCCGGTATGCCAAGCTCTGAGGAAATAACCCGGCCCAAAGGATGGTGTGCAGGATTCGGCTAAGAATAAAGAAGCTTGTGGAGGCCCAAACTTGTGGGCTTAACGGCCCGGGTTATGGGCTATTGTAAAGGAAAGTTATGGTTAGTGCGCCGTGTCCATGTAGGATCCGGAATATGCCCTGCCGAATAAGCTAGGGGGTACGGGTGCTTTATAAACCGACCCCCGGATGTAGTTTAGATAGAGATCTAAGAACCCTAGCAATATCGCGTGATATCGAGCATCCAGTGTAAACCCTAATCGAATTATCGTATCGAGAATAGAGATCCGGCGGCTTCGATTGCCGGCTATCAGATCAAATTGTACCATGTCTTCCCTTGAGCTAAACCCTCTCCCAAACACCTGTGTCGACTTGCCCCAAGATCAGTTACCCCTGGTAACATCTGCCGTGATTATCCCACGACAGTTGGCGCCCACCGTGGGGCCTGCGTCCAAAGGTGTTTACATCACGGGAGAAGCTTGGAAGGGCATGGAGAATCTTGTCATTGGCGAAATCTACATCGACCACGAAGAAGAAAAGATGGTGGACGATTCCGGCTGGGGGCCAGAGTCGGATCACCTCGAGTCCGGATTTATATTGACGATCGGCCGGATCAACATCTTCGTCGGCACGGTACGAACGACTAATTTAAAAGGACAATATCATGTGCATACTACAGGAACTTCTAGCAGGAACAAAGAGACGTCAAAGCAAGCGGCAAATTCGGTTTCATCAGCCGCGCCGGGATATCTTAGATGGGCAGAACAAGAGATAACGTGGAGTAGAAGAGATCATCCGGAAAAAGTGGAGCGTCCAGGAGTCTTGGCGTTGGTAGTTGCTCCACAGGTTAATGGTTACGAGCTGAAGAAGGTCCTGATGGACGGTGGAAGTAGCATCAACATCCTTTATTGGGAGACCTTCTTACGGATGAGTCTCAAAGAGTCCCAGCTGCAGAAAAGTTCGACAATCTTTCACGGGATCGTACCGGGTCACTCGGCGAGCCCTGAGGGAAGGATCACCTTGGAAGTTGCTTTTGGAGAATCGACGGATAATTATCGAGTTGAGTGGCTCACGTTCGAGGTGGTCAAGTTGCGCAGTCCTTACCACGCGCTGTTGGGGAGGCCGGCTTACGCCCAATTCATGGCTAGGCCGTGCTACGTGTATTTGCAGCTGAAAATCCCGGGTCCTAAACGGACCATCACTATACATGGGAACCGGGATATAGCGGCCGAGTGCGACGAAGGAGATTCAGTTATGGCCGAGCAGGCATGCAGGAAGGAAGAGCTCGAATATTACCGGTCTCAAGTAAATCCGGACGATAGAACAGCCTTGAAAAAGCCGAATACTGAGGATGAGAGAGCAAAATTCAAGGCAGCGCAAGACACCAAGAAGATAGATTTTGTCGAAGGGGATTCTACTAAGCAATTTACCATAGGGCCTAACCTGGGAAAAGAGCAGGAGGGAGCGCTCGTGGAGTTCATTCGCTCGAATGCAGATGTGTTTGCCTGGACACCTAGCGACATGCCGGGTATCCCTACAGAATTGGCTGAGCACAGTTTGCATGTGGATCCCAAGTCCAGGCCCGTGAAACAAGGTTTGAGGAAAATGAATGAGGAAAGAAGGAAAGCTATAGGCGAAGAGATCGCTCGGCTATTGGCAGCCGGCTTTATCATGGAAGTATTTCACCCGGATTGGTTGGCTAACCCGGTTCTGGTGATGAAAAAGACCAACGAGTGGAGGATGTGCGTTGACTTCACGAGTCTCAACAAACATTGCCCAAAGGATCCGTTCGCGCTGCCAAGGATAGATCAGATTATAGACGCAGTAGCTGGAAGCGATCTGTTATGCTTCCTGGACGCATATTCCGGGTATCATCAGATTAAGCTCAAAAGGGAGGATTGGGAGAAAACATCATTCATAACCCCTTTTGGGGCCTTTTGTTATAAAACTATGACGTTTGGGTTGAAGAACGCTGGCGCAACTTACCAACGGTGTATTCAAAAGTGCTTTGAGGACCAAATCGGACGTAACGTCCATGCCTATGTGGATGACGTGGTCATCAAGACTAGGAAGGCGGAGACATTCATCGATGATCTAAAGGAGACGTTCAAAAACTTGAGGAGGTACCAGATGAAGCTTAACCCGACGAAGTGCGTGTTTGGAGTTCCAGCTGGGAAATTACTCGGATTCATAGTTTCCGAGAGGGGAATCGAGGCAAACCCGGATAAAATCAAGGCCATCCAGAGTCTGAAAAAACCGGAAAATTTGAAGCATGTTCAAAAGCTCACGGGCTGCGTAGCAGCCTTGAGCCGATTCATATCCAGACTCGGAGAAAAAGCAATACCCTTGTACCGGCTCTTGCGGAAATCAGATAAGTTCGTGTGGGATCAAGAGGCGGACGAGGCATTTGAGGCACTAAAGAAGCAGCTATCTGAAGCACCAGTACTAGCGGCGCCGGGTCCTAAAGAGCCTATGTTACTATATGTGGCAGCTGGCCCCCGAGCCGTCAGCGCGGTAGTCGTTGTGGAACGCCAAGAGGATGGGAAAGGATACCCGGTTCAGAGGCCGGTTTATTACGTCAGCGAGGTATTATCAGAAGCAAAGCAGCGCTATCCACATTGGCAAAAGTTGGTGTTCGGGGTCTTTATGGCCAGCCCATAACAGTCTTTATGGCCAGCCCATAACAGTCTTTATGGTCTTTATCAGAAGCAAAGCAGCGCTATCCGTATTTCCAAGAACATCCCATAACAGTGGTTAGTTCAATACCAATGTCGGATATCATCAGAAACTCGGACGCGACGGGAAGAATAGCCAAATGGGCGATAGAGATGGGGGATTATCATATCAACTACGAACCCAGGTCAGCAATCAAATCTCAAGCTTTAATTGATTTCGTTAACGACTGGACACATACAGGCATGACTACAACGGTTCCAAATTCCGAGTCATGGATCATGCACTTCGACGGATCAAAGCAGTACGAGGGATCAGGAGCTGGGGTGGTGTTAACATCACCCAAAGGAGACAAATTGAGTTACGTGCTACAAATTCACTTCGACTGTTCCAACAACGTGGCCGAGTATGAGGCCCTACTGCATGGCTTAAAGGTAGCCAAAGAAATGAACATCAAGAGGATACGATGCTTCGGAGATTCGGACCTTGTGGTACAGCAGGTGTCAGGAACGTGGGATAGAAAGGACGCAACTATGGCAGCATACCGCAGGGAAGTTGATAGGGTTGCAGGATGTTTTTCCGGGTATGAGGTGGAGCATATAGACAGAAGAAAGAATGAGGCAGCCGACGCCCTCGCTAGACTCGGCTCGCGCAGAGAGCCGGTTCCACCTAACGTTTTCCTGGACGAATTATGGCGACCATCAGTTAAAATCGAGTCAGAGGAGGAATTGGCAAATCAAGACCCGGATTCAGGACTCGTAGCCACTGTACGTACTATTCCCGAGTGGACAGAACCGTTTTTGGCCTACCTATCACGAGGCGAGTTACCACAACAGGAGGTATTAGCAAGGCAAATCTTGAGGCGAGCAAAGGGGTATTCTATCATCAATGGGGAATTGTACAAGAGAAGTGCAGCAGGAGTCTTTTTGCGCTGCGTAGCGCCGGAAGAAGGCAGACAGATTCTCAAGGAAATCCATGAAGGCGACTGCGGACATCATGCGTCCACAAGGTCTCTTGTGGCTAAAGCTTATCGACACGGGTTTTTCTGGCTCACGGCCCTAACGGATGCGGAGCGATTGGTAGCAAGGTGTGACGGATGTCAAAGGTACGCTCGCCAAACCCATGTGCCGGCTATGGAGTTGCGGACTATCCCGTTAACTTGGCCGTTTGCCGTCTGGGGTATGGACATGGTTGGCCCCTTCCATATGTCACCATGCAAGAAGACACATCTTTTGGTGGCCATTGATAAGTTTACCAAGTGGGTTGAGGTTATGCCAGTTACTAATTGCGAAGCAGCTACAGCAGTCAAGTTCCTGAAAAGGATTATCTACCGGTTTGGGTACCCCCACAGCATAATTACCGACAATGGAACCAACATGTCCCTTGGTGAGATGGAGAAGTTTTGTGGCAACAATGGAATCCGGCTCGATGTGGCATCGGTGGCTCATCCCCAGGCCAATGGACAAGTGGAGAGGGCAAACCAAGAATTGCTTCGCGGATTAAAACCACGATTGCGAGTTCCCTGTATCAGGGCCGCTGGTGCATGGGTCGAGGAACTTCCTTCTGTGGTTTGGGGTATCAACACTACACCTAACAGATCCACTCAGATGACACCCTTCTTCATGGTCTATGGTGCGGAAGCAGTGTTACCGAGTGATATTATTCACGATTCGCCTAGAGTATCAGCTTACGTCGAAGTAGAGAACGAAAAAACCCGGCATGACGCCGTAGATATGTTAGAAGAGCAAAGAGAACAAGCCCTGGAAAGATCAGCCATATATCAGCAAGATCTACGGAGGTATCATAGCCGGCGTGTGAAGACCCGGGTATTCCAAGAAGGAGACTTGGTTCTGCGTCTGGTACAGTCAAACGAAGGAAAACACAAATTATCACCACCATGGGAAGGACCATTTATCATAAGCCGGAGCCTACATAACGGATCATATTATTTGATAGATGCAAGGGAAGAGTCGGCTACAGTCAACGACACCGCACACACCACTTCATCTATGCAAGAAAGAGATAGACCATGGAACGTGGCTCAGCTGCGTCCGTATTATACTTAGTAAAGACTATATTGGCAAGTGGAATTGCACGATGTAATAGGCAGCAGGTTTTCTGACGTACTCTTTTCCTATCCAGGGTACCTTTGGGGACTGGACGGGTTTTTAATGAGGCGGCTCGCTGACCTACATTTTTCATATCAAGTAAAGAGATGGCTATCAAGAAAAGAGATGGTTGTTATCAGTTTTTCATATCAAGTAAAGAGGTGGTTATCAAGAAAAGAGATGGTTGTTATCAGGTTATGTATTCTCAGTACGATGCGTATATCTAGGTCTTGGGGGCTGGTCGCTTAAATAGCACAGTTACAAACTCAAAGACCCGGCCATGATGCCTATGAGTTATAAGGGCCGATTACTTGCAAACGAGTACGGCTACAATCTTATAACCGGACAAAGAAGTCCAAATTTCTTGGCTACTCTTACTTAAGCTCGATGTGACTCGCATTAAAGTGGCATGATTTGTTCGCTTACGATGGCAGTTAGTCGTGAAACCCGACGGGGATTGGCTGGCTACGTCTTCGTATTGATGTAACAACATGGTATCCACGCGAAAGCCGGCTTACAGTACAAGACAGTCAAAAGGGTCATCTAAACCACAAGTTATGCAGAGTACAAGGCTGAATAGCTGGAAACTCAATGACTATTAAGCATAACTTCAAAACCGATGTGAAACAACTCATGGATCTTTGTGAAAATAGCAATAAGCATTTTGTTCCCTTTTCAAGATCAAGTGTCCTAGACTCGGCAATCCGGGCCCGGTAGCTTGAAATCTTGAAAAGAACTGGCTTACTTGTATAGTTGCAAAAATCCAAATATCCGAGTCTTGGGGACTTGGGGACTTCGAAGCAAAATCCGCTTGTCAATACCCATGAGACCCGGAAATTGAGTTTTCACAAAAGGAACAATAAATAAAACCAGATATCAAGAACAGATGAGCTTAAACTTAAAAAGGTCGGAACAGGCATCGAGTATATCAAGGCCTTAGCGTGCATTACAAAATACTGGTGAAAAAATATCAAAGGTGTACAGGCGCACCGCCCAAAATATGACTGTTTCAAAAAGTATGTCGACCGACTGACGCTTAAGAAGAGGCATTGGAAACCATATATCACTCGGCGCCCATCTTGGCCTTACCCTTGCCATCATTGGTGGTAGCAGCAGCACCCGGATCGGCGGTGCCAGCCCCTGCAGGGGGCGGAACGACTGATGTTGAGGCAGCAGGAGCAGAGCCGGCTTCAGCTTGTTTCTTGGCAGCCTCCGCCCTTATCGCAGCAGCTTCCTCCTTCCACCGAGCCAGCATGTCATACGGCTCAGGAAGATCCGACTTAATCACTTTATCGGCAGAATCATATGCTGGAACAAGTATGTTAACATCCAGTTCATCAGCAATTATGCTGGCCGGGTAACGGACCTCCTTCTGGACGGCCTGGAAATCCTTTACTGAAAACTTGGATCCGTCAAGCTTGAACTCTGGGAAGCCGCCCATAAGCCTCGCTAACTCGAGCTTGGGGAGATAAGCTTTCGCAAGTGCAAGCCCCCGGGTCACTCCAACCCGGCAAGATGAGCGCTTCCAGTGCCGAATCCACTCGGGAATAGTGGATAGGGCGTCCAACAGCCTCTTCAGATCAACATGTCCTCTACCCGGACACCGCAACTCGTCAAGGATCCATCTGGTTCCGGCACATAGCTGCCGGATAACACTCTTTATGGTTTTCAGCTTGGCAATGTCATCTTCATCCGGCATGGCTTCGTCCGGGCCTGAAGTAAAATGAAGATATAAGTCGGAAAACTTTTGCTGTTTGTCAAAAGGATAAACCCGGAGAAGGAAGCATACCAAGCAAAGAACGATAGGTGTCAGATATTTCGACGGAAAGGCTTGTCAGGTCATCTTCGGCTTGGTGAGCCCTTCTTCGGTACTTCTTCATTAATTGCCTATTCCTCCTGGCTTCAGCCTCGGCTGCTTCACGTAAAGATATCTCCTTTTCAATGAGCTTGGCGGCGTCCGCAAGTTTCTCCTCGTATTGAGTCACGAAAGACTGCATGGATGTTAAAAAAGCATTAGTCAGGTAGAAGAGCACAGTTATCAGTCATTGGTATAATAAAAGTACCGAGCAAGTCATGAATGAACTCACTCGGAACTTGGGGACTGGACAAAGGTACAAGCAATATTAATCGAACTTACCTCGTGTTTGGTTATTAAAGACCCCAAAATGTTTTCCTCGTTAGCCCTTAAGGTGCGCAGAGTTTCCAGCATCTGGGAAAAAGTTAACTCCTCGGAGCGAGTCCCGGAAGAGCCGGCAGCTTGATCATCTGGTAGGGGGGTTCTCCTCGCATTTGGAGTGGAGACCCGGACAGTCTGAGTGTCCGGGTTGGGAGAGCTCATCCTTGTATCCAGAATTTCTATCTCTTCGTCTACTGGTTCCGATAAGGAAGGAGATCCGACGGTTTGGGAAAGTGGATTGTTCAGAGGGCCTTGTTCCCGGTTAGTTGTCGCATCACCACCAGTTGCGGCGTCTGCGTCGTCAGTCGGCTTCTCCACCTGGAGGTTATCCGTTTCTGTGTTTTTCGGGTCACTGACGGTGACTTGAGCGCTGAAGGAAAGATGAAAAAAGGCAGTTATTAATGATGACGGCGGCTTGAATGAAAGTTCGTCAGATGCAAAAAGAAATAATATGGCAAAAACTTACCCGGCATTTACGGTGTAATCCGGTGGGAGCTCGCCACTGGAAGCAGATGAGGTATTCGCAGGAACCACTAGTGGAACCCGGAATTGCCCGGCACGTGGGTGGTTAGGAGAAGGGTGGCGCTGAGGATAGTTGGAAGAACGAGATGGAGGAGCACTGCCACGAGGGACCGAGGGGGCGGAGATGCCCGGGTTAAGTGGATCTTCACCTGGGGAGCTCCGAGTTACTCTGCGCTTGGCTGGGAAGGAATCCTTCAAGCATGACGAATTTGATAATTGATGGTTAAGTCGTCGCATGACGTCAAAGGAGTAAGGTTCAGAGGATAATGAGGAAAAAGGAACCTTGGACACTGTCCCCCTGCCTTTCCTCTTGGCCCCGACTGTTGCTTCTAGGTCAGACTCGGTTCTCTCCGGGTCGTCTTCATTGTTTCCACCCTCGTCCTCTAGCCCTGCGAACCAGGTGTGTATTCATTGGAAAAAATACAGACGAGAGGAAAGTAATGCAAGTAAAAATATGCAGATCCTGAGTGAGTACCTTCACTATCGTCAGCCGCCTCGTCCTCCTCTTCCGGGTCTCTGGAGGGGGGAGTGGTTCAACTCTCCAGAAAGGGTCATCAGCCTGAGGTAAAAAGATAAGACTAAGGCTTAGAAGCAGTATCGAGTTGAAATGTGGAAACAAGCTATGAGCGCCGGGTATTACCGCTGGAGCTGGATTTTCCCGGGTAAACGGGGGTAACCCGGCGATGCCCTTTATCGCCTCCAGTTTCTCCGCCAAGAATCCCTTGATAGTCTTTATAGTATCACCGGTCGCAAAGCTCTTGGTGGAGTAGCGGAGCGCGTCTGTGGTGTGCCCCGAATACTCGCACATCAATTTGGCGCGAACGGAATTAGGTTGGATTCGGAAATCGACCCAAGTTTTTATTAAATTGAGCCCTAGGAGGCCCTGGGCTGAGAGAATGGCTATCTTGGCTAGCGAAGGAAGGATTGCCTCCCTGTCTGAGTCTGATGCGAAGGCATTGAAAGACTCGGAGGGCTTGAGGGGGGTCTCTGAGTAACCCGGCAGCTTCTTTTCGTTGTCGGGGGAGGTATCGTGGCAGTAAAAGAAAGATAGTTGCCAATGTTTAACGTGGGAGTGCAGGTTGAGGGTTGGCATCAAAGAATTCTTACGGCGTTGGATGGATACCCCGCCGCAAGTGAGAAGCGCTCCGTCGCCGCTTTCGCGGCACGGCTTGCACTGGAATAACTCAATGAAAAGAGTCAGACTCGGTGGCGTGCACAAGTACGACTCAGATAGAACAATGAAGTGGGTAATGTTCAACATGGAGTTAGGCCCTATGTCGAACACCCGGAGTCCATAATGATCTAAGACCTCCCTAAAGAAAGGATGACCCGGAGGACGAAATCCTCGGGTCACGTGGTCAACGAAGCAGATTACCTCGTTTTCTTCGGGGGTGGGACGAGTCTCATTACCCGGTACCCTCCAGTGGATGTCTTTTTGAGAAGGGAGGGTTCCTAATTCGGCTAGCTCGTCCAATTTGGCTTTTGTGGTTGTGGAACGCCCCCAGTTGGCGGATATGGTTTGGGTGGTCCTCGCCGGAGCCGGTTGTTTTCCTTGTCGCTTGGGAGCCATGGGGCCAGCCTGCAAAACACAAAGAGAAGAGGCGTGTGAAATAAGACCCGGGAATGCTGAAACATCCGAGTATAAAGGTATCAAGAAGGTACGAAGCTGAGAACTGTCCGGGTATTGAGCACACTTGTGGAAATTGTTGGTCACTTACGTAGGGAAAGGTATTTGGGGATGACGGATGGTTGCCCATATTTATATCGCAAATGAAATAGCTGGAAAAGGAGGGTTTTTCCGGGTGTTAATGCAATAAGCGGAAAATCGAGAAGGAACGGATCTAGATGGAAATGCTTGCGGATGATTTTTAAGTAAAATTGGTAATCAATGATGGTTGGAGGATCATTTGTGACTATAGGGCAGATGATTAAAGGAGTTGGCAAGCCTCGAATCGATCTAATTTGATGCAATCGGACAAATGACTTGCGGGTTGACCTAGATCTGATCTTGGATAAATTGAAAGTTGTGAGGTTAAATTAACTGGTTGCGAGGAGCTTACCGGGGAGATTGGAGTCTAATACGATGGCGACGGGCGGCGTGGCTCGAACGAGAGAAATGGAGGAACAACGGTGACACTTGACGGTGGCGCAAGGCGACTCAAGGGCGGGCGCGGCCGCTGGTGATCTTGCGTTGGTAACAGGTGTGGGCTCCTCACGGTGGTGTTGTGAGGGTGTTGGGAGCAAGGAAGAAGAGGGGAAGTTGTGGCGTGGTGAGGGGCTTAGGGTTGCCCATTAAGTGCTATTTATAAGGCAAGGGTGAGCCTATCCTAACGGCCAGTAGCCGGAAATCGCGGGGTAATGGTTATCAGCGAAGATCTTGCGAAATATGCGTCAAGTATTGGGCGAGGCATTGGGATAGAAGAAGGAAGGGATTTGCCCCGTAATGACGGGACTGATTATCGAGCATGAGATCTTGGCATTTTTGTTGTAGTCCGGACCTGGGAATTTGAACCTAAATGTCTGGAGGCCAAATCCGGGTTATCACATGGCCACCATGGAGTGAGGCCTAGCCAAATATCAAAACATCTTAACCCGGTCTTCATATGCCCGTATGATCGATATCTTTGCAGGGAATAGCAAGCGCTTCAAGGAGATCCGTGAAGCCCAGGCTATTCTGGGGACTACTGACAGGGGGATGCTAACCCGGTATGCCAAGCTCTGAGGAAATAACCCGGCCCAAAGGATGGTGTGCAGGATTCGGCTAAGAATAAAGAAGCTTGTGGAGGCCCAAACTTGTGGGCTTAACGGCCCGGGTTATGGGCTATTGTAAAGGAAAGTTATGGTTAGTGCGCCGTGTCCATGTAGGATCCGGAATATGCCCTGCCGAATAAGCTAGGGGGTACGGGTGCTTTATAAACCGACCCCCGGATGTAGTTTAGATAGAGATCTAAGAACCCTAGCAATATCGCGTGATATCGAGCATCCAGTGTAAACCCTAATCGAATTATCGTATCGAGAATAGAGATCCGGCGGCTTCGATTGCCGGCTATCAGATCAAATTGTACCATGTCTTCCCTTGAGCTAAACCCTCTCCCAAACACCTGTGTTGACTTGCCCCAAGATCAGTTACCCCTGGTAACATCTGCCGTGATTATCCCACGACAATAAGTTTAACTAAAAGGAACTAACTAATTAAAAGCAAGTGACGTGGAGTGTGGTTTGTCTAGTAACTAGTGAAGCAAGTTTAAAATGAAAGTAATCCTAAAGCAAGTTTCTAAGCAAGTTTCACAAGTAGCAAGCAGCAAATATCTCAAGTATCTCAAGGGAGAAAGTGTTCTAGCAATTAGTGAAGCACATGTTTTATTCTTAGTTGTTTCTTCTAGGAAGGAGCCATGAATAGGTATAGTCAAGTAAATGATCTACAACCCCTTATGATGGATCATGTGGCCAAGTAAATGACTGCACAAGATTGATTAAGACATAAAGTCCCACCATAGCCTTACGTTCTAAGGTCCCCTATATATATATCCCCCAATAACTTAACTTTGTGGCTCAGTCTCAGGTTACTGTCACTCCCAAGTCACCACCATTCCATTATGCTACCGGTGATCACCTTACATGCATTCCCCAACATATGCGTGCACTCATATATTGTACATAAAGACAATCATAGAAGATAACAAACTTGTATGCAACCAATCAACGAACTATTTCACCATTGCCAAGAACAATTCACTACTCAAACATAGATGGGGAGACACAATACATCAAGGGAATATAGTATTGCATCATACACCGTGTTTGCCAAGAGATTACAGTGGAGAGATGGAGCTGATCTTGCTGTAGATGTTGATGATGAACACGCCGGAGGGGGGTGGAGCCCTCCGGGGGTGATCCCTGCGGTGTTTCCCCCCTCCGATCTTCTCCGGCGGCAGCCTTTTGTCTCTCTGTTTTGTGGTTTCGTCTCTCGGCGCCGCCTCTCTCTCGAAAAGGCCAGGGGACCCTTTATATAGTCGTTTTTAGGTCACGAGACACTCGGGAGAAGAAAGATCGACGGCATCGGAGCCACGGGGGCAAAAAGGGGGCCCCACACGCGGCCAAGGAATCTGGCCGCGTGGAGGGTCCTCTTTTCCACCTGGTTAGCCTTTTGTCCCTCTACTTTGGCCCATGGTCTTCGTCTCGAAAATTCTGAACTGTGCTCTTTGGCTTTGCCCTTTTTGGAGTCCCGAAGCTCCCGGAAAGTCTGAAACACTAAAAAGTACGTTTTCTGGAAAAACGGGGTTAGAACCAAAAGAAAGGGGATTGTTCAGAAAATCCCCCAAATCATTATAAAACATGAATATAAGTTGTTATTATGTAGAAAAAACAAGTAATAACATGCAAAGTTCATGTATGCATTTTACATGCATCAGGTGGCTCCACCACGGAGATCTCCACCCGCTGCTCGGCAGCGGGGTTAGGCCTTTCGGCAGTATTATCTTCCACCTGCTGCTCGGGAGCAGGGTCATGTTGCTCTGCGATATTGTCTCCAGCCTGCTGTTCTGCAGCGGGCTTAGGACGCTCCAGGGCAGCGTTGTCTTGCTGCTGCGCATCATGTTGCTGCTCGGAAGCGCGTTCAGTGTCCTCCTCGGCTGATGCAGCCAGAGGAGTTGGCGGCCTCTCGGAGGGGTTGGTGGTCTACGCGTCTGGCTGCGCGACAGGTTGCCTAGCAGGCTGCGGCTGCTCCAAGCCGAGATTTGCTTCACTCTCTGCGCCAGTGTTCTCGACGTCAGAGTCTTGTACTTCAATAACTGGGGAGGGCGCACGCGCCCTTTCCCGTGCCTGCTCGCGTCGCGACCCCGGACCCAGAGGTATACATACTGTTATGTGCTCCTAGCCATGGACTCACAAGGGCTTCAGGGTTACCAGCCCCGGCCGCAACAAACAACGGCAGGCAGACCGGATTCATCGGCACGTAGTCCGGATCCCCGGTCTACTACTCCTTGTATCCATGCTAGTCATAACCAACTATGCATACCCAAGCGTCCACGAATCAAATGAAACTGAAGGAAACGGGACCAAAGCTATACAGAGATGCTATGTGTCCAGAAAGTGCAACAACAATCGAGGGTTACTGGGGTTACCTCGCCCCATGCCGATCACATCGACAGGCGGGCTCGGACATGGATCATCGGCTCCACAACCCCTCGACTGCGACAACTATGCAGGCATAGCCAAAACTGTATAACGATGAGCTCGAAACCAACAACCGATCAAAGCAGTACTCTAAACATGAAGCTGTATTAAACAGGTGTTACTAGAGTATAGCTTACAAGCAGAGGTCACACGACCCAACATTACATCAGACAACGGAAGGCAAATTATGTTGCTAATCAACAAGAACCAAAAAGGCCTAAGAGGCCGCAACATAAGGCGACGTACCAGCCCATAGATTCCAGGCTGCTACCTGGGAACCCTGAACTACTCGTCGATGTCCATGTTGAACCACCACTGAAGTGACGAACTCCACCTGAACCAAAATTAAGCAAACCTGAGTACGGGAGGTACTCAACAAGACTTAGTTAACCTATTATATATCTGCTGGTTTCCTAAAGGGTTTTATGAAGGTTGATTTGCGTAAAGCAATCTTTATTTTTCCAAATCGAGGAGGAATAGCACGTCTCATAGAAGGTTTTTAAAACAGATGAGAAGCTCAACTTCTATAAGCATCATCTTGTCGAACCACCAACATCAATTCCCAGCACCTCACATGCTACAAGGATCACCCCTCCCGGCATCTCCGGGGAGGCACCCTTCAAACATTACCTCCATGCTTTTTCAACATCTTTTACGTCACGTTAAGGTTATCTATGGTCTTTACATTCACCAAGTCGTCCTTAACCGTGGACACGGCTTTTCGAAAAGATTGCCCTGCAGTGATGTACACTTTACCCACACGTACCATCCGACTCTTAGCACCACATGTACGTTCTTCCATGGAACGCGGCAGAGGGTGGCTGGCCACGACCTTTACCTTACCCGACCCTATCCATGAGTCAACCCAAGACAGGGCCACCCCGTCAACAGGGAGTTGGCCATCCTCCTGACGGCACCTGTCTCTGTGAGGCGGGGTCAAGATCCATGTACGTCCATCACTTGGCCCCGGTCACGCCCTAGCGGAGCATTTTGTTTTCAAAACCGTTTAAAAGGTTTTATTTGCGGTGCCGAATGGAAATCTCAAACTACGTGACTCATGGATCTGGCCAAACAAGTTAGTTGGTCGAGCGCGGTTACTTAGACCCCGCGTGTGGTTGCACGCTCAGTCTTGGCTTCCGCTCGAGACCGTAATCCTAGGGTTGGCGAGTACAGGACGAACAACCACTTCCCAAGTGGCCTCCCATACCAGCCTTAGTCAAGTTATCCACACAAAGCTCATCTCACCACGTCATCATATCATACTAGGTTATCGCAACTCTGATTCATCAACCGGATGGAGCAGAGGTAAACAAGCATGTAAAGCTAAGCGAAGCAGGTATGAGGTTCTGGCGATGCGCACAAGCAAATCTATGGCAGCTAGGAGCAGTGGATCAGGATATTGAGGCAATGTAGTATATAGGTGAACTATGTCTACTAGCATCAAATAGTTTGGAATCGAATGCAAAGTACGAGATTCAAATGTTGTTCGAAAGCATATATGAGCAGATAAGAGGTTATGCTTTCCTTGGTTATAAGAAAACCAGATAAAGTCTTCAGAAAATAAGTGCTTGACTTGTCGGTTAAGATCAAGTATTCGCCATTGGAGTTGTCGGCCTTCACTTCGGAGTCGGATTCTACCGAGGGGGAAAACAACACCGAAAGAGAAATAACAATCAACCATGGCATCGATGCAATGCGCAATATGTATGCATGAGCAAATTAATGCACTGAAATAAAGACCTAAACATGAGCGTTGGGTTGCTAGGGTTCGTATGTCAGTTATGCCATTTTACTGGAATTTGCCCGAAATGGACCCCGGAGGGGTACTTCAGACGATTATGGAAGTGAGTACCATTTTGATTGCTCAAATGGGTTTGAAAACATCATAACTAGATTCCATTTGTCACTTTGAGCAATTTGGTATATAACTTTTAATTTTCTAATTTTAGTGAATAAAAACTTATTTTTCTATTATAAAATGAATTAACAACATTAAAATAATACTCATTTTTCAACTTGGTCAAACATATATGAAAATGGTATATTTGGGTAGATAATAATTTTATGAACAAAACCATACTTTTACTTTATTTTTCTGAGCAATATTTTATTAGTTATTGATTTTACAAATTTAATTCATTTTCTGAAATTATTAAACACAGGAGATATGACATCACTGTGACGTCATTGTGACATCACCCAAGGATGAACTGCTCTGCTCTTCACAGCTAGGATAAAATTCGATCGGAATCGTTTGCAATACATAAATTAAACTAGACCATGAGATAGAGGAGGTGGAGGGGAACGTAGGGATGGCGCCGACTGGCCGGATGGTCGCCGGAGTTACTCCGGCGAGCACAAACCGCGGCGGCGGCCGGAGGTGCTCGGCGCAACAGCAAACCAGAGAGGGAGGGAGGAAGGGGAGAGCACCTGGAGGTGCGGTAGATCACTGGGATGCTTTTGGTGCGGTCGGAGGGGCCGGAGAAGCGGCGCACACGCCGGAATCGGCGGAGGCTCACCGGCCGGAGGCGGGGAAGACGGGCTCGATCCCGCGGATTCGCGCTATCCCTGTCCTTGTGCTTCTTCGTGGAGGGAGAGGGAAGTACGAACGGTCTTCTTGGAGCCTCGGTGGGGCTTGACGACGCCGGGGACGACGACAACCGGCGGCGGGCGGCCACTACGGGTTCGGTTTGGGTTCTCCTGCGGGACAGAAGTACAGAGAGAGAGCAAGGGGAGTGAAGGAGACAGAGACAGAGGGGAGCACGTTATCGTCGTCGTGGTAGTCACCCTCGGAAGCACACACACAAGGAGGAGGTGGCAGGGGCAGCGTCGGCGGCGGCCACGCACCTGCTTGCCTTCTGTCTGAAGGTTGAAGAAAGCCAAAATAAAATAAAATTACAATAACCCCCTGGAAAACAATGGAATTTCATTTAGGTCCTTTTCTATTTCAAAACAGAACAGAAAACCAGATTTTGAGGGCCTTTTTGCAAACAGAAAATTTGGCGAAAATAGGATTTGGAAAGCTTATGAAATTTCCAACCTCACCATGTATTGCTTTGGTGAAATTGAAATACTTTTCAGTACAAAATTTTGGAACCCCTTTTAAGTACTTTTTGAGGGATTTTTATCAAACCATTTGAATTCACAATTTGAATTGGTTAAAACATGATTTGAATTTTTGTTTTCATGCATGTATGATATGAACACACACCACACACCCTAATGTATCAAAAATTGGGGTGTTACAAATCTACCCCCCTTACAAGAATCTCGTCCCGAGATTCCCGAAGGAGAAGGAAGAAGGAACACCGGTTTTGAACGATCTTCTCGAACGTTACGGTTCTTTTCTCGAAGAGGTTGCTCCGTAGCATCTTGAGGTATTGAACGGATAGACCTAGGTAAGAGGGAAAACTCGTAGGATTGGATCTTCATGAAGATCGAGTATCTCATGGCCAACTCATGACAGGAACGTTCATAAAGAACTGCTGAGTTAACAAGTATGAAACACATCAAGATAACGGAGGGAATAAAAGAAGGTTTCAAGTTTGCGGACGATGGTTCTTGAAAGGATTTAGAATATGAGCTTTGCACAAGACTTTAAATCCTTTTGGGAAAGAAAGGTTGGACAACTTATTATATCGAGGTTTCTTCAAGCAGATGACCAAGATGAAAAGGATGGTCTTGGATACCACAAAGTAATATCCGTAGACGAGGGAAGACACGAGAAAACACTGTAATCGTGAGTCGGAGAGAATTTGATACAGGATCATGTTCACTCTTCGGAGTGGACACGGAAGATAACGAAACTTCCACTCCATTAAAGTTTGTCGAAAACTTTGTCAAGAATCGGGATGTTACTTCACGACAGAAGATGAGTAACCGGAAGATGTGGAAACACCGTAATAAAGGAAAAATACTTGATCACACCATAAGGATGGGTAACCAATAGGGATTGGAACACCGGAAGAAAATAGGGAATCTTTTTCCTATTGTGGGTTAGACGTAGCAATACATCTATCACATGGTTAATATCCCACGGCTGAAGTGACTGACAAATTCACACAATGTGTGAGATGAGCAGAACTTCAAGTACAAACAACTTGAAAAAGGGAACTGGTCAATGGAAGTTACAAAACACCACGAGATGGTTCTCACGATGAAATTGTTTCCACTGAAACAAAGGTTTTGGAGGTTCAACGGAGAGACATTGAACATAACAACTTCCAAGTTATCTTGGACGTTCTAGATACCAAGATCAGGCTTACGGTAAGCCTTTATAGGTAAACAAGTGAATGTATCCGGTTTGGAAGAAAGGGGAGGAAATCTTGTTAGGATTAACCACACAAGAATTCTCACGAAGAGTGGTTGTTCTTACGGATTCAAAGGGATATGACATTAGGCCTTCCGGCTAATTGTGTCAACCACAACATCGAGCATGCCAGATTTTCAAATGGACCTAGTTCAACACCCTTGAGAAAACACCAACCATCCTTGCTGCTTGAGATTCAGCTCTGGTTAGTGGGTTGATAACTCAGACTCGATATGTTTGATAAGAGGTTGCACCGGTTATCAACGAGATACATTTACTAGATTCTCAAGATATGGACTACGATGTCAAGCTCGAAAAGATGAGCAAGATTGCATGACTCATGTATTAGCAACTTACTAAAGACGGTTGCACCTACATGGACTACTTGCAATGAAACACATCAGAGTCCTGGTTGGGAAGATGATAACAAAGACAACGAAGTTCTTGGACTTCTTCTCTGTTACGAACAATCAGTCAGTGGCTTAGTCTGGATGCAACTTCCTCAAATGAATGGAGGTAACAACCTACCATCTTAAGAGTAGTCCACCCATGCATGACCGACTGGGATTATTCCCGAGGGAACAATGGAACTATACTCAGATTCATGGCGACAACTTTCACCATAAGCACATGAACCGGGGTAAGTTGCTTCGAACATTTAGAACACAACTTCGTGAAGACACAAAGATGGTTCTCGAAAGTTTCCAACATTAGTGCCAAGTGTTCAACATGAACCTCTTGCAACTTGGAGAAATTAGGAATGTCATCGATGGGCTCGATAACACGCTTATCAAGACTCCAAGATGAGGGATTCATATGATACATGAACAAGGCAAAATATTGGTCAGATTAAAGGACATGACGGTGTACTCAGGCAAAACACCATGAGTAGAAAACACCATCAAGATAGTCAGTGGGTCTTTTCTCGATTTGACGATAGCCCAAATTAAATCAAGACGTGGAGGGATAGCTTTTCCACAGAGGATGTAATATCCTGCTTCAACACGAAGGAAACTAGACATCCCTTATCAAAGGATCAAGTTGGGCGGAGCTTTTGTCTTTCAACTCTCCAAGTTGTTGTTTAAGCTCAACCTACTAGTCCAGGGTGTCCAGCGAAGTTCCTTGGAGGAAGGAGTAGTTCAAACTACCCCTCGTTTAGACATCACGGTCAGGTAACAAACCTGGTGATACTTCTAGAAAGACAACCAGAATATCACAATCTACCGATATGTCTCAAAGTTTGGAAGGAAACTTGCTTTTCAAAGCACTCGATAAGGTCTTGAGAGCTTTGGTATGAACCTAACTCTTTGATCAAGAATGTGCACCGGAATGAACGGATTTGGTAACACGGCCAACTTTAGTAGAGACCGGGTGACCGATAGTGCTAAGAAGGATACATATGTCTCTTAGATTTTTCAAAGCAATAAGAATTGATAGGAATAGCAGATACACATGTCGATGAGCAGACCCATCATTCTCAAGCATTCAAGCTTGGAAGAAGGGGGAGTGAAGACGGTAAGAGCATTACTTCATCATTAAGGCCATGAAACTTAACACAACCTCTTGATATAAAGAGTGTGATACTGGGAGGTGGAACAGAACAGAAGCTAATGAAACTTCTCTAATCTGCGGATTACAAAACTTTGACCTAGTACTATAAATAAACAAGGTACTGGAGTTTGTTTCTCCTGACATTCCAAGGTGGAATGTTTTGACGGAAAACAAGAGCATATGCATTGGAAGAATCCAACACACATATGAAATTTGATGTCCAACACAACGGATGGAAAATTTTAGGCAGCTCGAGGGTAGGAACATGCTCCGGAGAATCCAGAGATCACGTTGATTGCACAGGGTCGTACTCATGTGTAGAACCCATGCAAAAAGGAGAGGTATAGTTGAATCAAGAACGAAGATGTGTAAGCCATGATGATCACTCTTGTTGTGATCCCTTTCGATTCCAGAAGAAAGCCTATAGCTATTGGAGTTGAGATTACCTACCCATACTGAGGTAGAACAGATTCTTCAGGATCCAAAGAAATAGAACTTGGGCTAAAGGTCAGCATCATGTACTGATGGCATGAGCATCACATGGTTAAGAAACTACATGACCCAACTCACCACAATTCAGCACATTCCGGGACCTTCGGTTCAAGCCCAAGGTTAAAAACCTAAAGAAAGGAGTAACTACTCTCTTAGTGTCTTGAAGGACACTACGGATAGCAATCACGGAAAGTCTTTCAAAAGAGACACAACTCCGGAAGAACTTGAGCAGAGGATAACGGATACATTCGAGATGGCAAGCAGATCTCGAGGTTCAGGATTTAGAACTTGGAAACATGTAGGAATGTGGAATCCACACAACTCTGAGAGACTAGGATGGAAAGGAATCTCCCAGTTGAACAACAATCAACGGAGTAAAGAACACACACGACTCTAGAAACTTTAACACTAGATCAACTTGGGTAAAAGAACGTCTTGCCATAGAAGGCACCTAAGTTTTGAATAATCAGAATCTTTTCCAATCAAAACAGGTAAGGAGACCCAGAGTTAGAGCGATACCAGATACGGAGTAAAAAGAATCCTAAGAAGGTTTTTCACAATCCATTTGAAGTTTCAAAGTAGTTTTCATAAACTCTAGACTCAACATCGACCAAGCAGTAAGGTTTTCCTACAGGCAGTCCTGCTCTGATACCATGACTTGTCACGACCCCGGACCCAGAGATATACATACTGTTATGTGCTCCTAGCCATGGACTCACAAGGGCTTCAGGGTTACCAGCCCCGGCCGCAACAAACAACGGCAGGCAGACTGGATTCATCGGCACGTAGTCCGGATCCCCAGTCTACTACTCCTTGTATCCATGCTAGTCATAACCAACTATGCATATCAAAGCGTCCACGAATCGAATGAAACTGAAGGAAACGGGACCAAAGCTATACAGAGATGCTATGTGTCCAGAAAGTGCAACAACAATCGAGGGTTACTGGGGTTACCTCGCCCCAGGCCGATCACATCGACAGGCGGGCTCGGACATGGATCATCGGCTCCACAACCCCTCGACTGCGACAACTATGCAGGCATAGCCAAAACTGTATAACGATGAGCTCGAAACCAACAACCGATCAAAGCAGTACTCTAAACATGAAGCTGTATTAAACAGGTGTTACTAGAGTATAGCTTACAAGCAGAGGTCACACGACCCAACATTACATCAGACAACGGAAGGCAAATTATGTTGCTAATCAACAAGAACCAAAAAGGCCTAAGAGGCCGCAACATAAGGCGACGTCCCAGCCCATAGATTCCAGGCTGCCACCTGGGAACCCCGAACTACTCGTCGATGTCCACGTTGAACCACCACTGAAGTGACGAACTCCACCTGAACCAAAATTAAGCAAACCTGAGTACGGGAGGTACTCAACAAGACTTAGTTAATCTATTATATATCTGCTGGTTTCCTAAAGGGTTTTATGAAGGTTGATTTGCGTAAAGCAATCTTTATTTTTCCAAATCGAGGAGGAATAGCACGTCTCATAGAAGGTTTTTAAAACAGATGAGAAGCTCAATTCTGTAATCATCATCTTGTCGAACCACCAACATGAATTCTCAGCACCTCACATGCTACAAGGATCACCCCTCCCGGCATCTCCGGGGAGGCACCCTTCAAATATTACCTCCATGCTTTTTCAACATCTTTTACGTCACGTTAAGGTTATCTATGGTCTTTACATTCACCAAGTCGTCCTTAACCGTGGACACGGCTTTTCGAAAAGATTGCCCTGCAGGGATGTACACTTTACCCACACGTACCATCCGACTCTTAGCGCCACATGTACGTTCTTCCATGGAACGCGGCAGAGGGTGGCTGGCCACGACCTTTACCTTACCCAACCCTATCCATGAGTCAACCCAAGACAGGGCCACCCCGTCAACAGGGAGTTGGCCATCCTCCTGACGGCACCTGTCTCTGTGAGGCGGGGTCAAGATCCGTGTACGTCCATCACTTGGCCCCGGTCACGCCCTAGCGGAGCATTTTGTTTTCAAAACCGTTTAAAAGGTTTTATTTGCGGTGCCGAATGGAAATCTCAAACTACGTGACTCATGGATCTGGCCAAACAAGTTAGTTGGTCGAGCGCGGTTACTTAGACCCCGCGTGTGGTTGCACGCTCAGTCTTGGCTTCCGCTCGAGACCGTAATCCTAGGGTTGGCGAGTATAGGACGAACAACCACTTCCCAAGTGGCCTCCCATACCAGCCTTAGTCAAGTTATCCACACAAAGCTCATCTCACCACGTCATCATATCATACTAGGTTATCGCAGCTCTGATTCATCAACCGGATGGAGCAGAGGTAACAAACATGTAAAGCTAAGCGAAGCAGATATGGGCTCTGGCGATGCGCACAAGCGAATCTATGGCGGCTAGGAGCAGTGGATCAGGGTATTGAGGCAATGCAGTATATAGGTGAACTATATCTACTAGCATCAAATACTTTGGAATCGAATGCAAAGTACGAGATTCAAATGTTGTTCGAAAGCATATATGAGCAGATAAGAGGTTATGCTTGCCTTGGTTATAAGAAAACCAGATAAAGATCTTCTGGAATAAGTGCTTGACTTGTCGGTTAAGATCAAGTATTCGCCATTGGAGTTGTCGGCCTTCACTTCGGAGTCGATTCTACCGAGGGGGAAAACAACACCGAAAGAG
This sequence comes from Alopecurus myosuroides, assembly GCA_028641055.1. NCBI lineage: Eukaryota > Viridiplantae > Streptophyta > Magnoliopsida > Poales > Poaceae > Alopecurus > Alopecurus myosuroides. Next base: position 293,803,868 of record CM054061.1, read on the forward strand.
AAATAACAATCAACCATGGCATCGATGCAATGCGCAATATGTATGCATGAGCAAATTAATGCACTGAAATAAAGCCCTAAACATGATCGTTGGGTTGCTAGGGTTCGTATGTCAGTTAAGCATTTTTACTGGAATTAGCCCGAAATAGACCCCGGAGGGGTACTTCGGACGATTATGGAAATGAGTGCAATTTTAATTGCTCAAATGGGTTTGAAAACATCATAACTAGATTCATTTGTAATTTTGAGCATTTTGGTATATAACTTTTAATTTTCTAATTTTAGTGAATAAAAACTTATTTTTCTATTTTTAATGAATTAACAACATTAAAATAATACTCATTTTCTACTTGGTCAAACATATATGGAAATGGCATATTTGGGTAGATAATAATTTTCTGAACAAAACCATACTTTTACTTTATTTTTCTGAGCAATATTTTATTAGTTATTGATTTTACAAATTTAATTCATTTTCTGAAATTATTAAACACAGGAGATATGACATCACTGTGACGTCATTGTGACATCACCCAAGGATGAACTGCTCTGATCTTCACAGCTAGGATAAAATTCGATCGGAATCGTTTGCAATACAGAAATTAAACTAGACCATGAGATAGAGGAGGTGGAGGGGAACGTAGGGATGGCGCCGACTGGCCGGATGGTCGCCGGAGTTACTCCGGCGAGCACAAACCGCGGCGGCGGCCGGAGGTGCTCGGCGCAACAGCAAACCAGAGAGGGAGGGAGGAAGGGGAGAGCACCTGGAGGTGCGGTAGATCACTGGGATGCTTTTGGTGCGGTCGGAGGGGCCGGAGAAGCGGCGCACACGCCGGAATCGGCGGAGGCTCACCGGCCGGAGGCGGGGAAGACGGGCTCGATCCCGCGGATTCGCGCTATCCCTGTCCTTGTGCTTCTTCGTGGAGGGAGAGGGAAGTACGACCGGTCTTCTTGGAGCCTCGGTGGGGCTTGACGACGCCGGGGACGACGGCAACCGGCGGCGGGCGGCCACTACGGGTTCGGTTTGGGTTCTCCTGCGGGACAGAAGTACAGAGAGAGAGCAAGGGGAGTGAAGGAGACAGAGAGAGAGGGGAGCACGTTATCGTCGTCGTGGCAGTCACCCTCGGAAGCACACACACAAGGAGGAGGTGGCAGGGGCAGCGTCGGCGGCGGCCACGCACCTGCTTGCCTTCTGTCTGAAGGTTGAAGAAAGCCAAAATAAAATAAAATTACAATAACCCCCTGGGAAACAATGGAATTTCATTTAGGTCCTTTTCTATTTCAAAACAGAACAGAAAACCAGATTTTGAGGGCCTTTTTGCAAACAGAAAATTTGGCAAAAATAGGATTTGGAAAGCTTATGAAATTTCCAACCTCACCATGTATTGCTTTGGTGAAATTGAAATACTTTTCAGTACAAAATTTTGGAACCCCTTTTAAGTACTTTTTGAGGGATTTTTGTCAAACCATTTGAATTCACAATTTAAATTGGTTAAAACATGATTTGAATTTTTGTTTTCATGCATGTATGATATGAACACACACCACACACCCTAATGTATCAAAAATTGGGGTGTTACAGCTCGCCTTCATCATCATCCGAGAGCTCAACGGTGTCGCACCCGGACTTCTAGGGGATACTCATCGGGCCGAACTGAATGGTAGATGATTGGATTACGGGGCTTATCTGCACCCGCGTCCTCTTACGAGTAGTCCAACACCTATGTGTGACAACCAATCTCTAATATCCACCGTCGATGTAAACTATCCCATAGAAATCAGGATACTTCCATTGACGTACTTCAAACCATACACACATGGTACGTCAACGGCGTTTGAACAAGTGATATCATAACAGATCTCTACGACACAAAAGATGGAAATAAGTTGCAAATAGCTCTCATTAGAGCAGAGATAGCAAATACAATCATCCAGAGGACACATGTCCCAACATCTCATCATTACATCACAGCGGAAGCATCCAAAGTGTCTGAGTACAGACAAGATCCAAATAGGCCTAAGAGGCCGGAAACGAACAGACGGAGCCCATCCACGAAGTCTCGGATCCTGCCCGGGTCCGCTATCTACTCGTCAGCAGTCTCGTCATACTCCACGTAGTAGCCACCATGGGGATCCTCGGAAACGTAGGCTGCGGAAACCACAGCCCCAAAGGGGTCAGTACATAAACGTACTGGCAAGCAAGACTCATAGTTCACCAAAGTGTAACCCGTCAACACCAAGCACAGATGCTTTGGGTTCAACGGAAGAAAGGGGATATAAAGATGCTGCAACTGGCTGCTCTAACCAACTACAGAACATACTACAACTTCCGGCTAACAGAAAGGAGATAAGATAGCGTATCGGAACCAACTAACAACTAACTCCAAACAAACCCATCCTGGATCTCGCCCCTTATCCAAAGAAGCAATCCGAGGATAACTCACACAGTTGAATTAATGATGGTTCAGATTATTGTGTCAATAAACCTATTACTAGTCAAGTTGTTAATCATTGGGTGTAAGGTTGTTAATCATTAGGTTTAAGTTTTTCTGAGTACTTGTTAGCCAGTACTTTCACCAAGTAGTCCATAACCGCGGAAAACACGGCTTCTCGAGAAGATTTACCCTGCAGGGGTGCACCAATTTGGCCGTACACGTAAGAATAACCCGCCAGATGGGAAGGCCTTTCCCACCAAGCGGGGCACTCAACACAACCCAACTCTTCTCCGCATCAAGCCCAAAGAACCCCGTGCAGTGAGCGCACGGCTAATCAAGCCCCACGAAGAAAAGGGGACCCTCATAGCACTCTAAGAACGTGTCTCCCTAAATGCCGACTACAAAAGTTCCACCCTGGCCTGGGCTCGCAAAAACATGCATGCGGCAAATGGAAAACCCGAACTAAATGAGGCGATTTGGACGAGATGCGAATCGAATCAAATTGAGGGGGGCGCCCATACACGCTTCCCACATGCGGTTAGTGCGCTCATCATGGATCAGTAGACAAGACCCTTTTCCTATTAGGGTCGACACTAGTAGGCCTCAAAACCACACAGGGCCTCCTGCCGGTGCCTTATCATCAAATTATTATTTAACAATAACATTAGCATGATTCATTGTTTAACATCGAGCCCCCAGAACATAGTAGAAATAGTAACAGAAAGTAACGGGTAACAGACTCGAGCAAAACAACCCTAAGCATGCTAGTAAGACACGGGCAACAAGCAAAATGTTATAGGAGTGGAGGTGAGGCAATATCAGGGTTCAGGGTATCATGTGATAGGTTCGTAACAGAAACAACTATTCATAGGGCTAGCAGAAATAGACAACGGAAAGTATCGGTAACCAATGTTGAAAGGAACACAGTGGTTCATGTGAGTGAATACTTGCCTGCAAACCCAGTAGCCTGGTACTGAGCTAGATCCTTAGAAGGGGTGTCGTAAGTATCGTCGGTCTCAACGTCGTCGTTTATCCGAGAAGAAGCAAACAAACAACGCAGAGAACAAACAATCAATAACATGGCATAGTGCACAAACATCGGATGATGCATGACCATTTAATTGATGCATAGACATAAACTAGTTGACAAGATAGCAACATGATTAAATGGACCCACATGCAATTGGATTGCATATGAAAAGCCCATGAATTATGGTTGAATTAATTGTTCTACAAATAATCATCATGTGTAAGTGAGTTAGCATGATGCATGGAGGGAGAAAACAACAAGAAAACAACAATAGAACAATTTGAAAATAAGTTTAACAAGTTTGGAATTTATTTATTAAGATAAGAGATTTTGGTTTCTTAAAGGTGTCACACAAGCATTTGTTGTTTTCACCAATTTCAATTGTTCAAAATAGATAACAAAGTTCATATTTGAAAAGAACACACAGTTTTAGGTGGATTACATGTTTCACTTGTTGAAAAAAGATTTCAAATAAATTATTTAGGAATTAAACAAGTTTAAGCAAGAATTAAATGAATTTAATTCAAACATGAACTTATTTGAATTTTTATTTGTTCAAAACAGTAAGTGAGGTTCATATTTGAAAAGCTTATACTTTTATGGTTTGAAAACATATTTTATATGTCCCAAAAGAATTTAATTTGATCAAGTTATGAATTTAACAATATTAAATGATTTAAACAAGGTTTAAATTATTTAACCAATTTTAATTATTCAAAACATGAAACAAATTTTATATTGGAAAAGGTGGTTTAATTTTGCATGGAAAACATATTTCATTTATTGAAATTGGATTTAAAATGAGCAAGTTATTATTTTGGCAATTTTAAATGCATTAATTAAGAAACAGTTGTTTTCAGCAATTTAAATTATTCAAAACAGCAAACAAAGTTGATATTTGGAAAGTACATGAAAAGTTGATTGGAAAACATATTTAGTTTGTTGAATTTGGAATTTTTATGCCCAAGTTATGAATTTTGCAAAATTAAGTGAATTAAACAAGATTTCAAATATTGCACCAATTTAAAATATTCAAAACAGTAAAAAAATTTATATTTTGATAGACAATTCAATTTGGTACAGAAAACATATAAAAAATGTTGAATTTGGAGTTAACATGATTTAGTTATGCATTTTTAGGTTTTTGGTGCTAATCTGCCATTTTTATTACCTGCTAGGGACTTAGAAAATTTTTACAGGGACTAGAAAAGAACTGCAGGGACCTATGTGCAAAACTGTGAAGTTTCTGTACCAAAACAAATAAAATAAAAAAGGTTGGTTAATTGTGCGGGAGGGGGACTCGAACTCACCCCCCCTTGCTGCGCGCAAGGAACAGCAACCAGTAGGGTGCTGTGCGGGTTCTTGTCAGGAAGTGCAGCGCGGTGAGGATAAGGTGGAGCAGCGGCGTTTAACTGAATTCCTAGGTTCAGTTAACTGAACCCCGCGTGGACAGAAACGATCGAGGTCGACGAGGGGCGTCGCGGCTGCTGCTCGCCGGAGGGGCTGGTGAGTGGGGTGCTGCGGGTGGCGTGCGGTCGTGTGGGCTGCTGGTGCTGCGACCGGAAGGGAGAGAGAGAGGAGGGGATCGAGGGGAGCGGAGCGCTCACCGAGCGGACAGAGGAGGCGCACGGAGCAGGTCGGGGCAGCAGCAGAGGTTGGCCGGCGTCTTGAGGAGGACGGCGGCGGCGCAGTGAGGCCTCCCGGCCACCGCCGCGGGGTGGAGGAGGTAGAGGGTGGCCGGGGGGTTCCATTCCCGCCGTTTGCCCGGCCGGAGGAGGGCCCTAACGCCGGTGATCGCCGGAGGGAAGTGGGAGAATTTCGGGTGCAGTGTTCGGTTCAGAGAAGATACAGAGCAGAGAGGAGAGAGGTGGGAGGAGAGGAAGAAGATGGCGGCGGGGGAGAGAGGAAGGAGGGAGAAGGAGAGGGCAGAGGGCAACCCTAGGGCTAGGGTCGAGGTTTATAGGAGGGGAGGAGGAGAGCACAGCCGTTCCCTGTTCTTTCTCTGCTACGTGGCTATGGTGGATGGTCGACCGTACAGAGGAAGAAGAAAAGGGGTCGAAGGGGTATGGGCCAAGGGGGAAGTTGGGTTGGGCCTGCTGTATGCCCCTCTCTCCTCTCTTCTTTTTATTCTTTGCTTTTTTTTTTGCTGAATTGAAATAGGAAGAGAAAGAAGATAGCTTTGGGGTAGCAAATTTAAGAATGAATTTTATAGATTTGGAATATTGCAACAGCAACATTGCAATGTTTTGTTTTCCAAAAACTTTAATGATGGGGGTGTTTGTAAATTAAATTGAATTTACCTAATTTTGATATTAAGTGAATAGGGGTGACATTAAGTAATTTAGAAGATTTGGAATTCAAGTTTATTTGAAACAAAGGATTTAGTTGTTTTGTAATTTTCATAAAGTTCAAAAGGGTTGTTGTTTGGAGAATTATTTGAATTTGAAAATGTTTTGTTATTGGATGCATTTTTGATAGAAACAAAACAACAGTTTTGAAATCACACTTTAATGGAAACAATTGATTGTTTTGATTTGAAATATCATTTTGGAAATTGTAACATCACAAGGATGAAACAAAAGGTTTGAATTTTGGTTTGAAATTCAAATAGAAAACAAAGGAAAACAAAAGAAAACAGAGGAAAACAATTGGAAAACAAGCAAAACAACTGCAATCAACATGATGTCATGATGCAAAACATAAAATAACAGAGAGCAAACATTCTAATGGCTATTTTTCATACTTGGGATGTTACAAAACGCCCCCCCTTGAAGGAATCGCGCCCCGAGATTACTACTGAGAAAAGAAAAGGTCCGGATACTTCTTGGGAAGATCCTCTTGAGATGTGTCACGTGAAACACATCGTGCACCTTGGATAGTTTTTCTGGAAGTTCAAAACGATAGGCATTCCTGGCAACTCTTCTGGCAAGACGTCAGGGAATTTGGAAACCACCGAAACATTTTCGAGTAAAGGGAGAGGTTTTTCATTGAGGGTGTATAGCTTGACTAGAATTTGATTCATTTGGAGAATAGATTATCTGGCCAGAATGGTGGAACAGAGTTATTGATTAGACGCCGGTAGAATAACTGAAGTGGGAAGTAACAACAAGATTTCAACGGACGAAAAGGATGTTGAGAAGAACAGGATAACGAAGCAACATCGGGAAAACACGAGATCAAAACACTCCTGAGGTACTACGGAAAACCCATCCGGGCTTCTAAAGGATCAATATCTACTGCTTAAGGAATAGAGGATTTGCTTCCGGGGCTTACACGCCTCCGTTCTCAATCGTGAGTAGGCAACATGATAAATCATGTCACAACCACCTCCATTCCTATGGTCTAGTAGATATAACCATCCTAGAGAAACCAGAATTCGTGAAATCCTAACTTGAAAGTTTAGATGAGAAGGGAAAAACAACGTTGCACTTCCTTACCAGAAAAAGGGAGGGTGGGTGGGGAAAGAAGAAAAAGAACAGAATTCCTACTCTCACGTTTCATTTTTCCTATATAGCTACAAAATAGTTTCTAGACTCAACTGCGACCAGTAAAAAGGGATCCTACAGGCAGACAGGCTCTGATACCATTTGTCGCACCCGGACTTCTAGGGGATACTCATCGGGCCGAACTGAATGGTAGATGATTGGATTACGGGGCTTATCTGCACCCGCGTCCTCTTACGAGTAGGCCAACACCTATGTGTGACAACCAATCTCTACTATCCACCGTCGATGTAAACTATCCCATAGAAATCAGGATACTTCCATTGACGTACTTCAAACCATACACACATGGTACGTCAACGGCGTTTGAACAAGTGATATCACAACAGATCTCTACGACACAAAAGATGGAAATAAGTTGCAAATAGCTCTCATTAGAGCAGAGATAGCAAATACAATCATCCAGAGGACACATGTCCCAACATCTCATCATTACATCACAGCGGAAGCATCCAAAGTGTCTGAGTACAGACAAGATCCAAATAGGCCTAAGAGGCCGGAAACGAACAGACGGAGCCCATCCACGAAGTCTCGGATCCTGCCCGGGTCCGCTATCTACTCGTCAGCAGTCTCGTCATACTCCACGTAGTAGCCACCATGGGGATCCTCGGAACCGTAGGCTGCGGAAACCACAGCCCCAAAGGGGTCAGTACATAAACGTACTGGCAAGCAAGACTCACAGTTCACCAAAGTGTAACCCGTCAACACCAAGCACAGATGCTTTGGGTTCAACGGAAGAAAGGGGATATAAAGATGCTGCAACTGGCTGCTCTAACCAACTACAGAACATACTACAACTTCCGGCTAACAGAAAGGAGATAAGATAGTGTATCGGAACCAACTAACAACTAACTCCAAACAAACCCATCCTGGATCTCGCCCCTTATCCAAAGAAGCAATCCGAGGATAACTCACACAGTTGAATTAATGATGGTTCAGATTATTGTGTCAATAAACCTATTACTAGTCAAGTTGTTAATCATTGGGTGTAAGGTTGTTAATCATTAGGTTTAAGTTGTTCTGAGTACTTGTTAGCCAGTACTTTCACCAAGTAGTCCATAACCGCGGAAAACACGGCTTCTCGAGAAGATTTACCCTGCAGGGGTGCACCAATTTGGCCGTACACGTAAGAATAACCCACCAGATGGGAAGGCCTTTCCCACCAAGCGGGGCACTCAACACAACCCAACTCTTCTCCGCATCAAGCCCAAAGAACCCCGTGCAGTGAGCGCATGGCTAATCAAGCCCCACGAAGAAAAGGGGACCCTCATAGCACTCTAAGAACGTGTCTCCCTAAATGCCGACTACAAAAGTTCCACCCTGGCCTGGGCTCGCAAAAACATGCATGCGGCAAATGGAAAACCCGAACTAAATGAGGCGATTTGGACGAGATGCGAATCGAATCAAATTGAGGGGGGCGCCCATACACGCTTCCCACATGCGGTTAGTGCGCTCATCATGGATCAGTAGACAAGACCCTTTTCCTATTAGGGTCGACACTAGCAGGCCTCAAAACCACACAGGGCCTCCTGCCGGTGCCTTATCATCAAATTATTATTTAACAATAACATTAGCATGATTCGTTGTTTAACATCGAGCCCCCAGAACATAGTAGAAATAGTAACAGAAAGTAACGGGTAACAGACTCGAGCAAAACAACCCTAAGCATGCTAGTAAGACACGAGCAACAAGCAAAATGTTATAGGAGTGGAGGTGAGGCAATATCAGGGTTCAGGGTATCATGTGATAGGTTCGTAACAGAAACAACTATTCATAGGTCTAGCAGAAATAGACAACGGAAAGTATCGGTAACCAATGTTGAAAGGAACACAGTGGTTCATGTGAGTGAATACTTGCCTGCAAACCCAGTAACCTGGTACTGAGCTAGATCCTTAGAAGGGGTGTCGTAAGTATCGTCGGTCTCAACGTCGTCGTTTATCCGAGAAGAAGCAAACAAACAACACAGAGAACAAACAATCAATAACATGGCATAGTGCACAAACATGTGATGATGCATGACCATTTAATTGATGCATAGACATAAACTAGTTGACAAGATAGCAACATGATTAAATGGACCCACATGCAATTGGATTGCATATGAAAAGCCCATGAATTATGGTTGAATTAATTGTTCTACAAATAATCATCATGTGTAAGTGAGTTAGCATGATGCATGGAGGGAGAAAACAACAAGAAAACAACAATAGAACAATTTGAAAAGAAGTTTAACAAGTTTGGAATTTATTTATTAAGTTAAGAGATTTTGGTTTCTTAAAGGTGTCACACAAGCATTTGTTGTTTTCACCAATTTAAATTGTTCAAAATAGATAACAAAGTTCATATTTGAAAAGAACACACAGTTTTAGGTGGATTACATGTTTCACTTGTTGAAAAAGGATTTCAAATAATTTATTTAGGAATTAAACAAGTTTAAGCAAGAATTAAATGAATTTAATTCAAACATGAACTTATTTGAATTTTTATTTGTTCAAAACAGTAAGTGAGGTTCATATTTGAAAAGCTTATACTTTTATGGTTTGAAAACATATTTTATATGTCCCAAAAGAATTTAATTTGATCAAGTTATGAATTTAACAATATTAAATGATTTAAACAAGGTTTAAATTATTTAACCAATTTTAATTATTCAAAACATGAAACAAATTTTATATTGGAAAAGGTGGTTTAATTTTAGATGGAAAACATATTTCATTTGTTGAAATTGGATTTAAAATGAGCAAGTTATTATTTTGGCAATTTTAAATGCATTAATTAAGAAACAGTTGTTTTCAGCAATTTAAATTATTCAAAACAGCAAACAAAGTTGATATTTGGAAAGTACATGAAAAGTTGATTGGAAAACATATTTAGTTTGTTGAATTTGGAATTTTTATGCCCAAGTTATGAATTTTGCAAAATTAAGTGAATTAAACAAGATTTCAAATATTGCACCAATTTAAAATATTCAAAACAGTAAACAAATTTTATATTTGGATAGACAATTCAATTTGGTACAGAAAACATATTAAAAATGTTGAATTTGGAGTTAACATGATTTAGTTATGCATTTTTAGGTTTTTGGTGCTAATCTGCCATTTTTATTACCTGCTAGGGACTTAGAATTTTTTTACAGGGACTAGAAAAGAACTGCAGGGACCTATGTGCAAAACTGTGAAGTTTCTGTACCAAAACAAATAAAATAAAAAAGGTTGGTTAATTGTGCGGGAGGGGGACTCGAACTCACCCCCCTCGCTGCGCGCGAGGAACAGCAACCAGTAGGGTGCTGTGCGGGTTCTTGTCAAGAAGTGCAGCGCGGTGAGGATAAGGTGGAGCAGCGGCGTTTAACTGAATTCCTAGGTTCAGTTAACTGAACCCCGCGTGGACAGAAACGTTCGAGGTCGACGAGGGGCCGTCGCGGCTGCTGCTCGCCGGAGGGGCTGGTGAGTGGGGTGATGCGGGTGGCGTGCGGTCGTGTGGGCTGCTGGTGCTGCGACCGGAAGGGAGAGAGAGAGAGGAGGGGATCGAGGGGAGGGGAGCGCTCACCGAGCGGACAGAGGAGGCGCACGGAGCAGGTCGGGGCAGCAGCAGAGGTTGGCCGGCGTCTTGAGGAGGACGGTGGCGGCGCAGTGAGGCCTCCCGGCCACCGCCGCGGGGTGGAGGAGGTAGAGGGTGGCCGGGGGGTTCCATTCCCGCCGTTTGCCCGGCCGGAGGAGGGCCCTAACGCCGGTGATCGCCGGAGGGAAGTGGGAGAATTTCGGGTGCAGTGTTCGGTTCAGAGAAGATACAGAGCAGAGAGGAGAGAGGTGGGAGGAGAGGAACAAGATGGCGGCGGGGGAGAGAGGAAGGAGGGAGAAGGAGAGGGCAGAGGGCAACCCTAGGGCTAGGGTCAAGGTTTATAGGAGGGGAGGAGGAGAGCACAGCCGTTCCCTGTTCTTTCTCTGCTACGTGGCTAGGATGGATGGTCGACCGTACAGAGGAAGAAGAAAAGGGGTCGAAGGGGTATGGGCCAAGGGGGAAGTTGGGCTGGGCCTGCTGCATGCCCCACTCTCCTCTCTTCTTTTTATTCTTTGCTTCTATTTATTTTTTTGCTGAATTAAAATAGGAAGAGAAAGAAGATAGCTTTGGGGTAGCAAATTTAAGAATGAATTTTATAGATTTGGAATATTGCAACAGCAACATTGCAATGTTTTGTTTTCCAAAAACTTTAATGATGGGGGTGTTTGTAAATTAAATTGAATTTACCTAATTTTGATATTAAGTGAATAGGGGTGACATTAAGTAATTTAGAAGATTTGGAATTCAAGTTTATTTGAAACAAAGGATTTAGTTGTTTTGTAATTTTCATAAAGTTCAAAAGGGTTGTTGTTTGGAGAATTATTTGAATTTGAAAATGTTTTGTTATTGGATGCATTTTTGATAGAAACAAAACAACAGTTTCTAAATCACACTTTAATGGAAACAATTGATTGTTTTGATTTGAAATATCATTTTGGAAATTGTAACATCACAAGGATGAAACAAAAGGTTTGAATTTTGGTTTGAAATTCAAATAGAAAACAAAGGAAAACAAAAGAAAACAGAGGAAAACAATTGGAAAACAAGCAAAACAACTGCAATCAACATGATGTCATGATGCAAAACATAAAATAACAGAGAGCAAACATTCTAATGGCTATTTTTCATACTTGGGATGTTACAAACGGTCTGCTCTCGGGGAGGGGTTGTCCGTTTTGGAGGGATTGGCGCAGTAGTGGCGTCAGCATCAAGAGCTTAGTTGAAAAGGAACAGAAGAAGAGAACGCAAGATCTGAAAGACAGCGGAGAAGGAAACCAAGGAAGGCAATCGCAATGAGTCAAGGTTTATTCGGAAGACACTTACCCGTCTATGGTGGGGGACTTCCTCTTGCGGGAAGCGACGGCTTTATTTGCTGGCTTCTTCTTGGTCCTCTTGCCAGGAGGTGCCTGCGCATCACTACCAGCCCTCTTCCGGGTAGAGGGAGCAACCACGGACAGCGGATCCACATTTAGGGGTCCTCCCCATCATCCAGCTCGGGCTCCTCTGTGAGTAGAAGAAGAAAGGAGTTAGAACAAGCAAGGAAACAGAGTCAAAGTTTACTGCTAGCAAGTAGAGAGGTGAACTCAGTCACCTTCTTCATCTTCGGACCAATCCCGAATTGAGGCATCTACACGGGCCTTACCTCCCTGGCCGGCGCGCGGGATGCAGAGGGTGTCCTAGATGTCGTAAACTTTGATGTCATCCTCTTTCCTATCAGGTTTCCAGTTAGCCTCGAAGATCTCGCTGTCCTCGGTCCTCTGACGGGGGATATGCTGCAGATATAGGCATAAGAAGCAGTGAGTTGAATTCCAGCAGAGTAGGCATACTACTCGGTTTAGCATGGAAAACACAAAGCATATCAGACTAAGTACTACTACTCGGTTTACCATGCAAACACAAAGCATATCAGGCTAAGTGGTACTACTCGGTTTAGCATGCAAACACAAAGCATATCAGGCTACGTGGTACTACTCGGTTTAGCATGCAAACACAAAGCATATCAGGCTAAGTGGATCTACTCGGTGCAGCATGCAAACATTAAGCATACGAAGCTAAGAAACTACCTTTTCGGTATCAGAATGCAAACACAAAGCTTACGCAGTAGGGAACTAACCTGGGGGATATGTTTGGTGCGGCTATACGGCACGAAGCCGTATACCCAGTTGTCGGTTAGCGTCGTGCTCATAATGGATCTGGCCCAGATCGCCACCTCTGCTTTGCTGAGCTCGAAGGTCGTAGTCCGAGTACAGTCCCGAGGGCCTCCCATATAGCACATCTTGTGTACTCGCTCCTGGAGCGGGAGCACTCAGCGAGACATCCATCAGGAAATTGGGTAATCCTGCAGAAGTCCTTTATTCACAAGCTGCACCAGGCACTTCTCGACCAAAACGATATCTAGCACGGTGTTCTTCGGGTTGTATCCCCAATTCTGCCCGGTGGGCAGCTCGTTGCGGAATGCCGGAAGCCCTATCCGGTCAGCCACCTGCTTTCCTTCTTCGGCAGGCACGTTCCTCACGTAGAGGAAACCGCGCTGCCACTTGCGCACGGTGTCCAGTCCGATCACCCGCGGGTGGTGCCCGACCTTGCGCTGCAGCATCATCGCGTTACCAGTCTGGGTCATCACGCGAGGGGCTTCAGTGTTGCCAGGATCTGGAACACTTTGCTTGCGAAGGAAGAAGTACTTTGCCCATGTCTGGACCGTCGGGTAGAAGCCCAGAAAGGCTTCGCACACGGTGGCGTGGGCGGAGAGGATAACAATGGCGTTTGGTGGGAGGTGGTGTGGCTGGAGGCCGAAGTGGCGGAGGAAGTCGGTGAAGAACTTAGAGATTGGAAGGCTGAAGCCACGTTTGAAGTGCGAGAGGAATACGACGTACTCGCCTGCCTCCGGTGTGGGGACGACCTCGTCGCCGGGAGCCCTGCAGATCACGCCGGGAGGGACTCTGCGGGTGTTCACCAGCCACTGACAGTCAGCGGATGTGACATCCGAGCCCTCCCAGCCGGCTCGGGAGGCGGCCACCTCGTTCTCGTGCTCGACCGCAGCGGCGTTGCTCAAGATTCATCACGGCGCATATGCGGAAGGAGCAGCGAGTGCTCGTGGAGATTGAAGATGGCGGAGAAGGCGGAGGCGTGGCTCTCTCTCACTCTCTCGCAGTGCGCAGGACGGCGGCGCGTTGCGGTGCGGCAGTGCTGTGCTCAGGCGGCGGAGATGAGGGCAGAGAGGGAGCGGAGTTGGGAAGAATGCGAAGGAAAAGTACGGTGTGGGCGGCGCGGGGGTATTTATTACTCGGCGAGCTACAGATACTATTGGATCAATCGTGGGCTGAGATCGTGCGACGTGGATTAACTGCCGGTTAGAAACGCACACAGCGCGATATGCGCGCGTAACGGGCGCAATTAATCCCACGTCCTGGATCGTGGGCTCTCGAGCACTCGTTCGATGTGACCTAACGGGCTGTGGGCCCTGGGCGCAGTGGCTGGCGCGTGGCCTGCGACAGCATCGAGGCGTCGGGGTCACTGGTACATGACACGTGCCTCACAGTGACACGAGAAGCTGGGTTTCATTGAGATCGAGCAGGAGCGTGCTGGAAATTTGACTAAGTAAAAGTACTCGGCAGCACCCTACAGAGCATGTTCTACTCGGCGTTGAAGAAATTCTTCCAATAACCTTAGTTATGGTGGCTCGAGTAAGAAATTATGGGTCCGAGTTGAGGTGCAACTCAGCCTCATCCCTTCGTGAAGACATGTTTTGTTTTAAGCTGGCAGGGCCCAACGAACAAGTTCGCTGGACTCTACCAGCTTCGGGGACTAATGTCGGGGGGCTACCCCCGAGTAGGGGAAGGCAAGTGTAAAAGTGAAGGTCAAAATACTATTGACCGGGTAGACGGCTACCTGGGTACCCACTACCCGGTAGGTTCTATCCGGAGACACTCATTGAAGGCCAAGAGAAGATATTGAGGAAGATTATACTCGTCCAAATAGAGAAGTTATGGTCCGAGTAGATGCACAGTAAGCCTACTCGGGCCAAAAGTCAATGGAGCCGTTCTAACAAAGATCCCGCGTATCCCGCAGCCGTACAGGTGTGCGGTTCAACTTACTAGGTGCATGATTATCAGTGACGCGGCGTGGTTACAGAGAGTTGGGCACCTGTCTTGTCTTGTCATTGGCAGAGGGGACATGACAGGATGGGGGCCTACACTGTGAGGCTGCCAGGGTGGACAGGTCCTGTCAGCCGTACGGCGCGGCAGCTTCTCGCGCGGGCGTCAGCGCGAGATCCCGGAAGCGTGCTCTGCGTCACAGTGGTTAAGTCCTATCAACTGTACCTTTTATTAGTTGTTTACTCGGCTGAGCACCAGTATATAAGGTGCCCTGCCCCCTCCTGCGCGAGGGACGTTGCCTCAGATCACATTTATTGCAAGAGCCAGCACAAGATCTAGAGAGAGCAGCTGAGTGGCTACTCGGCTGAGAGACAAACATTGTACTGTGGCTACTCGAAAAATATACATACATAGAGATAGTCAGGAGTAGGGGTGTTACCTCCACACGAGGGCCCTGAACCTGGGTAGATTGTTGTGTTTGCAGTGTTCTTGAGCGCGGGTACTCGCCGTGCGATCCCTCCCCGAATACCTACAGCGTCCATCGGCCCCAACACTTTAGCCATCCAATGGCATCTGTCTTTACCTCACCACGACACACGACGATTGGCATGAATTGGGCTTGGGCCTACTATGAGCTGCGCTGAGCGACGGATTGGCTAACCGCGCGCGGCTGACTGGGCGCTATGGTGGTGAGATCTGATTCGCATGTTTCCCTTTATTTAAGTGTTTTAATCAGGGACGTCCAATTTGGATATAACAGCAAAGATTTGAAGAGAGGGAGCTAGGGTTACCTCCCGCCGGTTTTCTTCGTCGGAAATGGAGTGGGCGGTGGCGCTGGCCTCGGGCGTCCACAACGGTGACGGTCTAGGGGGTTCTGAGGCCCACGGAGGCGACGAAGGGGTACATCACGGCTCGGGGAAGACTGTGGAGGCGCTGGCGTGCTCGGGAATTCTCTGCTGCGACGGTGATGCGTTGTCAGAGCTACGCAGTCCCCGACGAGATGTAATTTCACACAGTGCCGTCGATTTCCTACACAGAAACAACGAACGAGGGTCTCAATGTATGCGTACTGCCACGGGGTTTCAAAATGGTGAGGTCTCGGTCCCCATAGCTTGCTTACCGAGACGAATTCGTCAAAGAACGGCGGCGGGCATTGAGCTCTCCGGCGAGAAAATAACTTGTCCTCGAGGAGCGATTGAAGAGAGGATGAGAGGGGAAACGAGGAGGACCTCGGGGGCTTTATAAATACGCGAAAGAGGGGATGGAATCACGGCCTTAATGGCCCTTAAACAGGCAGCGAAAATCTTGGCCAAAACGGCCGGGGTTCCATCCGGAGGAGGAAGACGGTGACGTCAGTGATGATGTCATCTCTTCTTTTCTTTTTCTTTTTATTTTTCCCGTTTAATCAAAATGATAATATCTTCTGTTTTAAAATTGCAAAAACCTCAAATAAATTTCTAAAGTCTTGGATTATTTATATCTTTCAGTCAATATCATTTTTGAGACCAATTCAACATCATTTTTGTTTTTGAATTTTGAATTTTGAATAATTCCATAATAGTGATTAAATGAAAATTTTAAAATATAAAGTAATAAAATGTAAAACTTAGTCAAATAAAATTTTAATGACATTCTATTAGTGGAATATTATTTTTGAAGATCATTACCACTTATTTTCATATTTTATATTTTTAATATATAAGTGATTTATTAATTGCAACTTAATGCCATTTTTAATTAGGAAACTAATAATTATGAAAGTGGCTTAATACAATTTAGAATAAAACCACAAGTCATAATATTGTTTTCAATGTCCTCTTTTATGTTATTTTGAAAGCAATGCATTTTATTTTCACACCCTTATGTTTAAAACTTGGAATAACAACTAAAAGTTATTATTAAAATATTTTATTCTCATCAAATAATTTTGAGGCTTAGAACTTTATTAATGGTTATAAATCTTTGATTTTTGTTGCCATAAAATATTTTCAAAGTAATATTGGAGTTGCAAACATTTTAGGTAAAGAGGTTTGTTAATAAGAAAATATTCCCTTTATATAAAGAAACTTATTTTTGAATAAGGTTTTAGGGTTTAAGGAACAGAGGCATAACTGGATTTCCAATACCAATAAACTTGGTATAGGACCTAACATTTCATTTGTGTTTGAGTTTTATTTGTTTTTTGTGGCTTGCTTTAATAGGAAACAAAAAGTTTTAAATTTTTGTGATTTTTGAATAATCCAAAAATCAGGGATGTTACAGACTACCACCCTTAAAAGAAATCTCGTACCGAGATTTGGGAAGGCTAGAAAGAAAGATACGTTTGGGTAACTGGGTATCCAAAATAACTGGGTTGGCTACCACCCTTAAAGTAAACTTTTGTGGGTAGTCTAAAATTCTTATTGTTGGAACGCGTAGAGATAAACAAAAACTTTTCTACGCGGTACTTCCAAGATCTAGCCGAGGTAGAAGGCCACGATAATTACCACTAGACGCGTAGGTGCGGATTATCGATGAAGCACGTCGATACAGTGTAGTCCCACGATCCAATCCAATCGATCCAATCAAGCGATCGTCAAAGTGCTGATCTTACAACACCTCTGCCGGTATCCACACGTGAGAGGAGGAGCTCCGACGGCGGACTGCTAGGTCCGATGTGACGGCTGGACTGAGTGGGGCTAGGGTTCTCAACGCATGGGAGTGGAAACTTATTCACGCTGGGCAACCTGCGCCCCTCTTTTTATAGTGAGTGGGAGTGGGCTTCACAACGCTTGTGGCCCATTCCCTCTGTAGTCCAACTCACTAATTTAGTCCATTTTGGTTCGGGTCCAACTCAACCAATATATTTTCTCCCGCTCTTAAGTGTGCGACCCTACAGGCTCATGGCGACTTGGACACGGTTGGAGTACGACTCCCAATCGATCAATCAGTAGCGGCTCCTAGCAGAACGTGCTGACTCCCAAGTCCCATAGATTCATGACGACATACCTTCCAATGTGACTTTCATCTGAGTCCCTTTTGCCTCACGATATATCTTGTCAAACTATAGGCGAATTATCATCATCCCTTAAATAGCTCAACTCTCTTCTCGGTCCGTGATATATGATTCATGTGACTAACTCGTAGTCAATAGACCCAGTTAACACTTAACCAAGTCACGCATGGCCATGCTTCTGGAATCACATCACTCGAGAGGGCCCAGAGAACATCTCTCCAGTCGGAGGGGCAAAATCCCATCTTGATTATCCACATCACCCAACTTTCTTCTCATTCGACCCGAACTCTGCCTTTATAACAGCCTTGTCACGGAATAGCGTTTGACAGAACCTAAGTCGGTGAGTCACAACTCGGGTTGTCCGACAACCTCAGGTCTAAGGATTACATTGATTGAGACATGAAAATGACGACTTACTCGTTGCATCTCAATATGGGTCAGTCCCACTTGCTAAACTCTTTAGCTGAGTCTGTGAACGTTGGAATGGCATCGCCATGCCCATGACAAGTGGAACCGAGTCATCAGCCAACACTCACATTAGTCTAGAGTGTGTGTCCAGCACAACCGTAATGACCAAGGATAATTTAGCATGCACAAAATGAATACATAGTTCCACAATCGAATCACATATTCAATGACATATATCTGATGTTCTAAACAAGGACGACTTAAAACTTTATGAATACATTGGGAATTATATCATACATGATTGCCTCTTGGGCATATTCCCAACAGTCTCCCACTTGCACTAGAGTCAATCATCTTGACATCATATGTCTAGGCATCGAATGCCCATACCTCTCATGTGCGCCTCATGCTTTGGCTGTGGTAGCGCCTTTGTCAACGGATCTGCAATGTTTGCATCTGTGTGTACTTTGCATAACTTGATATCACCTTGTTCGACAAACTGGCGAATGAGGTGGTAACACATGAGTATATGTTTGTTCTTCTGGTGTTGTCTAGGTTCCTTGGATTGTGCGATAGCACCATTGTTGTCACAATATATGTCCAATGGATTGGACGCGCCCTGAACCACACCAAGATCCATCAGGAGGTTCTTGATCCAAACAGCTTCCTTTGTAGCCTTTGAGGCAGCAATATACTCATCCTTTCCGTTCATTACAAACACGTATCCAGATTGCGAACGAGAATCATCTGAGTCGGTGAGATAACTCGCATCCGTGTAACCCTTTACACTGAATTCCTCATCACCTCCATAAACTAGGAACATGTCCTTAGTCCTTCTAAAGTACTTAAGGATGGTTTTAACCGCTGCCCAGTGGGATTCGCAAGGGTCAGCCCAGTATCTGCTTGTTACACTTAGAGCATAGGAAACATCTGGCCTAGTACAAATCATGGCATACATGATGGATCCGACTGCCGAAGCATACGGGATCACACTCATCAGACTTAGCTCATCAGTCGTCGAAGGACACTGAGTCTTGCTTAGTTTTACTCCATGGGACATCGGTAAGAACCCCTTCTTAGACTCTTCCATATTGAATTTCTTCAATACTTTGTCCATATATGTACTCTGAATCAATCCAATGAGCCGCCTTGATATATCTCTATAGATCCCGATTCCCAGTATGTAAGTCGCCTCACCCAAATCCTTCATTGAGAAATCCTTTCCGATGATTCTTAGGTTTCTTGCAACATCATGACATCATTTCCCATCAGTAATATGTCGTCCACATATAAGATTAGAAAATTTTACTTTGCTCCCACTAAACTTCTTGTATAAACAAGAATAATGATCACTCTTGATGAAGCCAAACGATTTGACTGCCTCATCAAATCAAATGTTCCAACTCCGAGATGCTTGCTTCAACCCATAAATGGATTTCTGAAGTTTGCATACCTTGTCAGCGTTAGCCGGATCGATAAAACCATCGGGTTGTATCATAAACACGTCCTTAGTTAAATTTCCATTAAGGAAAGCCGTCTTGACATCCATTTGCCATATCTCATAGTCGAAATAGGCTGATATGGCTAACGTGATCCGAACTGACTTAAGCATTGCTACAGGCGAGAAGGTCTCGTCGTAGTCAACTCCTTGAACCTGTCAGAACCCCTTCGCGACAAGTCGTTCTTTATATACGTAAATATTTTCATCCATATCATTTTTCTTATTAAAGACCCATTTGCACTCGATAGGTCTTGCACCGTCAGGCAGATCAACCAAATTCCAAATTTGGTTATCATCCATGGACTTTAACTCGGATCTCATGGCTCCAAGCCATGACTTGGAATAAGATCCCACCATCGCTTCCGAATAAGTTTCCGGCTCATTACTGTCTAACAGTGAAACATCACGAGCATTTTGTAATCTGGCAGATCTCCGTGGTTCCCGTGATGTTACCGATGTAGGTACCACGACTCGCTCAGCCTCCCAGGCCCTTGCCGACTCGTCCCTAGCTGGTTCCTCTCGAATTTCTTCGAGTTGCACTGTGCTCCCACTGACTCCCCGACTGAGAAACTCTTTCTCAAGGAAGACACCGTTCCCCTCTTTTCGGTTGTTGAAGTAGTACCCCAAGGTTTCCCATCGGATACCCCACGAAAATACACTTATCCGACTTAGGCGTGAGCTTGTCTGACTGTAGTCGCTTGACAAATGCTTCACAACCCGAAATCTTATGAACAGACAAACTTGGCCTTTTGCCAGTACACATCTCATGCATGTATTCTCTATTGATTTGATGGTATTATGTTTAGTGTGAACGATGCAGTTTCTAGACAATAACCCCAAAATGATAAAGGTAGATCTGTCTGAATCATCATAGATCGTACCATGTCCAACAGTGTCCGATTTCTCCGCTCCGATACATCGTTTCTCTGCGGTGTACCCGGCGGAGTGAGTTGAGGAACTATTCCACAACTCTTTAGATGGTCATAAAACTCATGGATCATGTACTCGCCTCCACGGTCCGACCGTAGAAACTTTATTTACTTGTCGAGTTGATTTTGTACCTCACTCTGAAATCCCTTGAATTTCTCAAAGGCTTCCGACTTGTGTTTCATTAAATAGATATATACATACCTACTCAAATCATCAGTGAAGGTAATGAAGTACTCATAACCACCTCTCGCTGTCGTGCTCATTGGACCACATACATCACTATGTATTAGTTCCAACAAGTCGGACGCCCTTTCACAACTCCTTGCAAAAGGGGTCTTGGTCATTTTGCATGTCTCGAATGATTCTAAGTCGAAAGAAGTTAGAAGTCCATCATGATGGAGCTTCTTCATGCGCTTCCAACTTATATGACCAAGCCGACAGTGCCAAAAGTAAGTCATATTTAGATTTTTTTGGTTTTAACCTTCTCACATTTATGTTATAGAACGATTCACTATCAAGATTCAGAATAAATAACCCGTCCTGAATGGGCGCAAAGCCATGAAACATATCTTTCAAATATAAAGAACAACCATTATTCTTAATATTCAACTCATAACCTTGTCTCATCAAACATGAGGAGGAAATAATGTTTCAACTAAGCACTGGAACATAACAACAATTACTCAGCTCCATTAAAAATCCTGATGGTAAATGAAGTTGCATCGTGCCGACTTCCAACGCAGCGACTCTCGCCTTGTTGCCGAACCGAATATCAACCTCTCCTCTCGCCACACTCCTAGTTTTACCAGTCCATGCAATGAGTTGCATATGTGAATAACTGATCCGGTATCATATACCCAAGAATTGTTAGGTGCATGAGCAAGATAAATGTCTATAACATAGCAGACAAGCGTACCTAAGTTGGAAGTCACACCTCCATTCTTGGCTCTGTCAGCCAAATACTTAATGCAGTTCCTCTTCTAGTGGCCATCCTGCTTGCAGTAGAACCAATTAGCTCTGGCTGTAGGAGATGGCTTAGTCCTCGAGGAAGCGCTCTGGACAGGGCCATGGGCGCTGCCTCCTCACTTATCATTCTTCTTCTTGGTCCAATAACTCTTCTTGAACTTAGCCTTATTCTGCACCGTCAACACTTGACTGACGCCTTTCTTGAGATAATTCTCTGCCGTTTTGAGAATCACATGTAATTTAGTGATCTTCTCCATACCATGCATGTGGTAGTTCGAAATGAACGGACTATAGACACTAGGAAGAGAGTTCAGAAATATATCAGTAGCAAAATCTTCGTTAATTTGGAAGCCCAGCCTATCCAGAGACTGCACGTAACCAGTCATCTTGATTACATGCGGACTCAGTGGATCGCCGTCTTTGAGCTTACAGCCTAGCAAAGCTTGAGAGACTTGATACCTCTCGGTCTTTTCCTGAGCCTGGACCATACTTTTGAGGCTTTCGATCATATCGTAGGCCTCAACATTCTCGAACTGGTGCTGCAAGTCCGGTTCCATGTGTGCAAGCATAAGACAGCTAATTTCCGTAGACTCAACTCTAGTATTACGGTAAGCATTCATGACAGCGACTGTCGCATCATCATCAGGATCATCTAGAGTGGAGTTTCTAGAACATGTTCTTTCTGGTAATGCTTGAGGACTATCATCAGATTACGATACCAGTTGGTGAAATTAGTTCCATTAAGCTTATCTTTCTCTAGGATTTACCTCAACGCAAAAGTGGACAACAGAGGAAGGTTGTTAGGTGCCATTGATCTACAACAGAAAATATGCAAAACACTTAAGACATGTATTCATAAAAGAGCATGCATATTAAACGCTTTAATACATATGCTCCCACTAGAACCAACACCCCTCCGATGGTTTCTAAGTGATTCAAGATCCTAAATAAGAAAGCCAACTAGTGAGTTTTAGCATCACCTCTAGCCGTCAAGTAATCTAGGTAGGCAACACCTTGACAACCGTATCCAATACGACTCCTATTAGTTGGGATGAACTCGCCCCGAACCCCACAACTGTTGTGATGGACTCGTCTAGCTTACCAAGATGACTACACCGAGCCGCATGGTCGTTGTGGTGTGGCGCATGTGCGTTGACTACACTGACTTGTCTTTTATTGATGCCTACTCTGGTTTTCACCAGATTCCTCTTAATCCGGCTGATCAAATAAAGACTGCTTTTATTACCCCGTATGGGGCTTATTGGCAAGATTCCTCTTAATCGTTTCATGTGTTTTGGTTTGAGGAATGCTGGGGCCATATACCAGACATGCATGCAGAAATGCCTACATGAGAAAATTGGCAAGAATGTGCAGGTGTATGTGGATGACATTGTCATCAAAACCAAAGAAAAACACACACTGCTGAGCGACATTGAAGAAACTTTCGCAAGTTTGCGGAAGTACCGGATGAAATTGAATCCGACCAAGGCACCTTTGGCGTCCCGGCTGGAAAGCTACTCGGTTTTCTTGTGTCTAGCCGGGGCATTGAAGCCAATCCTTACAAGATAAAAGCCATTGAGAGCATGTCTTTTCCAAGGTCATTGAAGGACGTGTAGAAGTTTACCTGATGCCTGGCGTCCCTTAGTCGGTTCCTGGGAAGAATGGGTGAGAAGGCCTTGCCTCTCTATCAGCTCATGAAGAAAAGTCGCAAATTAGTCTGGACCTCACAAGCTGATGTGGCATTCAAGGAGCTCAAGACCATGCTGGGCACCGCTCCCGTTATGGCGAGCCCTCTGCCTAAGGAGCCAATGCTGCTCTATATTGCAGCTACCAACCGGATAGTGAGCGTGGTGCTGGTAGTGGAGCGAGAAGAAGAAGGAAAAACGATGCAGAGGACGGTTTATTATCTCAGTGAAGTGCTATCCAGCTCCAAGAAAATTATCCTCACTACCAGAAGATGACATATGGCGTATACCTGGGTGCTAAGAAGCTCAAGCATTATGTCCAAGAGGATCCAATTAGAGTGGTGAGCACTGCTCCCATCTTGGAGATTATGGGTAACAAGGATGCAAGTGGCTGGGTAGCCAAGTGGGC
Organism: Alopecurus myosuroides; assembly: GCA_028641055.1. Classification (NCBI taxonomy): domain Eukaryota; kingdom Viridiplantae; phylum Streptophyta; class Magnoliopsida; order Poales; family Poaceae; genus Alopecurus; species Alopecurus myosuroides. Next base: position 293,827,381 of record CM054061.1, read on the forward strand.
AATTGAGCTAGCTGCTTATACCCCAGGATATGCCAGAAGAGAAGCGATCAAGTCTCAAGCCTTAGCGGATTTCTTTGTGGATTGGCCCAAGATGCAATATGAGCCACCTCTATCGGAAACCAATTTCTGGCGAATGCATTTCGATGGGTCCAAAATGAAAGAGGATCTCGGCGCCGGAGTGGTGCTCACCTTACCCAAAAGGGATCATCTGAAATATGTGCTGCAGATCCATTTCTCAGCATCTAATAATGTTGCTGAGTATGAGGCCCTCCTCCAGGGGCTGAAAGTGTCCAAGGAGATTGGAATCCGGCGGATCGTATGCTATGGTGATTCTGACCTGGTAGTCCAACAAGCCTTAGGGACTTGGGACGCGTTTCATGCCAACATGGCATCTTACCGGTTCCTTGTCCAAAATATGACCGGATTCTTCGATGGGTGTGAATTCCATCACATCCACCGAGCTGAAAATGACGCTGCGAATGCTCTGTCCAAGTTGGGTTCTTTTCGGCAATTCATCCCGGCTGGGATAGCTTTGGAACATTTGAGGAATCCCTCTATCAAGCCATCACCCAACTCGGAGTCCATATTCATACCAGCTCTGTCGGACTCAGAAGATGTTCCTATGGAGATTGACTGGGAGAGCGCAAAGGAGAACCAGGGGACTGTCTTCTCCAACCCGGGGACTGCCTCTCCTGACCCGGGGACTGTTGCCTTCATCTCGAGGATCATCTCTCAGTACTCGGGGACGCGGGGACTCGTCTCCAACTCAGAGCAAGTCATGGTGGCCGATCCAATGGAAGTGGATGAACCTATATTTCCTACTCGCCCCACATCGAGCTGGGGTCTCCCCATACTATCCTTCCTGATGGATGGGACTTTGCCAATGACGAGGTCACAGCCAGGCAGATACAAAGATGATCCAAGGCCTATACTATCATCAACAAAGAGCTACACACGAGAAGTCCTACTGGCATACTCCAACGTTGTGTTGAACCAGAAGAGGGATAAGAGATTCTCAGAGAGATACACCAAGGAGAATGCGGGCACCATGCCTCTTCTCGGGCTCTACTCAATAAAGCTTTCCGGCATGGATTCTTTTGGCTCACTGCCTTGCGACAAGCAGAAGATCTAGTAAGGAAGTGCAATGGGTGCCAGAGATATGCAAGCAAGATACATACGCCAGCATCCGAGTTGAAGACAATCCCCATCACTTGGCCATTTGCTGTATGGTGCTTGGATATGGTGGGTCCTTTCAAGCCAGCTCAGGGCAATATGACCCACATCTTGGTCATGGTTGATAAGTTCACCAAATGGATTGAGATGAAGACAATCCGGAAGTGTGATGGAAACACAACAGTGAGGTTTTTGAAGGATATCATCCTGAGATATGGATACCCGCATGGGATCATCACAGATAATGGAACAAATTTCGCTGAGGGAGCTTTTGCTCGATTATGCAAGGAGAAGCGGATCCGGCTAGACATTGCATCAGTCGCCCATCCGGCTTAAAATGGGCAAGTTGAAAGAGATAATGGCATGGTCCTATCCGGAATAAAGCCAAGGATAATTGAGCCATTATAGCGAACCCCTGGTTGTTGGCTGGATGAGTTGCCGGCGGTGTTGTGGAGTCTAAGGACAAACCCTAACCGATCAACATGATACACACAATTCTTCCTGGTATATGGAGCAGAGGCCGTGTTGCCCACTGACCTTGAGCCTGACTCACACAGAGTAGCCCTCTATAATGAGGCGGAGGCAAGAGAAGCCCGAGAAAATGATGTTGATTTGCTCGAAGAAGCAAGAGAATTAACTCTGTCGCGCTCAGCTGTATATCAACAGAATCTGAGACGCTATCATAGGCGGAAAGTAATCCCAAGGGTTTTTCGAGAAGGAGACATGGTCCTTAGGCTTGTGCAACGCATCGCCGGGATGCATAAACTTCCCCCTCCATGGGAAGGGCCTTTCATTGTGAGCAAGGCTCTACACAATGATGCGTACTACCTCGTTGACGCACAGGCAGCACAGACGAACAGGGCGGATAAATCCGAATAGGAATCCAAGCGTCCCTGGAATGTAGCTCTACTCCGCCGTTTTCATTTCTGAACAAACATTGTATGTATCCCTTACCAAGTTAAATTCCAATTCGGCACTCCGAATTCGAACTCGGGGACTGCATGTGCCAAACTTGCTCCGTGTCATTTACTTTCTTTACTTTGTCTACTCAAAATTCCATGTGCATGTCTAGTAATGTGTTTAAACCTAAGGGACAACTCTTCGACTTTGCTGATGTCCGCAACCCAGCTTCATGGCAAGCAAGAGAACAAGCCAAAGGTCAATGAACACACGAAAAACTGCTAAGGAAAGAAAGAGTGTATCAACCGAGTTGAGTGTTTTTTCCTTCTGTTTTTGCGGCTAAATACTAGGCAGTGTTAATTTCAAATCTCAAAGTTGTTACGTATTAGAAACTCGGTTTTTGAAATCTTGTGACTCGACTACCAACAAGCCAAAAGTGGCAGGTACGAGCAAACATAAAAGATCCGGGTGGATAAGAAAAGCAACTCGGGGACTCGGAATTAGCGCAATCCGACATTGAGCCAATCTTGCTACAAAACTTAATTAAACTAAGTAGCACTTAAAATAATAAATTGTTGGATACATCTGCACCCGACATACTAGGGATCTGATAGAAAGTTTGAAGTTGAAGTAAAGCAGGAATTTAGGCCGCTGTCGAAGGTGTTGTATTGTCTTCAGCGCTTGACAGGTCAGAGGACTCGCTGACGAGCTCGGAGACAAGCTCGGAGGCAGCAGTAGATGCATGAGTCACTACTTGGGGGAGCAGGCCCGGATGCGGTGTTCTCGGCTGTAACCTCCTTTGTGCCCAACTCGGGAGCAGGCGCTTCAATCACCATCTCGGTGGTAACAGCTTCGGACGAGGCAGTGGGCTGCGGGTCAGTCTGGACCTCTTCGGAGCCGGCTCTTGTCTCGGTTGCCTCCTGACCGACGCCCACCTAGGCCTCTTCCTCGCCTGCCTCATTCTGCTCGGCGTCTCCATCGTCTGTTTCTTCATGCTCGGCCTCTTCATCGCCCACGCTCCCTGCATCACCATCCTCATCATTGTATTCATCATCGTCATCTTCGACATCGGTATCCGGCTCAGGGAGGCCATCGATATATTATTTAGTGTCAGCATAAGATGCTAGCCGGTATGCAGTCTCCTTGCGGTGCTGGATGAACTCCTCCCTTTCTGTCCACCTGTAGTTGTTCCAGAGCTCCTGGAGCTTGCCGACGTCCAAGTTATCATAAGAGGACATCACGAAGTGGAGGGCCTCATGTGCGCCAGCTCGGGCCGTTGAGGCGCGCCATTTCTTTAGTTATTCCTTAACATAGTCTAAGTTGGAGGCAATCTGAGTAACTGACTCCGGGACCTCCTTCTCCGGTCGGAAAAGCTTGTGCAGGCGAACAACAGTGGACACAAAATTGTGGTGCCCATGCCCTTGAGGGAGGTTACCTGGGCCTTGATATTTGCAATATGGTCGTCGATTGTGGCCGAGTCCTCGACATCGAGACCTGCCTCTTTCCTCCGTTTCCTGGCCTTCTCCACAGCTTGTTCGGCACCAAGGTCCCTGGGAAAGGAGATGCTGGGTAGAGTCAAGAGAAGGGACCAAAAAGAAAGAAGACCGGATAGAGAAGACTGAAAACAAAGAAACTGGATAGGATAAGGGTTTGCAGTAACTCACAGCGCAAGTGCAGAACGAGAGCCCCAATCCAGCGAGTCCAATCGTCAACAAGCTTGTTATCAGATATATACTAATAGGGGTATATTAGATGGTGTCCTAAAGTGCCGGATTACCAGGGTGGCTTGAATGGTAATGGATTACGGTCCATTAGGCGGCCCAGTAAGTTGACGCGCGGAAGCCGGATTCGAGAAGAACCCGGACCACGGCCTACGTGGTACGGCTTGGAGTAGAAGGCGGATTCTTGCCTTCCAAGTTAGAACTTACCGTAGTCTTCTAGGTTTCCTTTTCTGTAAGCCCTAACCCGGCTATTATATGAAGCCGGACGGGAGAGAAGAACAAGAGAGACAAGAAGCTAGAGGCCAACTCGCCGAGAGGTCGATCCGTTTCGAGTAGCCAAATCTAACTCACATTGTACTTTGTATACTTCTGGCTTCAGCCCTGATTTAGTGAGATTGCAGGAGTAGGAACGCCGCCTAGTTGCGACGTACCGAACCTGGGTAAAACCTTGGTGTCCTTGATCGTCATACTACCACGTCCCCCCACATCTCTATCAGTAGTCTCATGGCACCCCCGTCTATGCATTCTACTACGATCTCTCGACAGTTGGCGCCCATCGTGGGGTCAACGACGTCAGGCGTTATGTTTCGATCGGGGATACTCGGCGGAATTGGCAGTACTATAACTGTCGGAAGCCTGGAATTTGACAACGATGCCAGGCGCTTCCTCGACAACGGATCGTACATGCCAGCACGGAATCATCTGGTAAGTGCCTGCGTTTTACCGATTGGATCTGCAAACATCTTTATCGGATTAACTGCAGAAGCAATGAGATTCTGTGGTGGAAGCAAATTTATCCCACCCGCCCTATACCCAGTCGAAGATGACTATGAAGCCGGATTTTGCTCAGATCGCTGATATCATGCTCAATCACACTTTATCGGTATGGTGCAATCCGAGATCGCCGAAAACACGGATGAAAACAATCCCGTGGAAGAGGTAGAAGAAAACAATCCCACAATAGAGGTGGAAGATCTGACATCCGTCAATATGACGACGAACTCGGAAACAGACTCCGTATTAGCCGCCATTGAGGCGAGATTGGAATCAGAACCCGGATCATACGAATTCGATTCCGAAGATGAAGACGAAGATGCTTTCGAAAGAAAAGTCAAATATCTTCAAGAGGGATTCCATGAAGTAATAATGGCAAAACCGGCTGAAAACACGGATGCCGAAAGTCAGGAAAGCCCTAAAACACCTCCGTCAGATGAGGAGAGAGAGGAGGGGGAAACCACTCCAACGTACCAGGATGTCAAGGAATTGACAGAGGACGAACCTGGTAAAAAACCTCCCTATTCCAAGAAAAAACAAAAATCTTCCAAGAAACTCCGGTACAAGCTCCGGAAGAAAAAACTGGCTGATACAGCCAACAAAAACATGGAAGCAGGAGGAGGAAGTGGAGTTAAACCTACAGAGAAGAAAGCAAAGGAAATCTCTATTCCGCCAATGTCAGAACAAGACAAACAGGATTGACTTCAAACACCAGTGGGACCCCACGAACCCCCTGAAGTGCTAGAAGCTAGGAGAGAAGCTCTCCAAAGGCAACAACAACATCTATTCAGAACTCGGGAACATCTTCAAAAAACCCAAGCTGACATTAAGTTGCAGCAGGAAGAAATCGAGGAGTACGAGAGAAGGAATAGATCTGGAATTAAACCTACACGGTTACCCGGGATTGCAAGACCGGAAGTACTGCCGCCAAAGGACCTATTTCAAAACGTGGCATGGAAAAAGAAAGTAAATGGCTAGGACACCAGGGGCGAACCTAGATATAAAACTGCAGCAGAAAACGCGGAGGCCGCGTTCACAATCCTCGACAATGACATGTACTCCAACGGCGAAAAACTTCGAGGGGTGTATGGTTTCCTAGGAAAGATATTGCAACAGCAACAGCGAGGGCAAGCAAGATTAGGGAAGTTGCATGACGACTCATCCCTATGCAAAACAGCTACGTGCGCCGCTGGAGCACCTGGACCGAAAGAACCTGGAGATTCGAGTAATTCGAAAGAGAAGAAAGGAGATCCGAGAAAGGACAAGAAAAAGCCCGATAATAAGGATGCAGCGTCCAGAACCGGATCCCATCTGCCGAAAGATGGAATTAATCCCCGACATCGGGAAGAACAAAACCGGAAGGACGGAAAAGCAATGCCGCCTCCAAGACGCCCTGCTGAAAAAGCCAGAAGACATGACATTCCTCACAGGTGTGAGAGATCCTGTACACCACCTAGGAATAAGGAAATACAGAGGAGGAGAACTCCACCTTATCCCAAAGGGAACGATAACTGAGGAAATAGAGACAATCCCGGAAAAGCGCGTTCGCGCCACAATGGACAAGAAAGGAGTAGATCCCCTTCTATCTATTCAGCCGGTAGATAGTCCGCACACGCCGATAGAGCGGAAAGAGATGATCTATACTTCGGACCTAAGTGTTTCACTAACAGGATCCGAACAATAACTCTACATTCTGGCTTCGCCAAAGTTGGTCCAACATATCAAAAATATACCGGTAGTACAAACCCGTATATCTGGCTCTCAGACTACTACACAGCCGTCCAAATTAACAATGAGACAAACTTAGAGGCAGTAAAATTGCTCCCCTGATGTTACTGGATTGAGCCAGAGATTGGATCAACGGGTTTCCGTCAAGAACGTCGATAGCTGGGATGATATGGCTAGAGTTTTTACTCAGCATTTTCGGGGAACTTACAAACTCCCCAACAACATCAACCAGTTAAACCGCTGCATCCAGTTTGAAGATGAGCCATACGTGGACTTTATCTCAAGGTGGACCGCAATGAAGAACAACTGCTCTGGAGTAACTAACATACAAGCAATGCATGCTTTCGTCAATGGCTTAAACCCGAACTCGTACCATTCATGATTTATTCAAAAAAACACAAAGATCTCGGATCTATGCTTACAACCCAAATGAGCACGCTGCGGCCGAAGACGACATCAGAGTGAGAGGTGGAAATATTGACACTTTGATTCAAGCCAAAAAGAACCCTCGTCCTGAGAAAAAAGCAACTCCAGAAGCACAGCAAAAGCCCAAGGAAGTTAACACAGCCTTTGGAAGAGAAAATGGGAGCAAATGGAAAGGACGAAGCACAGAACCGATCGCCTACACAAAAGAAGAGTGGGAAAGAATTAAGTCGGAAAACTGTGTCCACCATTCGCAATTTGAGAAACCCACCCATACTAACGCACAATGCCGGCTCAACAAGCATATGAAAGGAAGTGCAGGATCCAGAAGCAAAGGGAAGAGTTCCAAAAGGAAATTCGCAAAGAAAAAGCCAGAAGATGAAAAAGAAGACAGTGAATCGGACACTAATGAAAAAATCCTGGAACAACAGCGAAAATGCGAGCCTAAGTTTCCAAGAGTTGATGGAGAATGCAACCTAACTTTCCTGGCAACTCCCTCAGCAAAGGTGGCAAAGAGAACACTTCGAGAAATAAACGCGGTTGTCCCACCAACCCGAAATTCTTGAAGTACTCAAATACACCAATTACCTGGGATCAGTCTGATCATCCCGGAAATACCCCAGAACCTGGCATGCAAGCTCTAGTTGTAAGTTCTGTTGTTCAAAACACTAGGCTAAAAAGAGTGCTGATGGATGGAGGATCCGGTATCAACATAATGTATCTGGATACACTGAAGCATCTGCGAATCTCCGAGACCCAGCTCAATCATAACAACATATGTTTTCACGGAATCGTTCCTGGCAGGCAAGCACGATCCCTAGGAGAAATTTCCCTAGACGTAACATTTGGAGAGAAAGAATATTTCCGGCAGGAAAAAGTATCCTTCGAGGTCGTTGAAAGTGCACTATGGTCAACTAGAGGGGGGTGAATAGGTTGACTACCAATTTTTCTTTTCTTTTCCTTTTAGTGGGGCTAAGAAAGATAAGATAAGGTTCTCGAGATGTGCATCTAGGTGAGAAACCTATGTGGACAAGATAATATGCGCAACGGAAGTAAAGCGAAAGGTAATAAGGTAAACCACAAGTGTAAACAAGGAGACAAGGATATGATTCCCGTAGTTCCTTCTCAAAGAGAAGTACGCCTAGGTTGGAGAGGTGGGGAGCCACCTAGGCACTGCTCAATAGCACGGTTGTGCACACCTTGTTATCCTTGAGCTTCTCCGGTGAGGGAGATTCTCGTTTCCACTATGAGGTCGACTTGAAGGCGTTGACCAAACCTTTACAAGAGCTCGAGGTCACTCCACAAGATGGATGGAGGCTCTCAAGCAATCCGTAGCTTCTTGCAACAAGGTGGAAGCTACAAGCACAAGATCTACTAAGGTTTCTAGGCCCCGAGTAGGATTCTTGATCTACTAGGTTGTGTTGGATGGATTTGAAATTCCTTTGGTGGAAGTGTGCATATAGGCCTCCTCTAGCTCTCCACCAAGTATGGGAGTGATTGGGTGGACGGAGTGGGGGATCTAGGTGGGTGAAGCTTTCATTAATGGCTAGGAGAGAGAGTGGAAAAATCTTAGCATTTATAAGGAAGGGGAAGGGGTATTTATACCCCTTCCCACAAAGTGGCAGTTGCAGTCTAGGAGCACCGGAGGCTCCGGTGGGCTCCTATCAGTTGCGTAGCAGCGCAGCACACCAGTTATCCTTTGGAGGGCCAAGGGGCGGAGGCTCCGGTGGAAAGGGTGGAGGCTCTGCCCACCGGAGCTGCACCGGAGGCTCCGGTGGAGCCTCCGCTCTTATGCAAGAGAGGAAGCTTTTGGCGGAGCCCCCACCGGAGGCGCACCGGATGCCACTTGTTCACAGGGCCAGGTTGGGGGCCACCAAATCTCCACCGGAGGCTCCGGTGGAGCCTCCACGTTTATCCAACAGAGCAAGTTTTTGGCAGAGCCTCCACCAGAGGCGCACCTGATGCCCATCGTGCAAGGGCCCTGGTTGGAGGCAGCGGAGGCTCCTGTGGAAAGGGCGGAGGCTCCGCCCACCGGAGGTTCCGCCCTGGCCTCCGCTCATATGCACCAGAGAGAGGTTTGGGCGGACCCTGCACCGGACCCGCACCGAAGCCTTGTACAGAGCCTCCGGTGGTTTCACCGGAGCCTCCGCTCCATGCTGAAACTGCTTCCCAGATTTCTTTCTCCTAGCTCTTTTCATTTTAACCAAACACGCGGCCCATAGAATTAGTGAACTTGATTAACCTGTGCATTTTCATACATCAAACAAACATTAGATCAAATAGGTATGTTGTCATATAATTATCAAAACGGATGATGATCTTTCATTCTCCCCCTTTTTGGTAATTGATGACAACATCCCTATTTGCATAATAGAAAACACAACATGAATGGAGCTCCCCCTAAAGGTATGCTCCCTTCATGTTGAGAGAATTTAGGCATGATATATATCTGAGAAATATGAATAAGATAGAGCACACAACACATAATATAATATGATACGAGGTTCACAAACGCATAATAATACGAGGTTCACGACACATACAAATAATGTAAACAAATCGAAGTTCCAAATGACCAAATGAAAAGCCAAACTCCCTCAAGCAAAGGAAAGATGCAAATTGAAGTTGTTTGAGGGAGAAACCATGCAAATACCCGCTCCTAATATATATCTGTCCCCCTTTGGCATCAAGATACCAAAAGAGGGAGAAAACGATGCTAACATTCCGAAGATCACTCGGAGGAGATGTCCATGTTCGGAGAGGGGGCACGGCGATGAGAGCTAGTAGCTTCTTCTCCTTCTTCCTCGTACCACTCAATCACCTTGCACTTGGAGTCTTTTGCTTGCCAATTATCCCAGTCAGTGATGCTAGGAAGAACCGGGGAGTCCACGGATTCACCACTATCACGAAGAAGCTGACGAGCGGCCTGTCCTTTGTTGCGGTTCTTGAGCTCCTTATCATAATGGGCTTCCCATTGATGTTGCTCGATCTTCTTGTTCAAACGGAACACCTTCTTGAGGGCCCTCGCCATCCATTTGAAAGCATTGTTAGAAGGAGGAGGGCGAGATGGACCGACTTCTTCTTCTTCTTCTTCCTCATCAACAATGATACGAGGCTTGGCCTTGTGCTTACGAGGAGCAGGAGTGGGATTCTCAGGGGGATCGGTGTGGTCCTTGATGAGGAGTTTCCTCTCCATGTGAGGGATCCAATTATCATCCTCAAACGGTTCATCCGGAAACTTGTCCTTCCACACATGTAAGATGATCTTCATGATGAAGGGCCCAAAACAAGCATTCTTGCGGTTGATCACGACGTGCCATAGCTCATTCCAACTGTAATCAAGCACATCGAGCTTGCGAGTGGTGTCGTCCATCCGCTGTTGATGAGTGAGAAGCATAAGGTTCTTCAAGAATCCTTGGATTTCATCCACATTCCCCGCCTTTGGGTTGATAGTCTCTCTATAGATGCACATCATGATATCATAGGTGGGGTAGAGACCCTTGACAAACCCAACGGTGAAATTCTTTCAGTGATAGAGTGGGGTGAGTTGATCCTTGGGACGGGATGGAGTGTTGATGATGTGAACCCGAAACCATCCATTGGCGAACTCCTCACTATCAGCAAAATGTCCAATGTCCGGGTATCCTCCAAGAAGAATGCCAACGTCAGACCACTTGATGTCAAGTTGTCTCCCCTATGTCATCCAAGTAAGATGGCGCTCGGTCTCATTGGAGAGATGAACGGTAGCCAAGAACTGACAAACAAGGTCTTCATCGTAATCTTGTTGGAGACTAATAATGGGACCAATTCCAAACCTCTCAATGAGCTCAAGAGCCTCCCCAAAGTAATGGTGGTTCCTTTCCAGATGCCAAAAGTTGATGGAATATTAAGGGGCAACATTGTCCTTTGGCTTCCTCATCAAGATCTCATAATATAGTTCCCCTTGGAAAACAGTGTGGAAGCGGGCATCCTTACCCCGGAATTGTGGCATCAAACGCTCACTTGCAATCACATAGGGGTTTTTGCGGTGTTCCTTCGGAAAAGCCGCCTCGGACATCTTGGAAGCGGTCTATGTTGTGTTCTTGTGAGGCAATTTCTTCTCGGTAGCCGGGAACCTCTTGCGCTTGGGTTGAGCATTGTCAAGTTCTTCATCGATCGCATCAACTTGAGGAGTCTTGCGACGACCCGTACTCTTGTAACGAACCCCCTTTCCTTTGGAACCGGAAGCATCTAAGAAAGAAATAGCAAGAAAAGCATGAAGAAAAGGTAATGCTCAAGTTGATAAAACACGCACAAATCCAAGAAACTAAGATACACATGGTGTTAGGGTTGAATAACTAGGGTTAGGGCATATGAATCTTCCCTACAACACTAACGATTCAAGCCTAACACGCATTATCTAGGTTGCTAGGGTTTGTACTCGAGAACTTCTACTCCTAAAACTCCAAATCCACATATCTAGAGAACAAGAACATGAACTCCTATGCATCCCATCCATCAACTAGATGAGAGATAGAGAGCACATACCCGCATCATCCATGGTGAAAAGGAAGGAGAAGGAAGAGCCCGGGGTGGTCCATGGCAAGGAGGAGGTCTCCCGGTGTTGGAGCACCCGAATCCGGCGGCGGTTGGCTTGGGGGCGGCGGCGGTTGAGAGGAGGAAGAAGGAGGGCGAGTGGGGGGAAAATGAGATCGGATCTCATTGACCCCCGCTCGCCCTAGATCTTATCCCGAAAAACTGCCACGGGCAGAGCCTCCGCTCCCCGCCCAGCGGAGCCTCCGGTGGTTTCACCGGAGCCTCCGCCCCTTGTCACGAAAAACAGACTAAATTTGGCCCGCTGAGCAATTGTGTGCTAGCGGAGCCTCCGGTGGCGTTCCGGTGGACAGGGCAGCGGAGCCTCCGGTGGTTTCACCGGAGCCTCCGTCCAGCTAAGTTTTTGCACACCAAGATTGTAAAAACAAGAGCATTACGATAGAAATATTATTTTGGGCAAAGGGGGCTTGGGTTGGAAAATAGTCACTGATATACGAGAGACATTACTCGGAGGGGTTCGTAAGAAGCACAAAGAGGTGGAAAACCGAACCCGTACGAGTTGTCAAGGAAGAAATATGATACACGAGAAAGATCCAAAACATACCAAAGGTCGGTGGCCGAAGCCACCATGTTTGAGTGTGTACTTTGGCACCGCGAAGATATATCTTGGGTCAAAAAATACTACTCACAATTAAGCACAATAAGTCACAAATTGACTAGATATGCAATGATTAATTGATTTTCGCATGATAAGAGGAGTGCATACTCATGAGTTGAGTAGCGCTCCCCCTGTTTCCATGCCTACATCTAAACCTAATAGCTTGCATAATGAAGGTACATATGCAAGGTTTCAAGTGAAGTTGGAAGAATCGATGAAATTTAGTTCATTCCTCAAAGCTCGAAATCTTGGTTCACCAAGGGCCTTCATGAAGATATCAGCAAGTTGATCCTTAGTGGGGACATATGAGAGATCAATATCACCTTTCTCAACATGATCCCGAATGAAATGATGACGGATCTCAATGTGTTCGTCTTGGAGTGAAGAACCGGGTTGTAGGCTATCTTGATAGCACTCTCATTATCACAAAGAAGAGGCACCTTGTCAAAATGAATACCATAATCCTTCAAGGTTTGCCTCATCCATAGCAATTGGGCACAAAAACTTGCCTCAGAGATATACTCGGCCTCGATGGTGGAGAGAGCAATGCAATTTTGCTTCTTTGAACACCAACATAGCAAGGAGCGGCCAAGGAATTTACAACCCCCGGACGTGGACTTCCTATCCGTCTTCTCTCCCGCATAATCCGCATCTGAATATCCAATGAGTTGAAAGCTTGAACCCTTGGGGGTACCAAAGACCGAAGTTTGGGGCATGAACTAAATATCGAAATATTCGTTTCACAGCTTTCAAATGACTTTGCCTAGGAGAGGCTTGAAAACTTGCACATTTACCTACGCTATACATGATATCGGGTCGAGATGCACAAAGGTAGAGAAAAGAGCCAATCATGGAGCGGTATACCTTTTGATCTACCTCTTTACCGTTGGGGTCGGGTTTCAAGTCGGTGGTTGTGGACATAGGAGTCTTCATAGGTTTGGCATCATTCATGTTAAATCTCTTGAGCATGTCTTGAGCGTATTTGGCTTGTTTGATGAAGGTTCCTTCATGATATTGATTCACTTCAAAGCCAAGGAAGAATTCCAACTCTCCCATCATATACATTTCAAACCTATCGGTCATAAGCTTGCAAAACTCCTCATTGAACAAAGTGTTAGTAGACCAAAAAATGATGTCATCAACATAGAGTTGGCATATGAACAAGTCACCTCCAACCGTCTTGGTAAAGAGGGTGGGATCGATTAAACCAACATTAAACCCACGATCTACTATAAACTCTATAAGGTGCTCGTACCACACACGTGGAGCTTGTTTAAGTACATAGAGAGCCTTATCGAGTTTATAGACATGATCGGGGTGGTTGGGATCCTCAAAACCCGGAGGTTTCTTGACATATACTAACTCATTAATGGGACTATTAAGGAAAGCAGTCTTAACATCCATTTGTTGTAACTTGAAATTATGATGAGATGCATAAGCAAGTAAGATGCGAATGGATTCAAGGCGAGCTACGGGGGCAAAGGTTTCACCGAAATCGATACCTTCGACTTGAGAAAAAGCTTGGGCCACCAATCTTTCCTTGTTGCGAATGACAATGCCATATTTGTCTTGTTTGTTCTTGAACACCCATTTGGTGCCAATGACATTATTGCAATCCTTGGGTCTTGGCACTAATTTCCACACTTTGTTGCGCTCGAAGTTATTGAGTTCATCATGCATGGCTTCAGGCCAATCTTGGTCTTCGAGTGATTCATAGACCTTCTTGGGTTCAATGAAAGATACAAAAGCATGAGCCTTGCTAAAATCCGCCAATTTCCTTCTAGTGACCACTCTTCCACGAACTTGCCCAAGAATCTTGCCCTCCGTATGACCCGCTCGTTCAAGATTCTCTAGCCTTCTCTTTGCTCTTCGTGCTAGTATCTCCTCCAATGATTCTTTGGATATAGATTGAGAATCACCTTCTTCATTGGAGACATGTCCATCTTCATTTCGTCCTTGATCAATGATGGGTGATGAATCACCACTAGGTTGAGCACTCTCAACAATGATGGAATCTTGATCATGATTAAGATGAGTTGCTTGGCCTTGGTCATTAGCTTGGCCTTGATTGTTAGCTTGAGGGCTTGGTGCATCTTGTTGAGTAGCTTGATTATCAATGGGTGTAGTCAATGGCTCCACTTGAGTGGGGCATAGTCCTTCTCCCTCCGTCATCCGGTAACCCTCAATGGGGATTATTTCACCAATCCCCATTCTTCTTATGACGATGGGAGGAATTGCATCTCCTACAACACCATGATCTATACGCCCCCCTTGGGAGCCGTTATCCTCATCAAACACCATGTCTATAGCTTCTTCAACTTGTCTGGTGGACTTGTTGTAGAATCTAGAGGCGTGAACGTTTGTGGCATAGCCAACAAAGATACCCTCATAAGATTTGGTCTCAAATTTTGACAACCGTTTACCTTTCTTGCAAATGAAGCACTTGCAGCCGAAGACCGTGAAATAAGATACATCCGGTTTCTTGCCCATGAGAATCTCATAGCGAGTCTTGTTCAAACTCTTGCGAAGATATAACCGGTTGGTAGCATGACATGGGATGGAGACGGCTTCGGCCCAAAAGTTATAGGGAGAAGAGAACTCCGCAATCATAGTTCTAGCTGCATCCATCAAAGTCTGGTTCTTTCTCTCCGCAACACCATTTTGTTGAGGGGTATAAGTAGCGGAATATTGATGGGAAATGCCTTCTTCACTAAGAAAACCCTCAATGGTATTGTCGTGGGATAATCACGGCAGACGTTACCGGGGGTAACTTATCTTGGGGCAATTCGACTCTGGTGTTTGGGAGAGGGTTTAGCTCAAGGGAAATCATGGTGATAGAACGATCTGGTAGCCGGCAATCAAGTCGCCGAGTCTCCGATCTGAATATATTATCTCAACTCTCCTGTTACAAAGGATACTCGAATAGCTAGTAAAACTCGTCAAACTCGTCGTGTCTAACCTAACCCTAGGAGCCGGCTTATATAATATCCGGTCCCCCTGGCTTCCTATCCAAGGCATACTCGGAGTCCTACCCGGGTACTGCTTACAAACCCTAAGTTTCCTTATCGGAACCCACAATCCGGGTTACGAGGCCTACACTCTTGGGCCTTCTAGAAACTCCCTTTCCCTAGGCCGGGTCTTGCGCAGCTCCCTTTGGGCCGAGTTATACCTTGGCGTTAGCCTACCGGGTTATCATCCCTCCATCAGTAGTCCCCAGAATAGCCTGGGCTTCACAGGATCCTCCTTAAAGCGCATGCTATTCCCTGCAAAAATAACAAACATACAAGTTCATAAAGGCCGGGTTAGGTTGCTTTGATAAACAGCTAGGCCTAACTCCACTGGTGGTCCATATAATAACCCGGCTTTCTCCGAATCCGTCTTCATTTTCCCGGGTCAACACTCCGAGGATAACATAGAAGACCCGGCTCACTTCTCTCACTAGTCAGTCCGAATATCGCGGAAGGGATCTGCTTCTGATCTATTCCGGATATCGCGCACGGGCACTTAACGCTTATCCCAAGAAATCCGGGCGGGTATCCCCTCCCGAAATTTTTGGCTCCCGCTCCTTAGTCTAGGTTTTCCCGCCCACACCTATAAATAGGTGCCCTAGGGGGTAACCTAGATCGAACACTTCACTCCACCATCTCCTTCCTCTCTCTGTGCGCTTGTGCTCAAGCTCGACCTCGACGCCGCGCCGCCACGGAGCCCGCGAGGGAGCAGCCGGAAGCGAGCCGCCGTCTCCTGCGCTCCGCTTCCGCCCGCGCCGCGCCGCTGTCAACCACCGCCACCGCGCCGTCGAGCTGCGCACCGGAGGATCCAGAAGGCCACCGTAACTACGCCGTCTGCCGCCGCCACGCTCTCCTCCGGACCTCGTCGGTAAGCTCTCTTCTTCCATTGAACCTTGTCTTTAAGCTTTTTGCTCGAATTTAGATTAGATCTAGGTCCGCCCGTAGGTAATCTTCTTGTTCCGTATCAATCTGGATTGCACACACCTCATTCTTGCTTGTCTAATTGCTCAAGCTAGATTCAACGGTACTCCCCTATCAATCGTAGCCATAAGTTCCTCCATAGATTTCTCCGTAAATTTCTCCATCTAGGTATAATCTGTCAAAATTTTCCGTAACTGCTCCTTGACACCCGGATAATCTGTATTTTCCGGGTCTTTCGGTCGCTCTTTGGTTAACCGGACAATAAATCATTTTCTGGGTCTTAATTACTTATACTCTACACCTTTTATCCCCTGTTTTGTAGGCTACGCACATGGCTCCCAAGAATAAGGGAAAACAGCCGGCAAAAGCCAGGCCGACTCAGTCCATATCCGCCAACTGGGCTAGGTCCACCGTGACCCAGGCCAAGTTGGACGAGCTCGCTGAATCGGGCGTCCTTCCTTCCCAGGAGGAGGTCCACTGGCGAGTCCCGGGAGATGAGACCCGGCCCTCCCCCGGTCCGGATGAGGTAATCTGTTTCGTAGAGCACGTGATCCGGAGATTCCGTCCCCCGGGTCACTCCTTCTTTCGTGAACTCCTTAGCCACTATGGCCTCCGAGTTTTTGACATAGGGCCCAACTCTATGTTAAATATTACTCATTTCATAGTTCTCTGTGAGTCATACCTGTGCGTCCCCCCAAACCTTGCTTTATTCCTTGAATTATTCCAATGCAAACCGTGCCGTGAGAGCGGTGATGGGGCCCTCTTGGCTTGCGGCGGCGTGTCTATCCAAAGGCGAAAGAATTCGCCAATGCCGACTCTGATCCTTAACTCTCACGTTAAGCACTGGCAGAAGTCCTTCTTCTATTGCCGGGACATCTCCCCACCCGGCGAAAAGAAATTGCCGGGTTTCTCCGAGGGGCTCCTTGATCTTTCCGATACTTTCAACGCCTTTGCCTCTGAGTCGGATAGGGAGTCCATCCAACCCCTCTTAGCCAAGATTGCTGTCCTTTCCGCCCAGGGTCTCCTTGGGCTTAATTTAGTTAAGACTTGGGTGAATTTCCGAATCCAGCCCAACGCCATCCGGCCTAAACTGATGTCCGAGTATTCCGGACACGTCACGGATTCGCTCCGCTACTCCTCAAGGAACTATCCGGCTGGTGATACGAACAAGATCATCAAAAGTTTCCTAACTGAGAAAGTGGAAGTAATCCGGAACATAGCCGGGTTAGAGCCATACACTCGCTACAACCCAGCCCCAGCGGTAAGATCCGACCCTTGCTCTTCTATTCTCATGGCTTTACCTGATGCAATTACTAACTTTCATTTTTATACCTTTATCTCAGGAAGATAGCGCCTTCTGGAATATCGAGACTCCCCCTTCCTCCGAAAACCCGGAGGAGGACGAGGAAGCGGCTGACTCAGAAGAAGGTACCATCCGGGTTTCACCCATCTTACTTTCTGTTAACTTGTTTTCCCACACTTTTTCTTTTTCCGACTGTGTACTATGTTTCTCAGGAATGGAAGATAAGGAGGACAAAGATGATAAGGGAGACCCGGAGGAGACCGAGAGTGACGAAGGCGAGGCAGAACCGGAGGCCGTGGTTGGGGCCAAAAGGAAACCCCGCGGGATCGTATTCAAGGTTCCATATTCCTACATGTCCTCCAAACCGTATTCATTTGCTAATATGCGTGAGCTTAATCAACAATTATCCAATTCACCATACTTGAAGGAGCCCCCTCCGGCCAAGCGCAGGGTAACCCGGAATTCCCCGGGCGATGATCCCCTCAACCCGGGTATACCTACATCCCCAGCTCGCCGTGCAGGTACTTCCCAATCTCAACCTACCAATTCACCTCAAAGATATCCTTCTCCCAATCACCCCCTAGTTGGACAACTCCGAGTCTCACTTTCTCAATCTTTATCAGCCTCGTCCGGGTCTAGCAACGACTTCCCAACGGACTTCGTGGTGAATGCTGGGTAAGTTACATTCCTTGCTATACGATACATTGGCTCTTTTGATAACCTTTACTCGTTAATGCTGACCATTTCCTTTACTTTCCTTAGTGCCCAGGTTACAATCAGTGACCCCGACAACATGGATCTGGATAACCGGGAAACTGAGGATCCGGTTGATGATGTGAATGCCGCGACTGGCGGCGCTGAAGACGAAGAAAGAGAAAGAGACCCGCTGACAGACCCGGCCAGACAGGAGGTCGAGTCTCCCATCGCATCGGACAGACCCGGGGATCACGATGTTGAGGTCCTGGGCGCAAGGATGGGTACTCCCAATCCTGACACCCAGACAACCCGGGTATCACCCCCAGAGCCGGAAAGGACTCCTCCTCCTAGTAACCAGGCCGTTGGCTCTTCCGGTACAAAACCTGAGGATATGACCTTTGCCGAGATGCTTGGCGCTCTGCATAACCTGAGAGCTGACGAAGAAGGCATTCTAGAAGCCTTGATAGCCAAGCACGAGGTAAATTCAACTAACACTGTCCATATATTTGTCTAGTCCCCAAGTTCCGAGTGAACTTATACATAATTTGCTTGGAACTTTCACACCATATCCGACTGGTATTTCTTTTTTGTCCGACTAACGCTTCCTTGTGTTTCCACGCAGGCATACATAACCCACTCTGAGAAAGCGTTGGCTAAAACCACCAAGCTCCTCAAGGCGGAGAGGAAGCTGCGTGAATCGGCTAAGGCTGATGCAAAGAAACTACGGGAAACTTGCAAGAAAGTATAGAAAGAGATCCCATGCTGCAGAAGATAAAATGACCAAGCTATCTGCCCAGATTGCTGATACTCACCGTGCTTTGATTGGTAATGATTCCCGACTCACTAATCGTAACCCGGATTTTTCATTCTGATAAACACTCGGAATTCCTTACTTGATTCTTTCTAATGTTTCTGCAGGGCCGGATGATGAGATTCCAGATGAGGATGATATAACGAAGCTGAAGACCATAAAGAGCGAAATCCGGCAACTCTGTGCCGACACCAAATGGGTTCTGCATGCTGTGAAATGGCCGGGTACTGGGCATGGTGGTTTGAACACGCTGCTTGACGCGTGTTCCACCATCCCCGAGTGGATCGACCACTGGAAACGCTCGTCATGCCGGTTTGGAGTAACCCGGGGGCTTGCTCTGGCTAAAGCGTACTTTCCCAAGCTTGAGCCGGCAAAGCTCGTTGGCGGGTTTCCAGAATTCAACACTGACGGCTCCAAGTTTTCAGTCAAGAACTACAAAGCCATCCAAACAGAGGTTCGTCACTCGGCTAGTCTGATCGCCGATAGTTTGGACGTCAGTCGGATTGTGCCACCATATGATGCTGAAGATAAGCCAATTAAGTCAGATCCTCCTAAGCCTTATGACATGCTGGCACGGTGGAAGGCGGAAGCTGCGCAAATGAGGGAAGAGGCCGCGAAGAAGAAACCTGAGGCCGATATTGTGCCTAGAACCTCTACGCTGGCTGTTCCTCCTCCCGCACGCGCTGGTACCGCTAATCCGGATGAAGATGCTGGGAAGGCTCCTGAAGAGCAAACTCAAGACCAAGACCCGGCTGCCAAGGACAAGGCTGACGACCCGACCCAAGAGGCCGAGTAAACCTTTATCTGCTACCGTCTCAAACACTTCGTTCGGCCAATGGGCCTTTAAAACAATTATTCTTTTGATAGTGCGCCTGTGCACTTTTTGATACTATTATCTTGGTTTGTAATACGCTTTGAAATCTTAATAGCTTTCGTGGCCCTTCTGGCCTTTGCGTAAATTTGATATTTCTTAACTTTGAGCTTTTTCATTCCAATTTTCCGACTTTCCGCTATGGTTCCTTTTGTGAGACTCGGTTTCCGGGTCTCATGGGTTTTGACAGGTGGACTTTTTCTAAGTCCCCAGGACTCGGATTTTTGGGTTTTTGAGCTGAATAGCTAGACAATTTGTTTCTTTTTTTCAAATTCCTAAGTCCCCAAGGCCCGAATTTCCGAATTTGGGGTTTTGGACTTTTCCAAAGGAGCAAATTGTTTCTGCTAAGGCCCAAAACCTAGAGTCGTTCACATAGGTTTGAAGCTATGCTTAATATACTTTGAGTTTCCGGCTGTTAACCTTGTACTCTGCATAAACTGTGGTTTAGATGACCCTTTTGACCTTCTTCTACTATAAGCCGGCTTTCGCGTGGATAATCAATGTTGCTATAGCTGTATAAAGACATGGTCAGGAAAGTCCCATTGGGCATCATGACTGATTGTAATTATACGCTAGCAAAGCATGCCACTTTAGTGCGAGTCGCATCAAGCTTAAGCAAGAAAAGTCAAGAAAGTTTGGCTCTTTTGTCCGGTTATAAGCTTGCAGCCGTACTTATTACAAGTAATCGTCCCTTATAACTCAATGGCATCGTGGACGGGTCTTTGTGTTTGCAACTGTGCTATTCAAGCAATCAGCCCCCAAGACCTAGATATATGCAATTTACTAGAAAAACTACTAAACTAAGAACAATAAATAATACTTACCTGGAAGGAAAATAGAAACACAATAGAAATATAAAAACTTGAAAAAACACACAAAAAAGGAGAATTATATTGTTTAACCATCTCTTTATTGATATGAGAATAGTTAGGTCAGCAAGCCGCCTCATTAAAAACCCTCCAGTCCCCTTAGGTACCCTGGATAGGAAAAGAGTGCGTCTGAAACCTGCTGCATGTTACATCGTGTAATTCCACTTGTAAATCTAACCTATTCTAGGTATAGTAGGGACGCAGCTGGGCCACGTTCCATGGTCTTTCTCTTTCTTGCATAGATGAAGTGGTATGAGCGGTGTCATTAACAGTAGCCGACTCTTCCCTTGCATCTATCAAGTAATATGATCCGTTGTGCAAATTCCGGCTTATAATGAACGGTCCTTCCCATGGTGGGGATAACTTGTGTTTTCCTTCCTTTGACTGTACCAGGCGCAGAACCAGGTCTCCTTCCTGGAAGACCCGGGTTTTGACCCGCCGACTGTGATATCTTCTCAAATCCTGCTGGTATATGGCTGATCTCTCCAAAGCTTGTTCCCTGTGTTCTTCTAGCATATCCACGGCGTCCTGCCGGGACTTCTCGTTCTCCACCTCGACGTAAGCCAACACTCGAGGCGAGTCGTGAATAATATCACTTGGCAATACCGCCTCTGCACCATAAACCATGAAAAACGGTGTCATCTGAGTAGATCTGTTAGGTGTGGTGTTGATTCCCCAAACCACTGAAGGTAACTCCTCAACCCATGCACCAGCAGCTCTGATACACGGGACTCACAGCCGTGGCTTTAATCCACGAAGCAACTCCTGATTTGCCCTCTCCACTTGTCCATTAGCCTGTGGGTGGGCCACTGAAGCTATGTCCAAGCGGATGCCATTGTTTCCACAGAATTTTTCCATCTCACCTAAGGACATGTTGGTTCCGTTGTCCGTTATTATGCTGTGAGGATACCCAAACCGATAGATAATCCTTTTCAGGAACTAGACTGCCGTAACTGCCACACAATTGGTAACTGGCATAACTTCAACCCACTTGGTAAACTTATCAATAGCCACCAAGAGATGTGTCTTTTTGCAAGGTGACATGTGAAAGGGGCCAACCATATCCAAACCCCAAACGGCAAACGGCCAGGTTAACGGGATAGTCCGCAATTCCATAGCCGGCACATGGGTTTGGCGAGCGTACCTTTGACATCCGTCACACCTTGCCACCAAGCGCTCTGCATCTGCTAGGGCCGTGAGCCAGAAGAAACCGTGTCGATAGGCTTTGGCCACAAGGGATGTTGTGGATGCATGATGCCCACAATCACCTTCATGGATCTCCTTCAGAATCTGTCGGCCTTCTTCTGGTGCTACAGAGCGTAAAAAGACTCCTGCTGCATTTCTTTTATACAGCTCCCCATTGATGATAGAATAGCCTTTTGCTTGCCTCAGAACTTGCCTTGCTAATACTTCCTGCTGTGGTAACTCGCCCCGTGATAGGTAGGCCAGAAACGGCTATGTCCACTCGGGAACAGCACGTACTGTGGCCACGAGCTCCAAATCCGGGTCTTGGTTAGCCAGCTCTTCTTCAGACTCGGTTTTGACTGATGGCCGCCACAGCTCGTCCAGGAAAACATTGGGTGGGACCGGCTCTCTGCGCGAGCCGAGTCTGGCGAGTGCATCTGCCGCCTCGTTCTTTCTTTTATCTACATGCTCCACCTCATACCCGGAAAAACACCCGGCAACCCTGTCCACCTCTCTGCGGTATGCTGCCATAGTTGCATCTTTTCTATCCCAAGTTACTGAGACCTGCTGTACCACAAGGTCCGAATCTCCATAGCATCGTATCCTCTTGATGTTCATCTCCTTGGCTACTTTCAATCCATGCAATAATGGCTCATACTCGGCCACGTTGTTGGAACAATCAAAGTGAATCTGCAACACGTAGCTCAACTTGTCTCCTTTGGGTGATGTGAGCACCACTTTAGCTCCTGATCCCTCGTATTGCTTGGAACCATCAAAGTGCATTATCCAAGACTCGGAATTTGGTGTCATTGTGGGCATGCCAGTGTGAGCCCAATCATTAATGAAATCAACTAGAGCTTGAGATTTGATTGCTGACCTGGGCTCGTAGTTGATGTGATAATCTCCCATCTCGATCTCCCACTTGGCTATTCTACCTGTTGCATCCGAGTTTCTGATGATATCCGACATTGGTATAGAGCTAACAACTGTTATGGGGTGTTCCTGAAAATACGGCTTCAATTTCCGGCTGGCCATGAAGACCCCGAAAACCAGCTTCTGGCAATGTGGGTAGCGCTGTTTTGCCTCTGATAATACCTCGCTGACGTAATAAACAGGCCTCTGAACCAGGTGATCTTTCCCATCCTCTTTGCGCTCAACAACAACCACTGCGCTAACCACCCGGGGCCCGGCCGCAACGTACAGTAGCATGGGCTCTTTAGGACCAGGGGCTGCTAGGACTGGTGCCTCAGATAGCTGCTTCTTTAGTGCCTCGAACGCCTCATCCGCCTCTTGGTCCCAAACGAATTTATCAGATTTCCTCAAGAGCCGGTACAAGGGTATCGCCTTCTCTCCGAGTCTTGATATAAACCGGCTCAACGCAGCTACACACCCTGTAAGCTTCTGAACATGCTTCAGGTTTTCTGGCTTTTTCAGACTCTGGATAGCTTTGATCTTGTCCGGGTTTTCCTCAATCCCTCTCTCTGAGACTATGAAACCGAGTAACTTTCCTGCTGGAACTCCAAATACACATTTTTTGGGGTTAAGCTTCATCTGATATCTTCTCAGGTTCTTAAACGTTTCCTTCAGGTCATCAATGAATGTTTCCGCTTGCCTGGTCTTGATCACCACGTCATCCACATAAGCATGAACGTTGCGTCCGATTTGGTCCTCAAAGCACTTCTAAATACACCGTTGATAAGTTGCGCCAATGTTCTTCAATACAAAAGTCATGGTTTTGTAACAGAAGGCCCCAAAAGGGGTTATGAACGATGTTTTCTCCCAGTCTTCCTTCTTGAGCTTGATCTGATGATACCCGGAATACGCATCCAGGAAACATAATAGGTCGCTTCCAGCCACTTCGTCTATGATCTGATCTATCCTTGGAAGGGAAAACGGATCCTTTGGGCAATGCTTGTTGAGACTCGTATAATCAATGAACATCCTCCACTCATTAGTCTTTTTCATCACGAGAACCGGATTTGCCAACCAATCCGGGTGAAATACCTCCATGATAAAGCCGGCTGTCAATAGCCGAGCGATTTCTTCTCCTATAGCTTTCCTTCTTTCCTCATTCATCTTTCTCAGGCCCTGCTTCATGGGCCTAGACTTGGGATCAACATGCAAGCTATGCTCTGCTAACTCCGTGGGGATACCCGGCATATCGCTAGGCGTCCAAGCAAAAACATCTTGATTTGAACGAATAAACTCCACGAGTGCTTTTTCCTGCTCATTGTCCAGGTTAGATCCTATAGCAAATTGCTTAGAGGGATCGCCTTCGACAAAGGCCACCATCTTGGTATCTTGTGCCGCTTTGAATTTTCCTCTCTCATCCTCAGTGTTCGGCCTTTTCAACGCTGTTCTGTCATCCGGGTCTACTTGAGACCGGTAATACTTGAGTTCTTCCTTCCTGCAGGCCTGTTCCGCCATTGCCGCGTCTCCTTCGTCACACTCAGTCGCTATAATCCGGTTTCCATGTATGGTGATGGTTTGCTTAGGACCCGGAATCTTTACCTGTAGGTATACGTAACACGGTCTGGCCATGAACTTAGCGTAAGCCGGCCTTCCAAATAGCGCGTGATAAGGGTTGCGCAGCTTTACCACCTCGAACGTGAGCCACTCAACCCGGAAATTGTCCTTTGATTCTCCAAAAGCAACCTCCAAAGTGATGTTTCCCTCGGGGCACGCCGAGTGACCCGGCACAATCCAGTGAAAAGCTGTTGAATTTTTCTAGTAGCTGAGACTCCTTGAGACCCATGCGTAAGAAAGTTTCCCAATATAAGATGTTGATGCTACTTCCACCGTCCATTAAGACCTTTTTCAGCTCATAACCATTAACTTGCGGCGCAA
Source organism: Alopecurus myosuroides (assembly GCA_028641055.1). Lineage (NCBI taxonomy): Eukaryota > Viridiplantae > Streptophyta > Magnoliopsida > Poales > Poaceae > Alopecurus > Alopecurus myosuroides. The sequence continues at coordinate 293,851,802 of CM054061.1, forward strand.
CCACCAATGCTAACACACCCGGATGTTCTATCGTTTCCGGGTGATCCCTTCTGCTCCACGTCACCTCTTGATCCGACCATCTCAGGTATCTCGGAACAGCTGAATTGACCGTGTTCACAGCTCGTTTGAGTATCTTTCTATCCTTGTTGGAAGTTCCTGTAGTATGTACGTGATATTGTCCCAACTGCTTGGGGTTAGCTTGGAAACCTCTAGCTCCTCCTTGGTTGTTACCCGGATTTCCACCTCCAGGGTTGCCTGCTGGTGGTGGGCCGTTGCCCGGGTTTCCACCCGGACCCGGTCCTCCTCCCCGACCTGCACCTCGCATAGCCTTGTTTACTTCCTCGTTCTTTCATCTCTGTAAATCCACGCACTGCTCCAATGAGTGGTTAGCCGGCCTTCCGTTCCTACTGTGTTTCGGGCACGCCATTTTGAAGATGTCCCAGTTGTTACCCGGCCTAGGTGGCCCCTGGTAGTTTCCTCCATTATGGTTTCCTCCGTTGAAATTTCCTTCTGCTCTGGGTCTCGAAGACCCGGCTTCTGTGCTGGCGACAAACTCGGAACTTCCCTCAAACGGGCGCTTATTCTTGTTGTTTCCATTGTTACCTCCATTATTACCCGGCGTAGATCCATTGCCGGCTCTTCCATTGTTGTTCGTGTTTGCTTTTGCGTTCTTGTCATCAATATCCTCTTCTGTGGTATCCGTTGCAGCGTGCTTGTTGCATGCATCCATTAGCTCTCCCATTGTAACCTCTGAAGCATTCCGACTTGATTTCATGCGAGTCAGCTCTTGCACTAAAGGTGTATACTTGCACGTTTTTGCCATAGCTTGTAACGCATCCTTTGGTTGAATGTCCGTGGATGAGTGAAGTATCTCCATAACTCGGCGCACCCAGCTGTGCGCCGATTCTCCCTTCTTTTGCACACACCGTTCTAGGTCATCAATAGTAAACAACTTCCTGCATGTTCTGTGAAAGTGCTTGATAAACGCGGTTTTCAACTCACCCCATGATTTGATAGACACTGCCGGTAAATTGTTGAACCATAACTTTGCTGCTCCTTCTGACATCATTAAGTACATGAACTTGGCTTGAAGATTTTCAGATGCGTTGCGAATCGACATAGCCATCTCATAGCTGCTTAACCATGTTTCTGGATCCATAGTCGGCTCATAATTCACTACTTTACCCGGTTCCTTGAATTTATCCGGGTAAGGCTCAGCCCTGATGTTATCCGACAGACACTTAGGCCCAGCGAGGTTAATCAGTACTGGCCTCACTCGGGAAACATGCGATCCTGCGGGGGGCACGGCTGGACGTGGTGCTGCTGCTGGTCCGTGCACCGCAGACCCGGCCGCGGCTCGCCTGGCTCTGGAACTATCCACAATAGCTTGTGCTGCTGATGCTGCTGGTGCTGCCTGAACGCGGGGAGGAGGCGGAATTTGCTACTGCTCTGCCCTCCGTCGCGCTGAACTTGTTTGAATGTTGCCGGTATTGCCATATTGCCGGCTGATATATGGCGTCCCATGCATTCCACTCCTGTTATCCGGGTAATTAACTTGTTGTGCCACTGCTGTGCGCAATAGATCTATCGCCCGCCGGGTCTCCTCCGCGTGGGGTGACTCTCTTACGGGGATCTGATTCAATGCAATTGTTGCTGCGTATACATTGTCCATGGGGTTGTTGAAGTGTCCTGGCGGCGTGCGAAATCGTGATGGTGGGGGTGGTGGTGCTGTGTTGCCACCAACGACCCCAGTTTGTAATGTGGGTAACCCGGCCTGCACGTTTGCCGGCTGTCCTCCTCCGGTTACGGGATGATGCACAGTTTCTTGATTCGCAGCTGGGATTGGCTGATCCCGAGGTGTGATGAATAGCGCGGCCGGGTTTATGACTCCACCTGTTGCCGGTAATCTTGTCTGGTGCCTTTGATGCGCTCTGGTTGTCTCAACCCGGAGCCGGTTTTCCAATGCGTCCAGCTCATGTTGCCGCGTGGCTATCCCTTGCTTTTCTGCTTCCACATCTCTCCTCTGTTGCTCCAATGCACGACGGGCTACATCCAGATCCCTAGCACGCGCCGCTGTGTTCTCCGGGGTTATCACTGTAGCTAGCACAGTGGGATCCAGGATCATGTTATTATTGAATAGGGCCGGGTGTCGTGGATTCGAAGGACCCGCCCCTGGCGTCCTGTTTGCCATATACCCGAACATATTTGCCTGCAATTCGCTATCCGCCGCCCGGCTGGTGACTGAACCCGACTCTCCGTCAACCCGGGTCAGAACCGGATTTCCGTCAACCGGATTTTGCTGCTGGGCCAGTGCTCGCGCTGCTCCGACCGCGGCCGTAGTCTCGTCTCCCTGATTGAGATTGGTGGCAGGGGCCGTGTAGACCGCGACCTAGCGCACGATGCTTGGCGAAGACTCATATTCCTCCTCATCACAACTATCCTCCTCGTACCGGTCCTCCAGCAGGTGCAGGATAGACTCGGTATCATCTTATCTCCGGACCCGGCCACGCGGGGTCTATGCCGGCTCCTCCGGCTGTTCCCTCTTCGTGGTGGGCTCTTCTATCGGATCCACTGTCCCGACCGATTCCTCTCCATCCGACTGAACGCAAGTGGCCTCTCCTGACACAGAATCAAATTCAAAATCATCAGAGATTAAACCGGACGTACCATGCCGATGAAGACGTTGACCCGGCCGATTGTAACGACAGATCCGGATTTGAGCAGATCCAACTCTGGCCCCGAGCCAAAATCGTCCACCATCTTCTCTCCTTCGGGGTTGGTGTAGATCTCGCCGATGACGAGGTTTTTCATGTTCTCCCGAGCTTCTCCCGTGATGTAAACACCCTTGGACGTAGGCCCCACGGTGTTTGGGAGAGGGTTTAGCTCAAGGGAAATCATGGTGATAGAACGATCTGGTATCCGGCAATCAGTTCACCGAGTCTCCGATCTGAATATATTATCTCAACTCTCGTGTTACAAAGGATACTCAAATAGCTAGTAAAACTCGTCAAACTCGTCGTGTCTAACCTAACCCTGGGAGCCGGCTTATATAATATCTGGTCCCCCTAGCTTCCTATCCAAGGCATACTCGGAGTCCTACCCGGGTACTGCTTACAAACCCTAAGTTTCCTTATCGGAACCCACAATCCGGGTTACGAGGCCTACACTCTTGGGCCTTCTAGAAACTCCCTTTCCCTAGGCCGGGTCTTGCGCAGCTCCCTTTGGGCCGAGTTACACCTTGGCGTTAGCCTAACGGGTTATCATCCCTCCATCAGGTATAGTTCTTGAACTCCGAGCCATTATCACTCCGAATGGCCAATATGGTAGCATTGTGTTGGCGCTCCACTAGAGTGATGAACTCGAGGATTCTCTTTTGAGTTTCACTTTTCCTCTTGAAGAAATACACCCAACAATATCTTGAATAATCATCCACAATCACCAAGCAATACTTCTTTTCTCTGAGGCTATCATAGGATACTGGACCAAAGAGATCTAAGTGAATGAGCTCGAGAATTCTTGTGGTGGAGATAGTTGTCTTGGTTGGGTGTTGTTCTCCATGTTGCTTCCCAAAGGTACAAGAGCTACACACACGATCTTTAGCAAACTTAGCTTTGGTTAGTCCTAGAACATGATTGCCACTTTGGAGGTCATGTAACATTATCATATTGGTGTGGGCTAGCCGGCGATGCCAAAGCCACCCCACATCAACTTTAGCCATTAGGCATGTCGCGGCACACATGTCTTCTTTAGAGAAGTCCACTACATACATGTCGTTCTCGACAAACCCAACAAAGGCTACTTTAAGAGATGTCTCCCAAGTGATAATCACACTCTCTTTATTAAAGAACAAGGTAAATCCACAATTCGCAAGTTGAAGAACGGACATCAAGTTATAGCCAAGGGACTCAACAAGGAGAACATTCTCAATTGATAAATCATTTGAGATAGCCACCTTGCCTCGTCCCAATACCATAAGCTCGGACTTGTCACCAATAATAACGCAATTGAGATGAGGTAAGGGAGGTTCAATATTACTTATTGCGTCATGGCTTCCGGTCATATGTTGGGATGCACCACTATCCACTGTCCATCTATTTGACCCGGAAGCATTTCCCTACAAGAGATCAATTTCTTGATTTAGGTACCCATCCTTCAATGGGTCCTCTTTTGTTAGTCATAAGGGTCTTAGGAACCCAAATAGTCCAATGATAATCATCACCATAAGAAGTACCAACGTATTTAGCATAAACATGTCCATCTCTAGATTTCATAAGAACATAAGATGTGTTATATTTTCCGGCGAAATCATTGTGAGTGATGCTCCCCCTAGAGGTATCACCACCCAAAATGGCGTTGGTCTACTTCTCTTTGGTCACCTCTCCCTCTTTCACAAATACAACATTTTGATAGGGAGAAGTGACATTCTTGGATATCTTCTTTTACTTGGAAACAAAGCCAAGTCCCTCTTTCCCTTTCTTGGCTCCTTGAGAGCTTATTGCATCATTGAGAATTCTTTATTTCCCTACAATGTTAGTTGTAGTAGAAGAGGTAGGCACAATAACAATACTATTTGATGAATATGCAACATGCTTATTAGATTGTTGAGCTAGAAGCTTATTACGAGACTTGGCAAGTTTGTCATGAATTTCTATAAGAGACGTAAACTCCTTTTTTAGTTTCTCATGCTCCTCGTCAAGTTTTTGATGAGCTATTCCTAGCTTCAACTCTTCCTCTTCAATTTCTTTAAGTAAAGCAAGAGATTTGGCATGTTCTTTCTTAAGCTTGGCAAGAGATTTTTTGTTATCTTTCCTAAGCTTTGAAACACTAATAGCATATGTCTCTTGTAGACTAGATAGTCTCTCTTCGAGAGAGGCTCTCATGGATCTCTCTTTTCAAGAGCTTTGACGAGTTCATCGTCATGATTCTCATGGCTACCGCCATGGTTCTCCAAGGTCATGCTGATCTTCTCCTTCTCATCTATTAGGGAGTTAGCATCATCAAGTTGCCTTAGGAGAGCCTTTACCTTTTCTTTAGTTTCACCTTCAAGACTACACAACCAAGATCCTAGATTCTTGGCCTCCTCATCATCAACAATGTTTTCAACACAATCCAATAATGAGGGATATCTAGTGACAATAGACTTGGAGGTGGAATATATTACCGCGGTGGCTTTTGCCATGAGACATGTAGGTCAGATCGATGCCTTCTCATTGGGGGATTCAAATAGAGAGACCGATGAAGAGGAAGTCGTAGCTATGGCGACGTGGGCAACACCTACTACTTCATATTCTCCTTCATCTCTGGAGTAGTATGTTTCCAGTGTGGGGCCTTCTTGAACATATAGAGCCCTTGGGACTCTTCTAGCGAGGTTCTTGTTTTGTGGAGCTTTGTTATTGTCCTTGCGAACAAGCTTCCCTTCATTCTCTTCTCTTGGCTCAAAGGGACACTCTTTGTCAAAGTGGTTTGCACTTCCACAATTGTAGCATGTCCTTGGCCGCTCCCCTTTCTTTCTAAGGATCTTGTTCCTTGAAGGTCTAGGAGCACCGGCCTTGTGAGCCTCCCATCTCTTCCAATACCCTTGCATGGCAAGAGCTATACACTTATGGACACCCTTGTATGTATCTTCATAGTCCTCATCATTATCATCATCATCATCATCCACTTCTTCTATCTTGGCCATTGCCTTAGACTTCAAGGCGAGGTTAGGAGACTTTCCAAGTCCTCTTGAGCGAGCAAGAGCATCATCCATGCTCTTGTGAGATAAGGATATGGCTATGAACTCACTAAGGACACCAATGGAGTTGAGGGAGTTGTAGTCGGATCTTGTTCGAATGCTAGTGGAGAGGTTCTTCTCGAATGGAGTTATGGCCTTGACAAACTTCCTCTTGATCCACTCATCGTAGATTTCCTCTTTTCCAAAGTACCTTAATATATTGCCAAGGGTGACCACTCTTCTATATAGCTCCTCGGTACTTTCGTCTTCAAGTATAACAAAGTTCTCGGACTTGTCAAGAGCAACATCATATTTGGATGATTGAATTCTTGCATTGCCTTGGAACAAAGAGTCAAGTTTATCCAAAGCTTCTTTTGCGGTCTTGATACCGCAGATGTGTTCAAGATGTTCTCTTGGGAGAGCCTTTTAAATAGTCACAAGAGCGGTCTTGTTGAGTTGAAATTCCACGTCCTCTCTTGGAGTCAAGTTGCTCGGATCATGAGGGTGGAATCCATGGAGAATTCTTCTCCACAAAGCGGTGCAAGATCCTGAAATGTCAGACTCAATATCGAACTTCCAAGAAGAGAACTCATTAGTGTGAAGCATGGGAGGAACTCCAACATTAACCATGTGTGGCATTGTGGCAATAGGGTGGATAGAATCATAATTGGGAGGTGGTGGAACTTCAGAGTTAGACCCCAAACCGTTAACCGATTGAGACTTGGAGCCCTCGGAGCTCCCACCGCTCTTAGCCTTTTTATCGGCTTTTGCTTTGGCTTTCTCCTTAGCTAAAGGATGTTAGCTTCCATTTCGTCGATGTCCGGAATGGACTCTTCGTCCGAGCTAACATCGTTGGCGATGAGAGGTGGTTTCGCGGACTCCTTGGTTTTCCCCATCAATGCCTCCATCATCTTCTTTATGCTAGAAACCTCCGAACTAACACTAGAGCTAACCTTAGATAATTCGGTTTTGAGAGTTCCAACCGTATCTTGTAGGTTAGATATAGTGTCGGCCATTTTGGAGATTTCTGCACTAGAACTACCGGGGGCATTTTCATCGACTATTGTACTCTTGGGCGGTTAAGCCCTTAGCAAGAGCCGAGGCTCTGATACCAATTGAAAGTGCACTATGGTCAACTAGAGGGGGGGTGAATAGGTTGACTACCAATTTTTCTTTTCTTTTCCTTTTAGTGGGGCTAAGCAAGATAAGATAAGGTTCTCTAGATGTGCATCTAGGTGAGCAACCTATGTGGACAACATAATATGCGCAGCCGAAGTAAAGTGAAAGGTAATAAGGTAAACCACAAGTGTAAACAAGGAGACAAGGATATGATTCCTGTATTTCCTTCTCAAAGAGAAGTACTTCTACGTTGGAGAGGTGGGGAGCCACCTAGGCACTCCTCAATAGCACGGTAGTGCACACCTTGTTCTCCTTGAGCTTCTCCGGTGAGGGAGATTCTCGTTTCCACTATGAGGTCGACTTTAAGGCGTTGACCAAACCTTTACAAGATCTCGAGGTCACTTCACAAGATGGATGGAGGCTTGTGACGCCCCGAGATCGGGCACTATGCAGATTTCAGCATTCCCGCCAAAATCCACATAATAACCGATTCCAGGTTGCCACTTGTGATAACATTACAACAGTTCACGAATAATCCACAACAACAACAGAAAAGATATATACAAGATGACTCAAACGAGTCAGGATACAACTGATACAATACGAAGATCCAAATAACAGCGGAAGAAACAACATAGCGTCCTGCTACGGACAAGATACAAATTGGACTAAGAGTCCTGAAGATAACCGAGAGCGTCCAATCCCTGCCCAGGCCAAGCCGGAGGGATTCCCAAAGCTAACGTCGTCAGACTTCAAACCTGTTGACTGCAATGTTGAATATGCAGCCACGAAAAAGGATTCGCGGGTCAGTACGGTTAAGTACTGGCAAGTGGATAAACCATACTCACAAGATACCGGCGTAACCAGTCATCACAAGATACAAATACTTTGGGTTCAACGGAAAGGAAAGGATTATTGCAAAGAAGCGGCAGCGGGCTGCACTAACTAACTACAGAGACTCGATACAACATCCGGCTAAAAGAGGGGGATAAGATAGCGTATCGTAACCAACTAGTACTAACCACCCAAACAAACCCATCCAATGTTACCCCCTACTAAGGAAGCAACCCAAGGATAACTCACACTGTTGGATTAATGATGGTTCAAGTTATTGTGTCAATAAGACTATTACTAGTCAAATTATCATTAGTTAGGTGTAAGTTATTCTGAGTACTTGTTAGCCAGTACTTTCACCAAGTCATCCATAACCGCGGAAAACACGGCTTCTCGAGAAGATTTACCCTGCAGGGGTGCACCAATTTGGCCGTACACGTAAGAATAACCCGCCAGACGGGGATCAAACCCACCAAGCGAGGTACTCAACACAACCCAACTCTTCTTCGCATACCGCCCAAAGAACCCCGTGCAATTGAGCGCACGGCTAATCAAGCCCCACGAAGAAAAGGGGACCCTCATAGCACTCTAAGAACGTGTCTCCGTAAATGCCGACTACAAAAGTTCCACCCTGGCCTGGGTTCGCAAAATACATATGCATGCGGCAAATGGAAAACCCGAACTAAATGAGGCGATTTGGACGAGATGCGAATCGAATCAAATTGAGGGGGGCGCCCATACTCGCTTCCCACATGCGGTTAGTGCGCTCGTCATGGATCAGTAGACGAGACCCTTTTCCTAATTAGGGTCGACACTAGCAGGCTTCAAAACCACGCCGGGCCTCCTGCCGGTGCCTTATCATCAAATTATTATTACCCAAAACATTAACATGTTGTTGATTGAATTGAAACCCAACTATCAAACTAAACAGGTGATAAGACGGACAACAAGACTTGAGCGCAAACAACACTAAGCATGCAACTACGACACGAGGGCCAACAGGGTAAACAAACAACAGTTAATAGGAAGTGGAAGGAAGGCTATATCATGGCTGCAAGGTAACATATGATAGGATCGAGACACAAGCATCCAATCAAAAGGCTAGCATAAGAACAACGGAAAGAATCGGTAACAAGTGATGAAAGGCAGCCATTTGGCTGCAAGTGAGTATACTTGCCTGGAATCCAGCAAGTAGAGGTACATCCACAGAACTTGTCGTTGCTCACATCATCTCAACGTCCTATCCGGGAAGAAGCAACGAACCTCGAACAAACACCGGATGCAACAATTACTACTACGGCAAAAGATCCAGCATGATCAAGATATTGATGCATGACAAGTTTAAGGATGCATCAAAGATAAACTAGTTGACATGGTAACATATTTAAATGGGCCCATATGCAATTTGGGTTGCATATAGAAAAGCCCATGAATTAATGTTGAATTAAATGATCTACAAATAACCATCATGTGAGAGTTGATTAGAATGATGCATGGATGATGAAAACAATAAAAAAACAACAATAGCTTCAATTTGATATGAAGTTTACCAAGTTTGGAAATTTATTTATTAAGTTATGAAAATTTGCTTCTTAAAGGATTTACACAAGCATTTGTTGTTTTCACCAATTTAAATTGTTCAAAATAGATAACAAGGTTCATATTTGGAAAGTACACAAAATTTTAGGTGGAAAACATGTTTCATTTGTTGAAAAAGGAATTAAGATGAATTACTTATGAATTAAACAAGTTTAAACAAGATTTAATGGATTTAATTCAAGTATTAATTTATTTGAATTTTTATTTGTTCAAAACATTTAATAAAATTCATATTTGAAAAGTTTATACTTTTCTGGTTTGAAAACATATTTTATATGTGACATTTGAATTAAATTTGAATTAGTTATGAATTTAATCAAATTTGTAATGAAATGTTTGAATCTGAATTTTGAAACAATTTGAAATGTTGAAAACAGAAATCAAATGACGTAAACAGGTAGAGAATTAAATTTGGTTTGGAAAACATGTTTTATTTATTCCATTTGGATTTGATTTGAGGGATTTGTGGTGGTTTGAATTTCAGGGACCAATCTGTAAATTGCAGGGACCTGAAAGAAAGAAAAAGGAACGCAGATGGGCCCCTGGGGCGTTTTTCACCCAGGGCACCCTGGCATGTGCCTCTGCAGTGCGGGCCAGTGCCTCCGTGGCGTCCACGTGTGCGTGTGTGTGGAGTTGGGTTGCAACCGCGCCACTGACTGGCGGGCCCGTGCGCGTGTGTGTGGAATTGAGCAAAAAGGGCGCGTTTAATCTGCAGCGAGGGGGATCGAACCCTCGCCTGCAGCGCGCGCGCGGAAGGCCCGTGCCACTGGGGTGAATTGTGTGTTGTGATACACTACGATGTTGCCTGAATAAGAGGGGATGCGTCGAGTTAACTGAATTTTTAGACAGAAACAAAGGTGCAGGTTTTCATCTTCAGAAAGCGACAGAACAAAAATAAGGGCCTCGCGTTGGGAAGGGATCGATCCATGTTTCTCTCAGCGTGAGCACGACGAAGCCTACCACTACGCTGCTACGGGATCGGTGATGCATCTCGGGCAAGAACGAACACGTACTGCCTCTCTGCGCGTTGGGGCTTCTGACGGAACTGAACCACCGGAAAAAACTGTAACCCGACGATGACAGAGGAAAAGGGCGGCGAGTTAGAGCGGCACCTGGCTGGGATTTCTTCGGTGATCTTGGCGCTGAAGAGGTGATGTTTCCATTCCCCGAAACGGAGGAACCACGCGGTGACCATGGCGTCACCGTGATGATCCCGCAGCGGCCATGTCCCTCGGTGATGTAGTGGAAGAAACTACAGAGGAGGGGGAGGGGAAGCTAGTGGCGGCGGCGGCCTGGGGAGGAGAGGGGAGAGCATTAGGGTTAGGGCACGGCTTGGTGGTTTTGTAGGGGCTCGGGAGCAGGTGGAGCAAGTGGGGTCCATGGTGGGGGGAACGACAGCGACAGTGCTTCTCCTCTGCGTCCGTACGAGGGAGAAGGGGTACTGGTGGGCTGGACTTGGGGAAAGCCCGTGGTGGGCTGGGGTGAGAGGGGAAAGAGCTGTGGGTTTAGGTGGGTTGCAGGTGGGCTGGCCGTGGGGGCTGGCCTGCCTCCCCACAGTTCACCTTTCTTTTTTTTTTCCTTTTTTTTTGTAAGAGATGAAAGAGAGAGAGATAAATAGAAGGGTTTTAATTCTTTATTTTATGAATAAATTTTCTAATGAAACAACTAACAGCAAGATTAAAGTTATGTTAACACTATTTCCAAAAATTTGAAATGGCCAAAGATTTAAAATGGCTATTTGAATGTTAAATAGGATTCATAAGGATTTGATTTCTTAAACAATTTTATTCAATAAACTCAAACAATTATGAAAACATTATTGAATTTAATTGTTTGCAAGAATATAATTTTTAAACCCACATTTGAAACATGCCAAGCATGGATGGATTTGATTTGAATTTGTTATTTGAATTTACCATTAGGGTTTTAACAAAAGGGAAATTTTTTATTAACAAGCAATTTAAATAAATCAACTTCAAACTATTTGAAAACAAGTTGAGTTGTTTAGGTTGCAACTTTTAATTGGAAATTTTAGACATGTTTTGAAAGTTTAAATTGGTTTGGATTTTTGAGTGGTTTTGAGAACATGATGCAATGCATATGATGCATGTGATGCAAAAAGAAAAAGGAAAGCAACCAACTTTCTACTTAGGGGGGATACCCCAGGTGTTACAGACGACACCACTAACAAGGTATTGCGCCCTCGCAATCCACCTGCTAACCCGGGAGGGGAAAGAAGTTCAACTATCGATCCTTCATGCTTCCAGTTGATCTCCTCGACACCACTAACAAGGGCTTCTCGACACCACTAACAAGGGGATCTTGCTCGGGCTGATGACGATGTTCTTCCACCAGGAATCTTCCGATGATCGAACCTATTAGGTTAAAGGCTCAGAAAACGTCCACCCACGTAGGATCCTAACACTTTGAAAGATAGACAAGGGGGGAAGACTCCAAAACAAATAACATGGGAGGGGAAATAGAATAGGGATAAGGAGAAAATAAGAATCCTATTGAGATGTTTCCAAAATATTTTTAGCACAAATAGTTTTTGACACTATAGAAACAACGACCGTTAGCGAGGTTATCCTACATGCTTTGCGGACCCGTTGCTTCGATAACCATTCGTATCGAAACAATATCGGGAATCGGAAACCTGGCTCTGATACCATTTGTGACGCCCCGAGATCGGGCACTACGCAGATTTCAGCATTCCCGCCAAAATCCACATAATAACCGATTCCAGGTTGCCACTTGTGATAACATTACAATAGTTCACGAATAATCCACAACAACAACAGAAAAGATATATACAAGATGACTCAAACGAGTCAGGATACAACTGATACAATACAAAGATCCAAATAACAGCGGAAGAAACAACATAGCGTCCGGCTACGGACAAGATACAAATTGGACTAAGAGTCCTGAAGATAACCGAGAGCGTCCAATTCCTGCCCAGGCCAAGCCGGAGGGATTCCCAAAGCTAACATCGTCAGACTTCAAACCTGTTGACTGCAATGTTGAATATGCAGCCATGAAAAAGGATTCGTGGGTCAGTACGGTTAAGTACTGGCAAGTGGATAAACCATACTCACAAGATACCGGCGTAACCAGTCATCACAAGATACAAATACTTTGGGTTCAACGGAAAGGAAAGGATTATTGCAAAGAAGCGGCAGCGGGCTGCACTAACTAACTACAGAGACTCGATACAACATCCGGCTAAAAGAGGGGGATAAGATAGCGTATCGTAACCAACTAGTACTAACCACCCAAACAAACCCATCCAATGTTACCCCCTACTAAGGAAGCAACCCAAGGATAACTCACACTGTTGGATTAATGATGGTTCAAGTTATTGTGTCAATAAGACTATTACTAGTCAAATTATCATTATTTAGGTGTAAGTTATTCTGAGTACTTGTTAGCCAGTACTTTCACCAAGTCATCCATAACCGCGGAAAACACGGCTTCTCGAGAAGATTTACCCTGCAGGGGTGCACCAATTTGGCCGTACACGTAAGAATAACCCGCTAGACGGGGATCAAACCCACCAAGCGAGGTACTCAACACAACCCAACTCTTCTTCGCATCAAGCCCAAAGAACCCCATGCGATTGAGCGCACGGCTAATCAAGCCCCACGAAGAAAAGGGGACCCTCATAGCACTCTAAGAACGTGTCTCCCTAAATGCCGACTACAAAAGTTCCTCCCTGGCCTGGGTTCGCAAAATACATATGCATGCGGCAAATGGAAAACCCGAACTAAATGAGGCGATTTGGACGAGATGCGAATCGAATCAAATTGAGGGGGGGCGCCCATACTCGCTTCCCACATGCGGTTAGTGCGCTCGTCATGGATCAGTAGACGAGACCCTTTTCCTAATTAGGGTCGACACTAGCAGGCTTCAAAACCACGCCGGGCCTCCTGCCGGTGCCTTATCATCAAATTATTATTACCCAAAACATTAACATGTTGTTGATTGAATTGAAACCCAACTATCAAACTAAATAGGTGATAAGACGGACAACAAGACTTGAGCGCAAACAACACTAAGCATGCAACTACGACACGAGGGCCAACAGGGTAAACAAACAACAGTTAATAGGAAGTGGAAGGAAGGCTATATCATGGCTGCAAGGTAACATATGATAGGATCGAGACACAAGCATCGAATCAAAAGGCTAGCATAAGAACAACGGAAAGAATCGGTAACAAGTGATGAAAGGCAGCCATTTGGCAGCAAGTGAGTATACTTGCCTGGAATCCAGCAAGTAGAGGTACATCCACAGAACTTGTCGTTGCTCACATCATCTCAACGTCCTATCCAGGAAGAAGCAACGAACCTCGAACAAACACCGGATGCAACAATTACTACTACGGCAAAAGATCCAGCATGATCAAGATATGGATGCATGACAAGTTTAAGGATGCATCAAAGATAAACTAGTTGACATGGTAACATATTTAAATGGGCCCATATGCAATTTGGGTTGCATATAGAAAAGCCCATGAATTAATGTTGAATTAAATGATCTACAAATAACCATCATGTGAGAGTTGATTAGAATGATTCATGGATGATGAAAACAATAAGAAAACAACAATAGCTTCAATTTGATATGAAGTTTACCAAGTTTGGAAATTTATTTATTAAGTTATGAAAATTTGCTTCTTAAAGGAGTTACACAAGCATTTGTTGTTTTCACCAATTTAAATTGTTCAAAATAGATAACAAAGTTCATATTTGGAAAGTACACAAAATTTTAGGTGGAAAACATGTTTCATTTGTTGAAAAAGGAATTAAGATGAATTACTTATGAATTAAACAAGTTTAAACAAGATTTAATGGATTTAATTCAAGTATTAATTGATTTGAATTTTTATTTGTTCAAAACATTAAATAAAATTTATATTTGAAAAGTTTATACTTTTCTGGTTTGAAAACATATTTTATATGTGACATTTGAATTAAATTTGAATTAGTTATGAATTTAATCAAATTTGTAATGAAATGTTTGAATTTGAATTTTAAAACAATTTGAAATGTTCAAAACAGAAATCAAATGACGTAAACAGGTAGAGAATTAAATTTGGTTTGGAAAACATGTTTTATTTATTCCATTTGGATTTGATTTGAGGGATTTGTGGTGGTTTGAATTTTAGGGACCAATCTGTAAATTGTAGGGACCTGAAAGAAAGAAAAAGGAACGCAGATGGGCCCCTGGGGCGTTTTTCACCCAGGGCACCCTGGCATGTGCCTCTGCAGTGTGGGCCAGTGCCTCCGTGGCGTCCACGTGTGCGTGTGTGTGGAGTTGGGTGGCAACCGCGCCACTGACTGGCGGGCACGTGCGCGTGTGTGTGGAATTGAGCAAAAAGGGTGCGTTTAATCTGCAGCGAGGGGGATCGAACCCTCGCCTGCAGCGCGCGCGCGGAAGGCCCGTGCCACTGGGGTGAATTGTGTGTTGTGATACACTACAATGCTGCCTGAATAAGAGGGGATGCGTCGAGTTAACTGAATTTTTAGACAGAAACAAAGGTGCAGGTTTTCATCTTCAGGAAGCGACAGAACAAAAATAAGGGCCTCGCGTTGGGAAGGGATCGATCCATGTTTCTCTCAGCGTGAGCACGACGAAGCCTACCACTACGCTGCTACGGGATCGGTGATGCATCTCGGGCAAGAACGAACACGTACTGCCTCTCTGCGCGTTGGGGCTTCTGACGGAACTGAACCACCGGAAAAAAACAGTAACCCGACGATGACAGAGGAAAAGGGCGGCGAGTTAGAGCGGCACCTGGCTGGGATTTCTTCGGCGATCTTGGCGCTGAAGAGGTGATGTTTCCATTCCCCGAAACGGAGGAACCACGCGGTGACCATGGCGTCACCGTGATGATCCCGCAGCGGCCACGTCCCTCGGTGATGTAGTGGAAGAAACTACAGAGGAGGGGGAGGGGAAGCTAGTGGCGGCGGCGGCCTGGGGAGGAGAGGGGAGAGCATTAGGGTTAGGGCACGACTCGGTGGTTTTGTAGGGGCTCAGGAGCAGGTGGAGCAAGGGGGGTCCATGGTGGGGGGAACGACAGCGACAACGCTTCTCCTCTGCGTCCGTACGAGGGAGAAGGGGTACTGGTGGGCTGGACTTGGGGAAAGCCCGTGGTGGGCTGGGGTGAGAGGGGAAAGAGCTGTGGGTTTAGGTGGGTTGCAGGTGGGCTGGCCTGCCTCCCCACAGTTCACCTTTCTTTTATTTTTCCTTTTTTTTTTGTAAGAGATGAAAGAGAGAGAGAGATAAATAGAAGGGTTTTAATTCTTTATTTTATGAATAAATTTTCTAATGAAACAACTAACAACAAGATTAAAGTTATGTTAACACTATTTCCAAAAATTTGAAATGGCCAAAGATTTAAAATGGCTATTTGAATGTTAAATAGGATTCATAAGGATTTGATTTCTTAAACAATTTTATTCAATAAACTCAAACAATTATGAAAACATTATTGAATTTAATTGTTTGCAAGAATTTAATTTTTAAACCCACATTTGAAACATGCCAAGCATGGATGGATTTGATTTGAATTTGTTATTTGAATTTACCATTAGGGTTTTAACAAAAGGGAAATTTTTTATTAACAAGCAGTTTAAATAAATCAACTTCAAACTATTTGAAAACAAGTTGAGTTGTTTAGGTTGCAACTTTTAATTGGAAATTTTAGACATGTTTTGAAAGTTTAAATTGGTTTGGATTTTTGAGTGGTTTTGAGAACAGGATGCAATGCATATGATGCATGTGATGCAAAAAGAAAAAGGAAAGCAACCAACTTTCTACTTAGGGGGGGACACCCCAGGTGTTACAAGGCTCTCAAGCAATCCGTGGCTTCTTGCAACAAGGTGGAAGCTACAAGCACAAGATCTACTAAGGCTTCTAGGCCTCGAGTAGGATTCTAGATCGACTAGGTTGTGTTGGATGGATTTGAAATTCCTTTGGTGTAAGTGTGGATATAGGCTTCCTCTAGCTCTCCACCAAGTATGGGAGTGATTGGGTGGACGGAGTGGGAGATCTAGGTGGGTGAAGCTTTCATTAATGGCTAGGAGAGAGAGTGGAAAAAGCTTAGCATTTATGAGGAAGGGGAAGGGGTATTTATACCCCTTTCCACAAAGTGGCAGTTGCAGTCCAGGAGCACCGGAGGCTCCGGTCGGCTTCTATCAGTTGCGTAGCAGCGCAGCGCACCAGTTATCCTTTGGAGGGCCAAGGGGCGGAGGCTCCGCCCACCGAAGCTGCACCGGAGGCTCCGGTGGAGCCTCCGCTCTTATGCAACAGAGCAAGCTTTTGGCGGAGCTCCCACCGGAGGCGCACCGGATGCCACTTGTTCACAGGGCCAGGTTGGGGGCGACCGGAGGCTCCGGTGGAGCCTCCGCTCTTATCCAACAGAGCAAGGTTTTGGCGGAGCCTCCACCGGAGGCGCACCGGATGCCCATCGTGCAAGGGCCCTGGTTGGAGGCAGCGGAGGCTCCGGTGGAAAGGGCGGAGGCTCCACCCACCGGAGCTCCACCGGAGGTTCCACCCTAGCCTCCGCTTATATGCATCAGAGGGAGGTTTGGGCGGACCCTGCACCGGACCCGTACCGTAGCCTGGGGCGGAGCCTCCGGTGGTTTCACCGGAGCCTCCGCTCCATGCAGAAACTACTTCCCAGATTTCTTTCTCCTAGCTCTTTTGATTTTAACCGAACACGCGGCGCATAGAATTAGTGAACTTGATTAACTTGGGAATTTTCATACATCAAACAAACATTAGATCAAATAGGTATGTTGTCATATAATTATCAAAACAGACGATGATCTTTCAGTCGTGTCGTTCGAAAGTGTGTATCACGCAATACTCTGACGTCCAGCTTTCGCCAAGTTCATGGCAAGAACATGTTATATCTATAACAAGTTGAAGATGCTAGGGCCAAAAAGAGGAGTAATCACCATAAAGGGAGACTTCAAATTGGCAAACGAGCTGGAAAAAGAAAATGCCCTTTGCGCAGAAAAGGTGATAGCAAAGGAAGAACTGAAGGAGCTGGCAAAAGAAGTATCGCCGACAGAAATGCCGGCAGGAAAAAAAAGCCGGAAGCCGGCAGACAGGTTCAAAGCTTTCGAGAATACAAGACATGTTATCCTATATCCCAAATATCCGACAAAGTTTGTCGTAGTGGGAATTGGCATGACCGACAAATAGGAAAGCGAGATCATCAAGTTCCTCCGTGAGAACTGGGATATTTTTGCATGGTGTCCAGCTGACATGCCAGGCGTACCCAGGGAAGTTGCTGAGCACCAACTCAAGGTGATTCTAGGATCTAAACCCGTCAAACAAGGTCTCCGTGGATTCGACGGAAGAAGACGGAAGGCTATTGGCAAGGAGCTTATCCGGCTGTTGGCAGCTGATTTTATCCGGGAAGTTATACATACTGAATGGTCTGCAAACCCAGTATTGGTCCCGAAGAAAGATAGTACTGTTCTTAGGATGTGTATAGATTACACCGGCCTGAACAAATTGTGTCTAAAAGATAGATTTGCGTTACCACGAATCGATCAAATAATAGATGCCACTGCTGGCTCTGAGCTTTTATGCTTTTTGGACGCTTATTCCGGGTACCATCAAATACGTATGAAGGAAGAAGACCAAATTAAAACCTCCTTCATAACCCCGTACGGAACATACTAATACATAACCATGCCTTTCGGCCTGAAGAACGCAGGTGCAACTTACCAGTGTTGCATGCAACGATGTTTGCATAGTCAGATTGGCAAAAATGTTCACGTTTATGTGGACGACATTACCGTCGTTTCCAAGGAAAATGACACGATCCTTGAAGATTTGCGAGAAACCTTTGAAAATTTGCGCACTTATAAAATGAAATTGAATCCATTGAAGTGCGTATTCGGGGTTCCCTCAGGAAAACTTCTGGGTTTCACCGTTTCTCACAGAGGAATAGAAGTAAACCCGGAAAAGATCAAGGCAATCCTAAACATCTCGAGGCCTACGTTCATAAAAGATGTACAAAGATTGACGTGTTCTGTAGCTGCCGTCAGCAGGTTTATAAGCTGGATAGGAGATAAAGCTCTGCCATTATACAAATTTTTGAAGAAATCCGACAAATTTGTGTGGACAGAAGAGGCAGATGCAGCATTAACCCAGTTAAAAGGAACCTTGATGAAAGCTCCGATTTTAGCATCACCAAAAAACAAAGAACCCATGTTATTGTACCTCACGGCTACAAATAGGGTTATCAGCGCAGTGATAGTTCTGGAAAGGCAGAAAGACGAGCGAAGCATAACAGATCAACATCCGATGTATTATGTAAGTGAAGTTTTTTCCGATTCCAAGCAAAGGTACCCACACTATCAAAAACTAGCATATGGCGTATTTTTTGCATCGCGAAAACTCTGTAATTACTTCCAAGGAGATTCCATAACAGTGGTATGCAAAGCACCACTAGGGGATATAATCAACAATGCGGACGCAACAGGACGAGTAGCCAAATAGGGCATCGAGTTGGCTGCGTTCGACAATAAGTACCAACCCCTGAATGCAATAAAATCCCAGGTGTTGGCAGATTTTGTCGCTGATTGGACAGAAGCAATAGAAAACACACCAATGCCGGAGTCGGAATACTGGGTTATGCACTTTGATGGATCCAAGATGAAGGAAGGCGCTGGAGCTGGTGTAGTCCTAAAATCCCCAAAGGGAGACACATTGGAGTATGTATTACAAATACACTTCAACGCCAGCAATAATGTGGCAGAATATGAACCTTTGCTTCATGGCTTGCATATTGCAAAAGAAATAGGTGTCAAACACATCTTATGGTATGGTGACTCAGATTTGGTAGAACATCAGCTCAACCAAACATGGGACGCTAAAAGCCCCATCATGGCCGAATATCGAAGAACGGTGGACGAGTTTGCAATTTGCTTCCTGGGATTTGAAGTACTTCATGTCAAAAAAGGAAGAAAACTGGAACGCGGACGCATTAGCCCGCATGGGTTCGGAAAGAGTGAAAACCCTACCACCAGGTGTGTCTGTTCAGCATTTGCACGAACCATCCATAAAAGGTGGAGATGTCGACTATCCTCTCGTTTCCGAATCAATCGAAGTCCTGCTCGTTAACCCGGATTGGAAAATTCCATATCTAAACTTCTTAGTAGAGTAGAAGTACCCGGATGGAGCAGACGAGCTCTTGCAAAGACAAATAAAAAGTCGATGCAAAGGATACACGGTAATCAATGGTTGCCTGTATAAACGCAGTACTACCGGAATTTTTCTGCGATGTACTTTGCCAGAAGAAGGCCGAGAAATTATGCAAGAAATCCATGCTAGAGATTGCGGACATCATGCTCAATCAAAAAGTATAGTTAATTAAGCGTTCCGTGCAGGGTTTTTCTGGCTAACAGCCAAAACAGACGCCAAACACATAGTCAATACATGTGCCGGATGTCAGTATTACGCCAAGCAGATGAATATGCCAGCCCAAGCACTCAAAACTATCCCTGTCACATGGCCGTTTGCGGTCTGGGGGCTAGATATGATGGGACCATTAAAAACTGCAAGAGGTGGGCTTACACATCTACTCGTTGCAGTAGATAAGTATACCAAGTGGGTGGAAGCAAAACCCATCAAAAAGCTTGACGGTGTTACTGCCAGAAATTTCATCATTGACGTAGTCATCAGATACAGCGTTCCACACAGCATGATAACCAACAACGGGAAAAATTTCTCTACTAGAGAGTTGGCAAAATATTGCCGACAAACAGGAATACGCCTAGATCTTGCATCTGTGGCACACCCGCAATCCAATGGACAGGTTGAAAGAATGAACATCTCAATCCTGCAAGGAATACGCCCAAGACTCGAATCTCCTATTCATAGAGCAGCTGGAGCATGGGTGGAAGAGTTACCCTCTGTGCTTTAGAGTATTCGAACGTCGCCACACAGATCAAAATGGCAAACCCCATTTTTCCTAGTTTACGGCGCGGTAGCAGTCCTTCCTACGGATATGATCCATGATAGCCCAAGAGTGCAGGCTTTCGATGACTCGGATGCCGAAAGCGCATGACAGGATGCCGTCGATTTCCTAGAAGAAGAAAGAGAACTTGTGCTTCAAAGATCTGCCATTTATCAGCAAGGTTTACGACGTTACCATAGTCGGGAAATCATACATCGTTCTTTTAAAGAGGGTGACTTAGTGCTAAGATTGGTACAACAAAGAAAGAACAAATTGGCCCCAGTTTGGGAAGGACCATTCGTCATCAGCAAGGCTATGAAAAATGGATCATACTATCTTGTAGATATTCGAGACACGGAAGATGATCCCGAAAAGCCAAATCGCAAAAGAAAGAGAAAGATAGATGAAGAACTAGGGGAGACCAAAAGACCCTGGAGCATCCAGCAGTTACGTCCCTTCTATACTTAGTTCTTTTCTATGTAAACATCTTTGAGATCATGAAATAAAGTTGTCGGAATTCATACATCAATGTTTGTTACATGTTTATTATAGTATAAAGCATAATTTCGTCATATCTATTTCCCAACCATCTTTTAAAATACTCAATGTTAACCCGAATTGTGCCTGCATGCTCGGTGTTAAAAAACTGAATGATTTTCATCCTAAAATGGCTTAAAGAATCCCAGATTGTGCCTGCGTGCCTGAGTTTCATTCAAAAAATTCCTTACTGTTCTCTAAGTATTATATGATTGTTTTTATGCTGGGTCGCTGGAGCTAGTAAGTAAAAAATGCCTTTATTATGATCCATGTTTCCGAGTTTCGACTGATTGGTTATACCCAGTCACTTGACATGAAGATTAAAATACTATCGATCCATTTCAAACACTAAGTACAGTTAAAGCATATAAACTAGAGAACTTAGAAGATAAAGGAATTGTCGTGGGATAATCACGGCAGACGTTACCAGGGGCAACTTACTTTGGGGCAAATCGACTCTGGTGTTTGGGAGAGGGTTTAGCTCAGGGGAGATCATGCTATCAATCGATCTGGTAGCTCTGGCAATAATGTCGCCGAGTCTCCGATCTAGGGTTACAACTATCAGCTCTCGTATTACAAGATACTCGAATATCTGGTCCGGCTCTATGTTTCTAACCCTAGGAGCCGGTTTATATGTTACCCGGCTCCCTGGCTTCCTATACAAGATACACCCAGAATCCTACCCGGAAACCGCACACAACCCTAAGTTTCCTAATCTTAACCCCTAAGGTACGGGTTACAAGGCCTAAGCCCCTCCTTAGGCCTTCTAGAAACTCCTCCTCCTTGAGCCCGGTCTTGCGCGATTTCCTTTGGGCCGGGTTTCACCTTGGCATTAGCCTACCGGGTTATCATCCCCTCATCAGTAGTCCCCAGAATAGCTTGGGCTTCGTGAAATTGACCATGAAGCACATGCTATTCCCTGCAAAACAATAAACATTCAAGTTCATAAAATACCGGGTTAGAATGCTTTGATAATAGCTAGAACTTTCTCCATTGGCGGTCCATATAGTAACCCGGTTTTCCCCAAGTCAAAACACCATTTTCCGGGTAAACACTCCAAGAAAACATGCTGAGACCCGGCCCCGTACCGTTGTCAATCAATCCGAATATCGCGCCCGTAATCCACCTCAATCTTGATCCGGATATCTCGCAACGGGTATCTTGATATTTATCCCCGAATATCCGGGCCGGATCACTTTTCTCTGAAAATTTTGCGCCTGCCGCCTAAACCTAGGGCATTTCTCCCCCGCACCTATAAATAGGCCTCCAGGGGTCAACCCTAGATCTACCGGTTCATTTCCCCTTCTCCTTTCTCTCTTCACTCCATTCCTGCGCCCGCGAGCCCTAGCTTGAGCTCGCACCAGCGGAACTACGCCGTCGCCCGCAAGGACGCCACCGGAGTTGCGCTGCCGCCACCAGGTCGCCACCACCCGCGCCCGCAACACCGCCGTCAACCGCCGCAACGCCCTCGAGCAAATTTCCAATCGGGCCACCGAAGATCCCAAAACGCCGCCGCCGTCGCGCATCTCCTTCGATCCATCCGGTAAATTCCTCTATCTCTTAGATCTAGATCCCCTTTTTTTGTTGATTTCACGCGTATACTTTTAAGATCCAATCTCATCCGCTAGCTATTCGCTATTCCTCCGTTAGGTTGACATGCTTTCGTAATTCTCAACCTCATGTTCTTCCACAACTGGTACCTAATCCATTTCTATGCCTTGCCACATACTTTTGCTATTTCGCAATCCCATATTTTTCCATCCATATGTTCTTGACTAGATCTATTTGCCTAATTTTGCAAGCACTTTAGACATTTTCCCTCTCTTCTCCTCATTATATCGAATAGCTGCAGTTTCCGGGTCCCTCGATATTCACACTTTGCATTTTGCCTCTTTTTAGATCTACACATATGGCTCCTAAGTCCAGCGCCAAGTCAAAGGGCAAAAACCCGGCCGGCAAGCAAAAGCCAGGTTAGTCGATTTCCGCCAACTGGGCGAAATCGACTGTCACAAAGGCTAAGCTTGATGAGATGACTGAGTCTGGTGTTCTGCCCACCCGGGAGGAGATCCACTGGAGGATACCCAGCGAGGAGACCCGACCATCACCAGGCCTAGATGAGGTGGTGGTTTTTGTCGAGCATGTGATCCGGGGTTTCCGCCCCCGGGTCACTCTTTCTTCCGGGACCTCCTGGACCACTACAAGCTACGGGTATTCGATATCAGCCCCAATTCCATGCTTAATGTCTGTCATTTCATAGTCTTATGTGAAGCCTACCTATGCGTTCCTCCCAACCTAGCTTTGTTCCTCGAACTCTTTCAATGCAAGCCATGCTGAGAGAGCGGCGATGGGGCCCTCCTAGTTTGTGGAGGAGTCTCAATCCAGAGGCGGAAAAACTCCCTGATGCCGACTCTGAGCCTCCATACACACGTTAAACACTGGCAAAAAACCTACTTTTACTGCCAAGATACCTCTTTACCCGGCGAGAAGCCATTGCCGGGTTTCTCCGATGATACCCTCACTTTATCCGACAATCTCAATTCCTTCGCCCCCGAGGCCGAGAGGCAGTCTATCCAGCCTCTCCTCCATAAGCTTGATGTGCTCTCTGCCCAAGGTCTCCTCGGGCTTAATCTAATAAAAACTTGGGTGAGCTGCCGGATTCAGCCAAACAGCATCCGGCCTAAGCTCATGTGCAACTATTCCGGGCACGTCACCGACTCTCTCCGTTACTCGGAGAAAACTTACCCAGCCTCAGATGTAAACAAGACTATGAAAAACTTCTTGGCCGAGAAGCTTGAGGTGATCCGGAACATAGCCGGCCTTAACCCCTTCACGCGTGATAACCCGGCTCCTCCAGTAAGAACCGGCTATCACCCCTTTATCCGACTAATATTCCTTATGTACATTTACTAACCCTTGTCATTGTATTTCTCTCTCAGGAAGATGACGAGTTCTGGAAGATAGTCACTCCTCCCCCTTCCGAAAACTCGGAAGAAGACGAGGAGCCGGTTGACAGTGACGAAGGTAAAATCCGAGTCTTGTTCATATACTTTCTTCATTAACTTGTTTAGACCAACTTTTTCCCTTTTCCGACAATGTACCTTGTTTTCCAGGGCTAGAGGTCAAAGAGGACACGCAGTCGGACGAAAGCGAGGCTGAGCCGGAGGTGGAGGTGGGGGCGAAGAGGAAGACCCGGGGAGTTGTCTTCAAGGTGCCTTATTCCTCCATTGCCTCCAAACCATACTCGTACGCTAACATGTGCAAACTTAACCAACGCTCAAACGATTCATCATACTTGAAGGAACCTGCCCCGATCAAACGTAGGGTAACCCGGAACTCTCCGGGTGACGATCCTCTTCACCCGGGCATCCCTTCATCCCCCGTTCGCCGAGCCGGTACTCCCCAAACTCATTCATCCCACTTTCCTCAAAGATATCCTTCTCCGCATCACCCACTAGCCGAACAACTTCGGGTCTCACTTTCCGACTCTTTGTCAGCTTCTTCCGGGTCTAGCAACAATCTCCCACCGGATTTCGTCGTGAATACCGGGTAACTTAATTTCCTTGTTTATTCAATATACTAGTGTTTTCCACATCTTTCACTTATCATCTACTAACTGTTTTCTTTTTCTCTTTCTCAGGGCCAAGGTCACAATCAGTGACCCTGAGGATATGAATGTTGATAACCCGGCTATGGAAGACCCGGAGGATGTTGTGAAGCCCGCGGCCGGCGGTGCAGAAGAAGAAGAACAAGATTTGCTGAAAGACCCGGTTGAGCAGGAAGCCGAGTTTCCCCTACCAACACACCAACCAGGAGGTGATGATATCGAGTTCCTGGGATCACGGAGGGGTGACCCCACTCCTAACACCCAGGCAACCCGGATAAACTCCCCCAAGCAGGAGAGGACCCCGCCTCCGGGTAACTAGAACCCCAGCTCCTCTAGGCCGAAACTCGGCGATCTTGATTTTGAAGGAATGTTAACTGAGCTCTTCTCCCTGAAGACCAACGAAAGGGATATCCTTGAGTCCCTAGCAGCTGAGCACCAGGTAATTTAATCAATATTGCTTATGTATTCATCTAGTCCCCAAGTTCCAAGTTAACTATGCAAAGTTTACTCGGTACTTCCATAACTGTATAACCTATCATATCCGATTTTATCCTGCATCCGAATGACTTTTCCTTATCTATTTTCACAGGCACACGTGACCCGGTCTGAGGAGATGTTGGCAAAAACCAACAAACTCCTCCAGGCCGAGACCAAGCTGCGGGAAGAACTGGAAGCTGAGGTGAAGGATCTTGCCAAGGATATCAAGAAATACAAGAAACGATCCCAAAACGCTGAGGGTGCACTGAAGAAAATTTCAGCCAAGATTGCCGACACTTACCGCTCTATGCTTGGTAAAAAATTCTAACTTACTGATTATAACCCGGATTTCTCGTTTTGTAAGGTTTCTAACCCGAATCTCATTGCTTTAATGTTGCTGTTAATCTACAGGCCTGGGTGAAGAGGCTGTAGATGAAGATGATATTGAGAAGCTAAAGACGCTCAAGGCCGTGATCCGGCAATTCACTATCGGTACCAAGTGGGCTTTGGACGCTGTGAATTGGCCGGGTAGTGGTTATGGTGGTGTAACCCGAATGCTTGATGCATGTTCCACCATTCCCGCCTGGATCGATCACTGGAAGCGTTCAGCGTGCCGGGTTGGGGTAAGCCGCGGGCTTGCCTTGGCCAAGGCTTATTTTCCTAAGATTGAGCCGGCAACGCTCGTGAACGGGTTTCCCGAGTTTAACAACGATGAATCAAAGTTCACTGGTAAGGACTACAAATCCATCCATGTTCAGGTGCGTCACTCGGCAAGCTTGATAGCCGACAATCGGGATGTGAGCAAGCTTACTCCGCCCTATGATGCTGATGACAAGCCGGTCCCATCGGATCTTCATCTACCCTTCGATATGCTGGCCCGGTGGAAGGAGGAAGTTGCCAAGAAAAAAGCTGAGGCCGATACTGCGCCTTCATCATCTACTCCGGCTATTCCTCCTCCAGCTCGCGCCGATACTGCGACTAATCCGGACGTGGGAGCAGGGAAGACCACCGAAGAACACGCTGAAGACCCGGCCGCTAAGAACACTGCTGACGACTCGGCTATGGATGCCGAGTGAAGTTTTATTTGTTTCTCGCCTCAAACACTTATTCGGCCAATATGCATTATGTAATGTGCCTGATACAATTATTCTTTTAATAGTGCGCCTGTGCACTTTTCGATACTATTTCCTCGGTTTGTAATACATTTAAACTTTAATAGTTTTTGGTGGCCCTTCTGGCCATTCGCCTTGATATGCTGTTTCCCGGTCTTAAACTTTTTTTCTGCTTTTCTGATTTTCGCTCTTTTTCCTTCTGTGAGACTCGGTTTCCGGGTCTCAGGATTTTTTGACCAAGTTGACTTTATTTCTTAAGTCCCCAAGTCCCCAAGATTCGGATTTTTGGGTTTTAAGCTTGATAGGTAAACAATTTGTTGCTTTTCTCAAATTCCCAAGTCCCCAAGGCCCGAATTTCCGAGTCTAGGGATTTTTGGTTCTCGAAAAGCAAATTGTTTTTGCTGAGGCCCAAAACATAGAGTTACTCATGTAAGTTTGAAGTTATGCTTAATACATTGTGAGTTTTCCGGCTGTCAACCTTGTACTCTGCATAACTTGTGGTTTGGATGACCCTTTTGATCCTCTTTGTTGTAAGCCGGCTTTCGCGTGGATATTCAGTGCTGCTATAACTTTACAAAAACAGGGTTAGGCAAGTCCCAATGGGCATCAAGACTGATTGTGATTATACGTTAGCAAAGCATGCCACATTATTGCGAGTCACATCAAGATTAAACAAGAGAAATCAAGAAATTTGGCTCTATTGTCTAGTTATAAGATTGTAACCGTACTTATTGCAAGTAATCGGTCCTTATAACTTAATGGCGTTGTGGACGGGTCTGAGATTATAGCTGTGCTATTCAAGCAATCAGCCCCCAGGACCTATACATGCAATATTAAACCTAATGTATTATAAGCAAACAACTAATACTTACCTGATAAAGTGAAAACAGAAGGTAAAAACAGAAAGATAAAAAACTTAACAAAAATAAATAAGAAAGAGACAAACAATATCATAATTTAACCATCTCTTTATTGATATGAGAAAAGTTAGGTCAGCAAGCCGCCTCATTAAAAACCCCCGAGTCCCCTTATGTACCCTGGATAGGAAAAGAGTGCGTCTGAAACCTGCTGCCTGTTACATCGTGTAATTCAACTTGTAAACCTAGCCTATGCTAAGTGTAGTAGGGACGTAGCTGAGCCACGTTCCATGGTCTTTCCCTTTCTTGCATAGATGAAGTGGTATGGGCGGTGTCATTGACAGTATCCGACTCTTCTCTTGCATCTATTAAGTAATATGATCCATTGTGCGAATTCCGGCTTATGATGAACGGGCCTTCCCATGGTGGAGATAACTTGTGTTTTCCCTCCTTTGATTGTACCAAGCGTAGTACCAGGTCCCCTTCCTAGAAGACCCGGGTTTTGACTCGCCGGCTGTGATATCGCCTCAGATCCTGCTGATATATGGCTGATCTCTCCAAAGCTTGCTCCTTGTGCTCTTCTAGCATATCCACGGCATCTTGCCGGGTCTTCTCATTCTCCACTTCAACATAAGCCGCCACTCGGCGTGAATCATGAATAATATCACTCGGCAAGACTGCCTCTGCACCATAAACCATAAAAAACAGGGTCATCTGAGTAGATCTGTTAGGTGTAGTGTGAATTCCCCAAACCACTGATGGTAACTCCTCAGCCCATGATCCAGCAGCCCTGAGGCATGGGACTCTCAGCCGTGGTTTCAACCCACGAAGTAACTCCTGGTTTTCCCTCTCCACATGTCCATTAGCTTGTGGATGGGCTACCGAGGCTATGTCGAGGCAGATGCCATTGTTTCAACAGAATTTCTCCATCTTACCTAGGGACATGTTGGTTCCGTTATCCGTTATTATGCTGTGGGGATAACCAAACCGATAGATAATCCTTTTCAGGAACTTGACTGTTGTGACTGCTTCGCAATTGGTGACTGGCATAACTTCAACCCACTTAGTAAACTTATCAATAGCCACCAAAAGATGAGTATTTTTGCAAGGTGACATGTGAAAGGGTCCTACCATATCCATACCCGAAACTGCAAACGGCCAGGTCAACGGGATTGTTCGCAACTCCATAGCCGGCATATGGGTTTGGCGAGCGTACCTTTGACATCCATCACACCTTGCCACCAAGCGTTCCGCGTCTGATAGGGCCGTGAGCCAGAAGAAACCGTGCCGATATGCTTTGGCCATGAGGGATCTTGTGGAGGCATGATGCCCACAATCACCTTCATGGATCTCCTTCAAAATCTGCCGGCCTTCCTCCGGTGCTACACAGCGCAAAAAGACTCCTGCTGCACTTCTTTTGTACAACTCCCCGTTAATGATAGAATAACCCTTTGCTCGTCTCAGGATTTGCATGGCTAAAACTTCCTGCGGTGGTAATTCGCCCCGTGATAGGTAGGCCAAAAACGGCTCTGTCCACTCGGGGACAGCACATACCGTGGCCACGAGCTCCAAATACGGGTCTTGGTTGGCCACCTCTTCCTCATATTCGGTTTTGAAAGATGGCCGCCATAACTCGTCCAGGAAAACATTAGGTGGAACTGGCTCTCTACGCGAGCCGAGTCTTGCGAGCGCATCTGCTGCCTCGTTCTTTCGCCTATCAATATGTTCCACCTCATACCCGGAAAAAGACCCGGCCACCCTGTCCACCTCTCTGCGATATGCTACCATTGTTGCATCCTTTCTGTCCCAAGTTCCTGAGACCTGCTGTACCACGAGATCCGAGTCTCCATAACACCGTATTCGCCTGATGTTCATCTCCTTTGCTACTCTCAATCCGTGTAATAATGCCTCATACTCGGCCACATTGTTGGAGCAGTCGAAGTGAATTTGCAATACGTAGCTCAATTTGTCTCCTTTGGGTGATGTAAGTACTACCCCAGCTCCTGATCCCTCGTATTGCTTAGAACCATCAAAGTGCATCACCCAAGACTCGGAACTTGGTATCAATGTGGGCATGCTTGTGTGAGTCCAATCATTGATGAAATCGGCTAAGGCCTGAGATTTGATTGCAGACCTGGGCTCGTAGTTGATGTGATAATCTCCCATCTCAATGGCCCACTTGGCTATTCTACCTATCGCGTCTGAATTTCTGATAATATCTGCCATTGGTATAGAGCTAACCACTGTTATAGGGTGTTCCTGAAAGTATGGTTTCAATTTCCAGCTGGCCATGAAGACCCCGAAAACTAACTTTTGCCAATGTGGGTAACGTTGCTTTGCTTCCGATAGAACTTCGCTCACATAATAAACCGGCCTTTATACCGGGTGATCCTTTCCATCCTCTTTGCGCTCAACAACAACTACTGCGCTGACCGCCCGGGGCCCGGCTGCAACGTATAGCAACATGGTCTCTTTGGGACCCGGCGCTGCCAGAATCGGTGCCTCAGATAACTGCTTTTTCAGGGCCTCGAACGCCTCGTCCGCCTCTTGGTCCCAAACGAATTTGTCGGTTTTCCTCAAGAGCCGGTATAAGGGTATTGCTTTTTCTCTGAGCCTGGATATAAACCGGCTTAACACTGCTACACACCCTGTGAGCTTCTTAACGTGTTTCAGGCCTTCCGGCTTTTTCAGACTTTGAATAGCTTTGATCTTGTCCGGGTGTGCCTCAATTCCTCTCTTGGACACAATGAAACCGAGTAACTTTCCTGCTGGAACTCCAAACACAAACTTTGTGGGGTTAAGCTTCATCTGATATCTTCTCAAATTCCTGAACATTTCCTTTAGGTCATCAATGAATGTTTCTGCCCTCCTTGTTTTAATCACCACATCATCAACATAAGCGTGGACGTTGCGTCCTATCTGATCCTCAAAACACTTCTGAATGCACCGTTGGTACGTTGTGTAACACCCGGGGGATTTCCCCCCCCACCCCAATTAGATTTGGTTGTTTTGTTTTGCCTTGCATTACACCATGCCTCATATGCATTGCACATTTGTTTCAAAACCAATCTTAAAAGAAAAATCAAAACAATTTAAAAATTCAAACATGTTCCAATGTATTCACATCAAATCATTAACAGAACAAATCAATTGGTTTTCAATAAAAAAAAATTGAAGTGGAATTAATTTTTATTGCTTGGTTAGATGAAAATTCCTTTTATTGTGAATTCAAATTCCAAGTCAAAACTTTGGCACATTTTAAAATTTTCAATAACAAAGAATCATGCACTTGGGCATTTGAATTGTATAATTCATAAAAAATGAGTCCATGATTTTTTCAACCATTAATTTTTTCCCCTTCCCTCCTCTCCTTTTCTCTTTCTACAAAAAAAAGAGGAATACTAATAAAAAGAAAGGAAAACGTTTGGGAGCCAGGCCTGGCCCAACCCCCAGCCCACCCACCTAGCCCACACCGAAACCAAACCCCCCAGCCCACTTCTCCTTCTTCTCCGTACAGGCACGAGGAGGTCGCTGTCCACCATGGCCCCCACCTCCACCTGCTCCCCCTCCCCTATACCTACCCCCTCCTTTCCCAAACCCTAGCCCCAACTACTCCCTCCCCATCCTCCTCTGCCGCCACCCTTCCCTCTTCCTCCTCTGTCCAAGCTTTACTCTGAATTTCTTTCTTTTGTTCTGAACCGAGAGAGAGGGAGCCCCTCCATGGCCGCCACTTTGGGAGCATGGCGCCACCCCCCACGGGCCTCGTCAAGCCTCCGATTCGCGGGAATGGAACCTCGGGGGTGCGGGCTACGTTTTTGCTGAAGACGGCGCGGCCGAAGACGGACTGCAGCGATGGCGCCGTCGAGCCCTTCTTCCCCGTCGGCCACCTCTGCACCTGCGCGCCAACGCACCTCCACGCCGTCTTCTCCACGTCCACGACCCCCCCCCCCCGACCTCGCCTTCGAGCCCCAAGGTGAGCCACATCCTCCTGGACCATCCCTCCCCCGTCCTTGCTCTGGATCGCCGCCATCGTGCGGTAGATCGCCGGCCATGTTCGTCCGTCCAACTGAACTTTGCAGTTTTAGTTATATTTTTCCGCACAGATCCACCTCAACTTGGGCCGGCCTCCACATCTATCACAAGCACGCACAGCAGCCCAGTGGCTTGGCACCCCGTCCGCACGCCCTGGAGCCCCGGGTTTGAATCTCCCCTTCCGCAGCAAAAGCCACCCCTTTTTCCTCTATTTTTCTTTTATTTCCCGAAATCCAGAAAAACAGATCTGAGTCTTTATTTGTAAAATCCATAACAAATTGAAAATTGCTCCAATTTTAATGATTCAAGTTTCTGTGGATTCAGAATCTTGTGCTCTTTCTATTAGTCACAAAGTTGCAACATGTTCCTGTAATAAATTTTGCACTAAATAATTAAATACAGAAAATGCAACAAAAATTGGATACTTTGGGAATTCATAACTTGAGTTCTGTTCACACAATTGGAGCAAACTTGGGCTCTAAAAATTTGTCTTAACAAACTCTACACATTGGTATTTTATTTGGTCACAATTGAATTAATTTTGAACATGTTTCCCTCTGTTTACTAAAAAGGGCAGAATAAAAATGTTTATGGAAAAATGCATAATAAATTCAAAAATGATCCAAAATTATGTTTAATAGCTCAAATTGTTCATTGAAACATTTTATACGTGTTTTCAACATTTTCAATACAATTTGTTTACTGTTTTTCCTAATTAAAAGTGGTGCAATAATTCAATACTTTAATTACACCTTTTAAATTGCAAAATTCATAACTTGGGCAATTCAAATCCAATTCCAACATGTAAAATATGTTTTCCATGCAAAATTGAATAAGCTTTCCAAATATAAACTTTGTTTTCTATTTTGAATAAATTAAATTGCTGAAAACAACTATTTCTTAATTAATGCATTTAAAATTGTCAATTTAATAACTTGCTCATCTAAAATCCAAATTCAACAAATGAAATATGTATTCCATCTAAAATTTTGTGTTCTTTCCAAATATAAATTTTGTTATCTGTTTTGAACATTTAAAATTGGTGAAAACAACAAATGTTTGCTTAAATCATTTAAAATGCCAAAGTTCATAACTTAATAAATAAAATTCCAAACTTGGTAAACAACATATCAAACTGAAGCTATTGTTGTTTTCTTATTGTTTTTATCATCCATGCATCATTCTAATCAACTTTAACATGATGGTTATTTGTAGATCATTTAATTCAACCTTAATTCATGGGCTTTTCCATATGCAATCCAAATTGCATATGGGCCCATTTAAATATGTTTACCATGTCAACTAGTTTAACTTTGATGCATCCTTAAACTTGTCATGCATCCATATTTTGATCATGGTGGATCTTTTGCCGTAGTAGTAATTATTGCATCCGGTGTTTGTTCTAGCTCGTTGCTTCTTCGCGGATAGGACGTTGAGATGATGTGAGCAACGACAAGTTCTGCGGATGTACCTCTACTTGCTGGATTCCAGGCAAGTATACTCACTTGCTACCTATGGCTGCCTTTCATCACTTGTTACCGATTCTTCCCGTTGCCTTTATTCTAGCCTTATGATTTGATGCTTGTGTCTCGATCCTATAATATGTTTACCTTGCAGCCATGATATAGCGTTCCTTCCACTTCCTATTAACTGTTGTTTGTTTACCTAGTTGGCCCTCGTGTCGTAGATGCATGCTTAGATTTGTTTGTGCTCGAGTCTTGTTGTCCGTCTTATCACCTGTTTAGTTTGATAGTTGGGTTTCAATTCAATCAACAACATGTTAATTTTTTGGGTAATAATAATTTGATGATAAGGCACCGGCAGGAGGCCCGGCGTGGTTTTGAGGCCTGCTAGTGTCGAACTTAATTAGGAAAAGGGTCTTGTCCTCCGATCCATGATGAGCGCACTAACCGCATGTGGGAAGCGAGTATGGGCGCCCCCCGCAATTCTGATTCGATTCGCATCTCGTCCAAATCGCCACACTTAGTTCGGGCTTTCCATTTGATGCATGCATATGCATGTGCGAACCCTTGGCGCCAGGGTGGAACTTTTGTAGTCGGCATTTAGGGCGGCGTGGTCTTCCAGTGCTATGAGGGTCCCCCTTTTCTTCGTGGGGGCTCGATTAGCCGCGCACGCACATCACGTGGTTCTTTGGGCTTGATGCGAAGAAGAGTTGGGTTGTGTTGAGTGCCCCGCTTGGTGGAAGGGCCTTTCCATCTGGCGGGTCATTCTTACGTGTACGGCCAAATTGGTGCATCCCTGCAGGGTTAAATCTTCTCGAGAAGCCGTGTTGTCCGCGGTTATGGATGACTTGGTGAAAGTGCTGGCTAACAAGTACTCAGACAACTTACACTTAACAATGATAACTTGACTAGTAATATAGGTTACCTCCACCATAAAATGAATGTCACCTTAATCAACAGTGTGAGTTTCCTTGGGTTGCTTCCTTAGTAGGGGTAACATTGGATGGGTACTGTTTGGTGAGTAGTTGTAGTTGGTTCTGATACGCTATCTTATCCCTTTCTTTTAGCCGGATGTTGTAGCGCGTCTCTGTAGTTAGTTAGTGCAGCCCGCTGCCACTTCTTTGCAATAATCCATTCCTACCCAAAGTATTTGTATCTTGTGATGATTGGTTACGCTGGTATCTTGTGAGTATGGTTTATCCACTTGCTAGTACTTAACCGTATTGACCCACGAATCCATTTCGTGGCTGCATATTCCACATTGCAGTCAACAGGTTTGAAGTCTGACGACGTTAGCTTGGGAATCCCTCCGGCTTGGCCTGGGCAGGGATTGGACGCCATCGGTTATCTTCAGGACTCTTAGTCCAATTTGTATCTTGTCCGTAGTCGGACACTATGTTGTTTCTTCCGCTGTTATTTGGATCTTTGTATTGTATCAGTTGTATCCTTGACTCGTTTGAGTCGTCTTGTATATACCTCCTCTGTTGTTGTTGTGGATTATTCGTGAACTGTTGTAATGTTATCACAAGTGGCAACCTGGAATCGGTTATTATGCGGATTTGGGTGGAACTGCCGAAATCTGCATAGTGCCCGATCTCGGGGCGTCACAAATGGTACCAGAGCATGGTTTCCGATTCCCAAAGTTTTTTCGATACGAATGGTTATCGAAGCAACGGGTCCGCAAAGCCTGTAGGATAACCTCGCTAACGGTCGTGTTCTTAGAGTGTCAAAACAATTTGTGCAAAACCTGTTTTGGAAACATCTCAATAGGATTCTTGTTTTCTCATTATCTCTATTCTATTTCTCCTCCTAACTTATTTGTTTTGGAGTCTCTTCCCTTATCTATCTTTCAAAGTTTTAGGATCCTACGTGGGTGGACATTTCTGAGCCTTTAACCTAACAGGTTCGATCATCGGAAGATTCCTGGTGGAAGAACATCGTCATCAACCCGAGCAAGAATCTCTTGTTAGTGGTGTCGAGAAGCCCTTGTTAGTGGTGTCGAGGAGATCAACCGGAAGCATGAAGAATCGATAGTCGAACTTCTTTCCCCTCCCGGGTTAGTGGGTGGATTGCGAGGGCGCAATCCCTTGTTAGTGGTGTCGTCTGTAACACCCGGGGGATTCCCCCCCCCCCAATTAGATTTGGTTGTTTTGTTTTGCCTTGCATTGCACCATGCCTCATATGCATTGCACATTTGTTTCAAAACCAATCTTAAAAGAAAACTCAAAACAATTTAAAAATTCAAACATGTTCCAATGTTTTCACATGAAATCATTAACAGAACACATCAATTGGTTTTCAATAAAAAAAATTGAAGTGGAATTAATTTTTATTTCTTGGTTAGATGAAAATTACTTTTATTGTGAATTCAAATTCCATGTCAAAACTTTGGCACATTTTAAAATTTTCAAAAACAAAGAATCATGCACTTGGGCATTTGAATTGTATAATTCATAAAAAATGAGTCCATGATTTTTTCAACCATTAATTTTTTTCCCTTCCCTCCTCTCCTTTTCTCTTTCTAAAAAAAAAAAGAGGAATACTAATAAAAAGAAAGGAAAATGTTTGGGACCAGGCCTGGCCCAACCCCCAGCCCACCCACCTAGCCCACACCAAAACCAAACCCCCCAGCCCACTTCTCCTTCTTCTCCGTACAGGCACGAGGAGGTCGCTGTCCACCATGGCCCCCACCTCCACCTGCTCCCCCTCCCCTATACCTACCCCCTCCTTTCCCAAACCCTAGCCCCAACTACTCCCTCACCATCCTCCTCTGCCGCCACCCTTCCCTCTTCCTCCTCTGTCCAAGCTTTACTCTGAATTTCTTTCTTTTGTTCTGAACCGAGAGAGAGGGAGCCCCTCCATGGCCGCCACTTTGGAAGCATGGCGCCACCCCCACGGGCCTCGTCAAGCCTCCGATTCCGCGGGAATGGAACCTCGGGGGTGCGGGCTATGTTTTTGCCGAAGACGGCGCGGCCGGAGACGGACTGCAGCGACGGCGCCGTCAAGCCCTTCTTCCCCGTCGGCCACCTCTGCACCTGCGCGCCAACGCACCTCCACGCCGTCTTCTCCACGTCCACGACCCCCCCCCTCCGGCCTCGCCTTCGAGCCCCAAGGTGAGCCACATCCTCCTGGACCATCCCTCCCCCCGTCCTTGCTCTGGATCGCCGCCATCGTGCGGTAGATCGCCGGCCATGTCCGTCCGTCCAACTGAACTTTGCAGTTTCAGTTATATTTTTCCGCACAGATCCACCTCAACTTGGGCCGGCCTCCACATCTATCACAAGCACGCACAGCAGCCCAGTGGCTTGGCACCCCGTCCGCACGCCCTGGAGCCCCGGGTTCGAATCTCCCCTTCCGCAGCAAAAGCCACCCCTTTTTCCTCTATTTTTCTTTTATTTCCCGAAATCCAGAAAAACAGATCTGAGTCTTTATTTGTAAAATCCATAACAAATTGAAAATTGCTCCAATTTCAATGATTCAAGTTTCTGTGGATTCAGAATCTTGTGCTCTTTCTATTAGTAACAAAGTTGCAACATGTTCCTGTAATAAATTTTGCACTAAATAATTAAATACAGAAAATGCAACAAAAATTGGAAACTTTGGGAATTCATAACTTGAGTTATGTTCACCCAATTGGAGCAAACTTGGGCTCTAAAAATTTGTCTTAACAAACTCTACACATTGGTATTTTATTTGGTCACAATTGAATTAATTTTGAACATGTTTCCCTCTGTTTACTAAAAAGGGCAGAATAAAAATGGTTATGGAAAAATGCATAATAAATTCAATAATGATCCAAAATTATGTTTAATAGCTCAAATTGTTCATTGAAACATTTTATACATGTTTTCATCCTTTTCAATACAATTTGTTTACTGTTTTTCCTAATTAAAAGTGGTGCAATAATTCAATACTTTAATTACACCTTTTAAATTGCAAAATTCATAACTTGGGCAATTCAAATCCAATTCCAACATGTAAAATATGTTTTCCATGCAAAATTGAATAAGCTTTCCAAATATAAACTTTGTCTTCTATTTTGAATAAATTAAATTGCTGAAAACAACTATTTCTTAATTAATGCATTTAAAATTGTCAATTTAATAACTTGCTCATCTAAAATCCAAATTCAACAAATGAAATATGTATTCCATCTAAAATTTTGTGTTCTTTCCAAATATAAATTTTGTTATCTGTTTTGAACATTTAAAATTGGTGAAAACAACAAATGTTTGCTTAAATCATTTAAAATGCCAAAGTTCATAAC
The DNA here is from genome assembly GCA_028641055.1 of Alopecurus myosuroides. Taxonomy (NCBI): domain Eukaryota; kingdom Viridiplantae; phylum Streptophyta; class Magnoliopsida; order Poales; family Poaceae; genus Alopecurus; species Alopecurus myosuroides. The sequence continues at coordinate 293,888,398 of CM054061.1, forward strand.
TTAATAAATAAAATTCCAAACTTGGTAGACAACATATAAAACTGAAGCTATTGTTGTTTTCTTATTGTTTTTATCATCCATGCATCATTCTAATCAACTTTCACATGATGGTTATTTGTAGATCATTTAATTCAACCTTAATTCATGGGCTTTTCCATATGCAACCCAAATTGCATATGGGCCCATTTAAATATGTTTACCATGTCAACTAGTTTATCTTTGATGCATCCTTAAACTTGTCATGCATCCATATTTTGATCATGCTAGATCTTTTGCCGTAGTAGTAATTATTGCATCCGGTGTTTGTTCTAGCTCGTTGCTTCTTCGCGGATAGGACTTTGAGATGATGTGAGCAACGACAAGTTCTGCGGATGTACCTCTACTTGCTGGATTCCAGGCAAGTATACTCACTTGCTACCTATGGCTGCCTTTCATCACTTGTTACCGATTCTTCCCGTTGCCTTTATTCTAGCCTTATGATTCGATGCTTGTGTCTCGATCCTATAATATGTTTACCTTGCAGCCATGATATAGCCTTCCTTCCACTTCCTATTAACTGTTGTTTGTTTACCTAGTTGGCCCTCGTGTCGTAGATGCATGCTTAGATTTGTTTGTGCTCGAGTCTTGTTGTCTGTCTTATCACCTGTTTAGTTTGATAGTTGGGTTTCAATTCAATCAACAACATGTTAATGTTTTGGGTAATAATAATTTGATGATAAGGCACCGGCAGGAGGCCCGGCGTGGTTTTGAGGCCTGCTAGTGTCGAACTTAATTAGGAAAAGGGTCTTGTCCTCCGATCCATGATGAGCGCACTAACCGCATGTGGGAAGCGAGTATGGGCGCCCCCCGCAATTCTGATTCGATTCGCATCTCGTCCAAATCGCCACACTTAGTTCGGGCTTTCCATTTAATGCATGCATATGCAGGTGCGAACCCTTGGCGCCAGGGTGGAACTTTTGTAGTCGGCATTTAGGGCGGCGTGGTCTTCCAGTGCTATGAGGGTCCCCCTTTTCTTCGTGGGGGCTCGATTAGCCGCGCACGCACATCACGTGGTTCTTTGGGCTTGATGCGAAGAAGAGTTGGGTTGTGTTGAGTGCCCCGCTTGGTGGAAGGGCCTTTCCATCTGGCGGGTCATTCTTACATGTACGGCCAAATTGGTGCATCCCTGCAGGGTTAAATCTTCTCGAGAAGCCGTGTTGTCCGCGGTTATGGATGACTTGGTGAAAGTGCTGGCTAACAAGTACTCAGACAACTTACACTTAACAATGATAACTTGACTAGTAATATAGGTTACCTCCACCATAAAATGAATGTCACCTTAATCAACGGTGTGAGTTTCCTTGGGTTGCTTCCTTAGTAGGGGGTAACATTGGATGGGTATTGTTTGGTGAGTAGTTGTAGTTGGTTCTGATACGCTATCTTATCCCTTTCTTTTAGCCGAATGTTGTAGCGCGTCTCTGTAGTTAGTTAGTGCAGCCCGCTGCCGCTTCTTTGCAATAATCCCTTCCTTCCGTTGTACCCAAAGTATTTGTATCTTGTGATGATTGGTTACGCTGGTATCTTGTGAGTATGGTTTATCCACTTGCTAGTACTTAACCGTATTGACCCACGAATCCATTTCGTGGCTGCATATTCTACATTGCAGTCAACAGGTTTGAAGTCTGACGACATTAGCTTGGGAATCCCTCCGGCTTGGCCTGGGCAGGGATTGGACGCCATCGGTTATCTTCAGGACTCTTAGTCCAATTTGTATCTTGTCCGTAGTCGGACACTATGTTGTTTCTTCCGTTGTTATTTGGATCTTTGTATTGTATCAGTTGTATCCTTGACTCGTTTGAGTCGTCTTGTATATACCTCCTCTGTTGTTGTTGTGGATTATTCGTGAACTGTTGTAATGTTATCACAAGTGGCAACCTGGAATCGGTTATTATGCGGATTTGGGTGGAACTGCCGAAATCTGCATAGTGCCCGATCTCGGGGCGTCACACGTTGCACCAGCGTTCTTTAGCCCAAAGGTCATGGTTTTGTAACAGAAAGCTCCAAAGGGGGTTATGCACGATGTTTTCTCCCAATCTTCCTTCTTGAGCTTGATCTGGTGATACCCGGAATAAGCATCCAGGAAACACAATAGGTCACTTCCTGCCACGGCATCTATAATCTGATATATTATTGGAAGGGCAAACGGATCCTTTGGGCAATGCTTGTTGAGACTCTTGTAATCTATGCACATCCTCCACTCGTTTCTCTTTTTCATCACTAGAACCGGATTGGAAAACCAATCTGGGTGAAAAACTTCCATGATAAAGCCGGCTGCAAGGAGCCGAGCTATCTCTGCTCCTATGGCCTTTCTTCTCTCCTCATTCATTTTTCTCAGGCCCTGATTCACAGGCCGAGACTTGGGATCAACATGCAAACTGTGCTCAGCTAACTCGGTCGAGATACCCGGCATATCGCTAGGCGTCCAAGCGAAAACGTCTTGATTTCCACGAATAAACTCTATGAGTGTTTATTCCTGTTTACTGTCTAGGTTAGATCCTATAGCAAATTGCTTGGAGGGATCGCCTTCGACAAAAGCCACCATCTTGGTGTCCTGGGCTGCTTTGAACTTTGCTCTCTCATCCTCCGTGTTCGGTCTTTTCAATGAAGTTCTATCTTCCGGGTCTACCTGAGACCGGTAATACTTGAGCTCTTCCTTCCTGCAAGCCTGTTCTGCCATTGCCGTGTCTCCTTCGTCACACTCTACGGCCACAACCCGGTTACCATGTATAGTGATGGTTTGCTTGGGACCCCGGATCTTTAGCTGCAGGTATACGTAACATGGCCTTTCCATGAACTTGGCGTAAGCCGCCCTTCCGAACAGCGCGTGATAAGGACTGCGCAATTTGACCACCTCAAAAGTGAGCCATTCCACTCGGAAATTGTCCTTGGATTCTCCAAAAGCAACCTCTAATGTTATCTTTCCTTCAGGGCACGCCGAGTGACCAGGCACAATTCCATGAAACACTGTGGAACTTTTCTGCAGCTGAGACTCCTTGAGCTCCATGCGTAAGAAGGTTTCCCAATATAATATATTGATGCTACTTCCGCCATCCATCAAAACCTTTTTCAGCTCGTAACCATTGACCTGTGGTGCAACCACCAAAGCTAACACACCCGAATGTTCTATTGTTTCCGGGTGATCCCTTCTGCTCCATGTTACCTCTTAATCTGACCATCTCAGATATCTCGGTACACCTGAAGAAACCGAGTTTACGGCCCTTTTGAGTATCTTTCTATCTTTGTTGGAAGTCCCTGTAGTATGAACATGGTACTACCCTAGCTGCTTTGGGTTGGCTTGGAAACCTCTAGCACCTCCTTTTGTTTTACCCAGATTACCACCTCATGCTTTGCCAGCTGGGGGTGGCCCGTTGCCCGGGTTTCCGCCCGGACCCGGTCCTCCTCCCCGGCCTGCGCCTCGCATGGCCTTATGTATTTCCTCGTTCTTCCATCTCTGTAAATCCACGCACTGCTCCAATGAATGATTAGCCGGCCTGCCGTTCCTGCTATGTCGCGGACAGAGCATCCTGAAGGCCTCTAGATGATTAGCCGGCCTCGGTGGTCCTTGGTAATTTCCTCCATTAAAATTTCCTACGTTGAAATTTCCTTCTGCCCTGGGTCTTGCAAACCCAGTTTCTGTATTGGCAACAAATTCGGACTTTCCTTCATACGGACGCTGTAACATCCCTGATTTTTGGAAAACTCGAAAATCACAAATATTTAAAACTTTTTGTTTTCATGATCAAGCAAGTCACCAAAAACCAAATAAAAGCAGGAAATAAAAGAAAACAATATGTAAATTAGACTAGAGAATACAAATTGCCTTAATTCCATAAACCCTAAAGCCTATCTCTAAACTAAAATGTGTTTCCTCATGTGAATAAAATATTTTCTTAGCAAACATCTTTAACAAATATGTATTCAACTCAACTACCCTTTTATTTAAATTATTATGATAATTAAAAATCAGATAGTTACTATCTCTAATATTTTCTCCTTGTCTCCAAGAAATTATGTCACAATCATTATTAACCTCAAATGGATAAAAGTTGGTTATTTGTTTTCCAAGTATTATGTCATCAACAATAAAGTGTTATATAAATTATTTGGTTATGAAAACAAGTAAAGTACTTTGGTAAAACAATTTTCAATTGGGAAAACAACTTCTTCATTTGAGAAAATCTCTCTGTTCTTACTCACCCTCAATTTAAAATTTATTAAAAAATCCTCTATTTTTTTATAAGATACCATGAGTGAATTGATCATATGTTGAAAATATTTTAGAGGGACTAGAAAACAATAATTTGAACCACAGAAATATTTTATAAAATCATTTACATCATATTTATATAATTAACCCTCCTTTTCTATTAAGTAACTATTCATGTTTTCATCATATTTAAAAAAATAAAAGATGAAAATACTTTGATTTGGTTTTGTAAAATAGTATTTGATCATTATAAAGCTACTGAAAATTTGTTTGACAAATATTTATATTTTATAATTTTTCTAAATTAAAAATCGCATTAAGTTACTATTAGGGAATTATTCAAAATTCCAAATTCAAAAAATAAAAATGTGTTTAAAAGTTTACAAAAATCGCACTGTTAGAAAGTATTTGAAATAATATGATTTTAGAATTTTGTTTCATGTTAATTGGATTTATAAAACAGAAGATATAGAATAAATGAAAACACAGAAATAAAAAGAAAAGAAAATGGCTAGGCGATGTCATCATGACGTCAGCGTCATCAAGCCCTAGCCGTTTCCATTTTGGCCGAATTCAATCTCCATGAATTCGTCGGTTACAGGCCTGATTGATGGCCGTAAAGCCAGCCCCTTAAATCTCCCCGCCCTCCTCTCCATTTTCCCTCTGGAACCTATTTGGATCGTACCCCGAAATTATCCCAATCGCTCGCCGGAGTTCCTCTCAGCCGCCGCCGTACTTCGTCGTCTCCGACCAATATAACCACCCTCGGCCCTTTTTTTGCTTCCCTCTTGCTTCCCCATGTCCTTGCGCACGTTTTGATGCACCTTCTCGTCTTTTTGGTGCAGCGAAGCGACGAGTACGAGCTTACCGGAACCCCGACGCCGCCAACCACACCGCGCCGTCGATAGCCGCCGTCTCCGAGAATGTCGTGGCCACCAACCTCTCTGTCTCGTCGTGGCGCACCTCCTAGTGGTCTCCATCGAGCTCAAACACCACCGGAGAAGCCCCGCTGTCCGAGCCCGGGAGCAGCGCCGCCGTCCCCTCTGTTTCCGGCATCATCCCTGCAGCCGCCGGCGAGGTGAGATCCCGACCAATCCCTGGCCGTTAGATTCAGATCGGAGCGCCCATGTTAGATCACTTACCGAACAGGTACGGGCGAATCACAAATAGCCACGTCAGCCAAGCGTTAGGTAATATATTCGTCGCATAGCGCTGCGCAAAGCCGGCCCATGCCCAGCAGTTATTTGTCGCACCGCGCGGAAAATAGCCATTTTCGGCCCAGCCTGTCTCTGGTTTTAATTCCGAATAAAAATAGAATTGTAAAATTGCAGAATAGTCCCTAGAACTTAGAAACATCATATCTTTTTAACCATAAGCCCAAATTTAGAAATATTGGACTTTTTGAAATCCCCTGGATCTGTAGAATCTTTTAGCACTGTTCAAATTCAAATTTGATAAACTTAAATTGGTTCAAATTCAAATATGCTTGTTTGATGAATTTTGGTATAATTCAAATTCTACAAATCTAAAAATTGCAAATTAAATATATTTGGAAACCTTAGGATGATTACTTTCACAGCCTCTGTCCCAAAATATTTTTTGAACAAGTTAAAAATGAATTTAGTATTAAATTGTATATTTGAGTATTTTTTGGCATAGAATTAATTCTATAAATAAATAGAATATGTTCCCTTAAGACAAATTGCTCCTTTTGGTATCCTTGAAACAGAGAAATCAGTACCTAAGAAATAGAAGGCCCTTCACTTTCAACTTGGTGGCAACATGAAGAGCTACAAGGAGGATCAATGAAGAAATTTTGAAGAAAAGACTCCACCACTAGAAGCAACTCAAGGAAGTACAAGTGTGAAGAAATCCAGAAGAAAACATCTCCCTCTTTCTTTGTCAGACCCCGGACCCAGAGATATACATACTGTTATGTGCTCCTAGCCATGGACTCACAAGGGCTTCAGGGTTACCAGCCCCGGCCGCAACAAACAACAGCAGGCAGACCGGATTCATCGGCACGTAGTCCGGATCCCCGGTCTACTACTCCTTGTATCCATGCTAGTCATAACCAACTATGCATACCCAAGCGTCCACGAGTCGGATGAAACTGAAGGAACGGGACCAAAGTTATACAGAGATGCTATGTGTCCAGAAAGTGCAACAACAATCGAGGGTTACTGGGGTTACCTCGCCCCAGGCCGATCACATCGACATGCGGGCTCGGACATGGATCATCGGCTCCACAACCCCTCGACTGCGACAACTATGCAGGCATAGCCAAAACTGTATAACAATGAGCTCGAAACCAACAACCGATCAAAGCAGTACTCTAAACAAGAAGCTTTATTAAACAGGTGTTACTAGAGTATAGCTTACAAACAGAGGTCACACGACCCAACATTTCATCAGACAACGGAAGGCAAATTATGTTGCTAATCAACAAGAACCAAAAAGGCCTAAGAGGCCGCAACATAAGGCGACGTCCCAGCCCATAGATTCCAGGCTGCTACCTGGGAACCCCGAACTACTCGTCGATGTCCACGTCGAAACACCACCGAACTGAGGAACTCCACCTGAACCAAGTTGAAGCAAACATGAGTACGGGAGGTACTCAACAAGACTTAGTTAACCTATTATATATCTGCTTCTTTTAGAAAGAGTTATGAAGGTTGTTTTGCGTAAAGCCATCTTTGTTTACCAAGTTGAGGAAGGAATAGCACGTCTCCTGGAGTATTTTGAAAACAGGTGAGAAAAGCTACTCAACTACTGAAATCATTATCTTTTTAATCCACCAATATCGTATCAGCACCTCGTGCTTCAAAGATCACCACCTCAAGTTGTTCCGGTAACTCATACTACAAGGTAACCCCTCTCGGCATATCCGAGGAGGCATCCTTCATTCGTTATCAGCAAGTTTTAATCATTCCGTTTGAGTTGTCTATGATCACAGAATCCGTCACCAAGTCGTCCTTAACCGCGGACACGGCTTTTCGAAAAGATTTAACCCTGCAGGGGTGTACAACTTTAACCACACGTATCAACCAACTCTTAATGCCACCGGTGGTAGCACTAGTCCGGGAAGTGCCGGCAGAGGGAGGTTGACCACGATCTTTCCCTTGCTTCGCCTATTCCATGAGTCGCTCCGAGTAGAGATGGTCCGCCAATAGGGAGTGGCCATCTCCTGCCGGGTCTCTATCGTTGTGCGCGATGCTCGACGGTTACCTACCCGCAGAGCGCCGATACATCCCCACATCCTAGTTTTGAAAGTGTTTTGATATCCCCGCAAATCCAAATGGAAAGCCCGAACTAGGCAACTCATGGAACAAACTAGGCAAGTTGAGACCGAGGGGAATCTGAGCCCCGTGTGGATGCACGCTCAATCTTGGCTCGAAGACGAGAACTCGCTCCTAGGGGCATGAACGAGACAACCACCACAGACCCTCTGTGGTCTCGTCATCCACACCTTTAAGTCATGTTAACCAAGTTATCTTAACTTTCCACAACCTACTATCATACTAGATTCATTCGCGGCTCTGATTCATCAACCGAATGGAGCAGAGATCAACAGACATGTATGACTAAGCATGGCATATTTGAGGCTCTGGCGATACACACAAACCAATCCTATGTCTGCTAGGAGCATTGAATCATGATATCTGGGTTATGCAATTAAATAGGATAACTCTATGTATTGACTCAAGATAAATTGGAATCGAATGCATTTGTACGAGAATCGAAAGTCTTTCGAAATCATATATGCGCAGATAAGAGGTTATGCTTGCCTTGCTTCAAGAAAACCAGAGAAAGTCTTCAGGAATAAGTGCTTGACTTGTCGGTTAAGATCAAGTATTCGCCATTGGGGTTGCTGGCCTTCACTTCGGAGTCGCGTTCTACCGAGGGGGAACAACACCGAAAAGAAAAACAACAATCAAACATGGCAACGATGCAATGCACAATATGTATGCATGAGCAAGTTAGTGCACTTCGATGAAACCCTAAACATGCTCGATGGGTTGCTAGGGTTTATATGGCAGATATGGAATTTTACTGGAATTTATCCCGAAATAGACCCCGGAGGGGGTTTCGGACGATTATGAAAGTGAGTGCAATTTTAAAAGCCCGAATGGGTTTGAAAACATCATAAATAGGTTCCAAATGTCATTTTGAGCAATTTGGTATATAACTTTTAATTTTCTAATTTTATTGAATAAAAACTTATTTTCTTTATTTCAAATGATTAAACAACATTAAATAAATACTCATTTTTGGACTTTGTCAAACATGTGTGAAAATGACATAATTGGGTAGAGTTTATTTTTCCAAACATTTTGGTACCTCACTTTTATTTTTCTGAATTATAAAACAGTAGTTATTAAATTAAACAAATTTATCATTTTCTGGAATTTCCTCAATTTCCTAAAAAAAAAGGAAATATGACACCATGCTGACGTCAAGATGACGTCAGCAATGGCCTGATCTCCACTGTCTCCTCACAATTGCTCGATGCACCACGCGATTCCAAAATTGGAGGGCACTACGACGTAGAGGAGACAACGACGAACCAGAAGGTGGCAGCGCCGCCCGAGAAATGCCACCGGAAGCTCGCCGGCGAGCATAAACGGCGGCGGAGCTCGTCGGCGTTCGGCTCCCGCGCGGTACAGAGAACAAGGAGGGTAGGGGAGGGGTCCATTAGGACCAGGAGCTCACCGGGAGCATCATGGAAGGTTCGAGGAGGCCGGAGGGTGACCGGAGTCGGCCGGAAACCACGAAATCGACGGCGGCCGGACTCGTAGAAGATGATGGCGATCTCACAGCTCCGGCCATCCCCACCCGATTATGTTGGAGAGAAGGTGGAGCGGATACTGACAGATCTTCCGAGCAGCCCATCACGGTCGTTGGTGGCCGGAGACGGCAGCGCGCGACGGCGGCCTTCGGGCTAGGGTTTGGTCGCTTCCGGGAAAGTAAACAGAGAGAGAGAGGAGGGTTCCAAGGGCGAGTGAGGAGATACAGGAGGGCACGGATTCTCCCCTCGACCTTATCCTCGCAGAGGGGAGGCAAGCAGGAGGTGTCGATCGAGGAGGGCCATGGTGACAGCGAGCAGCTTCTCTGCTTTCTGTCACGAGGAAGAAGATGAAAGAAAAGAAAAATACGAAACCCCCCTAAATTTTGGAAATATTACAGAGAGGTCCTTTTCCTTTAAGAACAGAACTAAAAAATAAGTTTTGAGGCCCTTTTTGCAAGTATAAAATTTGGCAAAAATTATTTTTGGAAAGCTCACAAAATTTCCAACAAAACCAAGTTTTGTTTTTCCCAAATTGAATTTGTTTTTAAAACAAATTTTGGGTGATCACTTTAAGTGGTTTTTGAGCAAGTTTCATTTAAATTCAAAATTTAAATTGTTTCAAAATTCTTTCATGCATGAATGAAATGAGCACAACACAACAAACCCTATTGTAGCAAAACAGGGATGTTACATTCTTTCTATCTCTCTTCTTATTTTCTTTCTCTTGACTTAGTGGTATTTTGTGTCCATCCCATACCCAAACCAAATTAGTGAAGTGAAAGCCATGAAGAAATCTATCAAGATCAAGAGAACAATCCATACAAGGAAAAGACTACAATAGAAGCATGAAGATGATCTTCAAGAAGACAAGCATGTGAAGACTTGGAGCCATCCACACAAGTTGAAGAATAACAAGTTGTTTTTGTCCAGCCCTTGACCCAAATGGAAAATACCAAGACTTTAACTTGTTATCTCCTTTGTTATGAAGTTAGTTGAACCTAGACCTTTGTCCTAGCCAACTAAGTTAAACTCCTTTGGCTATGTTATTTTGTATGTTCTTTTCACTTGTTTGTTTGCTTGCTAGCATGTTTGTTTATTTTGTTATTGTGTTTTCAATGAATAGATTGTACGGAGAGCAACGATCTTTTGTGAAGAGGGTGTGATTTCTGCACCAACTTCAACAAGGCAAGTAACACACCATCAACTACCCATTATTTTCTATATGCATTAGTTGATTTTGAGTAGCATGCATGAAAGGAAATTTTACTAAGTTATATTATGCTATGCTATTATCCTAGTAGTGTGTAGCCATCTCTTTTACCCTTGTTATTTTGATAGCCTTCGAACTTAGCAGATGCTATGCAATATTACAAATTATTTTACTAGATGCTGAGGAAAAATTCTAAGTATAACTAATAAATGAACCACCTGGGTGGAAGTGGTAAGACTGGATTATGTTGAGTGTTTCCTCAGGGCCGTTATCTAAGGGTTATTCGACTTGAGGTTGTCACTTGCGGATGGCCACCCAGGAACAAAGAGATTACTATGTCCTTCTAAGTTTAGTAGCTTCCCGTGCAGCCTTTTGACATATGGGCTCTGTCTTGATCAACTAAGTTGTGAGAGTTCAGGCCAGGCTTGACTAGCAGATGTAGCAAAATTATAGGTGGAACGGTCTTGCCGGTGGGTTTGGACTTCTTCTTCTGAAAGATCTCGTCTCAATTCTCTCCTTTCCATGATGCACTCTGGGTGTATAGGATGTTTGGGCTAATTGAAGACAAAGGGTGAAAGTGCACAACCTCTGCAGAGTCAACAAACTAAGATCTTAGCCGTGTCCCCGGTCATGGACAACTATGAGCAGCTGGACAAGGATTGACGGAAGAATCTCATCATCAATTTCAATAAGTAAAATTTTGACCAAGTGAACAGTATTGTGGTGCTTGGATCTTAATGCAATGTTGCCACCCTTTTGAAAAGAAAAGTTGGTTTTACAAAAGTGATAGGAGAAAACTGGCTTTATGCAAAACTTAGCCAAAACTCCACCCAGCCAAATAAGCATGTAGTTTTAGTCTTGACATTTATATCCACCATAGTGTTACTTGCCAATACATTAAATTGTATTGACTCCCTTGTGGATGCATATTCCATATTGCAGATGTTTCTGAACACGAGTGAGGATTTCATTTAGGATCTTGAGACTATCGCCAACATGTTTTGCCTGTGGCACATGAAGAAGATGGGCTCAATGTTAAACTATGTCTTCCGCTGTATATCTTAGTTTTCTGCTAGATTTCTAAGACTATGCAAGTTGTAATACTATTTTGTAAAGACTGGATCATGCGATGTAATAGAATTTGATGCATTTGCCTGATATTTCATTTTGTACTGTGGTGCTAGCAATTGATCCAGGGACTAGCACAATAACATAGGTGTCCTTACATTATTTAAATGCGGGAACGCTACAAAATGGTATCAGAGCACTGTGTTGCCTGTAGGATTCGAGACCCTTAGGTTTGGAAAACCCTTTTTGATCAAATTTATTGACTCCTTTGAGTACTTTTAGATCCTAGCGGCATAGTGAGATGAAGCGTCCCGGACAACTTTATGTGTCCACGGACACGAGACCGTTCCCTGATTGGCTAGCGGGTGCCAGTATCTCTCACTATAGTGAATATCCAATTTGCAACAAGTTGTTAATAACCCATTGATCACCCTAGAATTGAAAATTTGCTATGTTCAAACTTTCTAGAAACAAAACAACCATCTTATTTCTTCTCATATCCTCTCATCTACTATTCACCTTCAAAACTTTCTAGATGAACTACTTCTTGAATACCCTCAAGGAAAGATTGTTGATGACCATACCAAGAAGTGAAAGAAGTATTTTCACCACGTGAATACCTACACTCAAGATTATTGAAGAGCTTGAAGAAAAACATAGACTTCCCAACAATCAAGAACACCTCAAGACAGTGAGAGAAGACTTTGAAGAAACTCAAGAAGATATAGATGAGACCACCAATCTAGTTACTTTGTTAGAACATCGTTAACGTGTTAGTATATTGATCATACTAATGAGTGTGGTATGACAATATTAGTGTTTTCTAAAAACCATGTTGTTTGGTGTGATGAATGTGTTACTATATGTTTGTTATGTGTTGTATGCAAGATGAGTTTCCTTGATCTGATGTGTTGGGGTAGAAATTTCTTTAACCTCTTTCTAATCTCTACTGTTTCATGCTAAGCCAAACCAAAACCCATACCCATTTAGCAACCATATTGGGATACCATATTAAGTGCAAGAACAAACCTTTGACCCAAGAATGTCATGACTAGTTCTCTATAGAGACACAAGCCATACAATTGAGGAATGTCACTATTTTCAAGATCCTTTTGTGTGAAGGAACAATCACATCTATGCTCAATGCCAACTACATCATAAGGAGCAGCAAGCCAATCGACAAGTGAAGAAAGACAAGTGAACCCCAAGTTGCATGAGCTATGAAGATTTCAGAGCCAACTACACCAAGAGAAGAAATAATGAAGAAACACAACTATCCGTTACATAATATTTTTACGCAACCCACTAGTTGAGAAATGATAGTTTAGCTTAAGTTTGTCTTACAGATTGGAAACCTTCTTTTAGACAAGTGAGGTGACCTAGTGTTATTAAACAAGATTCATCAATCCAAGTACAAGGTAATGATTGAGCGCAACATGGATTGGCCCCCATGGTGACTACCCACATTATTTACTTTTGTTATGAGGAATGTTAAATCTGAGTGACATACCTATGAGAGAGACGACTATGCTAAACCTGAACAATAGAATGGTATAATATAATAATGACCCGATGTTAGTGTTGCTAAAAACGTACTATTTTCGGTGAGGATCAAGCCAACCTTGGAGCTATCAAGCAATGGAAGATTTTGCCTACCATGAGAGTTTCTTTAGAAATAGCATGGTATTTACCTTCAAAGATGACAACAAAAAGATGGAAGATTGCCAAGGACATAAAAGACCAAGTTGAGAGTGACCCAAGGACATTTGATTTACCCAAGGAGTGACCCCTCAGTGTCAAGGTAGTTCAACATTCCTATGTTGGTCTACAGCTCTGCCGCGAAGGAAAATTTTAAATCTACACTTCAATCTAATGAAAATAAACTACCCACAAAAGTTTCATTTAAGGGTTGTAGCCCACACAGTTGTTCTGAAACCCAGTTGCCCAAACCTAATCTTTCTTTCTAGCCTTCCCAAATCTCGGGACGAGATTTCTTTTAAGGGTGGTAGTCTGTAACATCCCTGATTTTTGGAAAACTCGAAAATCACAAATATTTGAAACTTTTTGTTTTCATGATCAAGCAAGTCACCAAAAACCAAATAAAAGGAGGAAACAAAAGAAAACAATATGTAAATTGGACTAGAGAATCCAAATTGCCTTAATTCCATAAACCCTAAAGCCTATCTCTAAAATAAAATCTGTTTCCTCATGTGAATAAAATATTTTCTTAGCAAACATCTTTAACAAACATGTATTCAACTCAACTACCCTTTTATTTAAATGATTATGATAATTAAAAATCAGATAGTTACTATCTCTAATATTTTCTCCTTGTCTCCAAGAAATTATGTCACAATCATTATTAACCTCAAATGGATAAAAGTTGGTTATTTGTTTTCCAAGTATTATGTCATCAACAATAAAGTGTTATATAAATTATTTGGTTATGAAAACAAGTAAAGTACTTTGGTAAAACAATGTTTTCAATTGGGAAAACAACATCTTCATTTGAGAAAATCTCTCTGTTCTTACTCACCCTCAATTTAAAATTTATTAATAAATCCTCTATTTTTTATAAGATACCATGAGTGAATTGATAATATGTTGAAAATATTTTAGAGGGACTAGAAAACAATAATTTGAACCACAGAAATATTTTATAAAATCATTTACATCATATTTATATAATTAACCCTCCTTTTCTATTAAGTAAATATTCATGTTTTCATCATATTTAAAAAAAATTAAAAGATGAAAATACTTTGATTTGGTTTTGTAAAATATTATTTGATCATTATAAAGCTACTAAAAATTTGTTTGACAAATATTTATATTTTATAATTTTTCTAAATTAAAAATCACATTAAGTTACTATTAGGGAATTATTCAAAATTCCAAATTAAAAAAATAAAAATGTGTTTAAAAGTTTACAAAAATGGCATCGTTAGAAAGTATTTGAAATAATATGATTTTAGAATTTTGTTTCATGTTAATTGGATTTATAAAACAGAAGATATAGAATAAATGAAAACACAGAAATAAAAAGAAAAGAAAATGGCTGGGCGATGTCATAATGACGTCAGCGTCATCAAGCCCTAGCCGTTTCCATTTTGGCCGAATTCAATCTCCATGAATTCGTCGGTTACAGGCCCGATTGATGGCCGTAAAGCCAGCCCCTTAAATCTCCTCGCCCTCCTCTCCATTTTCCCTCTGGAACCTATTTGGATCGTACCCCGAAATTCTCCCAATCGCTCGCCGGAGTTCCTCTCAGCCGTCGCCGTACTTCGTCGTCTCCGACCAATATAACCACCCTTTGCCCCATTTTTGCTTCCCTCTTGCTTCCCCGTGTCCTTGCGCACGTTTTGATGCACCTTCTCGTCTTTTTGGTGCAGCGAAGCGACGAGTACGAGCTCACCGGAACCCCAACGCCGCCAACCGCACCGCGCCGTCGAGAGCCGCCGTCTCCGGGAACGCCGTGGCCACCAACCTCGCTGTCTCGTCGTGGCGCACCTCCCAGTGGTCTCCATCGAGCTCAAACACCACCGGAGAAGCCCCGCTGTCCGAGCCCGGGGGCAGCGCCGCCGTCCCCTCTGTTTTCGGCATCATCCCGGCAGCCGCCGGCGAGGTGATATCCCAACCAATCCCTGGCCGTTAGATTCAGATCGGAGCGCCCACGTTAGATCACTTTCCGAACTGGTACAGGCGAATCACAAATAGCCACGTCAGCCGAGCGTTAGATAATCTATTCCTCGCTTAGCGCTGCGCAAAGCCGGCCCAGGCCCAGCAGTTATCTGTCGCACCGCGCGGAAAATAGCCATTTTCGGCCCAGCCTGTCTCTGGTTTTAATTCCGAATAAAAATAGAATTATAAAATTGCAGAATAGTCCCTAGAACTTAGAAACATCATATCTTTTTAACCATAAGCCCAAATTTAGAAATATTCGACTTTTTGAAATCCCCTGGATCTGTAGAATCTTTTAGCATTGTTCAAATTCAAATTTGATAAACTTAAATTGGTTCAAATTCAAATATGCTTGTTTGATGAATTTTGGTATAATTCAAATTCTACAAATCTAAAAATTGCAAATAAAATATATTTGGAAACCTTAGGATGAGTACTTTCACACCCTCTGTCCCAAAATAATTTTTGAACAAGTTAAAATTGAATTTAGGATTAAATTGTATATTTGATTATTTTTTGGCATAGAATTAATTCTATAAATAATTAGAATATGTTCCCTTAAGAAAAATTGCTCCTTTTGGTATCCTTGAACCAGAGAAATCAGTACCTAAGCCTTTTGGACAACCTTGAACCATTTCCTTGTAAGTTGGACCAAAAATTCATCTTAGTGAACCACTAGTTGATCATGCCTTAGATTTTGTTTCTATTCTTTCTACCATTGTTTGTTGTGGCCATTTTGAATCCCAGACCAAGTACCTAGTATGTAAACCATATAAGAGACCAAGTAGTTAACCTCAAACACTAGTACTATAGTTTTCTATCTACTCCTCCATCCCCCTATTCTTGCTTCAAGAATCCATGAAGTTAGCAAATGGAAAACAAGACTCAAGCAATAGAAGGCCCTTCACTTTCAACTTGGTGGCAACATGAAGAGCTACAAGGAGGATCAATAAAGAAATTTTGAAGAAAAGACTCCACCACTAGAAGCAACTCAAGGAAGTACAGGTGTGAAGAAATCCAGAAGAAAACATCTCCCTCTTTCTTTCTATCTCTCTTCTTATTTTCTTTCTCTTGACTTAGTGGTATTTTGTGTCCATCCCATACCCAAACCAAATTAGTGAAGTGAAAGCCATGAAGAAATCTATCAATATCAAGAGAAGAATCCATCCAAGGAAAAGACTAAAATAGAAGCATGAAGATGATCTTCAAGAAGACAAGCATGTGAAGACTTGGAGCCATCCACACAAGTTGAAGAATAACAAGTTGTTTTTGTCCAGCCCTTGACCCAAATGGAAAATACCAAGACTTTAACTTGTTATCTTCTTTTTTATGAAGTTAGTTGAACCTAGACCTTTGTCCTAGGCAACTAAGTTCAACTCCTTTGGCTATGTTATTTTGTATGTTCTTTTCACTTGTTTGTTTGCTTGCTAGCATGTTTGTTTATTTTGTTATTGTGTTTTCAATGAATAGATTGTACAGAGAGCAACGATCTTTTGTGAAGAGGGTGTGATTTCTTCACCAACTTCAACAAGGCAAGTAACACACCATCAACTACCCATTATTTTCTACTAGTCAGCAACCCGTGCATTTGCACGGTCTAGTGTATAGAATTGTGATAAGTAGAAACCATGATCTTGTTATCATTATCATAGTCAATCTCATACTTGATAATTGAGAGGTTGAGTTCAATAGTTTATTTCCTTGATAATCACCTATGTTTTTTCACATCTATTGTTTTCTTCAATACTATAGATTTATCCAAATACCTTTTTGATTTTACTTGTAGTTTCAAACAAATAATTAAAGAAATCACAAAATATTTTTCAACGAAAATAAGGAACTTTGTAGTTATGAAATTGATAGCATTTTAAAAATAGTAGTATAGAAAATAAAGTTTGCGAATTTTCCAAAAAATGTGAACTCTACCGTTCTGAATGGCATACTTATGGACGTTTGTTTTTTCTTCAGCATGAAGTTTGCAAATAGGTATTGACCCTAACAAAAATTACCGCTAAGATAGCTACTCTGTTCCTCGCCAAAAAAGAGGAACTACTTGGTCTACTCGATAATCATTTATAAATTTGCATAAGGGACTATACTATATACCTCCAGTCACAGCAGAACTTCCTTTTTTGTTATTGAAAGAGCAATTGTGCTAGTGATCTCCTGTTCTTGATCGACCTACAGAGTACATCACTTTGTACCACGGGAAATTACCTCTCCTACCAGCCGCACGGGGATATTATTATCAAAAACTTTATATAGTAGTTATTATCACCAGAAAGTAACTTATGCTCCCGAGCACCAATGATCCCTACGTTTAAAAAAATCAAAAATATATTTATATGCTTAAAAAATCTGAAAAAATTCATGATTGTTGTTTATAATGTATCCCACAAACGTCTAATATTTAAATTTGACATATGTTGTATTTTTAGCTACAAAAAAGTGAAAAAGTATGCACATTTAAAAAATTTCATTTTCACTTTACTCAGATCTATACATTTCTAATTTTTGTGTAGCTGAGTAAATACAAAATTGTTCAAATTAAAATTATCAACGCTCATAGTATACATTATTGAGAATAATTATAGGATTTGTCAGATTTTGGGAAACTTATAAATTAGATTTTTTTAATTTTTTAAAGTACGTAGATCACTACTGCTCGGAAGTAAGAAATCTCTACTCTTATTATTACCTAAAAGTTTAAGTTGTACTGTATTGCTCTGGTCCGTAGTTTCACTCCTTGCTAGCCTCGGCACGTGGTATAGGCGGACTTTGATACATGCATGTCTCCATTCTTGTACAACTCTCCACGATAGAAAAACTTTGCATTAGTAAGTGGCTCTACATGCTTCGCTTGAACTGATCGTGTGAGGGCATCTCCAGTCGTCCCCCCAGAGCCCCCCAGGACGCAAATTAGCGCCGTTTTGGGCGAAAAGCGCCGTTTTTTCACCAGTCGACCCCCCCAGGACCTGAAAAAGCGCCGTTTCGGCGGAAATTAGCGCCGCCGCCCCCAGGCGGACAGCCTGTTGGGTTCGGCCTCGGGGGGCGGCGATTGGAAAAGTGCTCGTGGGCCAGCGCTGTCGGTGAGGGAGAGCTCTTTTCCCACTTTCTCCACCCCCGAACCGTCTTTTCCCCTCGCTCGCCTCGCCGTCGCCGCCCCACCCCCGCACCCCACGCCGCCACCGTCGGCCACCATCGTACAACAGCGACGAGGAAAAACCACCGACGGCTGGTCCACCACGTCGTCGCCGCCGTTCGAGCACGTCACCGGCGCCGAGGAGGCTGCGTCCCAGTGATCCACGTCCACCGCCCGTAAGGTGTTCGACGCTCTGTCCGAGGCATGGACTCCGACGCCGAGGAAATGCTCGCCGAGCTATTCGACGAGGAATACCAGGCCGCCATCGACGACGAGGAGCACCTACTCGTCTTGCACAACATGATCATTGAGAGTGAGCGGGATGACCCAGTGCCTGACAGTGAGGCAAGCACACCATACTACCGGCAGGGTCCTCTTGCAGATGTTGATCACCAGGTGCCGGCATCATGGACAGACTTCCTCACCAAGCGACTGGAGATTCGACACGCTGCAACACATCATGCTCTGCAGGATGACCTGGTGCAACATTTGTGGGCGCGAAAGGGGAATGGCAATGTTGAGGACGATGACTAGTGTTCTTTTTTTTTAAATTGTTGAACTATTTATTTGTGTGGCCAAACTCTATTTATTTGTGTGCAACAATCTATTTATTTGGTGGAATTTTTTTTGATTGCCCAAATTTGGCCGAGTCGCCGCTGGGGGGCGGCCTGGGTTCACGGCTGGGAAACGCGCCCCCCCAGCTCCGAGAATAGCGCCGTTTCGCGCCGCGGCGCAAAAAAAGCGAGGTTTTTTGCGTCCTGGGGGCGCAACGACTGGAGATGCCCTGAGTATACCAGATATAGGCTCAACCTGCTTGCATGCAACTTGCTCTATATTCACACCATCTTCAACTTTGCGTGTATGCAACCTTACTGGTTGTTATAGAGCATGGAAAAAAGTGGTATGTCACTTGACCTGTATCGACACAACCTGTTCACGTACTCTCACGCTATGCCTAAAGCCCCGCTCTCTCACGCTATGCCTAAACCCCAGCTTGGATTGACGGGTCAGAATACGGAGCCGTAACCGAGAAGCTCCTACGTATATAATTAATTAGGAAGAAAAGAGCGCACAGAAATAGAGGAGTCCAGCTCACGTACGTAAAGGAAACAGGAAGGAGTCCACCTCACGTACGTAGAATAGATGTATCGTATATTATCCGACGGCTTCCTAACCGCCGCCAGGAGCTTGCCGACTAGGGAGATGACTTTCTACCCCCGATCTCCATCGACCACGGCGTTGGTCCCCTCTCCCTCCGATTGCCGCTCTGGCGGCAGGAGGGAGAGGGGACCTCGTTCCTCCGTTCTGTAGTTAGGTTTTGGTTTTGTATGTTGTGGAGCGTCGTTGGGGTGGTGGGAACGACGCTTCGACGAATAAATCTGCCTCAACTCCACTCCCACACCGACGGCGTACTTCAAGACGGCGTCTCGGAGTTGATGGCATCGTGTGTTCGCCGATCTTTCAGATCGGTGGCGTTAGGGTTCGTGGATGGTATCGGCGAGACGGTGGCGGCGATCCCATCGGGTGTGTCTCTCCTTCTGTTCTGTCCCCGTTGCTGCGGCGTTGTCTCCAGCGTCATAGTGGAGTAGGGAGGATTTGTCATCCGGGAGTATGCGCAGACGGCTGCCTGCGCAGTTAATAGCTGGAATATGGTGCATCTTGTGCTGGGTTTGTGGATGGAAGCTGGCAGTTCTGGTTTCTTCCTTCGACGTTGTAGTCGTGCGGGGATGCCAGTTCTGGAGTTCGATGGCGTGTCCGAGGACACGTTGCCCCAGTCTGATTCGTTCAACGACAATGGTTTTGCTTCTCGCAAACTATTTTGAAGGTCCGTAAGGCTGCAGATCAGCGATGGAGCCGCGTCGAGCTCGGATGATGAGGTGATTTGTCTTCTCTCTTGGTGGTCACTTCGGTGGTGCCGAAGGAGATGGACAAGCGCTCGTCTTTTGCATAGGATTATACTATCTTTTCAGTACTGTAATGTCGCTGTTTACGTGTCTTGTAACCGGATATTTATCTTATGAATGAGAACGTATTACCTTGAAAAAAAAAATACATCTATGTCTGATCGGATGGATAAAAATTTAAACTGCGAGGATTAACGTGGAGTCTCGTAGGTAGTCTCCAATTAGTAAATATAAGATATGCATTAGTTGATTTTGAGTAGCATGCATGATAGGAAATTTTGCTAAGTTATATTATGCTATGCTATTATCCTAGTAGTGTGTAGCCATCTCTTTTACCCTTGTTATTTTGATAGCCTTAGAACTTAGCAGATGTTATGCAATATTACAAATTATTTTACTAGATGTTGAGGAAAAATTCTAAGTATAACTAATAAATGAACCACCTGGGTGGAAGTGACAAGACTGGATTATGTTGAGTGTTTCCTCAGGGCCCTTATCTAAGGGTTATTCGACTTGAGGTTGTCACTTGCGGATGGCCACCCAGGAACAAAGAGATTACTATGTCCTTCTAAGTTTAGTAGCTTCCCGTGCAGCCTTTTGACATATGGGCTCTGTCTTGATCAACTAAGTTGTGAGAGTTCAGC
This sequence comes from Alopecurus myosuroides, assembly GCA_028641055.1. Classification (NCBI taxonomy): domain Eukaryota; kingdom Viridiplantae; phylum Streptophyta; class Magnoliopsida; order Poales; family Poaceae; genus Alopecurus; species Alopecurus myosuroides. Next base: position 293,909,082 of record CM054061.1, read on the forward strand.
CCAGGCTTGACTAGCAGATGTAGCAAAATTATAGGTGGTACGGTCTTGCCGGTGGGTTTGGACTTCTTCTTCTGAAAGATCTCGTCTCAATTCTCTCCTTTCCATGATGCACTCTGGGTGTATAGGATGTTTGGGCTAATTGAAGACAAAGGGTGAAAGTGCACAACCTCTGCAGAGTCAACAAACTAAGATCTTGGCCGTGTCCCCGGTTATGGACAACTATGAGCAGCTGGACAAGGATTGACGGAAGAATCTCATCATCAATTTCAATAAGTAAAATTTTGACCAAGTGAATAGTATTGTGGTGCTTGGATTTTAATCCAATGTTGCCACCCTTTTGAAAAGAAAAGTTGGTTTTACAAAAGTGATAGGAGAAAACTGGCTTTATGCAAAACTTAGCTAAAACTCCACCCAGCCAAATAAGCATGTAGTATTAGTCTTGCCATTTATATCCACCATAGTGTTACTTGCCAATACATTAAATTGTATTGACTCCCTTGTGGCTGCATATTCCATATTACAGATGTTTCTGAACACGAGTGAGGATTTCGTTTAGGATCTCGAGACTATCGCCAGTATGTTTTGCATGTGGCACATGAAGAAGATGGGCTCAATGTTAAACTATGTCTTCCGCTATATATCTTAGTTTTCTGCTAGTCTTCTAAGACTATGCAAGTTGTAATACTATTTTGTAAAGACTGGATCATGTGATGTAATAGAATTTGATGCATTTGCATGATACTTCATTTTGTACTGTGGTGCTAGCAATTGATCCAGGGACTAGCACAATAATATAGGCGTCCTTACATTATTTAAATGTGGGAACGCTATAGACGCTTGTGCTGGTTATTTCCATTGCTTCCTCCATTATTACCCGGTGCAGTCCCATTGCCGGGTCTTCCACTATTCACTGGTAGAAAATAGGCCTATAGTCCCGGTTCGCCAGGGCCAGTAGTCCCGGCCGCGCAACCGGGACTAGCTCGGCGCGACTAAAGACCCCCTATAGTCGCGCCTCTTACGAACCGCGGCTAAAGGCCCGGCCACGTGGGCGGGTGGCGGAGCCGGGGGTCGGAGGACCTTTAGTCCCGGTTGGCCACATGAACTGGGACTAAACTTTATTTCGTTTATTTTCTTAATTCATTTGGGTTTCTAATTATTTTTCACACCAATTTTTCTCTCCCTTTTTTTCTCTCCCTTTTTTCACTTTTTTTTCAGAATTTGTATTATTTGCTTAGTGTCTAACTACAATTATCTCTAGTAAAATTACTTACTCGTGGTCAAACTTCCCGCTCGGTCACCCATCCTCCCACTACTCTAGCACTAGCACGCTTAACTTCCGAGTTCCATCCCGTCCCGCATCCAAGTGTTTCGCACGCATGTATGTGATAGTAGTATCATATCAATCTTATTAACATGTTGGTCGATGCCACATTTCTTTATTGTTTGAATTTCAAATAAATATTTTAATAAACAAAAGTAATGATGTAATTAATAATTTTGAATAAATAAATAAACATTAACTTTTTAATTTGTATTATTTCTAAAAATACTATTAATATATCAAAATATTCAGAAAATAAAACTAATTCAATTTTAAATCTTAAAAATACATATAATATATCTAAAAATTAAGAAAAATAATACAAGTTCATTTTAAAATCTTAAAAATACAAATAATATATCAAAAAATTAGGAAAAATAATACTAATTCATTTTAAAATCTTAAAAATACAAATAATATATCAAAAAATTAAGAAAAATAATACTAGTTCATTTTAAAATCTTAAAAATACAAATAATATATCAAAAAATTAAGAAAAATAATACTAATTCATTTTAAAATCTTAAAAATACAAAAAATATATCAAAAAATTCAGAAAATAAAACTAATTAATTACTTTATGTCTTAATCAATCTTGTGCAGTCATTTACTTGACTATAACTATTCATGGCTCCTTCCTAGAAGAAACAACTAAGACTAAAACATGTGCTTCACTAATTGTGACAACCACACGAATTCACTTTGATGATACTTTGATGATATTATGAATGTTTAACTTCCACTATCACTAATGAGGATTTTACTGTAGAATCTATTCATGATGCTACTGTAGATTTTCATTTTTAGATCATGGGTCTTAGTTCTAGTATTGACTAGATATATGTTTTCCTGGCTTGGATTAATTTTTGGTGAACAGATATATAGAAATTGTAGTTTTTCTGTTTTGTTTTCTTCATGTATTTTTGTTTGTTTGTTTTGAAATGTGTGTTTGACATAATATAGAAATTGTATAGCTAGGAATTAATATAGAAATAATATCCATTACACTTTGCAACACTTTGCAAATTTTTCCAAGTCATTTAACTTTGCAAAAATAGTTTTATGAACAACAAAAGACAAGTGAATAGAACACAATCATATCACATTCATAACATAGAGTCTTACGATCACAGATAACACAAACATAAGTCTCACAATACTAAGATATCCATTACATATATATACTAAGATACCCATTACATGCATATATATCGAACGCATACATCTATTGCTCCGTCGAGTAGATGCGGAACAACTCGTAGGAGACATATGCATCTATGGATGCATACTTGACGTTCGTCAAGTCCAGTGGGGTCTTCTCCCATAAAAAGTGATTCTTTCGGGGGAAACCAGACTTCATGGTTTCGTAGCCCTCGTGGATTAAGGCAGTTGCCATGCGAGCCATCCCGGTCCTTGGCCCGTTCAATTGGATAAGATCCTGAAGATCAATGTAGTGATCTTCAGGTATCACAATACCCAAGCGCATCAACTTCGGACGGTCTTGCCTGATGTCAACGCTGCAAAAGTCATATCCCATGTTGACAAGAAAATCAACAAGGGCCGGAGAATGCTTTGAACTACTGCAACAACAAAAATTTCATACGTGTTAGATATTGCAACACATGTATTCTTCACATGCAACAAAAAATCGAAGATGCAAGATTGTACGTGTGCGTTACCTTGACCATTGGAAGACCAAAACGGCCTCCTTGAACGCAATCTGGATGACGGCAACATCTCGTTGATCCGCCGTATACTCCAGATCAAGCCCGAAGAACCGGTGTTCATCGGGAGAGGAGAAATAGAGATTGGTCAAATACTCAAGAGCACCGGGGAGGCTCTCGCAAATGTTGGTGTAGCACACGTCGAGATGCTTGCCGCATGGTGTGGGACCACCATATCTCTCCCAAACTTCAGCCATGGTGCTTGGTGTGGAGGAAGATCGAAGAGAGGGAAGAGAAGAGAAGAGAGGAAGAAACAGAGGCTCGGACGCGCACTGTAGCAATGGCGCCCTTCTGCCTCGCTCGCGAAATAAAAACCGCCGCGCGGGAGGCGAGCAGTTTGTATCTTTAGTCCCGGGTGGCCAGGCCAACCGGGACTAAAGGCAGGGAGGCCATCGGCCGGGAACCATTAGTCCCGGGTGGCGACGCCAACCGGAATTAATGCCCTCCACGCGCCTCAACGCGCTTCCCAACCCGCGGCGCATGACCTTCTGTGGCGGGTCTCCTCCCGACCCGGGACTAAAAACTCATTAGTCACGATGCGCAACGTTTGGGGACTGATGGGGGCGTATGGAAGGCCTTTTTTCTACCAGTGATTATTCGTGTTTGCTTTTGCTTTTTTGTCATCAACATCTTCCTCTGTGGTATCTGTGGCGGCGTGCTTGTTGCACGCGTCCATCAACTCTCCCATTGTAACCTCTGAAGCGTTCCGACTAGACTTCATGCGTGTCAGCTTTTGCACTAAGGGTATGTATTTACATGTTTTCGCCATAGCTTGTAATGCATCCTTTGGCTGGATATCAGTGGACGAGTGGAGAATTTCCATAACCCGGCGCACCCAACTGTGTGCCGACTCTCCCTTCTTCTGGACACATCGCTCTAAATCATCAATCGTAAACAATTTTCTGCACGTCCCATGAAAATGCTTGACGAAGGCAGTTTTCAGCTCACTCCATGAATTGACGGATCTTTCAGGTAGGTTATTGAACCACAACTTTGCTGCTCCCTCTGACATCATTAGGTACATAAACTTGGCTTGAAGATTCTCAGATGCGTTGCGAATCGACATAGCCATCTCATAGATGCTCAACCAGGTTTCTGGATCCATGGTCGGCTCATAATTAACCACTTTACCCGGTTCTTTGAACTTATCCGGGTAAGGCTCAGCCCTGATGGCGTCCGACAAACACTTAGGCCCGGCCAGATTTGCCGGTACTGTCTGACAAACGTGCGATCCCGCGGCAGGTACGGTGGGGGGTGCAACCGCTACCGGCCCTCGTACCGCAGACCCGGCCGCTGCACGCCTGGCTCGAGAACTGTCCACAATAGCTTGTGCCGCTGATGCTGCAGGCGTTGCCGGTCTACGGGGAGGAGGCGGCATTTGCTGCTGCTCTGCCCTCCGTCGCGCCGAACTTGACTGGATATAGCCGGTATTCCCGTTCTGCCGGCTAACATATGGTGTTCCGTGCATTCCACTTCTGTTATCCGGGTAATTGGCCTGCTGAGCTACTGCTGTGCGCATCAAATCTATCGCCCGCCGGGTCTCCACTGCGTGGGGTGACTCTCCTACGGGGATGCGATCAAGTGCCAATGTTGCTGCGTATACGTTATCCATGGGATTATTAAAGTGACCTGGAGGAGTATGAAATCGTGGTGGTGGTGGTGGTGGGGCTGCATTGCCAGTAGCGATTCCCGTTTGCAACGTGGGTAACCCGGCTTGCACGTTTGCCGGCTGTCTTCCCAGGGTTGCAGCTTGATGTCCGGTTTCCTGATTCACAGCCGGGATTGGTTGATCCTGAGGGGTAATGAACAATGCGGCTGGATGCAAAACTCCACCAGTTGCCGGTAACCTCGTTTGGTGCCTCTGATTGTAAATCCTAGTCGACTGAACCTGAAGACGGTTCTCCAATTCATCCAGCTCGCGCTGGCGCGCGGCCATCCCTTGTTTCTCAGCTTCAACATCTCTCCTCTGCTGATCCAATGCGCGGCGAGCCACATCCAGATCCCGGGCGCGTGCCGCCACATTTTATGGGGTTATCACCGTCGCTAGAACTGTGGGATCTAAGATCAGGTTATTGCTGAACAGAGCCGGATTTCGCGGATTCGAAGGTCCTGCTCCTGGTGTTCTGTTCGCCATAAACCCAAACATGTTTATCTGCCGCTCGCTTTCTCCGGTGTGGCTGGTGACTGAAGCCGACTCTCCGTCAACCCGGGCTATAACCCGGTTTCCATCAACCGGAGCTTGCTGCTGGGCCAGTGCTCGCGCTGCTCCAACCGCGGCCGTCGACACATCTCCCTGATTGAGATTGGTTGCAGGGGCTGTGTAGACCGCGACCCGGCGCGCGATGCCTGGTGAAGATTCGTATTCTTCCTCGTCGCAGCTATCTTCCTCGTACCGATCTTCCAGAAGGTGCAGGATAGACTCGGTATCATCTTCTCTCGTGACCCGGCCACGCGGGGTCCATGCCGACTCCTCTGGCTGTTCCCTCTTCGTGGTGGGCTCTTCTGCCGGATCGGCTGTCCCGAATGACTCTTCTCCGTCCGACTGAACGCATGTCGCTTCTCCTGACACAGAATCATACTCAATATCATCAGGAACAGAACCGGACGTACGTACCATGCCGACGAAGACGTTGACCCGGCCGATCGTGACGACAGATCCGGTTTCTAGCAGATCCGACTCTGGTCCCCAACCAAATTCGTACACCATCTTCTCTCCTTCGGGGTTTGTGATGATCTCACTGATGACGAGGTTCTTCATGCTTTCCCGAGCTTCTCCCATGATGTAAACACCCTTGGACATAGGCCCCATGGTGGGCGCCAACTGTCGTGGGATAATCACAGCAGACGTTACCAGGGGTAACTTACTTTGGGGCAAATCGACTCTGGTGTTTGGGAGAGGGTTTAGCTCAGGGGAAATCATGCTATCAATCGATCTTGTAGCTCTGGCAATAATGTCGCCGAGTCTCTGATCTAGGGTTACAACTATCAGCTCTCGTATTACAAGATACTCAAATATCTGGTCCGGCTCTGTGTTTCTAACCCTAGGAGCCGGTTTATATGTTACCCGGCTCCCTGGCTTCCTATACAAGATACACCCGGAAACCGCACACAACCCTAAGTTTCCTAATCTTAACCCCTAAGGTACGGGTTACAAGGCCTACGCTCCTCCTTGGGCCTTCCAGAAACTCCTCCTCCTGGAGCCAGGTCTTGCGCGATTTCCTTTGGGCCGGGTTTCACCTTGGCATTAGCCTATCGGGTTATCATCCCCTCATCAGGAATAAAAACCTAGAAAACTTGCAAAAGACTTAATAATATTGCTGCAAAAGCGGAGTACTTGTTTATCAAAAAGAATAGAAATCATTCCAATAAGCTTACATTGTAAGATCAGTAATGCTTCTATTTCCTATTTTCTACCCAGGACCAGGAAACTCCCTTCGGGCATCCGAATCTTCTTCGCTGCTGAATTCCTCGGGATTTTCCGGAATAGCTTCCTCCGGGTAGAAGATGGATACATTCACCATGGTGGCAATCTTGGTGGTGTGACCTTTGATCTCTTCAAAGATGTTGGCCCGCTGCGCCTCTGTGTATCCTTGCAGGATGCCGGATGCCACACGCCAAGATTTGGCAGTTGGATAGTGCATGCGCACGAGCCCTAGAGCCATGCGCGCACAACCGTGTGCCGCGGAGCGAAGGGTGGACTCCCTGGACTCCGCCACCTCCATGATGGCTCCCGAAAGTTTTTCAACTTCCGAGACCTCCCTAGACCTGGAAGGAAGGCATTTGTTGACCAGCAATGTCGTGGGATAATCACGGCAGACGTTACAGGGGGTAACTTATCTTGGGGCAAGACGACACTGGTGTTTGGGAGAGGGTTTAGCTCAGAGGAAAACATGATGATAAACGATCTGGTAGCTGGCAAGCAAGTCGCCGAGTCTCCGATCTCGATATATTAATCTCAACTCTCGTGTTACACTGGATATTCGATACCTAGCGCTATTGCTTGAACTCTTGGGGCTCCCTAAACTAGACCTAGGGGCCGGCTTATAAAGTACCCGGACCCCCTGGCTTGCCCTCCAAGGCGCACCCTGAATCCTACCCGGACACCACGTACAAAACCCTAACTTTCCTTACCGTAACCCACAATCCGGGTTACCAGGCCTACAAACTTGGGCCTTCTAGAAGTTCCTTTATCCTTAGCCGGGTCTTGCGCAGCGTCCTTCGGGCCGAGTTACACCTTGGCGTTGGCCTACCGGGTTATCATCCCTCCATCAGTAGTCCCCAGAATAGCCTGGGCTTCACGGGATCCTCCTTGAAGCGCTTGCTATTCCCTGTAAAAATATCAAACGTACAAGTCCATAGAGGCCGGGTTAAGGTGCTTTGATAAACAGCTAGGCCTAACTCCAAGGTGGCCATATAGTAACCCGGCTTTCTCTTGGTCCTTCTTTACTCTTTCCGGGTCAACGCTCTGATAAGAACGTCAAAGAACCGGCTTACTTTACTCGATAACTGATCCTGATATTACGGAGAAGATCTCCTCCTTATCTCTGTCCGGATATCTCGCCCAGCACTTAAAGCATATCTCATCAAATCCAGGCAGGTATCCGTTATTCCGAAATTTCCGGTTTCCGCCCGTTGGACTAGGTTTATCCACCCGCACCCTTATAAATAGGCACTTAGGGGTTAGCCTGACCCCAACGGCTCATTTCCCCCTTTGCCTCCTTCTCTCCACTTCCATGCTCAAGCTCGCAGAGCACCACCACGGAGAACTCACGCGCGTCACCGCCGCCGGCTACGCTCCGCCACGGCTTACCCCGCGCCGCCGCCAAGATCCGCCACCGCGCCCTTGTCCTGCCCGCCGGGAATCACTAAAGGGCACCAGGATTGTGCTATTTGCCTACGCCGGGCTTCACTTCAATCTCCTCCAGTAAGTTTCTTGTATCCATCAATTCAACCGCGCAATTTTTCGATTTACTCTAGATTGGATCTAGGTCACCTCGCGGGCCATTTTTCTTGTTGCACCGGATTAGGTCGCTTAGATGCTTGCCAATTCCTCCAATAGCTTGATTGATGGTCACACACCACTCTCCTATCAACACTAATCATTAATATCTCCGTAGAATCGTCCGCAACTTTTCCAATCTAGATCCATTTCGCGAAAATTTTCCGCGCCTGTCATTGACACCCGGAAAATCCTCTTCTTCCGGTTCTTTTGCTTGCAGTAGATACATGGGCAATCATCCGTCTTCCTCAAACACCTTTCAATACGTAAGTACCCCATAGTTTTTATAATGATGCTTGATACCCGGATAACTTGCAACCTTGCTTTGTAGAGTGATACCCGGATAACTCTTAGCTTCCATGTTTTCTCGATATCGCTTGCAAATACTCGTATAGCCCATGGTTCCCGGGTCTTACTTCTCGTACCTTTTCGCCTTGTGCTTTGCAGGTTGATCCCATGGCTCCCAAGAAGCAAGGGAAGCAGCCAGCCAAGGCCAAGACCTCCAACTCCATATCCGCCAACTGGGCGCGGTCCACGGTCACGAAGGCCAAGCTAGAAGAGCTGGCCGAGTTAGGGGTTCTCTGATGGAGGGATAATAACCCGGTAGGCCAACTCCAAGGTGTAACCCGGCCCAAGGGACACGGCGCAGGATCCGGCTAAGGATAATGAAACTTCTGGAAGGCCCAAAGTTTGTAGGCCTCGTAACCCGGATTGTGGGTTGCGGTAAGGAAAGCTAGGGTTTGTAAGCAGTGTCCGGGTAGGATTCCGGGTGCGCCTTGGAGGGCAAGTCAGGAGGGTACGGTGCTTTATAAACCGACCCCTACGTCTAGTTTGGAGAGATCTAAGAACCCTAGCAACATCGTGTGATATCGAGTGTCAAGTGTAATCCCAGAGTTGAGTTATTATATCAAGATCGGAGACTCGGCGACTTTGATTGCCGGCTACCAGATCGAATTGCACCATGTTTTCCTCTGAGCTAAACCCTCTCCCAAATACCTGTGTCGTCTTGCCCCAAGATCAGTTACCCCCGGTAACATCTGCCGTGATTATCCCACGACAGTTGGCGCCCACCGTGGGGCCTGCGTCCAAAGGTGTTTACATCACGGGAGAAGCTCGGAAGGGCATGGAGAATCTTGTCATTGGCGAAATCTACATCGACCACGAAGGAGAAAAGATGGTGGACGATTCCGGCTGGGGGCCAGAATCGGATCACCTCGAGTCCGGATCTATATTGACGATCGGCCGGATCAACATCTTCATCGGCACGGTACGAACGACTAATTTAAAAGGACAATATCATGTGCATACTACAGGAACTTCCAGCCGGAACGAGAAGACATTAAAGCAAGCGGCAAACTCGGTTTCGTTGGCCGCGCCGGGATATCTCAGATGGGCGGAACAAGAGGTAACGTGGAGTAGAAAAGACCATCCGGAGAAAGTAGAGCGTCCAGGAGTCTTGGCATTGGTGGTTGCTCCACAGGTTAATGGTTACGAATTGAAGAGGGTCCTGATGGACGGTGGAAGCAGTATCAACATCCTTTATTGGGAAACCTTCTTACGGATGAGTCTCAAAGAGTCTCAGTTACAAAAAAGTTCGACAATCTTTCATGGGATCGTACCAGGTCACTCGGCGAGCCCCGAGGGAAGGATCACCTTGGAAGTTGCTTTTGGAGAATCGACGGATAATTATCGAGTTGAGTGGCTCACGTTCGAGGTGGTCAAATTGCGTAGTCCTTACCACGCGCTGTTTGGGAGGCCGGCTTACGCCCAATTCATGGCTAGGCCGTGCTACGTGTATTTGCAGCTGAAAATCCCGGGTCCTAAACGGACCATCACTATACATGGGAACCGGGATATAGCGGCCGAGTGCGACGAAGGAGATTCGGTTATGGCCGAGCAAGCATGCAGAAAGGGAGAACTCGAATATTACCGGTCTCAAGTAAATCCGGACGATAGAACAGCCTTGAAAAAGCCGAATACCGAGGATGAGAGAGCAAAATTCAAGGCAGCGCAAGACACCAAGAAGATAGATTTTGTCGAAGGGGATTCTACTAAGCAGTTTACCATAGGGTCTAACTTGGGAAAAGAGCAGGAGGAAGCGCTCGTGGAGTTTATTCGTTCGAATGCAGATGTGTTTGCCTGGACACCTAGCGACATGCCGGGTATCCCTACAGAATTGGCTGAGCACAGTTTGCATGTGGATCCCAAGTCCAGGCCCGTGAAGCAAGGTTTGAGGAAAATGAATGAGGAAAGAAGGAAGGCTATAGGCGAAGAGATCGCTCGGCTATTGGCAGCCGGCTTTATCATGGAAGTATTTCACCCGGATTGGTTGGCTAACCTGGTTCTAGTGATGAAAAAGACCAATGAGTGGAGGATGTGCATTGACTTCACGAGTCTCAACAAACATTGCCCAAAGGATCCGTTCGCGCTGCCAAGGATAGATCAGATTATAGACGCAGTAGCTGGAAGCGATCTGTTATGCTTCCTGGACGCATATTCCGGGTATCATCAGATTAAGCTCAAAAGGGAGGATTGGGAGAAAACATCATTCATAACCCCTTTTGGGGCCTTTTGTTATAAAACTATGACGTTTGGGTTGAAGAACGCTGGCGCAACTTACCAACGGAGTATTCAAAAGTGCTTTGAGGACCAAATCGGACGTAACGTCCATGCCTACGTGGATGACGTGGTCATCAAGACCAGGAAGGCGGAGACATTTATCGATGATCTAAAGGAGACGTTCAAAAACTTGAGGAGGTACCAGATGAAGCTTAACCCGACAAAGTGCGTGTTTGGAGTTCCAGCTGGGAAATTACTCGGCTTCATAGTTTCCGAGAGAGGAATCGAGGCAAACCCGGATAAAATCAAGGCCATCCAGAGTCTGAAAAAACCGGAAAATTTGAAGCATGTTCAAAAGCTCACGGGCTGCGTAGCAGCCTTGAGCCGATTCATATCCAGACTCGGAGAAAAAGCAATACCCTTGTACCGGCTCTTGCGGAAATCAGATAAGTTCGTGTGGGATCAAGAGGCGGACGAGGCATTTGAGGCACTAAAGAAGCAGTTATCTGAAGCACCAGTACTAGCGGCGCCGGGTCCAAAAGAGCCTATGTTACTATATGTGGCAGCTGGCCCCCGAGCCGTCAGCGCGGTAGTTGTTGTGGAACGCAAAGAGGACGGGAAAGGATACCCGGTTCAGAGGCCGGTTTATTACGTCAGCGAGGTATTATCAGAAGCAAAGCAGCGCTATCCACATTGGCAAAAGTTGGTGTTCGGGGTCTTTATGGCCAGCCGAAAGCTGAAGCCGTATTTCCAAGAACATCCCATAACAGTGGTTAGTTCAATACCAATGTCGGATATCATCAGAAACTCGGACGCGACGGGAAGAATAGCCAAATGGGCGATAGAGATGGGGGATTATCACATCAACTACGAACCCAGGTCAGCAATCAAATCTCAAGCTTTAATTGATTTCGTTAACGACTGGACACATACAGATACAGGCATGACTACAACGGTTCCAAATTCCGAGTCATGGATCATGCACTTCGACGGATCAAAGCAGTACGAGGGATCAGGAGCTGGGGTGGTGCTAACATCACCCAAAGGAGACAAATTGAGTTACGTACTACAAATTCACTTCGACTGTTCCAACAACGTGGCCGAGTATGAGGCCCTATTGCATGGCTTAAAGGTAGCCAAAGAGATGAACATCAAGAGGATACGATGCTTCGAAGATTCGGACCTTGTGGTACAGCAGGTGTCAGGAACGTGGGATAGAAAGGACGCAACTATGGCAGCATACCGCAGGGAAGTTGATAGGGTTGCAGGATGTTTTTCCGGGTATGAAGTGGAGCATATAGACAGAAGAAAGAATGAGGCAGCCGACGCCCTCGCCAGACTCGGCTCACGCAGAGAGCCGGTTCCACCTAACGTTTTCCTGGACGAATTATGGCGACCATCAGTTAAAATCGAGTCAGAGGAGGAATTGGCAAATCAAGACCCGGATTCAGGACTCGTAGCCACTGTACGTACTATTCCCGAGTGGACAGAACCGTTTTTGGCCTACCTATCACGAGGCGAGTTACCACAACAGGAGGTATTAGCAAGGCAAATTTTGAGGCGAGCAAAGGGATATTCTATCATCAATTGGGGAATTGTACAAGAGAAGTGCAGCAGGAGTCTTTTTGCGCTGCGTAGCGCCCGAAGAAGGCAGACAGATTCTCAAGGAAATCCATGAAGGCGACTGTGGACATCATGCGTCCACAAGGTCTCTTGTGGCTACAGCTTATCGACACGGGTTTTTCTGGCTCACGGCCCTAGCGGATGCGGAACGATTGGTAGCAAGGTGTGACGGATGTCAAAGGTACGCTCGCCAAACCCATGTGCCGGCTATGGAGTTGCGGACTATCCCGTTAACTTGGCCGTTTGCTGTCTGGGGTATGGATATGGTTGGCCCCTTTCATATGTCACCATGCAAGAAGACACATCTTTTGGTGGCTATTGATAAGTTTACCAAGTGGGTTGAGGTTATGCCAGTTACTAATTGCGAAGCAGCTACAGCAGTCAAGTTCCTGAAAAGGATTATCTACCGGTTCGGGTATCCCCACAGCATAATTACCGACAATGGAACCAACATGTCCCTTGGTGAGATGGAGAAGTTCTGTGGCAACAATGGAATCCGGCTCGATGTCGCATCGGTGGCTCATCCGCAGGCCAATGGACAAGTGGAGAGGGAAAACCAAGAATTGCTTCGCGGATTAAAACCACGATTGAGAGTTCCCTGTGTCAGGGCTGCTGGCGCATGGGTCGAAGAACTTCCTTCTGTGGTTTGGGGTATCAACACCACACCTAACAGATCCACTCAGATGACACCCTTCTTCATGGTCTATGGTGCGGAAGCAGTGTTACCGAGTGACATTATTCACGATTCACCGCGAGTATCAGCTTACGTCGAAGTAGAGAACGAAAAAACCCGGCAGGACGCCGTAGATATGCTAGAAGAGCAAAGAGAACAAGCCCTGGAAAGATCAGCCATATATCAGCAAGATCTACGGAGGTATCATAGCCGGCGCGTGAAAACCCGGTATTCCAGGAAGGAGACTTGGTTCTGCGCCTGGTACAGTCAAGCGAAGGAAAACACAAATTATCACCACCATGGGAAGGACCATTTATCATAAGCCGGAATCTGCAAAACGGATCATATTACTTGATAGATGCAAGGGAAGAGTCGGCTACAGTCAACGACACCGCACACACCACTTCATCTATGCAAGAAAGAGATAGACCATGGAACGTGGCTCAGCTACGTCCATATTATACTTAGTAAAGACTATATTGGCAAGTGGAATTGCACGATGTAATAGGCAGCAGGTTTTCAGACGTACTCTTTTCCTATCCAGGGTACCTTTGGGGACTGGACGGGTTTTTAATGAGGCGGCTTGCTGACCTAGATTTTTTCATATCAAGTAAAGAGATGGTTATCAAGAAAAGAGATGGTTGTTATCAGGTTATGTACTCTCAGTACGACGCGTATATCTAGGTCTTGGGGGCTGGTCGCTTGAATAGCACAGTTACAAACTCAAAGACCCGGCCATGATGCCTATGAGTTATAAGGGCCGATTACTTGCAAACGAGTACGGCTACAATCTTATAACCGGACAAAGAAGTCCAAATTTCTTGGCTATTCTTACTTAAGCTCGATGTGACTCGCATTAAAGTGGCATGATTTGTTCGCTTACGATGGCAGTTAGTCATGAAACCCGACGGGGATTGGCTGTCTACGTCTTCGTATGGATGTAACAACATGGTATCCACGCGAAAGCCGGTTACAGTACAAGATAGTCAAAAGGGTCATCTAAACCACAAGTTATGCAGAGTACAAGGCTGAATAGCTGGAAACTCAACGACTATTAAGCATAACTTCAAAACCTATGTGAAACAATTCAGGGGTCTTTGTGAAATTAGCAGTAGGCAGTTTGTTCTCTTTTCAAGATCAAGTGTCCTAGACTCGGCGATCCGGGCTCGGTGGCTTGAAATCTTGAAAAGAGAAAAAGTGGCTTACTTGTATAATTGCAAAAATCCAAATATCCGAGTCTTGGGGACTTGGGGACTTCGAAGCAAAATCCGCTTGTCAATACCCATGAGACCCGGAAATTGAGTTTTCACAAAAGGAACAATAAATAAAACCAGATATCGAGAACAGATGAGCTTAAACTTAAAAAGGCCGGAACAGGCATCGAGTATATCAAGGCCTTAGCGTGCATTACAAAAATCCTGATGAAAAAATATCATAGGTGCACAGGTGCACCACCCAAAATATAACTGTTTCAAAAAGTATGTTGACCGACTGGCGCTTAAGAAGAGGCATTAGAAACCACATATCACTCGGCGTTCATCTTGGCCTTCCCCTTGCCATCATTGGCAGCAGCACCCGGATCAGCGGTACCAGCCCCTGCAGGGGGCGGAACAACTGGTGTTGAGGTAGCAGGAGCAGAGTCGGCTTCAGCTTGCTTCTTGGCAGCCTCCGCCCTTATCGCAGCAGCTTCCTCCTTCCACCGGGCCAGCATATCATACGGCTCAGGAAGATCCGACTTAATTACTTTATCGGCAGAATCATATGCTGGAACAAGTATATTAACGTCCAGTTCATCAGCAATTACGCTGGCCGGGTAACGAACCTCCTTCTGGACGGCCTGAAAATCCTTTACTGAAAACTTGGATCCGTCAAGCTTGAACTCTGGGAAGCCGCCCATAAGCCTCGCTAGCTCGAGCTTGGGGAGATAAGCTTTGGCAAGTGCAAGCCCCCGGGTCACTCCAACCCGGCAAGATGAGCGCTTCCAGTGCCGAATCCACTCGGGAACAGTGGATAGGGCGTCCAACAGCCTTTTCAGATCAACATGTCCTCTGCCCGGCCACCGCAACTCATCAAGGATCCATCTGGTTCCGGCACATAGTTGCCGGATAGCGCTACTCATGGTTTTCAGCTTGGCCATGTCATCTTCTTCCGGCATGGTTTCGTCCGGGCCTGAGGAAATGGAGACATAAGTCGGAAAATTATTGCTATCTATCAAAAAGATAAACCGGAGGAGGAAACGTACCAAGTAAAGCACGATATGTGTCTGATATTTGGACGGAAAGGCTTGTTAGGTCATCTTCTGCCCGGTGATCCCTTTTCCTATATTTTCTCATTATCAACTTATTCCTCCTAGACTCGGCCTCGGCTGCCTCACGTAAAGCTACCTCCTTTTCGATGAGCTTGGTGGCGCCCGCCAGTTTTTCCTCGGATTGAGTTACGAAAGCCTGCATGCATGCAAACAAAGGATCAGTTGGGTAGAGGAATAAGTTATCAGTCGCTTGTATAACAAAGTCCCAAGTAAATTATGAATCAATTCACTCGGAACTTGGGGACTGGATAAAGGCATAAGCAATATTAGTCGGATTTACCTCGTGTTTGGCTATCAAAGCTCCCAAGATGTTCTCTTCATTAGACCTTAAAGTGCGAAGGGTTTCTAGCATCTGGGTAAAGGTCAGTTCCTCGGATCGAGCACCGGAAGAGCCGGCAGCTTGGTCGTTTGGTGGGGGGCTCTCCCCGCCCTTGGAGTTGAGACCCGGACAGTTTGGGTGGCCGGGTTGGGAGAGCTCATCCTTGTATCTAGAACTTCGATCTCCTCGTCTACTGGTTCCGATGAGGAAGGAGATCCGGCAGCTCGGGGAAGTGGGTTGTTCAGAGGGCCTTATTCCTGGTTATTCGATGTATCATCGCCAGTCGCGGCGTCCGCATGGTCAGTCGGTTTCTCCGCCTGATGGTTATCTGCTTCTATATTTTCCGGGTCGCTAACGACGGCTTGAGCGCTAAAAGAAAGATGAGAAAAAGCGGCTATTAGTGATGATGGTGGCTTGAGTGGAAACTTGTTAAGCATAAAAGGAAATCATGTAGCATAAATTTACCCGGCGTTCACGGTATAATCAGGCGGGAGCTCGCCGCTGGAAGCAGATGAGGTTGCCACGGGAACTACCAACGGGACCCGGAATTGCCAGGCACGTGGATGGTTAGGAGAAGGGTGGCGTTGAGGAGAGTCGGAAGGACGAGGCGGAGGAGCGCCGCCACGAGGAACCGAGGAAATAGAGATGCCCGGGTTAAGGGGATCTTCACCCGGGGAGCTCCGAGTTACTCTGCGTTTGGATGGGGAGGAGTCCTTCAAGCACGACGAATTTGATAATTGATGGTTAAGTCGTCGCATGGCGTCAAAGGAATAAGGTTCAGAGGATAACGAGGAAAAAGGAACCTTGGACACGGCTCCTCTGGTTTTCCTTTTGGCTCCGACTGCTGTTTCTTGGTCTGATTCAGTTGCTTCCGGGTCATCCTCGTTGGCCTCACCTTCGTCCTCCAGTCCTGCGAATCGGGTGTGTGTTAGTTGGAGAAAAGATAAACGAAAGGGAAGTAATACAAGTAAAAATATGCAGATCCTGTGTAAATACCTTCACTACCATCAGCCGGCTCGTCCTCGTCTTCCGGGTCTCTGGAAGGGGGGAAGGGTTCAATTCTCCAGAAAGGGTCATCAGCCTAAGACAAAGGAATGAGACTAAAGGTTAGAAGCTGTATCGAGTCAAGGTACGGAAGTAAGTTATGGATATCAGGTATTACCGCTGGAGCCGGGTTGTCCCGAGTAAACGGGGGTAACCCGGTGATGCCCTTTATCACCTCCAGCTTCTCCGTTAAGAAGCCCTTGATGGTCTTGTTAGTATCACCGGTTGCAAAGCTTTTGGTGGAGTATCGGAGCGTATCTGTGGTGTGCCCCGAGTACTCGCACATCAGTTTGGTGCGAACGGAGTTGGGTTGGATCCGGAAATCGACCCATGTTTTTATTAAGTTGAGCCCGAGGAGGCCTTGGGCTGAGAGAATGGCTATCTTGGTTAGCAAGGGAAGGATTGTCTCCCTGTCCGAATCTGATGCAAAGGCACTGAAAGACTCGGAGGGCTCGAGGGGGGTCTCTGAGTAACCTGGCAGCTTCTTTTCACTGTCAGGGGAGGTATCGCGGCAATAAAAGTAGGACAGTTGCCAGTGTTTGACGTGGGAATGTAGGTTGAGGGTTGGCATCAGAGAATTCCTGCGGCGCTGGATGGATACCCCGCCACAGGTTAGGAGCGCTCCGTCGCCGCTTTCGCGGCACGGCTTGCATTGGAATAACTCAATGAAGAGAGTTAAACTCGGCGGCATGCACAAGTACGATTCGGAGATAACAATGAAGTGGGTGATGTTCAACATAGAGTTAGGCCCTATGTCGAACATTCGGAGTCCATAGTGATCTAGGACCTCCCTAAAGAAAGGGTGACCCGGAGGACGGAATCCCCGGGTCACGTGCTCTACGAAGCAGATTACCTCGTTTTCTGTGGGTGTGGTCCGGGTCTCACTGCCCGGCGCCCTCCAGTGAATGTCCTTCTGAGAAGGGAGAGTTCCTAATTCGGCTAGCTCCTCCAACTTGGCTTTCGTAGCTGTGGAACGCCCCCAGTTGGCGGATATGTTTTGGGTATTTCTAGCCTGGGTCGGTTGTTTTCCTTGTCGTTTGGGAGCCATGGGATCAACCTGCAAAGCACCAGGAAAAGAGGCGTATCAAATAAGACCCGGGAGTGTTGAAGTATCCGAGTGTAAGGTGTCAAGAAAGTATGAAGCTGAGAATTATCCGGGTATCATGCTATGGTGCGGAAATTACAAAGTATCCGGGTGATTGAGCGCAACTGTGGAAATTATAGGTCACTTACATGAGGAAAAGCATTTGGGGTCGATGGGTGGTTGCCCATGTACCTATTGCAAGTAAAGTAGCTGGAAAGGGAGGATTTTCCAGGTGTTAATGCAGAGAGCGGAAAATCGAGGAGGAACGGATCTAGATGGGAAAGTTTGCGAGCGATCCTACAGGAGTTTTGATGGTTAATATTGATAGGGGATGAGTTGCGATTATATAGCAGGTGGTTAAAAGAGTTGGTGGATGTCGAATCGACCTAATTTGATGTAATCAGAAGAGTAGTTCACGGGTTGACCTAGATCCGATCCTGGT
The DNA here is from genome assembly GCA_028641055.1 of Alopecurus myosuroides. Classification (NCBI taxonomy): domain Eukaryota; kingdom Viridiplantae; phylum Streptophyta; class Magnoliopsida; order Poales; family Poaceae; genus Alopecurus; species Alopecurus myosuroides. Next base: position 293,927,178 of record CM054061.1, read on the forward strand.
TGAAATTGGAAAAATTGCAAGGATAAATTAAGCAGATGTAAGAGGCTTACTGAAGAGATTGAGGTTTGGAAGCGACGGTGTTGGGCGGCGTGACTCGAATGCCCCTTCATGATTCTTGATGAGAGGAATGAAGGTGTGATGGCGGAACTTGGCGGCGGCGCGGGACGGCTTGAGGGCGAGCGCGGCTGGAAGCAATTTCGCCTTGATGATGTGCGCGAGCCCCTGGCGGCGGTGCTGCGAGGAAGCGAGGAGCAAGGAGAGAAAGGGGAAGTTGTGGCGTGGTGACGAATTTAGGGTTACCCTCTGAGTGTTATTTATAGAGTAAGGGTGAGCTTATCCCGATGGCCAGAAGCCGGAAATCATGGGGTGACGGTTGTTCACGTGGGTTTTGCGAAATATGCGCCAAATATTGAGCAGGGCATCTGGATAAAAGAAAGAAGGAGGTTAACTCCGGGATATCAGGATTGATTATCGAGCATGGGATCCTGGGATTTTTATTATGATTTGGACCTGGAAATTTGAGTCAAAGTGTTCGGAGGAAAAACCCGGGTTATTGTATGGCTACCGTGGAGTGAGGCCTGGCTGAACATCAAAACATCTTAACCCGGCCTCTATATGCCCGTATGTTTGATATCTTTGCAGGGAATAGCAAGCGCTTCAAGTAGGATCCATGAAGCCCAAGCTATTCTGGGGACTACTGATGGAGGGATAATAACCCGGTAGGCCAACTCCAAGGTGTAACCCGGCCCAAGGGACACGGCGCAGGATCCGGCTAAGGATAATGAAACTTCTGGAAGGCCCAAAGTTTGTAGGCCTCGTAACCCAGATTGTGGGTTGCGGTAAGGAAAGCTAGGGTTTGTAAGCAGTGTCCGGGTAGGATTCCGGGTGCGCCTTGGAGGGCAAGTCAGGAGGGTACGGTGCTTTATAAACCGACCCCTACGTCTAGTTTGGAGAGATCTAAGAACCCTAGCAACATCGTGTGATATCGAGCGTCAAGTGTAATCCCAGAGTTGAGTTATTATATCAAGATCGGAGACTCGGCGACTTTGATTGCCGGCTACCAGATCGAATTGCACCATGTTTTCCTCTGAGCTAAACCCTCTCCCAAATACCTGTGTCGTCTTGCCCCAAGATCAGTTACCCCCGGTAACATCTGCCGTGATTATCCCACGACATTCTCCCTTCTCAAAAAGATATCCATTGGAGGGTGCCGGGTGACGAAACCCGGCCCACGCCTGCCGACGACGAGGTAATTTGCTTCGTCGAACACGTGACTCGGGGATTCCGTCCCCCGGGTCACCCTTTCTTTCGTGAAGTCCTGAGCCATTACGGCCTCCGGGTATTCGACATAGGGCCTAACTCTATGTTGAATATAACCCATTTCATTGTTCTGTCCGAGTCATACTTGTGCACTCCGCCAAGTTTGGCTCTCTTTATTGAACTCTTCCAGTGCAAGCCGTGTCGCGAAAGCGGTGACGGAGCACTTCTCGCTTGCGGCGGGGTATCCATCCAGCGCCGCAAGAACTCACCAATGCCAACCCTTAATCTGAATTCTCACGTTAAACACTGGCAATTATCCTTCTTTTACCGTCACGACGCCTCCCCACCCGGCGAGAAGAAACTGCCGGGTTACTCGGAGGGTCTCCTTGACATTTCTGAGAAATTCAATGCTTTCGCCCCTTACTCGGACAGGGAAACAATCATGCCTTTACTAGCTAGAATAACCGTCCTCTCAGCCTAATGTCTTCTTGGGCTCAATTTAGTGAAAACTTGGGTTGATTTCCGGATCCAACCCAATTCTATCCGCACCAAATTAATGTGCGAGTACTCTGGGCACACCACGGATGCACTCCGATATTCCACCAAGAGCTTTGCAGCCGGCGACACCAACAAAACCATCAAAGGTTTCCTGACGGAAAGGTTGGAAGTCATAAAGAACATCGCCGGGTTACCTCCGTTCACTCGGGAAAATCCGGCCCCAACGGTAAGACCCGACATTTGTAAGCTTATTTCCACACTTTGACCTGATACTGCTTCTAGTTCTCACTTTCGTCTCTATGTCCCAGGCTGATGACGCTTTCTGGAGAGTTGAAATCTCCCCCTCTTCCGGAGACCCGGAAGAAGAAGGCGAGCCGGCTGATAATGACGAAGGTACTTATCCGAACCTTCTGTCAACTTTACTTTCCTCCTTTTCCTCATTAACTTAACTCTTTCCATCGATATATACTCGGTTCGCAGGGCTGGAGGACGAAGACGAGAAGGATGAGGATGACCCGGAGGCCACCGAATCTGATCAAGAAGTAATAGTTGGGGCCAAGAGGAAGGCCAGAGGGGTGGTATTTAAGGTTCCCTTCTCTTCTATGTCCTCTGAACCTTACTCCTTCAATAACATGCGTAAACTTAACCAACAGTTGTCACACTCGTCACACTTGAAGGATCCTCTTCCGGCCAAACGTAGGGTGACCCGGAGTTCTCCGGGTGACGATCCCCTTAACCCGGGCATCTCCACCTCCCCAGTCCATCATGCCAGTACTCCTCCGCCTTGTCCTTCCAGTTCTCCTCGGCGCCACCCTTCTCCCAACCATCCTCTGGCCGGGCAGTTCCGAGTCCCATTATCGGCTCCTGTAACAGTTTCGTCCGCTTCCAGCAGCGAGCTTCCACCAGATTACGCGGTGAATGCCGGGTAAGTCTTCACTACATGATACCCTTACATACTTGATAACTTTCAACCACTATTGCTAACTGCTTCTATCGTTTTTCCTTAGTGCCCAAGTCACAATTAGTGACCCGGAGAACATGGAAACAGATAACCGGGGAACGGAGGGGCCGACTGATAATGTAGACGCCGCGACTGGCGGTGAGGCTGGTGTCGTGAGATAATCACGGCAGACGTTACCAGGGGTAACTGATCTTGGGGCAAGACGACACAAGTGTTTGGGAGAGGGTTTAGCTCAGAGGAAGACATGATGATATTCGATCTGGTAGCCGGCAATCAAGTCGCCGAGTCTCCGATCTCAAGATAATAACTCAAGTCACGTGTTACACTGGATACTCGATATTAGGCGATATCGCTAGAACTCTTGGATCTCTCTCAACTAGACCTAGGGGTCGGTTTATAAAGCACCCGTACCCCCTGGCTTGCCCTCCAAGGCACACCCTGAACCCTACCCGGACGCCGCATACAACCCTAGCTTTCCTTATCGTAACCCACAATCCGGGTTACGAGGCCTACAAACTTGGGCCTTCCAGAAGTTTCTTTATCCTTAGCCGGATCCTGCGCAGCGTCCTTTGGGCCGGGTTATGCCTTAGAGTTAGCCTACCGGGTTATTATCCCTCCATCAGCTGGCGATGGCCAGGGACAAGGCCCCTTTGGTGACCCGGCTCACCAGGAAGCCGGGTCTCCAAAATCATCCGAAGACGTGGATGAGGAGATTGAGATCCAAGAGACAAGGACGGGTTCCCCAAACCCGGAGAACCAGACGGTCCGGGTCTCGACCCCAAAGTCAGGGAAAATTCTTCAACCAGACGATCAAGCTGCCGGCTCTTCTGGCGCCAAGCCCGAAGACATGACATTCCCCCAGATGCTTAGTGCCCTTCACACCTTAAGGGCCAATGAAGAGAGTATCATGGAAGCTTTGATAGCAAAACATGAGGTAAATCTGAATAACATTGCTTGTATCCTTATCTAGTCCCCAAGTTCCGGGTGAATTTCTTGATAATTTGCCTGGAACTTCATAGTATTTCCGACTAATTTTTCCCTGTATCTCCACTCAGGCTTTCGTGACCCAGTCTGAGAAGAAATTGGCTAAGGCCACCAAGCTCATTGGAAAGGAGGTGGCTCTGCGTGAGGCACGGCCGAGGCTGAGGCCAGGAGGAGTGGGAAGATCACGAGAAAGTATAGGAAGAGGGCTCATGCAGCCGAAGATAATCTAGTGAACCTTTCTGTCCAGATTGCTGATACGTATCGCGCTTTGATCGGTATGACTCTTAGCATAATATTCATAATCCGGGTTATCCTTCTGACAAATAGCCGGGTTTCCTTACTCGTGTTTTCATTTCTTTCTGCAGGTCCGGATGAAGTAAACCCGGACGAAGATGATATTGCCAAGCTGAAGACCATCAAGAGCGTTATCCGGCAACTATGTGCCGGACCCAAATGGATCCTTGAAGAACTACGGTGGCCGGGTGTTGGGCACGTCGACCTGAAGAGGATGTTGGACGCCTGCTCCACTATTCCCGAGTGGATTTGGCATTGGAAGCGCTCGTCCTGCCGGGTTGGGGTAACCCGGGGGCTTGCCCTGGCAAAAGCTTACTTTCCTAAGCTTGAGCCGGCCAAGCTGATGATCGGGTTTCCGGAATTCAACCGAGACGGGTCCAAGTTTTCCGCGAAGGATTTCAAGGCCATCCAGAAGGAAGTCCGTTACCCGGCCAGCGTGATTGCTGACGGCTTGGATGTTAGTTCCATTGTCTCTTCATATGGTGCTGATGGTGAAGCGGTTAAGTCGGATCTTCCCAAGCCGTACGATATGCTAGCTCGATGGAAGGAGGAAGCTTCCAAGTTGAGGGAGGAAGCCGCCAAAAAGAAGGCTGAAGCCGATTCTGCGCCTGCTACCTCCACACCAGTCGTCTCTCCTCCTGCGCGAGCCGGCACTGCTGCTGATCCGGGTGTTGCTACCAAGAGTGATAGCAAGGGCCAGGAGAAGATGGACGCCGCGGCCCAGAATGCCGAGTGATACCTGCTACCTGATGTCGTTTTGTATGCGTCAATCGGCCAATGGGCCGTTTAAACAATCATTTTTTTGGCTCCTGTGCTCCTTTGATATTAGTACCAAAATTTGTAATGCACTTTAAGTTCTTGATACACCTTGTGCCTCTTCTGAACGTTTGGATGATTTTAAATTTATCTACTTTCGAGCCCACTTGTTCTTGATATCCGACTTTCTTTATGGTTCCTTTTGTGAGACTCGGTTTCCGAGTTTCATGGGTTTTGGCAAGCGAACTTTTCTCTAAGTCCCCAAGTCCCCAAGACTCGGATGTTTGGGTTTTTTGAGTTTTAGCAACTGAGAAACTATTTCTTGTTCAAAATCCTCAGTCCCCAAGACTAGAAATTCCGAGTCTGGGATGTATGGTCTTTCCAAGAGAACAAGTTGGTTCCTGCTAAGCCCAAACCCAGAGCCGTTTCACATAGGTATTGAAGTTATGCTTGATAAATGTTGAGTTTCTGGCTATTAGCCCTGTACTCTGCATAACTTGTGGTTTCGATGACCCTTTTGACTATCTTGTACTATAAGCCGGCTTTCGCGTGGATATCATGTTGTTACGTCTATACGAAAAACATGGTCAGGCAAGTCCCATTGGGTTTCATGGCTGATTGTAATCGTAAGCGAGCAAATCATGCCACTTTAGTGCGAGTCACATCGAGCTTAAGTAAGAAAAATCAAGAAATTTTGACTTCTTTGTCCGGTTATAAGATTGTAGCCGTACTCGTTGGCGAGTAATCGGCCCTTATAACTCGTAGGCATCAAGGCCGGGTCTTTGAGTTTGTAACTGTGCTATTCAAGCAATCAGCCCCCAAGACCTAGATATATGCAACATACTAAGAGTGAAGATCGTAAGAATAACTGCCTCTTTACTTGATATGTGAAGGTTAGGTCAGCAAGCCGCCTCATTAAAAACACATCCAGTCCCCAAGGGTACCCTAGATAGGAAAAGAGTGCGTCTGAAACCTGCTGCCTGTTACATCGTGCAATTCCACTTGCCAATATAGTCTACACTAAGTATAGTAGGGACGTAGCTGAGCCACGTTCCATGGTCTGTCTCTTTCTTGCATAGATGAAGTGGTACGAGCGGTGTCGTTGATCGTAGCCGATTCTTCCCTTGCGTCTATCAGGTAATATGATCCGTTGTGCAGATTCCGACTTATGATAAATGGTCCTTCCCATGGAGGTGATAACTTGTGTTTTCCTTCGTTTGACTGTACCAGGCGTAGAACCAGGTCTCCTTCCTGAAAGACCCGGGTTTTCACACGCCGGCTATGATACCTCCGTAAATCTTGCTGATATATGGCTGATCTTTGCAGTGCTTGTTCCCTTTGTTCTTCTAACATATCTACGGCGTCTTGCCGGGTCTTCTCGTTCTCCACCTCGACGTAAGCTGATACTCGAGGTGAATCATGAATAATATCACTCGGCAACACCGCTTCCGCACCATAAACCATGAAGAACGGTGTCATCTGAGTAGATCTGTTAGGTGTAGTGTTGATACCCCAAACCACGGAAGGTAGTTCTTCAACCCATGCACCAGCAGCTCTGATGCACGGGATTCGCAGTCGTGGCTTTAATCCACGAAGCAACTCCTCATTTGCCCTCTCCACTTGTCCATTGGCCTGTGGATGAGCCACTGATGCTACGTCAAGCCGGATTCCATTGTTGCCACATAATTTCCCCATCTCACCAAGGGACATGTTGGTTCCATTGTCGGTAATTATGCTGTGGGGATACCCGAACCGATAGATAATTCTTTTCAGGAACTTAACTGCTGTAACTGCTTCGCAATTGGTGACTGGCATAACCTCAACACACTTGGTAAACTTATCAATAGCCACCAAAAGATGTGTCTTCTTGCAAGGTGACATGTGAAAGGGGCCAACCATATCCATACCCCAAACAGCGAACGGCCAAGTTAACGGAATAGTCCGTAATTCCATAGCCGGTACGTGGGTTTGGCGAGCGTACCTTTGACATCCGTCACACCTTGCCACCAAACGCTCCGCATCTGCTAGGGCCGTGAGCCAGAAGAATCCATGTCGATAAGCTTTGGCCACAAGGGATCTTGTGGATGCATGATGCCCACAATCGCCTTCGTGAATCTCCTTGAGAATCTGTCGGCCTTCTTCTGGTGCTACACAACGCAAAAACACTCCTGCTGCACTTCTCTTGTATAACTCCCCATTGATGATAGAATAACCTTTTGCTCGCCTCAAAACTTGTCTTGCTAATACCTCCTGCTGTGGTAACTCGCCCCGTGATAGGTAGGCCAAGAACGGCTCTGTCCACTCGGGAACAGCGCGCACTGTGGCCACGAGCTCCAAATCCGGGTCTTGATTTGCCAGTTCTTCCTCAGACTCAGTTTTAACTGATGGTCGCCATAGTTCATCCAGGAAAACATTGGGTGGAACCGGTTCTCTGCGCGAGCCGAGTCTGGCGAGTGCATCTGCTGCCTCATTTTTTCTTCTGTCTATGTGCTCCACCTCATACCCGGAAAAATATCCGGCAACTCTATCAACTTCTCTGTGGTATGCTGCCATAGTTGCATCTTTTCTATCCCATGTTCCTGAGACCTGTTGTACCACAAGGTCCGAATCTCCGAAGCATCGTATCCTCTTAATGTTCATCTCCTTGGCTACCTTTAAGCCATGAAATAGGGCCTCATATTCGGCCACGTTGTTGGAACAATCAAAGTGAATCTGTAGCACATAACTCAATTTGTCTCCTTTGGGTGATGTTAGCACCACTCCAGCTCCTGATCCCTCGTATTGCTTGGATCCATCGAAGTGCATGATCCAAGACTCGGAATTTGGAGCCATGGTGGGCATGCCTGTGTGCGTCCAATCGTTAACGAAATCGACCAGAGCCTGAGATTTGATTGCTGACCTGGGTTCGTAGTTGATGTGATAATCCCCCATCTCTATCGCCCATTTGGCTATTCTTCCTGTTGCATCCGAGTTTCTGATGATGTCCGGCATCGGTATCGAACTAACCACTGTTATGGGGTGTTCCTGGAAATACGGCTTCAGTTTCCGGCTGGCCATAAAGACCCCGAAGACCAGCTTTTGCCAATGCGGATAGCGCTGCTTTGCCTCTGATAATACCTCGCTGACGTAATAGACCGGTCTCTGAACCGGGTAACCTTTCCCATCCTCTTTACGTTCCACAACAACTACCGCGCTAACGGCTCGAGGTCCAGCTGCTACATATAGCAACATAGGCTCTTTAGGACCCGGTGCCGCTAGGACTGGTGCTTTAGATAACTGCTTCTTTAGTGCCTCGAACGCCTCATCCGCCTCCTGATCCCACACAAATTTGTCGAACTTCTTCAAGAGCCGGTATAAGGGTATTGCTTTTTCTCCGAGTCTGGATATAAATCGGCTCAAGGCTGCTACACATCCCGTGAGTTTTTGAACATGCTTCAAATTTTCCGGCATTTTCAGACTTTGGATAGCATTGATTTTATCCGGGTTTGCCTCAATTCCTCTCTCGGAAACGATAAAGTCGAGTAATTTCCCAGCTGGAACTCCGAACACGCACTTTGTCGGGTTAAGCTTCATCTGATACCTCCTCAAGTTTTTGAACGTTTCCTTTAGATCATCGATGAATGTCTCCACCTTCCTGGTCTTGATAACCACATCATCCACATAAGCGTGGACGTTGCGTCCAATTTGGTCCTCGAAGCACTTCTGAATACACCGTTGATAAGTTGCGCCAGCGTTCTTCAACCCAAATGCCATGGTTTTGTAACAGAAGGCCCCAAAAGGGGTTATAAATGATGTTTTCTCCCAATCCTCCCTCTTGAGCTTGATCTGATGATACCCGGAATATGCGTCCAGAAAGCATAACAGGTCACTTCCAGCCACTGCGTCTATGATCTGATCTATCCTCGGTAGTGCGAACGGATCCTTTGGGCAATGCTTGTTAAGACTCGTGTAATCAATGCACATCCTCCACTCATTGGTCTTTTTCATTACGAGAACCGGATTCGCTAACCAGTCCGGGTGAAATACTTCCATGATAAAGCCGGCCGTCAGCAGCCGAGCGATTTCTTCTCCTATAGCTTTCCTTCTTTCCTCATTCATCTTCCTCAAGCCCTGCTTCACAGGCCTGGACTTGGGATCTACGTGCAAACTATGCTCTGCCAACTCTATGGGGATACCCGGCATGTCGCTAGGCGTCCAGGCGAACACATCCGCATTTGAACGGATAAACTCCACGAGTGCCTTCTCCTGCTTGCTGTCCAAGTTAGACCCTATAGCAAATTGCTTAGAGGGATCACCTTCAACGAAAGCTATCATCTTGGTGTCCTGCGCTGCTTTGAACTTCGCTCTCTCATCCTCGGTGTTCGGCCTTTTTAATGCTGTTCTGTCATCCGGGTCTACTTGAGACCGGTAATATTTGAGTTCCTCTTTTCTGCAAGCCTGCTCAGCCATTACTGAATCTCCTTCATCGCACTCAGCCGCTATATCCCGGCTTCCATGTATGGTGATGGTCTGCTTAGGACCCGGGATTTTTAGCTGTAGATACACATAGCACGGCCTAGCCATAAATCTAGCATAAGCCGGTCTTCCGAACAGCGCGTGATAAGGACTGCGCAATTTGACCACCTCGAAAGTGATCCACTCAACTCGATAATTGGGTATGACCTATGCTAAAAATAGGACATTTTCGGAGTGCGTGGTCGCCGAAATGGAAATGAATCAACATTTTGGCAACACATGTCAACTCATTTTAAGACATCCACAAATTTCATCAAAAATACGCAACACAATTTCGCATATGTATATATGCAACCATATGAATCTTTTGTGACGACGCACCGGCCGATACCGAGCGAGATGTATGAGAGAGAGCGAGATCAACACACATACATACAACACATATACATATCCCTCCAACAACTCACCAACTATAGATCTTGCCGACTCGGAACCGAGAGAGTACGTGTGTCTGTGGCTATAGGGAGTGAAAAAGATGGAAGAGAAAGTGGTAAAGTGAGAGATGGGGGTGGAGAGAAGTGTTTACTAGATTCCCCTCACATATATATCAAATAAAATAGGTTAAATAAGTTTTAAATGGTGGGAAAATGGGGTGGTGAGGAGGTGGGGGGCGACCAGATCTAAAATGGGGTGGAGATATGGGGGGATGGGAGGTGGGGGGTGGTCCCAACCACTTAAATTCGTCCCAGGTATACCCGTGACGCACCTAGGCAGTGGTGCGTCACGGCTATGTTAGATACCCGCGGCGCACCTCCGAGTGGTGCGTCACGGCTATAGATGCTACCCGTGGAACAGATAGCCGTGACGCACCACTGGCAGGTGCGCCGCAGGTATCCAACATAGCCGTGACGCACCACTGTCTAGGTGCGTCGCGGGTATGCCTCGGAGGCTCGCCACCCCGGCCCCACACATAGGCGCGCACTAGTACAGATTCCCTCATCTGTGGCGCACCAAAAACCAATTCTGTGGCGCACCCTGGGGCCACAGGGGTGCGCCACAGAACACACGCCATAAAAATTATTTCTGTGGCGCACCCCACCGTGCGCCACAGAAATACTTACTTCTATGGCGCACCACCAACCTGCGCCACAGAAAAGAGAATTCCACGGCGCACCAGCAACATGCGCCACAGAATGAGTAGCTGATTCTGTGGCGCACCCATAGGTGATGCGCCACGGAAATAGGTGCGCCACGGAAAGATTTACTGGTGCGCCACAGAAAAGGATGATATTTTTCGAAATTTAATTTGTTTCTACTGTATACAGTTTGAATATACAGGAATTATACAGGAATTATACACAGCAGTGATATTTGACAATATATTACATACTACTGATATTTGACAAAGTTACTTAATCACAATAGTGATACATAGTGCAAAGTATCGAATTTGGCTCAAAGTGATAGTCAAACACATCATCGAACAATTATTGTCACCACATAGTTACTCGAGTTGTCAAGTTACAAATGCCTAAGCTAAGATGAAATAGACTACAAGAACGGCGACGATGGTGAGCAAGAACGATAGCTTGATGGAGGTCTTCATCTTGTTCTTCTGTTTCGACTGGTGGTCCCTCCACTTCGCAACCGCCTCGTGTCTAGTCTCGTATCCTTTATAGCAGTTGCCGCTAAACTTGTCCACAGTGCTTTACAGTCCTTACACTCGTCATAGACTCCTGGAACCCGACCCTCGAACACCACGTAGTACGTCATCTATATAGATAGACACAAAGCATATTAGTAAGTATAATGCAAAAAACAACTAAGGCATATATATTCACCAAAAACAACTAAGGAAACAAAAATAAGCATCAAAGATATACAACATAAAGCTAGGCCTAAGTTTAGAGCTAACTAATAGTAGCTAGCTAGGCCTAATTAAGTTTAGAGCTAACTAATAGTAGCTAGCTAGGCCTAAGTTTAGAGCAAACTAATAGTAGCTAGCTAGGCCTAAGTTTAGAGCTAACTAATATAGTAGCTAGGCTTATATAAGTTAAGAAAATTTTGTTAAACAAACTAATAGTAGCTAGCTACGCACACCTCGATCAACGATACCTCAACTGGAGCGGCGCCGGAAACGGCTTATATAGGTCTTTCGTCATCCACGTCCTACGATCAGCCTGCCGCTCTAGGCGTTCCTGGATATCCCTCTGGCATAACCCTATGGGTTGGTGCAAGGACCCTCCCTTTTTGGTGACATCTTCAATGATTATCTCCGACAACTTGACTTTGATGCGATGAAAATCTTGCATAAGATCTTCCTGTGAGATTTCCCCCGCCATTTTGTTGGACCAGTCTCGGAGTTTAAAAGGATGATTCATATTGTTTGCATCGCGGACAATCCCTTTGAGGTGATGGAGGGCATAGAAGGCCTCTTTCGTGCTCCAAGCCGGCTGCTTGATGCAGGGGAACTCGGTCACGTGCCTGAACCCGTATTTGCCAGTAGCCGGCCTGATACATTCTTGTTTCTTTTCGAATGTGCCTCCATTTTGGGCGTAGCCATTGATAGCCTCATCGAGAACACCCCTTATTCTGGTGTAGTCTTTCCTCTTCGTCTTATTCGACGAGTCGAAGTACTGGTCAAGTGACCACTTTGGGCAAAGCACGATGAGTGTGCAGTATGTGTCCCTGCTCAACACATGCAATTGAATCCAGGATAAGCAATGGATGAAATCTAGAAAAAAAAACATTAGCTACGACGGTCGCGAGACTTACTCGGGAAAGACAGGCAAAATAATGTCCCTCTTGTTCTCACTGTTTCTCAACAAGAAGCTCTCGAGGTACTTCACTTCCTTGGTCCGTGTACTTGATCCTTCCTCCAGCTGGCTATCACGCATGTAGTAGGGATCCGCTACCATAACGTGCGGGGGTAACTCTCGCTGGATCTGCAGCTGAGCATTGAGCGCGTATAGGCGGACCAAGTTATAGTCCAGCCGTCTCGAGTGAAACAGATTGAAGATATCCTCGTACGCTATGAAGAACAGTCCCGCAGGGTCTTCATGGACGAAGTCCGGGCCCTCTGGCACCTTGACCACGAACGCAGGCTAATTTGGACACTTGTCTTGAAGAAGGAGGCCCTCTAGCATCACGATAATGTTCTGCAATGTGAGCATTGGTCCAGTTGCCCCGTGTATCTCGTCCGGACCCAGTATCGGTTTCCCATCTTCATGCAAGCGGGTCAAGCCATCCTTACGGGGTCGTACCACGGCGTCGGCCAAGATCTTAGTATGCTGGACCTTTTTAGCAGGTCTCTTCCTAATCTTCTTGCTGGCGGTGGCCTGATCTGCCGCGGGAGCTGGGGGTGCGGGTGCTCGGGACGACCCTACGACTGTCTTATGCAGTGTGCCAGGGCTAAATACTGTACCCTCCGGGTAGGTCAGGCGCCGCGTGACTTCAGTACGCCTAGGTTGATCGTCGTGACTGCGGAAGGCTTCATCGTCACGATCCATATCAGGCATGTACCTATCTTGGCTGTAGCCCGTGTTGAGGTAGGCATTGATGTCGACATTGTCATCGTAATGATAGGCATCGACACCGGCTCCAGCAAACGGGTTGTCCACGTCCTTTGGTGGTGACGGCGACTGTGATGCCGGCGGTTGAGGCACAACTGCATTTGATGATCTTTTGTCCGGTCGTTGCGGCATATTTCCCAACAACACTTTGTGCCTTGTGGTGGTGGCAACAACCGCCGGTTCCTTCTGGGTGGTGGTGGCGACGACTACCGTTTCCTTCTGAGGGGCGACGACCTTGGGTGCTGTCTGGAGGGCTCTTTGCTTCGTGGGCCGGACGATCTTATTGAGCGGGGCCATAGGGGATGTGGCGCCGGTGTTGCGCTTGATCACAAGACCCCCCCCCCCCCCAAGACGAATCTGGCTCTTCGGCATTTCATCACCCAAGTCGTGCAGTCTCCAAGTACCAAGTACTCCTCCTCTTCGCGGCCTGGAGGTTGAAAGGGGGGAGGACGTCGCGATACTCCGGCACTACATTGGCCAACTTCACCTTCATCACGTTCTCGTCCATTCGAGAGTGGTGCATAGTGCGTTCCATGGGTTGTATAATAGTGCCGGTAGCAACATCCACCAACTCTCCGCCGGGCACCACACGATGCAGGAGTACGCAAGGTTCGTCCTGTTGGGCAACATACCAGGCATCATGAGATGACAGTCATCTTGAGAAGGCGTAGTTAGATCACGACTAACTAATTAGTTACCTTGGTGATGGCGTCGAGCTCGGCGGGTGTCGAGACAAGGGCGACGGTGCCGGCGGCCGGCCCATCATTCTTCGGCATTGCTGCGGAAGAGGGCGCCGATGTGACCAGAAGGAGCGGCGCCGGCGTCTGGGGGGTCAGCTGTTGCGTCGGCACTTGCTGGTTCATGCTTGAGTTGCTGCCGACGAAGGTGGGCAGATGGATCGGTCCAATTTGACCCCCCGCATTCCAAGAAGCTATCCCCTCCATCAGCCCATGGGGGATGACTTCCTTGAGCCTCTCATCCACTAATCTATTGAGCGTGTCGGGGTCCACCTCTCTGCTCTCAAGTTTCTTCTCTAGAGCCGCCATCTTCTTCTTCAGCTCCGCGACCTCCTCATCATCCTTAGTCGATGTCGTCTTCCTCTTCTTTCTCGACGACTTGGCATCTGATGCGTAGTACTCGGCTACCTTCATGTTTAGCCCAAAGCCGGAGATACGGCCAGCTGACGTCAGCGGGGCATCCAACGGCCTTTTCTTGTATGTGTTCGTCGCCCTGTTGAAAGGCGTGTCCCACCGACCCGTCGACCATTCGGACGAGTGGTCAGATTTCCGCAACTCCCTCTCCTTCGGACAAAAGGAAATTAAGGTGAGCCCATTATCTAATTATTAGATCAATGCAATATACATGTACTTGAGATATATGTGTCCTTACCAAATGTTTCTCGAATTCCTTCACGTCCGGGTCTTTGGTCACGAATTCCCCCGTCTTCCAGTCTAAGAAGTACCGGGATCGGACAAAGTTCCTAACTTGTATATCCGTGATTTTGTGCCAGGGGTTATCTTTTCCGAGACGTTCCATCTCGCGGTCCTCCTTCTCCCAAACAGGCTGTTTTCCTCGGTAACGACCGCTTCCGCAATGTTGGACCCCTATGTTTTGTTCCTGCATATCCTGCCCCCATTATGTCCATTTTTTACACTCCTAGGTGTTCATGTACGCCTTCAGTATGTCGAAATCTTCTTTCACGAGCGTCGGGTCTTTGCGACTGATCTCCTCCCAGCTTTTACCTTTCGCAATCTTCTTCTTCACCCTGGATTTCCAGCTGCTCAACGCGGTGCTCATCTTCGTGATGGCTAAAGAGTCCACCCTTTTGTTGAACGGCTCCAGGAACGTGTATCACTAGTGAAGCTTCTTCAGGAGGATTTCGACCAAAGCCTTGTTGTCGCTGCTTCTAAGGTCCGTCGTGTTGATCGACATGCTTTCCCGCACGATGCACCCTAGCTGCATGCCGTACCCTAAGACAACCGCTCGAGGCGCCAATGGTAGGCCACTCGGCGAGACCTCGGTGATTGTATCAGTGACGTTCGCGAGAACTTGCGGCGTACGATCCTTCCTTGGGGCCCGAGGCTTCTTATTCTTCTTATCGGTCGTCGGGGCGGCGTCGCCGCTACCACCAGCCGCCGTGCGGTCAGTGCCGCCACCATCGGTGCTGTCATCTCGGTCCTCTTCCTCCAAGTACCCCCAATCAATATCACCGCCGTCCTCCCAGTCCTCTTCCTCAATTCTGTTTGCAGCGTGGGCATCCCAGCCCTCTTCCTCGGCACCGGCTTCGGGCACGGACCCGTGCTTGGAAGAGCCATACATGTTTCTGTAATAACATTCAAATTTGAGTTCTTGAGTTGGATTTCAAATTATTCAATATAAGCTACTTCGTTATCATTCATGTATGAGTTTTTGAGTTGGATTTCAAATTTGAGTTTTTGAGTTGGATTTCAAATTATAAATGAATTAACTCTATGTTTGGTGTCTATACTTCACTGATTTTGGTGTCTATATAACCATCGAAATCTAAGATGAGGTGAACTTGGTGACGGCCTTGGTACAGCTTAATACTTGCTGCAGTTAACAGTTGTTATTTTCTGTTCTTCTCTATTCAAAATGACTGCTACAAAATACAGAGGCGTGGGTTCAGGCCGATGCAGCTATCACAAATCCATAACTGTACATAATATGCGACTGTGGCAAATGACGTGATATACTAAGTTTAAAAAATAAAAATAAAGGCTGATATACTAATAACAAATAGGAGTAATGCATAGGCAGCATAAGCACTGCTAACTACAGCAAAAATAAAGAGATATGGAAAAGCCAGACATGGTTTTGCTCACATTCTTAATTAGAGCAGCTATGGACAGCAATCCTCACTGACAGCACAAAACAAACCCTTCACTCAAAACCTCGTTTTGAAACAGAATGAGGGGGACACATTGAGGAATAGGTACTACTAAAATACATCAGCAGTTTTAGTATATCAAGTCTAGACAGAAATCAGTAATCGGTAGCAGAAATGCATCAATGTTCTGAACATCAGTTTGCCAAAAGCATATGCATTCATAATTCATATGAAGATAGTATGAGCAAATAAAATAAACAGCAAGCATTTGTTGGTGTCAATGAATAGCCAACAAAATAAACAACAAGCATTTCTTATGAACTGAGCTATTGACCACCAGGAAACTAGAAATGAAACTACTAAGTATAAAAAAATCCATAGAAAATTTGGGCATGACCTTTGCTAATTTTCCTATGTCTAAGAGTGCCAGAAATTCGCTCGGAAGGAAATGAATCAACTTCCTCGCGAAACTTTGGCATCTCAAAAAGAAAAACCTGCACAACAATAAACCTGCACAACATTGCCATACTTGTTCTTCTTGCACCTCAGCCACTACAACACGCTCCTCCTACTACATATTATGTGAGCTCAGGCTTCCGCATTCTGTTTTGCTGCCAATACCATCGGGTATTAATTCACTTGTATATTATTTCTAACCTGTAACCTTTTCCTGCAAGATAATGGCAATCGGAGATGGAGAAAATGACATAGAAATGCTACAGCTAGCGTCATTGGGTGTTGCTCTGGCGAACGGGGCTGAGAAGACCAAAGCAGTAGCAAATGTAATCGGCGCTACCAACGACGAAGATGGCGTCGCACAGGCTATCTATGACTATGCTTTCTAACTGCCACTGACAAGCGCATGGGAATGGGATTATCTTCTTTTTGGTTCCCCAATGTGTTCTGAATACATTCGCTACCAGGAAACAGTAAATGTCTGAATACATTCGCTACCAGGAGTAGGAGTACTAGCGACACAACCAACTCACTCCCCAAACTGCATCCGATCCAATACCAGACCAGCTAGAATAACAAGCCTGCCAACAATACACCATCAACACACAAGAAATTTATTCATTACAAGGATCCTCATTCTTCTACCAGCTCTAGCCACCACCGAATATATATATATATATATATATTGCTTTGCTTATTACAACAACACAGCCAGGTCCTATCTGTGTACGCATGCAGGGTAGTATATATCAGGTACCAATTGTTAGAAATAGAATTAGTATTAGGTTCGGAATTGTAGTCTCATGTGCTTGTACGAGTAGGACTCTAAGTCCTAATACGATTGCTTATTGTAAACGCTCGATGCCGCATAGCATCGCTAACATAAATAGAGGACAACGGCTCGATACGATTCATCGAGTTGCAAAGCTTTATCACTTTTACACCAATCCCCTAAATATCACCTCAACCAATACTCCTCTCTCTTGCAACTAAAGCCCAAACCACGGAATAACCAAAGACCAACTACCCATGCTATCAAATACCACAAACCCACCGAAACATCTGCATATTCAAACACACCAAACACTACTTCTCTACCACCACAACACACACGCTACAAGATGACGATGCCCCGCTTCAGTTTCGATTTGCTTGCTTCTTCCTGTTATGCTGAGAAATTACCAGGATAATCAAACATGTTCCACGGTTCAGAATCGGGATTTTCAGGGAATGTTGTTAAGTCTGCCACTGCAGTGAAAATAAATGTTCGCTGTACAACCTGTCTTATCTTTTTTATAATGTACAATCTGCCTATCTATTTACCCATCGAACCAATGTTTCAGCAAAGCTACTTTCCCCTCCTTGCTATGCTGAGAAAGAAACAACCAGGAAGACAGAATGGGCAACAAGAGAGGTTCAAAGTCACTCTTATCTTATCCTATTTAACCAAATTCATAAATCTTGTGCATACTATTCATAAATCTCTGATAATCGGGGGCTGTTCTATCTCTGATAATCTTGTGCATACTACAAGAGAGGGAAGTACAATAGACATGGCAGCATCATCCTCCTTCCAATGGACAAGGACCAGAGAGAGAGAGAGAGAGAGAGAGAGAGAGACCTCTTGTGCTCGAGGATGGCCGGGGCGTGGACGGACTCGAGGACGGCCGGGGCGCGTGGACATGGACTCGAGGATGACCGGGGCACGATCTCCTCCACACGGATCTCCTCTCCCTCGATGGCTGCTCCACGGCAGCGCGAGCGCGAGCAAGACGGAGTCTCCTCTCTCTCGATGGCTGCTCCACGGCGGCACGAGCACGAAGGCGGAGAGGGCTAGCTAGGGTTCTTCGATTGCGGCGAGCACGAGCACGAACACGAAGGGGGTCGATTTTTTGCTAAGTGTTGGACGATAAGCGCGCGGGTCCACATGTCATAGACAGGAAAAGAATTTTGTGGCGCACCAACAGAGGGATGCGCCATAGAATTGTGTTGTGTGGGCAGATTTGCGGGGCCACATGTCATTGACATGAAGGAATTTCTATGGCGCATCACCGTGGAGATGCGCCATAGAATTTAGAGAATTCTATGGCGCACCATTCACGACCGTGCGCCATAGAATTGTGTGTAAAATAAACTAAAAGGATAACACTCTGTACGTTGACAAATGTGTGTTAATAGCCTATTGGTTTGGCCCGTGAGGTAAATAACCTTGGACTCATGGGTTCGAATCCTGGTGTTGCCCCATATTTTTTTAATATTTTATTTAATTAGTTATAATTAAAGAAAGAAAGAAAGAAAACAGGAAATTACAATTACAAAAATAAAACACACATTTAATATTATAATATATTTTTACATAACGTCTGACACACACAGATGGTCTAACATACACATGCGCATATATACATAATAAAGTCTTTTTCGTCTCGGTTCCGATCTAACTTAATTAGCGTCTCTTGCCCTTTTTGTTGGCGACTGAATACTTTATGCCGGCCACCTCGAGATTTCTTCGCGTGAACGGATAACCGTAGGTAGGTAGGTATGTCTTCCTTCTTACTTTACCAGTAGTAGGCATGTCGAAGTGCTTGTCGAACTCCTCCTCGATCTTCGGATCACCGTTCTTGTCCAAGTCTTCCTCGTTGGCGTCTCCTTCCATTCCGATGATGCTCCTCTTTGCCCTCCTCACGACAACACGGCTAGGCCTTGACGGGTCGGTGATGAAGAAGCATTGGTCAACTTGGCTAGCGAGTACCCATGGCTCATTTTTCGCGGATGCGTTCTTCGATTTGGCATCGGGTATAACCATTGTGGTGAAATACCGTCCTTCTTTCTTGACGTTCTTGGCCCATCTCACACGGAACATTGGCACCACCGTCTCTCCGCAGTAGTTGAGCTCCCATATTTCCTCGATCTTTCCGAAGTATCTTTCTTCCACATTAGTCTCGGCATCGCCATATGATAGCATAGTTACTCTTGAGTTTTGATTTTCGCTACTCATGTCCTTGTCCTCGGTGGAGAATCTGTAACCGGAGATGTCGTACCCCTGATAGGTCCTTACGTTCTGCCCGGGGCCCTGTGATAAGATGTATATGAGTTTTTCATCTTCCGTAGACGGCATTTTTCTCCGTGCCTCAATCAGTTGACTTTGCTTGAACCAACGCGTGAAGCCGGAGTTGTGCTCTTTGGTTACGTCTCCCATCTTCCTCGGCCCGCCCATTTCAATATAATTCTGATTGATTAAGCTTTTGTGCTCTTCCACGAAAGGCTCGATCAATTTTAAGTGTTGTAGCGCGACCCGGTGAGCCCTTTCAAAGTCGTCGCGCCGTTTTTGAATGCCGACATGGACGTCGCGGCAGCCCTCGCGATGACCGACTCCGTTGAGCCTGCCAAGGTGCGTCCTAGTGGACAAACCGACATCCTGATCGTCTTTGGTGCTTAGGTAATTGTCGCAGAAAGAGAGGCACTCGTTGGTTAGAAATCCTTTGGCCATGCTTGCGTCTGGACGGGCCCTATTGCGAACGTATCCTTTCAGGACACCATTCTGCCTTTCCATCGGCATCATGTAGTGCAGAAACGTCGGGCCGAGATGCCTGATGTCATCAACGACATGGAGAAGGATATGTACACATATATCACAGAATGCCGGTGGAAAGTAAATCTCGAGCTCGCATAGTATCACCACGATCTCATCCTTTAGCATCTTGAGCTGCCTCACGCCGATCGATTTCCGGGTGATAACGTCGAAAAAGTTGCAAAGGCCAAACAACGTATCACGGACATGCTCGTCCATTATCCCTCGGATCGCAACAGGAAGTATCTGCGTCATGAGCACATGACAATCGTGAGACTTCATCCCGGTGAACCTCTTCTTCGCTAAGTCCAGATATCTTCTTATACTCCCTGAGTATCCGTGAGGAACTTTGACTTCTAGGAGGCACCTGAAAAACTTCTCAAGCTCCGGCAGACTCAATGTGAAGCAGGCAACGGGAAGCACCACGGTGTTCTTCTTAGCCTTTTTGCGGGGAGGACGTTGAGTCCCTTCCGTCTTATCCTCATCGTCATCATCATCATCACTATCAGCGGGGACCTGTAGATTTTTCCTAATGCCGAAATGTTTTAGATCGTATCTTGCTTTCGGCCCATCCTTGGACTTCTCCGAATTGCAAATAGTGCCAAGAAGACTCTCCGTAACGTTCTTCGTAATGTGCATCACATCAAGGCTATGAGGCGCGTGGAGGACCGCCAGTACTCCAAGTCGTGGAAAACAGACCTCGCTTTCCATACACCCAACATCGGCTCTGGCTTGGGTCGCTTCTTTCCCGGCGAAGGGCACTCGTCCCAATTTTTCAGAAGCTCGTCGATTTCTTCGCCGCTCCTCGTGCACGGGGCTCCATCGGGCTCGTCTTTACCATTGAACAACTCACCGCGTTTTCTCCACGGGTGATCCAGGCGAAGCCACCTTCGAGCCCCTGGGTACACAGTTTTCGAAGACCCAGGCACTAGTAGGGAAAAGGCTACCGCAGGCGAACCAATTTAGCCTACCGCAGGCGAATGTTTGTTCGCCTAGGACCACATCGCCAGCGGTAATGACTTACCGCAGGCGAACAACCAGATGCGCCTGGGGTATCTTGACATACCCCAGGCGAACAAGCGTTGTGCGCCTGGGGTAAGCCTCTTACCTGAGGCGAACAAGCGCTGTGCGCCTGGGGTACATGTTCGCCTGGGGTATGATTCCTTATTCGCCTGGGGTATGGTTTTGCTGTGTCAAAAAATAAAAGAAACGAAAATAACAGAATTACAGCAAATTGACAGTAATAAATATGAAAATGACAGCAAAATAACAGAAATATTTCGATCATCACCAAATAGTCTCGATCATCACCAAATAGTCTCAAAACGAATAGTTTAGTTACAAGCATAGTTCAAACACTAGGAGTACATAGTCCAAACAAATCGATAGTTTAGTTATCTAGACAAGCAAAACAACAAGTAGCATCAACACTAGGAGTACAAGGAGTATAAGCACGGCGATGGCGAATGTGGTCATCCGGGCCCTCGTCTTCTCCGTCTTCTCTCTCGCTAGGTAAGTGGCGTATCGAGCTTCCGCCTCCACCATGGTCTTGTACCCCTTGTAGCTGTTGCCGCTGAAACCGTGCACCTTTCTTCGGCATTGGTCCCAGTCGTCGTAGACTCCGGGAACCCTACCGACATACACAACATACCATGTCATTTGTGCATAGGACAAAAATACGAGTTTAGCATCGAAAGTGATAATAGACCGCAAATAACTATCAAAAAATAGAAGCATCAAGGTTTACGAATAAAACACGACAAATAAAGGTCTAAAAGTTATATGATGCAAGTGTATACTAACATTTTGTCAATCCTATATTCTCGGCGGGAATGGACGAACGCCTTGTAGCCTGTTGAATGTCCGGGTGTCACGTTGCTCTCGTAGGTGTGCTTCTATGTCACGGTTGCTCGGTGGTGCGTGGCCGTGGAAGAACAAGCCACCCCGAGTGATGACATCCGACGAGAGTATCGTGCAGATCCTCCGCTGGATGCGACGGAACTCAGCCCGCACATATTCATCGGGGGTGTTGGCCATTTTTGTGGTCAGGTCCCGGAGATCACTTGGTAGATGGGCCTGTTGGGCATCCTTTAAGTACTCCCTCATCTGAAAGATGACATACCAAGCTTCCAACTCAGATTCTTGCTCCGATTGCTTGAGGCAGGGGAAGTTTGTTACGTGGGTGCACACGTAGGCGCCTCGGACTATTTTCTCCTTTTTTAGGGGCTTGCCTAAATCGGCGGCGAAGCCGTTGAGGGCACTATTAAGAACAACTCTTATGTCGGTGTAGTCCTTCTGCACCGCCCTACCCGCATCAAGATAAGTGCATTGTGACCAATGCGGTTCCATGACGATGAGTACGCATCCTCCGTTTCTGCGCAGAACATTTCGAACAAGAGCCATCAATATCATCAATCGGAATACTAAGGAGATTCTAGAAAGAATGTAACGACGTGAAGCGGAGAGGACTACTTACTTGGGAAAGTATGGCATGAGAATGGCGTTCTTATCCTTATTATCTATCAAAAACCCCGTTATGTAAGTCGTGATAAGAATTCGGTCCGCATGTGACCGCAAGTAGTCCTCATTCATGTAGTACGGGTCCATAATCGCCATGTGCGGGGTATTCTCCATGACCATATCATGCGCCATGTTGAGCGATACCAGGCGGACAATGCTTCGGTCGAGCTTACCCAAGTGGAAGACCCTGAATATGTCTTCGTATCTGATGAAGAACACCTCTGCGGGATTTGAATCCACAAAGCCCAAGGATCGGGGCACCTTGACCACGTATAGCGGGTAGGAGGGATGTTTCTCACGTAGAAGTTCATTCTCTTTGAACAAAATCCCGTCGTGGATGGTCCTCATGTCACCACCCATGACAGCGACAACCTCTGCCGGCAGCATCGGCTCACCCATCTCATGCACCTTCCTCCACGGGACGGCGGGCGGCAAACGGTCCAGGACTCGGGAGACCGCTGGCTGGCTACTAGAGGAGGCACCACCTTTCTTCTTGTTGCCCGGCCTCTTCCGATTCTTCTTCGGCCTCAAGCAGATGGGAGTGCCGCTTTGTTTTACCGCCTCCGCGGCCGTAGCACGTAGTGTATTCGGGGTAACCAGCGTAGGTTGTGGAGCCGTAAAGGCCGTCTGCTCCTCGGGAGTTTCTTGGGAATAGGTTAGCTTCTTCTGGATATCCGGTTTTCTGGTGGGTAACTCAGAAGAACCGCCCTCTCCGCCATCTACCTTCTTCTGGATATCAAGAGTTCTGGCGGGTAACTCCGGAGGAGGAACCGGCTTCTCGCCATCCAACTGATTTATGAAATCGTCAATGGGAGCAAGTTCAATATCCATGTAGTCGTCATGGGTCTCATGCTCGTGCTGTTGCTCGTCATTGGACGTCTCGTGCTCGGGAGGAGGAGGATCCACCGGAGGTGGAGAGAGGACATTGCCATGTTGGACCTTGTCTTGTTGGCTTGCCGCGGGCGCAACCGGTGTAGTGGTGACGGTGATGGCTTGGCTTGGCGCCGACCCTGACGCCGTGTTCAGCCGAATAAGGGCTTTCGGCCATAGCAAGATTTGATTGTCCAGTTGGCCGAGATTCAGCTCGCTGTCGGCATCGGCGGGTTGATTAGGAGGATACAAGTTCTTGAATCCCGGTAGCACCAGATCGACGCGAACCCGAAGCTCGTTGGCCGGTATATCTCTGCAGTGGTACTTGCGGGATAGTGGCTGCAAGATGCTCCCCTTTGCAACATCCTTCAACTCGCTGCCTACTTTTAGCAGGAAGGTGCATCCCGTCGCGTCAGCCTGCGATAACATGCATGGATAGGTCAGAGAGTAGGGTTATATTGAACTGGCTACAGCTTGAGACGGTCAATAATCTACCGTGAGGGCATTGAGCTCGGCTAACGTCGACGGACCACAGGTGATGGTGGTCTCGTCGAGCAACAGGTTGGTGGCCGCGCCGGACACGGCCGACGGTCCATCAGGGGCAGGCGCGTCGGGCACGGCCGACGGTCCATCGGGGGCAGGCGTGTCGGGCACGGCCGACGGTCCATCGGAGGCAGGCGCGTCGGGCACGGCGGGGGCGACAGGCACGGCCAACATCGACGGTATGTTGAACGTCGGTAAGGGCCCCTGTGAGCCCCCGGCGATGTAGCCACATATTTTTTCAAATACGGCGGGGATGAGCGCATTCATCTTTTCCCCCACCGTTTTCTCAATCTTCTTCTCCATGTTTGTTTCCAAGTCATGGACCTTCTTCTTCAGCTCCTCCGTCTCCTCGCTCTTCTTCGCCGCCCGCGACTCCTTAGTGCTGGGCTCAGCCAAGCCATAGTTGGCGTGCTTCTTATTAAGTCCGCCGCCGGTGATACGGCCTAAGTGCGGCCTTTTCAGAGGGTCCTGGCTCTTTGCCTTGTTGTACCCCCTGATGAAAGGCTTATCCCACGCGACTTTGGCCGTCGACGTCTGCGACGAGGAAGATTCAAGTTGTTGTTCTTCTAGCTGCAGAAGCAACATATAAACGGTTTAGAATTGGTTTCGTACTAGAATGAAATCATGGACTTGATGATGATGAGTTGCATGAAATGGTAAATTTCTTACCACTAACTTCTCAACATTCTTCACGCTATCGTCCGTGACCAAAATAACACCCTCCACCATCTTCGGGTACGAGACAAGTTCCCCGGTCGGAGTTACTTTTCTGTACCTCGACCGCATGAATTTCTGGAATTGCGGGTCATGGGCATACTTGGCGTAAGGGTTCTCAATCCCTTTTTCAATGTAGGCCTGGTCCTCTTTCGCCCAAACTGGCTCCTTCCCGTCGTAGCCACGACAGCCGAGATTGTGGTGACCGATGTTCTTCGACGCTAGATCCTTCCCCCATCCCGTTTGCTTCTTAGTGACATCAAGCGACTCGTTATCTAGGAAAGTCTTGAAGTCATCGGGCGTAATCCGCGGGAAGTGGCGATGGATCTCTTCGAATGGTGTCGATTCCTTAATCATCGCCCTCACCATAGTCTTGTAATTGCTCAGGGCTTTGGTGAATCTAGTGAGGGCGAGTTTGTTCACGAGGTTTCCCTTCAGATTCTCGTTGTTGTAGGGGGGAGGGAACTCGTACCGCGCGTGCAGCCTCGAGATGAGTTGGGCGCGCAGAGTTAGTTTCTTCTTGAGAGTCGGCTCGTTGACATTGACGACGTCTCGAAGTATCGAACCAAGTTGGAGGAAGTACCCCTTCACAAGGTCCAATTGCATTAGAGGCGTGCCACTGGAAGGGTCCACCTCCGTGAATTTCTCTCGAACGGTGCCGACCTTGTTCGGAGCTCGCTTCCGACGCTTGTTTCACGTCGTGCTACTCCCTGAGGGACCCCCGGCGCCACTATCAGTGGTTTCCTCCTCGCCACCGGTGAGCCCGTCATCATTGTGGGGCTCGACATCATGGCAGTTTCAGTCCGATCTTCCTCTTGCGACTCTCGGGCCATAAGGATGTAGTGGTCCAATAAAGCCGGATCCGTAGTAGAAGAAGACATGCCCTAGCTAGCAGTAGACAAAACGTATACTGTTAGTCACCGGAAAAATTCGGCGTGACCTCGGCTATATATAAATGGTCATGCCGGAGTGCCAGAAATTCGCCGGAACGAAAATGAATCAACGTTCCGACAAAACATTGGCACTCAATGTACCTGCAACAGAAATTGAATGCACACATGCATGGCCACAAAAACAGTTCCTTGCATTGCTGTCATCACATGGCACAAAAACTCCCAGGAAATTCATATATCATGCCAAAAAAACCTTCATATATATTGATCAAAGTAAAATACTGCACTTAATTAATAAAAAATCACGGAGAATTCTAGCAGTGTCCAAAGCTTCAGTGTTCTATTCACATGTAATTAGTAGGTGATTCAGCTAGTGTAAGAAATATAGCATTTTATACTATGAGCTGAACTACCAGAATCCAGAAATAATGGTACATGATCAGATCCAGTTCTAGCTAAAGCATGTAGCAGCAGTAGTATGAGGGCGTTGGAAGAGGGGGGGGGGCTGACCTGGGTTCGTCGTGGGCGTGGGCGACGGCGGCGTGGGTGACGACGGCCGGCGTGGACGACGATGATGAGAGGGACGGTGCGCGCGCGGCGTGCTCCCGCTCCTCCTCCCCTGCTGCTCGATCCCGCTCCTCCTCCGCTGCTGCTCCTGCTCCTCCTCCTGCTGCTGCTCCCGCTCCTCCTCCTCCTCCTGCTCGACAACGACGACAGGGGCGTGCGATGAGAGAGGCGACGGCGTCGTGCGATGAGAGAGGCGACGGCGGCGTGCGGTTTGGGATCGATATGAAACAGAGTGATTATGCGGGTTGTGAGTTAGCAGATCGAGGACTTACAGGCGCACAACGAGTGAAATGCGCCTGCGCTATCCCTTACCCCAGGCGAACAAAGAGAGGTGCACCTGCGCTAATGTTCTTAGCGATTCGTTGTGCGCGGGCCCACAGAGGTATACCCCAGGCGCACAGATTGAAAAATGCGCCTGCGCTAAGCATTAGAACCGGTTTGTATCACAAACCGGTTCTAAAGGTATGTCCCCTGGGCCCACCTAGATACCCGCACAAATGGCCGCAGGCCTTTAGGACCGGTTTGTATAACAAACCGGTCCTAAAGGCCTGCGGCCATTTGCTGCCTGTAGGTAGGGGGCCCAGGGGACAGACCCTTTAGAACCGGTTTGTGATACAAACCGGTTCTAATGTGCTTGGCTCGATGCCCTGTTATGCGCGGCCCCACAGATCCTTACCGCAGGCGAATTATCTAGGTAATGCGCCTGCGCTAAATTTCATAGGATTTTGGTTTGCGCGGTCCCACATGGCATTACCCCAGGCGCATGTCCTGTCAAAAGCGCCTGTGATATGTATTACCCCAGGCGCGTTTTCCAGATGATGCGCCTGTGCTTAGATTTTCTAACACAGCCCCACCCCGGCCTGGGACACATCGAGCAATACGAATGCTATAATATGTGGCTCCCCCACGTTGGTTTTCACTTAAAAAATACATACATATGAAAGTTAACATGTGCAAAAATATTTAATGTCGCATCGAGCGTAAATAGATTGGTTTAGCGAGATACCGCAAGTGTTTCTCTCTAAAAACACATTGTATGCATAGTAGCTATTAGCATGTTATATCGCGAGTATTTCCCTCTCTCAACCTTTCGTCACAATAATAGTCTTGCCTTTCTTGGTCGATGTTGAATACATGACCGCCATATTGTGACTTCTTCTTGTGAATGGAAGACCTGCCCTAGGTAGTGTGGTCCTGCTTCTTCTTGTGGTGTATCGTCTTCACCGGGTTCTTCCATCATCGGGTCTCCGACTAAGCCGTCGAAGTCCTTCTCATCGGCGACTCCATCCATTCCGACGAGGGCCCTTTCTCCTCTCCTTACGACAACACGACTAGGCTTTGCCGGGTCAGTTATGAAGAAGCATTGCTCCACGTGCTTAGCCAATACCCAGGGCTCATTTTGCGCGGTGGGGTTCTTGGACTTGGGTTTGTTGGCTTCAGACATCGACATAGTGGTGAAATATTCGTCTTCTTTCGTGACGTTTGTAGTCCATCTGACATGGAACATCGGCAGCTTTACCCCAACGTAGTCAAGCTCCCAGATTTCCTCGATCTTTCTGTAGTATCTTCTAACCTCTTCGCCCGTGTAAGATTCCATCGTTATAGACGAGTTTTGATAGTCGCTACTTTTGTCTCTTTCCTCCGTGTAGAATGTGTACCTATTGATGTCGTATGGATAGGGGCCATATGACAAGGCCAATACAATTTTATCTTTCTCACATGTCATTGGCGGGGGATCGGCATCAATCTGCTTCTTGAACCATGTCGCGAAAGAGGAGCTTCAGACACAGCCACGGGGGGAGGTTGTACATCCATACAAACACGGGCCAGGTGCTATGTTTGCTGCTCTGATTTCCAAACGGATTGAGACCGTCGGTGCTCGCACCAAGCCTGATGTTCCTTGGGTCGTTCCCGAATTCCTCATCGAATGCGTCTAATGCTTTCCACTGACGTGCATCCGAAGGGTGTGTACTTAGCACTGGTTTTTCAACACGTTCTGGATCGCTCAGCACCGCCTTCTTTCTGTCCTCGTGCCAACGCATGAGCTTTGCTTCCTTGGGGTCCACGAAGTACCGCTGCAGACGGCCGGGATCAATGAGTGGAAAGTACCACACAACTTTCGTAGGAGCTTTCTTCGTCCCCCTCTTGTAACGATCAGCACCGCACACCGGACATTTGATCTGGTCCGCGTGCTCGTTACGGTAAATTATGCAGTGGGGTGGATAGGGGTGGTGGTGGGTGGCTGGCCGCACTTATATTGGGGACAAATAATATTACCACGCGAATATGTTCTGGGAAGCGCCTGCGCTAAGTGGTGCTACCCCAGGCTATTCTTTGTCCCAGGCGAACAACGTACCTGTGCACCTGCGCTAAAGGGAGCTACCCCAGTCCACTTTTTACCCCAGGCGCTTCTGTACTTACTCGCATGTGGTATCTGTTATACCGCAGGCGAACCGAGAAGCCATTCGCCTGCGGTAAAGGAAGCGTGCCAGGGTCGGCCGTGGTTGGCCCTGCCACACTTTACCCCAGGCGCTTCCGGTTTCTGTTCGCCTGGGGTAACTGGCCTACCCCAGGCGCACCAACTTGCGCTTCGCCTGCGCTAATTAACCCAGGCGCACAGTTTTCCTTGTTCGCCTGTGGTAGGATATGCTGCTATAAGCAAATCTCTAGTAGTGAGGATCCCTTGGTAGCTGGAGATGCGGGGTCCCGTCCATGCACTTCACGCAGCCGCAGAATCCGTGGCCGACCTGGGCAGATACATACGCGTAACCAGGATAGTCTGTGACCGTCGTGAGCAACGTGGCTCTCATATGGAAATAATCTCTAGTGTACGCGTCCCACGTACGGGGTGGCGTCTTCCACAACGTGTCTAACTCGTCTTTCAGCAGCCCGAGATACAAATGCATGTCGACACCTGGTTGTTTTGGCCCCTGGATGAGAATACTCAATTGTATATACTTTTTCTTGGTGCACAGCCACGGGGGTAGGTTGTAAGGCCATACAAACACGGGCCAGCTGCTATGTGTGCTACTCTGGTTCCCGAACGGATTGAGTCCATCGGTGCTCATACCCAGCCTGACGTTCCTCGCGTCGCCCCCAAAACTCGGGAAAGCTATGTCCAATGCTTCCCACAGGGCAGCGTCTGCAGGATGTGTCATGATATAGCCCTTCTCGGGATCTTCTTCCGGCTTCTCCCTTTTCGCGTGCCATTGCATGAGCTTTGCTTCCTTAGGGTCCACGTAGTACCGTTGAAGACGGAGAGTGATAGGAAAGTACCATACCACTTTTCGAGGAATTTTCTTGTTGTTGGTTCCACACTTGTATCATCCGTGGCCGCACTTCGTACATCTGGTTGTGTCCTTGTACTCTCCACGATAAATTACACAATCATTGATGCAGGCGTGAAATTTTTCGTGAGGTAGTTCAAGAGGGCACACGACTTTCTTAGCCTCATTGATACTGCTTGGCAATGTGTTCCCCTCGGGAAGGCGATTGTGCCAGAATTTCAAGTTCTTGCTGAAGCTCGAGTCGGTCCATTTGTTTTGCGTCTTCATCTTCAGAGCAGCAAGCGTTACATGCAACCACGTATCCTCGGGGCGGCACCCAGGAAACAACGGAGTCACCCCGTCTATCTCCATTTGCGCCAGCTTGGCTTTCTCCCTAGCTGCAGCTATGTCGTTGCTCGTCTCCTTAAGCAGCAGATCCTGAACATGAGAGTCCCGCAAGGCCGAAATTAGCGGGGTCTCCGTGTTCATGCCTTCATCGTCATGTCGATATTCTCCGCCGACATATCCTTCTTCATGATGATCTTCTTCGCCGTCATTTCCTTCGTCACCTCGCTCGCCCTCTTCTTCGTGCACAACTTTTGCTGCCGGCGGTGCCACGTGGTTGCGGTCGTCAAAGAAACCGCGTCTGAGAAGGTGCTCCTCCAATTGTCCGGAATCAGGGTCAATCCAGCGCACGAGTTTGCATGATCGACACGGACATCTTATCTGCCGCCTGTTGCACCGAATCATGTCCGCCTTCGCGTCTTTCTTGTATCTAGCGATTCGAGCAGAGCTCATTTCTAGTACCATGGTTGCCTGCACAGACACATAGAGAGCATAAAATTAGAACCACAACATGCATAGTCGCCGGAAAAATTCGGCATGACCTCTCCTATAAGTAGGACATATGGGGTGCAAAAGTTTGCCGAAATGGAAGTGTATCAACATTTCGGCAAACATCCATGCGCTATGACCGCCCCCGCGCGCGACAATCGGTCCACCTGCACATGCATGACAAGCACCCATACACATAGATCGATGGCCACACGAGACATGCACATCCAACTATACTCACCTAGTAGATTCGATACCGAGACGCGAAAAGAGCGAGGAGAGAGGGAGGGACCGGAGTATAGATGGAGGTAATTAGGCCTCCCCAACAACAAGAAACTTCACCAACAATTATACATCGAATAAATAGGTTCACCTACCAAAAAAGGAGAATTAAATGTGTAAAAATGGAGTGGAGAGAAGATGAGGCGAGTGAGCAACATACACTTGGAATGAAATGAGTGGGGGGGTGGGGAGAGAGAGGGGGCTGCCATCTTTATGTGCACAGTGCACCTATTCTGTGGCGCACCTGTACACAATTCTAAGGCGCACTAATCTGCTGCGCCACAGAAAAGCCACATTCTGTGTCGCATGGCAACACGTGCGCCACAGAATATGGTTTTTCTGTGGCGCAGCAGGTCAGTGCGCCACAGAAATACCATATTCTGTGGCGCACCAGGGAGACTGCGCCATAAAAATACGTGTACTGACACCCAGACCAATTATTGACGTGGGCCCCACCAAATTTATGTGGCGCACAGGGAAGACATGCGCCACAGAATTAGAAATTTCTGTGGCGCACCGCTGGCCGTGCGCCACAAAATTTTATTTCTATGGCGCACTCCTTCTTGGTGCGCCACAGATGCCATTCCATAGAAAGGCATATTTCTACTAGTGGCGACGCGCCTTCTGTTTGGTGCGCCGCGGGTAAGGCTATAGGCGCGACGCACCAAACCGTGGTGCGCCACGGGTATTAGGCGTGACGCGCCGTTTTACTGGTGCGTCACGGGTATCATCACTCCTATAGCCATTTTCCTAGTAGTAAAATTTACTTTCAAAAGGAGGAGGGCGTCTTATAGATACATACCATCATATAGTGCTGTAAGTTTGTGACCGTGAAATGAGTCACAAAAGGAAGCCCAACATAGGGTCCAAGGGGATTACATCCCAGTATTTGGGAGGTTATAAGGATCTAAATTTAATATGTGCATTTGTAAAGCATGCATCTAAAAGTACGGGAAATTTTGTCGCGAAAGTTTAAACGAATCAAAGTGACCAATGTTTCACTTGACATGATGAAATAGGTCTAGTTCATCTAGTCATGAGTAAATTTGGAGTGATCTTTATAACAGTTAACTTCAGAAACTAAATCAACTGATGATAGAAACCACGATTGGTTGTGACCAACACAGACTCTCAACAACCTTAACCACAAGTCTATATGTGACTTGGGATGATTTACTAGATATATAGAACTCAAAGAGGGGTGAGTATCCAAATCTCATAACTAATGACCACACTTCCACAAGTTAGTAATGCTTGGTGGAATAATATCATCAACAAATATTTCAGACTCTCTAAAACATGAACTACTTAAGTTATCAATCAATCTACATAACATCTTTATAAATCATCTCATAACCACTAATTGCACCTTCACAAGTGTCACGACCCCGGACCCAGAGGTATACATACTGTTATGTGCTCCTAGCCATGGACTCACAAGGGCTTCAGGGTTACCAGCCTCGGCCGCAACAAACAACGGCAGGCAGACCGGATTCATCGGCACGTAGTCCGGATCCCCGGTCTACTACTCCTTGTATCCATGCTAGTCATAACCAAATATGCATACCCAAGCGTCCACGAGTCGGATGAAACTGAAGGAACGGGACCAAAGTTATACAGAGCTGCTATGTGTCCAGAAAGTGCAACAACAATCGAGGGTTACCGGGGTTACCTCGCCCCAGGCCGATCACATCGACAGGCGGGCTCGGATATGGATCATCGGCTCCACAACCCCTCGACTGCGACAACTATGCAGGCATAGCCAAAACTGTATAACAATGAGCTCGAAACCAACAACCGATCAAAGCAACACTCTAGACATGGAAATTGTATTAAACAGGTGTTACTAGAGTATAGCTTACAAACAGAGGTCACACGACCCAACATTACATCAGACAACGGAAGGCAAATTATGTTGCTAATCAACAAGAACCAAAAAGGCCTAAGAGGCCGCAACATAAGGCCACGTCCCAGCCCATAGATTCCAGGCTGCTACCTGGGAACCCCAAACTACTCGTCGATGTCCACGTTGAATCACCACTGAAGTGAGGAACTCCACCTGAACCAAATTAAGCAAACCTGAGTACGGGAGGTACTCAACAAGACTTAATTAACCTATTATATATCTGCTATCTTTAGAAAGGGTTTTATGAAGGCTGTTTTGCGTAAAGCAATCTTTTTTTTTCCAAAACGAGGAAGAATAACACGTCTCATGGAGTTTTTAAAACAGATGAGAGGACTAATCAACTACTGAAATCATCATCTTTTCATCCACCAACATCATTTCCCAGCACCTCACATGCTACAAGGATCACCCCTCCCGGCATCTCCGGGGAGGCACCCTTCATTCATTGCCAACATCTTTTACGCCACTTTCAAGTTATCTATGACCTCGTGACTTTCACCAAGTCGTCCATAACCGTGGACACGGCTTTCCGAAAGATTTATCCCTGCAGGGTGGTACACTTTACCCACACGTACCCTCCGACTCTTAGCGCCACATGTACGCTCTTCCATGGAGCGCGGCAGAGGGTGGCTGGCTCCGACCTTTACCTTGCTCGACCCTATCCATGAGTCAACCCAAACAGGGCCACCCCGTCAACAGGGAGTTGGCCACCTCCTGACGACACCTGTTCTGTGAGTCGGGATCAAGATCCGTGTACGTCCATCACTTGTCCCGGTCACGCCCTAGGTTTTCTCCAAATCGTTTTCTGACTCACACGCAGATGGAAATAGCAAACTACGTGACTCATGGATGTGGCCAAACAAGTTAGTTAGTCGAGCGAGGTTCATTGGCTCGCGCGTGTGGTTGCACGCTCAGTCTTGGTTTCCGCGGCGAGACCTTAATCCTAGGGTTGGCAAGTACAGGACAAAGAACCACTTCCCAAGTGGCCTCCCGTCCTCGCCTTAGTCAGGTTAACCACACAATGCTCATCTCACCACGTCATCATATCATACTAGATTATCGCAGCTCTGATTCATCAACCGGATG
Source organism: Alopecurus myosuroides (assembly GCA_028641055.1). Taxonomy (NCBI): domain Eukaryota; kingdom Viridiplantae; phylum Streptophyta; class Magnoliopsida; order Poales; family Poaceae; genus Alopecurus; species Alopecurus myosuroides. The sequence continues at coordinate 293,960,314 of CM054061.1, forward strand.
GAGCAGAGGTAAACAAACATGTATGACTAAGCGAAGCAGATATGAGGCCCTGGCGATGCGCACAAGCAAATCTATGGCGGCTAGGAGTAGTGGATCAGGATATTGAGGCAATGCAGCATATAGGTGAACTATGTCTACTAGTATCAAATACTTTGGAATCGAATGCATAGTACGAGATTCAAATGTTGTTCGAAAGCATATATGAGCAGATAAGAGGTTATGATTGCCTTGGTTATAAGAAAACCAGATAAAGATCTTTTGGAATAAGTGCTTGACTTGTCGGTTAAGATCAAGTATTCACCATTGGATTGCTGGCCTTCTCTTCGGAGCCACGTTCTACCGAGGGGGAAACAACACCGAAAGAGAGAAACAACAATCAAACATGGCATCGATGCAATGCGCAACATATATGCATGAGCAGATTAATGCACTGAAATAAAGCCCTGAACATGTTTGATGGGTTGCTAGGGTTTGTATGACAATTAGGCAATTTTACTGAAATTAGCCCGAAATAGGCCCCGGAGGGGGTTTCGGGCGATTCTGAAAGTGGGTACCATTTTCAAAGCTCAAATGGGTTTGAAAACATCATAACTAGATTGTACTTGTCATTTTGAGCAATTTGATATATAACTTTTAATTTTCTAATTTTAGTGAATAAAAACTTATTTTTCTATTTTTAAATTGAATAAACAATATTAAATAATGCTCATTTTTGGACTTTCTCAAACATGTGTGAAAATGGTATATTTGGATAGAGAATATTTTTCTGAACACTCCCATATTTTTATTTTATTTTTCTGATAAACAGAATAGAAGTTATTCATTTTCTAAACTTTAATTAATTTCTGTAATTTAAATAAACAGGGGGGGCCCACGTGTCAAATGATTTTCGTTTAAAAGAAAAAAAAACGGCCGATGACGTGAGCATGACATCACGAGGACGTCATCTCGGGCCAAAATCTCACAGAGGAACTCAAATTCGACGAATTCGTCGATGAACTCTCGAATTGGTTGCTCTCACGAGGTGCAGGAGGCCTAACTGAACTCGTAGGTGGCTGTGGCTGGCCGGATGGTCGCCGGAGTGACCGGCGGCGACCCTAGGCGCGGCGGCGAGCGGCGGCATTCAGCGGCAGCGAGCTACCGAGGGGGAGACAGCAAGGGGAAGGTGCTGGCGGTTGCAGGAGCTCACCAGGAGCGGCCGGAGGGGGTCGGGGAAGGCAGAGGAGGCCGGAGTCGCCGGCAATGGCGCGAGGGCGGCTCGCCGGTGACGAGGAAGATGGCCTCGATTCCGGCGGCTCGACCCCTCCCCTCAAGCGTTTCTCGTCCAGGGAGAAGAGGAGATCATGGCGGAGCTCCACGAACGCTCGGTTCGTCGGGGATGGCCGGAAACGGGCACACGACGGTGGCGGTGTAACCTAGGGTTTCGGGTTCGATTTTCAGCAGAGAGGCAAAGAGAGGGCACGGGGCGAGCAGGAGCAGGGGAGGTGGGATGCGGACGGCTCTTCGCGTCTTATCCTCGCCGGGAGGGTGAAGCAGGACGTGGCGAGGGCGCCGACGTCACCCTCCATCCTTCTGTCACGAGGAAGAAGAAAGGAATAAAACGAATTCCCACAAAACCCCCTGGAACCTTTGTGAAATTACAGAGAGGCCCCTCTTCCTTTAAAAACAGAAAAGAAACACAAGTTTTGGGGCCATTTTTGAAAAGACAAAATTTGGCAAAAATACTTTTTGAAAAGTTCATGAAATTTCCAACAAAACCATAACTTGGGTTGGTGCATTTGAATTATGTTTCAATACAAAATTTTGGAACCCAAATTAAGTACTTTTTGTGGAATTTTCTGAAACCATTTAAATTCACAAATTAAATTAGTTTAAATTGGTTTCAATTTTTTGTTTTATGCATGTATGAGATGAACACACACCACACACCCTAATGTATCAAAAATTGGGGTGTTACAAATCTACCCCCCTTACAAGAATCTCGTCCCGAGATTCCCGAAGGAGAAGAAAGAAGGAACACCGGTTTTGAACGATCTTCTCGAACCTTACGGTTCTTCTCTCGAAGAGGTTGATCCGTAGCATATTGAAGTATTGAACGGATACACCTTAGGTAAGAGGGAAACTCTTAGGAAGTGATCTTCACGAAGATCGAGTATCTCATGGATAACTCATGACAAGAATGTTCACAACGAACTGTTGAGTTAACATGCATGAAACACATCAAGATAACGGAGGGAATAAAAGATGGCTTCAAGTTTACGGACGATGGTTCTTGAAAGGATTTGGAATATGAGCTTTGCACAAGACTTTAAATCCTTTTGGAAGAAGAAGGTTGGACAACTGATGACATCAAGGTTTCTTCAAAATAGATTACCAAGATGGAAAGGATGGTCTTGGATACCACGACGTAATATCCGTAGACGAGGGAAATCACGAGAAAACACTATAATCGTGGGTCAGAGAAAATTTTGATACAGGATCATGTTCACTCTTCGGAGTGGACACGAAAGATATCGGAACTTCCATCCATTAAAGTTTGTCGAAAACTTTGCCAAAGATCGGGATGTTACTTCACAACAGAAGATGAATAACCGAAAGATGTGGAAACACCGTAACGAAGGAGGAATTCTTGATCACACCATAAGGATGGGTAACCAACGAGGGTTGAAACACCGGTAGAAATAGGGAATCTCTTTCCTATTGTGGTTTGGACGTAGCAATACATCTACCACATGGTTAAGATCCCATGGCTGAAGTGACTGACAAATTCACACAATGTGTGAGAAAAATAGAACTTCAAGTATAAACAACTTGAGAAAGGGAACTGATCAATGGGGTTACAAAACACCAAGAGATGTTCTCACGAGGAACTAGTTTTCACGAGAACTAAGGTTTTGGAGGTTCAACGAAGAGAAATTTGAAGAATCAACTTCCAGGTTCTGCTGGATGTTATTGATACGAAGATTAGGCTTACGATAACCCGTTAATAGGTCTTCAAATGGAAGTGGAACTTCGGTTTGGAAGAACGGGAGGGAAAACTTGTTAGAATGAACCACACCAGAATTCTCACGGAGAGTGGTTGTTCTTGCGGATTCAAAGGGATATGACATTAGGCCTTCCGGCTAATTGTGTCAACCACAACACCAACCATGCCGTATTTTGAACGGAGCTAATTCAATACCTTTGAGGAAACACCAACCATCGTTTCTGCTTGAGATTCAGCTCTGGTTAGTGGATTAATGACTCAGACTCGATATGTTTAATCAAAGAGATTGCACCGGTTACAGTTGAGGTACAGTTACTAGATTCTCAAGATATGGACTACGATGTCAAGCTCAAGAAGATGAGCAGGATTGCAGAACTCATGTATTAGCAACTTGCGAAAGACGGTTGCACCTACATGAATTACTTGCGACAAAACACATCGGAGTCCCTGTGGGAAAGATGATTACCGAGATAACGAAGTTCTTAAACTTCTTCCTTTTCAACGAACGATCAGTCCGTGGCCTAGTGTGGATGAAAGCTTCTTCAAGAAATGGAGGTAACGACCTACCATCTCAGGAATAGTCCACACATGCATGACCGACTGGGATTATTCCCGAGGTAAATAAGAAAAGTTTACTCGAATCCATGGCGACAACTTTCACCATAAGCACACGAACCCGAGAAAGTCACTTCGAATATCCAGAACACAACTTCGTGATGACACAAAGACGGTTCTCGAAAGTTTCCAACATTGTTGCCAATTGTTCAACATGAGCCGCTCGCAACTTGGAGAAAAATAGGAATGTCATCGATGGGCTCGAAAACACACTTATTAAAACACTCCAAGAAGAGGGATTCATATGCTACATGAACAAGGCATAATATTGGTCAGACCAAAGGGCGTGAAGGTGTACTCAAGCAAAACACCATGAGTGACAACACCATCAAGATGAGCCTTGAATCTGGACTTGATCTGACGATAGCCCAAACCAAATAAAGGGTGGAAAGATAGCATGTCCATTAAGGAGATACTATCATGCTTCAACGCAAGGAAAGTGGACATCCCATAACGGAGGATCAAGTTAGGCGGAGCTTTTGTCTTTCAACTCTCCAAGTTATTGTTTAAGCTCAACCAACTAGTCCAGGATATCCAGCAGAGTTCCTTGGGGAAAGGAGTAGTTCAAACTACTGCTGATTTATACATCACGGTCAGGTAAAACCTGGTGATACTTCTAGAAAGAAAACCAGAATATCACAACCCACCGGCATGTCTTGGAGTTTGAAAGGAGGCTTGCTTTTCAAAGCAACCGATATGATCGTGAGAGCTTCGGTATGAACCTAACTCTCTGACCAAGAAGGTGCATCAGAATGAACGGATTTGGTAACACGATCAACTTTAAGTTGAGACCGAGTGACCAATAGTGCTAAGAAGGATACACATGTTTCTTAGATTTTTCAAAGCAATAAGAATTGCTAGGAATAGCAGATACACATGTCGATGAACAAACCATCATTCTCATGCATTCGAGCTTAGAGGAAGGGGGTGAAGATGTACGAGAGCATCACTTCATCATTAAGGCCATGAAACTTAACACGACCTCTTGATATGTAAGGGTGTGATACCCAAAAGTAGAACATAACAGAAGCTAATGAAACTTCTTTAATCTGCGGATTACAAAACTTTGACCTGGTTCTAGAGATGAACGAGGTACTGGAGTTTGTTTCTCCTGACGTTCCGAAGTGGAATGTTTTGACAGAAAACAAGAGCAAATGCATTGGAGGAATCCAACACCATATGTAACTTGGTTTCCAAACAACGGACGGAGTTCGGAAAGCAACTAAAGAGTAGGAACATGCTCTGGAAAATCCTGAGACCACGTTGGATGCACAGGTAATACTCATGTGTAGAACCCATGCCAAAAGGTTGGTATAGCTGAACCAAGAACAAAGATATGGGAATCATAAAGAACACTCTTGTTGTGATCCCTTTTTTATTCCAAAGGAAAGCCTATAGCTATTGGAGTTGAGATTACCTAGCCATCCTGAGGTAGAACAGATTCTTCGGGATCCAAAGAAACAAAACTTGGGTTAAGGGTCAACATCCTGTACTGATGGCATGAGCATCACCTGGTTAAGAAACCACATGATTCAACTCACCACAATTCAGCACATGCCGGGACCTTCGGTTCAAGTTCAAGGGGTAAAAACACAATGGAAGGAGTAACTACTATATGAGTGCCACGAAGGACACTATAATTAGCAATCCCGGAGTATCTTTCAAAAGACAAACATAGCTCCGGAAGAATTTGAACAGATGATAACGGATGCATTCGAGATGGAAAGGAAATCTCGAGTTTCTGTAGTTGAACTTAAGAACATAGAAGTGTGGAGTCCAAACAACTCTGAGAGATTATAGATGAAAGGGAATCTCCCAGTTGAATCAAGAGATAACAGAACATGGAACACACACGACTCTAGAAACTGAACACTAGGTCAACTTGGGTGAAAGAAACGTCTTGCCAAAGAAGGCACCTAAGTTTTTAATGAATAGAAGAGATAGCAAAACCTTTTCAAATCAAAACAGGTAAGGTGACCCAGAGTTAGAGCGATACCAGATAAGGAGTAAAAAGAATCCTAAGAAGGTTTTTCACAAACCATTTTGGGCTTCAAAATAGTTTTCACAAACACTAAACTCAACATCGACCAAGCAGTAAGGTTTTCCTACAGGCAGTCCTGCTCTGATACCATGGCTTGTCACGACCCCGGACCCAGAGGTATACATACTGTTATGTGCTCCTAGCCATGGACTCACAAGGGCTTCAGGGTTACCAGCCCCGGCCGCAACAAACAACGGCAGGCAGACCGGATTCATCGGCACGTAGTCCGGATCCCCGGTCTACTAGTCCTTGTATCCATGCTAGTCATAACCAAATATGCATACCCAAGCGTCCACGAGTCGGATGAAACTGAAGGAACGGGACCAAAATTATACAGAGCTGCTATGTGTCCAGAAAGTGCAACAACAATCGAGGGTTACTGGGGTTACCTCGCCCCAGGCCGATCACATCGACAGGCGGGCTCGGATATGGATCATCGGCTCCACAACCCCTCGACTGCGACAACTATGCAGGCATAGCCAAAACTGTATAACAATGAGCTCGAAACCAACAACCGATCAAAGCAACACTCTAGACATGGAAATTGTATTAAACAGGTGTTACTAGAGTATAGCTTACAAACAGAGTTCACACGACCCAACATTACATCAGACAACGGAAGGCAAATTATGTTGCTAATCAACAAGAACCAAAAAGGCCTAAGAGGCCGCAACATAAGGCCACGTCCCAGCCCATAGATTCCAGGCTGCTACCTGGGAACCCCAAACTACTCGTCGATGTCCACGTTGAATCACCACTGAAGTGAGGAACTCCACCTGAACCAAATTAAGCAAACCTGAGTACGGGAGGTACTCAACAAGACTTAATTAACCTATTATATATCTGCTATCTTTAGAAAGGGTTTTATGAAGGCTGTTTTGCGTAAAGCAATCTTTTTTTTCCAAAACGAGGAAGAATAGCACGTCTCATGGAGTTTTTAAAACAGATGAGAGGACTAATCAACTACTGAAATCATCATCTTTTCATCCACCAACATCATTTCCCAGCACCTCACATGCTACAAGGATCACCCCTCCCGGCATCTCCGGGGAGGCACCCTTCATTCATTGCCAACATCTTTTACGCCACTTTCAAGTTATCTATGACCTCGTGACTTTCACCAAGTCGTCCATAACCGTGGACACGACTTTCCGAAAGATTTATCCCTGCAGGGTGGTACACTTTACCCACACGTACCCTCCGACTCTTAGCGCCACATGTATGCTCTTCCATGGAGCGCGGCAGAGGGTGGCTGGCTCCGACCTTTACCTTGCTCGACCCTATCCATGAGTCAACCCAAACAGGGCCACCCCGTCAACAGGGAGTTGGCCACCTCCTGACGGCACCTGTTCTGTGAGTCGGGATCAAGATCCGTGTACGTCCATCACTTGTCCCGGTCACGCCCTAGGTTTTCTCCAAATCGTTTTCTGACTCACACGCAGATGGAAATAGCAAACTACGTGACTCATGGATGTGGCCAAACAAGTTAGTTAGTCGAGCGAGGTTCATTGGCTCGCGCGTGTGGTTGCACGCTCAGTCTTGGTTTCCGCGGCGAGACCTTAATCCTAGGGTTGGCAAGTACAGGACAAAGAACCACTTCCCAAGTGGCCTCCCGTCCTCGCCTTAGTCAGGTTAACCACACAATGCTCATCTCACCACGTCATCATATCATACTAGATTATCGCAGCTCTGATTCATCAACCGGATGGAGCAGAGGTAAACAAACATGTATGACTAAGCGAAGCAGATATGAGGCCATGGCGATGCGCACAAGCAAATCTATGGCGGCTAGGAGTAGTGGATCAGGATATTGAGGCAATGCAGCATATAGGTGAACTATGTCTACTAGTATCAAATACTTTGGAATCGAATGCATAGTACGAGATTCAAATGTTGTTCGAAAGCATATATGAGCAGATAAGAGGTTATGATTGCCTTGGTTATAAGAAAACGAGATAAAGATCTTCTGGAATAAGTGCTTGACTTGTCGGTTAAGATCAAGTATTCACCATTGGATTGCTGGCCTTCTCTTCGGAGCCACGTTCTACCGAGGGGGAAACAACACCGAAAGAGAGAAACAACAATCAAACATGGCATCGATGCAATGCGCAACATATATGCATGAGCAGGTTAATGCACTGAAATAAAGCCCTGAACATGTTTGATGGGTTGCTAGGGTTTGTATGACAATTAGGCAATTTTACTGAAATTAGCCCGAAATAGGCCCTGGAGGGGGTTTCGGGCGATTCTGAAAGTGGGTACCATTTTAAAAGCTCAAATGGGTTTGAAAACATCATAACTAGATTGTACTTGTCATTTTGAGCAATTTGATATATAAATTTTAATTTTCTAATTTTAGTGAATAAAAACTTATTTTTCTATTTTTAAATTGAATAAACAATATTAAATAATGCACATTTTTGGACTTTCTCAAACATGTTTGAAAATGGTATATTTGGATAGAGAATATTTTTCTGAACACTCCCATATTTTTATTTTATTTTTCTGATAAACAGAATAGAAGTTATTCATTTTCTAAACTTTGATTAATTTCTGTAATTTAAATAAACAGGGGGGGCCCACGTGTCAAATGATTTTTGTTTAAAAGGAAAAAAAACGACCGATGACGTGAGCATGACATCAAGTGGACGTCATCCCGGGCCAAAATCTCACAGAGGAACTCAAATTCGACGAATTCGTCGATGAACTCTCGAATTGGTTGCTCTCACGAGGTGCAGGAGGCCTAACTGAACTCGTAGGTGGCTGTGGCTGGCCGGATGGTCGCCGGAGTGACCGGCGGCGACCCTAGGCGCGGCGGCGAGCGGCGGCGTTCGGCGGCAGCGAGCTACCGAGGGGGAGACAGCAAGGGGAAGGTGCTGGCGGTTGCAGGAGTTCACCAGGAGCGGCCGGAGGGGGTCGGGGAAGGCAGAGGAGGCCGGAGTCGCCGGCAATGGCGCGAGGGCGGCTCTCCGGTGACGAGGAAGATGGCCTCGATTCCGGCGGCTCGGCCCCTCCCCTCAAGCGTTACTCGTCCAGGGAGAAGAGGAGATCATGGCGGAGCTCCACGAACGCTCGGTTCGTCGGGGGATGGCCGGAAACGGGCACACGACGGCGGCGGTGTAACCTAGGGTTTCGGGTTCGATTTTCAGCAGAGAGGCAAAGAGAGGGCACGGGGCGAGCAGGAGCAGGGGAGGTGGGATGCGGACGGCTCTTCGCGTCTTATCCTCGCCGGGAGGGTGAAGCAGGACGTGGCGAGGGCGCCGACGTCACCCTCCATCCTTCTGTCACGAGGAAGAAGAAAGGAATAAAACGAATTCCCACAAAACCCCCTGGAACCTTTGTGAAATTACAGAGAGGCCCCTCTTCCTTTAAAAACAGAAAAGAATCACAAGTTTTGGGGCCATTTTTTAAAAGACAAAATTTGGCAAAAATACTTTTTGAAAAGTTCATGAAATTTCCAACAAAACCATAACTTGGGTTTGTGCATTTGAATTATGTTTCAATACAAAATTTTGGAACCCAAATTAAGTACTTTTTGTGGAATTTTCTGAAACCATTTAAATTCACAAATTAAATTGGTTTAAATTGGTTTCAAATTTTTGTTTTATGCATGTATGAGATGAACACACCACACACCCTAATGTATCAAAAATTGGGGTGTTACAACAAGTAAATAACAAAGGTTCAACAGAACACAAGTGGTACAAACAAGTGTTAACTCAAGTCCCACAAGCGGAAAATAACTCAATTATCTCATCCACCCTAAAAGAAGTATCTAAAAGAAGAATTAAATCTTCTTAAACTACTGTTAAACCTTGATCATGACCTATGATCTTTCAAAACCTCTATGTCTGCATCATGAATACAAATCAAGAATATATGATCACAACATGGCACCCTGAGTAACCAATTAAACAACCATGATCAAAGTCATTAAGCTTAATCACTTTCACATGCTCATTGTTTCAATCATCTTATACAAGTGAGCATATGAAATATCAACACCTCAATGAACCATTCGATCCACTTAATATTAAGTCATCATTTCATAAGCATTCCATACTTCTACTTAAATTCAACAAATCCACAATTAAGGTATATATGGATACAACTAAAGAATAACAACAAGATATAACTTCTATTAGAGAAATTGAATTGATAGCTAAATAAAACCAATCATGTATGAAACAAGTATCTAACTTCTGTGAAATAAAATAAGAATATATGGAAGGACAATAAAAGCATGAACTAACTTTTAATCTAGATCTTGTTATTTTGGCTAGACCACTATATCATGTTTCCCAATCTTCTCTGAATCACTCTGCAAGAGAAGAAACCACAAGAAAGGAGGAACTACCACATGAAGATCTCCAAGAAGATTATTTAGAGTGTGTTTGAAGTGCTATTCTAATCTATTATCAGAGTACTCGGAAAATCTTATATCTTGATCCGATCTTATTAACTCTCTTGAAATAGTGTGATATTCCAATGTTAGTGTTATATAGAAGTAGTTTGATAACAAGACTAGCTACCTTGTTAACAGATCACTTTTGTATACTCAAACAAGTGCGTAGCATGCACAAACAAGCATAAGGTTTGATAATCTAGTACATCTCAGCCCATTGTATATGATTAGTATTTTGGAGGCAAGTCTGGCCCACTTGTTAACAAATTCTTCTTATATGCATAGGGAAAATTGATGTCATAAACTACATCTACATTCTTTTTTCAATCAACCAATAGAAATAATAACACTAAGGAAACAAGAAACCACAATATAACCATCTAAGTAAAATCTTTGCTTAGAACAACTGGTTGTTTTCACCACAAGGGTGAGATAGCTGAATATGGAATCCCAGAGCAGATATTATTTGTAAGTGACAAAAGGAGTATCTGAAGACTAGTGGCAACTAGAGAGAAGAACCTCAAGCAACAGAAGACCACAAGAAGCAACACTGCCTCATTAAGGGAATATAAGAAATTATTCAGTGAAGCATTAGGTAATATTAGAACATCTTTTACTTCTATGCCTTGTCAAGCCCATCAGAAATGAGGAACTCATAGTAATATCTTAAATGGAAATAATTATCAAGAATGAATTAATAACAAGCAATTGCATCCACAAGTATTGATATGTGGAGGTAGATGAAAACAAGCTTAATATCTTGTTTTCCATATCCTTTTCATACACAAGACTAATAGATAACAACAAAGATTCATCTGTAGATAAACATGTAAATGATTTCATGTTCTTAAACCAACATGGGATAACATCCATATTGGAACCTATGGGAAAACAAGCAAATAAGATTTCAAAGCCACTCTTGTTTTCCACATGATTAAGTGCATAAAATAACAAATTTGGCTTGCACCCCAATATGAAGAAATGTCCACCAGACTTGATAAGAATCTTATTTATGAAAATAACAAAGCCACCTAAAAGAAAACAAGTCCCTTCACCAATTAAAAATCATCTGTATGACTTGGAGTGATATTTCATAATTGGTGAGTTTTCCATAATAGATAAAAACACTACTCACTAGTGTTACCAAACTATTTTCTATAAGGGATTATACCTAAAATTGTCCAATTATGATACACCACCTTGGTATTCACTAGCTGGGAGTGTGTACTTTTATAAAACATGCTTTAGCATGATTTTAAAGCCGTTATATAAATTAAAAGAAGAGAAAACAACAAAACCACTTAATCTAGCACCCTAAATAAAAAATACAAATATTCTTCAAATTCACCAAAATAAAACATGGCGAGTTGTAAAATTTGATGAGGAATTCAAATATATTTTTTATTAAATTTTCTGTTTACAAGAAGACCCTAAAGAAAAAAATTATTCTCAGTTTTAAAGCCAAAAGGACCTCCTGGTAAAACTTAAATCCTCTCAGGCGGTTATGGGGAAAAAATCCGTTTTGTCGTCCTCCAGGCCGACAGAGTCGTGGGCGAGCCGCCGCCGATGCATGGCCACCTCCTGCTTACCGCCCTCGACAAGAGAAGGACATCACGGCATAGCCCTTCTTCTCCTCTATCCCGTGGAGCCATTTGCCCTCTCTCTCGTTTGCTCTATGCTCAAGAAAACCGAACCCTAGTTCGTCGGGCCGCCGCCGTGCGCCGATGATTCCGACCACCTCCGCCGGAATTGAAGACACCATAGGACGCACCGCAGTCTCCTCTACTCCCTCGAGCTCGCGCGGAAGCTGTGAAGGCCGGGAACCGCGGAATTGCGCCATTCCCTTCTCATTCAGCCGCCGTGGAAGCTCACCGGCGATTCCGACCTCGCCGTCCTCAACCGTCATCACCACCATACTCCTGGTGAGCCACTGAACCTCGTGGTCCTCTTTATTTTAAGTTTCGTAGATGAATGTCTGCTGCCACCGAAGCACTGCCACCGTCGCCGCATAAGCTCGCCGCCGTTGATGCTCCGGGACCATTTGGTCAACCGCTGCCACCCGCAAACTCCCCGAGAACCCATCTCCCTAGTGCAACCATCGGTTGGTACCAATTCGAGCTAATTCGACCGATTGCAAACAAATTGGAGAATTCCTCTGCACTGCTGACACAATCATGACGTCATCATGACGTCGTGAGTATTTCTCCTTTTCTTTCGATTTTTTTAATTAACTAAAATGAAACTGACAGGTGGGACCGACCTGTCAATTTAAAATAGGCAGAAAAATCATTAATCCTATAAAACCAATAACTTTAATCTCTACTTATACTAATAAAACAGCAAACTCGAGTTCTGCTAAAGCCACCAAAGTTAGTGTACACAGAGGAACCAGTACCCTCCGATCCACTCCATCTAATGAAATCTAACAGTCCATATTGCTTCCATGGTCTGCCAGGGATACGTCTTCGCCCAACCAGGGATACGTCCCTCCCTTCGTCCAACTCCTGCTTCCACACATCCCCGCGACGGTTAATTTCCGAAAATCATGCATACCCAAATTGGATGAAATTAATGCACAGCTAATTATGAGGGTGAGAAACGGAAAAACAGCCCGCAGTCTCCTCTCCCAGAGATTCCTGCATGCAGCGTCCTTGCAGTAGTTGTGCATACGCTACTTTTCCGGTGTGGGCAAAGGAAGTTGCAGCCAATCACTACTCACATGGATCCCACGGATTGCTCATGCGCGCCTAATTAGCATCAATCAGCGACCGATTAAACCCCAAACGTGAACCACATTACTCTTATCAATCAGCGGCCAATTAAATCCCAATATCCTGCGATACTATGTCGATGAGTAATTGCGTACATTAATTAGAACATCGCTAACAAAAAAACTGCCAATTAGCTATTCAGACGATACATAGTACAATATACATGGAGAACAAATCGGCCACACATGGTAATCTATCAGACCGCGATTTGCATGCACATAACTACAATAAATCAGCAAGACACGGTAGGCTATCAATCAGCGATTCCAGTTTAAAAGAAAAAAATCAATCAGCGATTCTGCGGTCAACGCGAGTAAAAAGCCCCGAGCACCGAGTAACCAGTATATAAGGTAATTCCACGGCGTCTCCGGAAGAGCGGACTAATCATCAGCGTCCAACCGGCTCCTGCACTGAAGCTAGCTCCGATCAACATGTAACCTGGACAGTCCATGAATCTGGATGCCCAACCTTCAAAACTCAATTATTTTCCTACGAGAATTATTTTCTTCAGCTTTATATCTTTTTTTTTTGAATTTCTTCAGCTTTATATCTTGTATCAACTTATTGCTTGCAGAAATCCAACATTCGATGAGGTAAACTCAGAGCACATCCACCTTCATTTTCCCTGGAAGACAACAATCAAGGTTTTAAGCACTCGCATAAAACGGACGAGCGATGGACGGTTCCTCTACCCTATATTATCGGACATCATGGTAATAAGTTTTACACCGTCTCATGATATTCTCCATATATCCGCCTTTGAGTTGTACTGCAGTAGAGATCTAAAAATGTTCTTTATTACCTTTATTCGGCATGTTCACATCTTACATAGTTTTATTGGGCATGTTAGGAAAAATCATGATGTTCCAATCTTGCAAACCCTCGTGCTGTCTAAATAAAGCATGTCTACATGAGTAAAATTAAAGTTCAGTTGATGCTCTTGAATTTTAGGTGTACGAAATAATTGTATTTTAGTTCAGAATTAATTTGAGATGTTTGATCTTGCTGTTCGGAAATAATGTTTCACCAGTGATTTTATTATTATTTAATCGCCTTTTGTTGAATCTTTTCACAACCATAATGGATCTTCTGCTGTCCAAAAATAACCCTTAGCTAGGCTACTGAAATGTCGATTTGTTGTGTTCTATTCTATATGGGATGAAGATGGAGGCATTATGTTACGAAGAGTTCGTAGACCACTTCAACAACCGGCTTCAGATCGGAACAGTATATTTGTTCAAGCGTACAGGGTTTGAGCCAATAGATTGGTCATGGCCCTTCAAGCTAGCCATACCATCAGACTTCAATCGTCATCTTAGGTAAACAACCAGAAATACACCGTGCAGGGACCCAAACTATCATCCATCAGCTACCATAGCGGTTCACAGACTTTAGCACATTTTATGGTTTATGGAACAAAATGCTTGCAGGTACCAAAAAAATGAACCGGATTATGTACGAATTAACTAATGTTTCTGCGAAATTTCATATGATTATTTTTTCTAGATGTTATTGGCCTGGCAGTATATGTAAGCGAATGCATGTTAAAGAAAAGAGTGATTACAATGTTCCATGCATTCAAATCGCAGTTATGAACATGAGGTACGAACGTATTCTGATGCTATATTTTGTACTTCTTAATCAATATGTGCACACATATCTTATGCATGAAAAGAGACGGTAGAGTGGTGCATCATTTTGAGTTGGAAACAAAGGTGGGTCTGGTCCCCTGTGAATCACTAAGAGGTCTCGTCCCATGAAAAGAGACGGTAGAGTGGTGTATCATTTTGACTTGAAAACAAAGGTGGGTATGGACCAAACAACTACATCGGCGAAAGTTCGTTGAGCCCGGAGAGGCGGCCTGCTCGGAAGGACGCAGCGGCCCCGCACGGGCTCTGTCAGGCGGGAACATGAGGATGAGGAGCCAGCGTGCACATGAGCGAGCAGGTCCCCTCGACGGCCATTGCCTTGGACATCGCATAAGCGGCCGCGGCGGTGACCCAGGCGGAGGCAGGCCCAACGGATTGGGAGAGGACGGAGTAAGGGAGGCATGCCCGGAAGCAGATTGGACAGAGTGGGAGTGTGCCATCGGACATAGCAGAACGACAGTTGGGAGCTCGCTCGGATGCCGTGTGGCTCGTGTGTTTTCTTTTCAGCGGTACCGTGGTGTGGCTCGTGTAGTCATGTGTGGCGCCTATAACATAACTAATCTGGCTAGCAGTGAGAAAATTTGCAGCAAAATCAAGTAGTACACGTGTTTACCTGTGAATTGCTAGCTCTTTGAGTAAGATAAGTCACAAGTATTTTTGAAATGGAAGAAACCCGCTTGAAAAAATTATTGATTCAGACAGAAAAGCAGCTCACATGAGGAATGAGCTAACTTAGAGCAGCCACGGTGTATGCCAAATAGCTAATTTGCCTTTTGACGTTGATTTTATACATTGTAGAGGTGCCAGGTGCCAAAGCCAAATAATTTGAAGTGGAAGCAACTGCATGCTGCCAAATCTCTTATTCTATATAAAATATGCATGTTACGATTGCATGCAAGGAGAGAGAACCTGCTCCATGTGCAGCTAAAGTAAAGATTGGTTGATTAATTCTCCATGTGTCCCTCTATAGCTTCATTTGGCTTTGGCACCGTTGTAGAAAACATAAGTTTTGCCATCCTTGCTATATACTACCTAGGTGGCACATTTGGCTTACTACACCCTATAGATGACCTTAGGCCGCGAAAACAAAAAACATTTGTTTCGATTCATTGACACAAAGAATGTTGATTACAAATATAAAACTAGAACAAAACACCCGCATACAAGACAAGATTAGACCGACGACCACTAGCCGAACATTACATGCGCTATCAACTGTCAGCCTACTCGTCGACTGGACTCACGCGATCCAAACACCGCAATACGGCATCCTCGGTTGTCCCTCTCAACTTTCGAGTTCCAAGGATTTGCCCGCTAGAGTCAAGGCATGCGCCATCGGCCTGTGTGCCACCCGTGTCTATCTCTAAGACAACCCCTCATGGGATGGAGCGACGTCCACGCCGCCGCCGTCATCCGATCCGTCAAAATAGATCATAGTTTTCATTAGGAGAGCCAAACCACCTAGGTTGGGATGTATCAATGCTCCTCACCAACGCCAACAAGGAGGGAAACGACGCGCTAGGGCGTCGTCGCCAACACCAACAAAGGTAGGTCAGAGCTTTCATCTGGAGCTAACTTAGGCCTAAGAGAAACGATACGTAGATGGATTCCATTTTAAACATATCTTAGCCTTTCATGAGCAATTGTTTCAATGTTACCACGACACGAGTGTACATATGATGGACTTACAGTCATGAATTAATCATATCCCGTAGCAACGCACGGGCATTTTACTAGTATACTAATAAAACAGCAAACTCGAGTTCTGCTAAAGCCACCAAAGTTAGTGTACACAGAGGAACCAGTACCCTCCGATCCACTCCATCTAATGAAATCTAACAGTCCATATTGCTTCCATGGTCTGCCATCCAATCATACGGTTGGGAATCAATGTTTTGCCCTCCAGACCATCCCACGCACGTCCTGAACCGTGCGATCAAACTTGGAGACGTGCCTCCTCCGAAGCCTCCGCGCCAGCCCTCCCTATTCTTCACGAGGGTTAGGTAATCGCCGCCGTCTCCCCCTCCATCGTCCACGCCACCGCCCACGCTCGGCGCAACGCCCTCCACGACCAGAGCTTCAACTCTCCAACTCCACGCTGAGGATCCCCGCCATGCCCTACCTTCTGCCGTCTGTAATGCCCCCCTCCATGCTCTCCGCAGCGACGCCGATCTGCCATCCTCAACCGCCCCTCTCCACCGGCGGCCGCCTCCACGTTCTTGCCGTTCACTCAAGGCCATATGGTACCCAGCACTCGGAGGTCCACCGGAGCACCTCCATGCCGGTGAGTGAGATCAACCACCCCTTATCCTCCTCATTTGCCCATGTTCCTCTGTTAACCCCCACGAGCGTATTCCTACAGATCTGACCGAGTGAATTCGCCGGTCTGTGGACTGTAGTTCTAGATGGTGGTCGACTTCTCGACCTCTTGGTACAACGGGGCCTCTTACACATGCTCTAACGAATAATTTCTTTCTAGGCGATGGCCTCTGGCTTTGTCGGAATCATCTTCTTCACGACTAGCTCGGGGTACTCAATGGCGCTACTGGCATGTTGTGCTATCCATCCTTATTTCGTTCCTGCAATTGGGTAGGAAAAAAGATCTGATTCCTTGGGTAAGAAAAAGGATCGGATTCCGGTTGATCTTGGTGCACCTACCTAGCCTATGCATTTCTTTCACTAAATTCATCCTTTGGTACGTCAGTAGTGCTCGTTCCAGTTTATTTGGATGCATCATTTTTTTAAGTGAGATGTTTGACTGAATTAAGACAGTACACTACTTGGGAAGTTCAATCAGAAAAAATAATATGTGTGAACGAGCAATGCAATTAGAATTTTCATTTGGTGAAATACAATTTGTCACATAATTATCTACCATGTGTCGTTGACATCCTTTCATCGGTCTAGGATTTGGACGATATTTTGCTCTTAACAGTTTCATCGAATTAAGTTAAAATGATTTATTCAAATAATTTTGAAGCGACAATCGCATCTCTCAAGATGAATTTCTGTTAGTTAATTTGGTAGCAACTGAATATCACTGGTTTATGATGCAGTGATATTGAAATTCCTGTATGACTAAATTTCTCTGATGCTACTTAAATTTTTCTTGTACCTAATTTTTTCCCGCACGATAATCGTTCTTGTTGTGCTAAATAGGATGAACCCAAGGGAGGAGAATGGAGAAGGAGTGGAATGAGTCAGGAAGAAGCACTCACCGCAATAAAGATTCATGGGGATTGAAGCAAGTATTCTTTTCCACCAAGGACGTTAGATCCAGTTATCTATCCATCTAGATTCCCTGAAACTTCGAGCTCTATATTTCAGGAACCAAATTTGTTTTTCTTATGCTGGTTATGAAAACATGGCATCAGCTTCTATGTCAACTTCAATTCTTCAATTGACTATAAATTGAAATATCATGTTTCCCTTTTTTATGTCAGCAAGCCCTTTCATTACCCAGCTGTGGATTCAGCTACTGCCGGCCGCCGGTAGACCGCCTTGCTACCTCCCTCAGCACGAGCAATCACGTCAATTTACCGAAAAAAAGCATAGGAGGAAGGAGTGGACGGCCTTGGCGCAGCTTGCCGAAGGAGAGAAACGCCTGTATCTTCAATCAGCAGGCTCGTAACATGACGGATATGAAGATGAGCATTTTCCAGGAAGCTAACCTTTGGAGCTCCGCAGGTAGATCTTTGGCAGCAGGGCTGTTGCAAATACCTAAGGGAGCCTGACTAGGCCTCTTATAGACTTTTGTAGCTTTAGTTTTTCCTTTTATCTCTCTTTTTTTCTTTCTCTCTGTGGTTTCCTTTTCGTTTCTGCGAATCCTTGTATTCCTTTTTTCCATCTACTATAATAGAAATAGCAGGCCAGGCTGCTTTTCATCATCATGGTATCCTCATTTGTGTACTGTTTAGGAACGTTAAAGTTCATCTTTTTTTCCAGTAATATGGGAAAATGGTGACATTCTTTCAGGTTGAATTACCCTTAACCGCTGACTTTGATGTACAGGATGATGCATAGGAGCTAACATCACGAGCTCCAAATTACCTGGTGACATTCTTTTTGTCGTATGTGATCGAGGCTGTTCAAATAGAGTTCCATGTGCACTATATGTCCTGCTCTGCCAGAACTCGGGTTGCACCTTTATTTACTGGGTAACAAACTATTTTCTTGCTACCAATATTTGCGTTTCATTTTATTCTCTCACAGACGGTTTATTGTTAAATGGATGTTCTCACAAAACCTTAATAAGAATGCCCAATATGTAATTTCTTGCTAACATTGTGAAGCCTAAAAACGTCGATTTCATATGTAAATTATGTATGTTTATTAGGCTTCCCTGGAGAGTAACGATGTTTTCTATTAATTGCGCAAATACTAATATCCATTCTTCACTGTACGCCACAGGAATACTGATGACATGTGTTATACCAATTGTTTTCAGATTAGATGCACTATCTCATTTCAGTTTGCAATTGCATGTTGAATCAAATTAATATATCTCTCGAGTGTTTGATGTATTGTGATTTTTTTTTAAACAATCAGAATGTCTTCTGATGTTATTTCGGCGTTGTCTATGAATAATGCATTAGGAAAATGGCACATATTAGTGGTATGTACTTTTCTTGAGAGTTATGTTAAGGATCTTATGATCTCTTATATTTTTTCTTGAATTTTTTATTTCATAATTTATCTAAAAATCTTCACTCTGAAACTTGAATATTTCCCAATTATACTTTTTGATCTATGTGGGCTTCATATTTGTACGTAATAGTGAGTGAGAAACTAGATGCATTGAGGTTATTATTTATTTAACGTTTTCAGTTTTAGATTGATCCATTTGGTTCATGTATCAGTATTTAGCCATATCGAAGCAATTATCACATAGAAGTACATTTTACTGAAGTGTAAGATCTCTGGCCAGACTTCTACGCTGTGATATTGGCTAAAGGGCTGAGAAGAACTAACATAAAACGCACTGTTGCAAAATCTGGATGCATGACAATATTTTAGTGCAAAGATGTTAATGTATAATGCATGTGACATATACAACGGTACTTTTGTTGTACCTAGACTGTGTTTTCTGTGTTTACTATTTTTTGTTTTTTTCATCACATGGTAAATTGGAGATGCACTTCCAAAGGATGGGTAGTCTTCAATGAATTGAGAGAGAAAAAGGGTGATCTCCCATGTTTCCTCTTAGAATGTTTTGAGATTTTGTTTATAATAATTTTAAAGGAGTCCAAGTAATATGTGTACATTGTGGCTGTTTCAATACGTGTGTGCAGCAAATACTTATTTCCCGACTTAAATTTAAAATAAAAAATATAACTTATAATTTATTTGGTTAGTCGTGCGTTGCACGTGCACGCTAACTAGTTCTATTAATCAGGAAAATATAAATAATATCCCAAATTTATTAAAAAACTATAATCTAAATGATTATCACTTTTTCAAAAATATTTAATAAAGTTTAAAATTTAATATTTTCTTTAATTAAATTAAATCATTTAAAATAGTAAAAAATAATAAATAATTCATAAAATCAGAAAAATACAAGTTATATACCAAAATGCTTCAAATGACATATACAACTCATCTATGATGTTTTCATGGTCATTTGACCAAGTTTTCATGTGTGCAATGTTTTGTCTAGTCTTTAATTCATTTAAAATTAATAAAATAATAACTTATTCAAATGTTTTCCTAAAACATAAAATGTTATATCAAATTAAAGATAAAATTATTTCCAACTCAAATATGTCAAACATAAAACATTTTGTTTAATTTATAAACTTAGTTCTAAAGGTATAATCGAATTCTAATATTCCATTATAACCAGAAATAACTTCCACATCATAATTTTCTTTATTAATTAAACCCTCATGTTTTCACATCTACTAAACCTATCATCACAATTCATTATAAAGTATTGTGATGATAGAGTTTGTTATATTAAATCATCATTTTTCAATTAAACTTTTTATCATTAGCTCTACACTTTTGGAACATGAAATCAAACATGTTTGTTACCTTTTCAATAATTGTTTTCCATGTGCTATTGTCTTGTTACCTCACAAGGTAATCAACACTTCTACTTAAACATAATAACAAATTATTGCTAAGGAAAAGTGAAACACACATAAATCTAAAAGTAATAACCACATTACCACAATGTCGGACCCCGGACCCAGAGATATACAAACCGTCATGTGCTCCTAGCTAGCAACGGACTCACAAGGGCTTCAGGGTTACCAGCCCCGGCCGCAACAAACAACGGCAGGCAGACCGGATTCATCGGCACGCAGTCCGGATCCCCGGTCTACTACTCCTTGTGTCCATGCTAGTCATAACCAGATATGTATACCCAAGCGTCCACGAGTCGGATGAAACTGAAGGAACGGGACCAAAGTTATACAGAGCTGCTATGTGTCCAGAAAGTGCAACAACAATCGAGGGTTACTGGGGTTACCTCGCCCCAGGCCGAATGTCTTCGGCAGGCGGGCTCGGACATGGATCATCGGCTCCACAGCCCCTCGACTGCGACAACTATGCAGGCATAGCCAAAAATGTATAACAACGGGCTCGAGACCAACAATCGAACAAAGCAGCACTCTAGACATTGAAGTTGTATTAAACAGGTGTTACTAGAGTATAGCTTACAAGCAGAGGTCACACGACCCAACATTACATCAGACAACGGAAGGCAAAATATGTTTCTAATCAACAAGAACCAAAAAGGCCTAAGAGGCCGCAACATAAGGCGGCGTCCCAGCCCATAGATTCCAGGCTGCTACCTGGAAACCCCAAACTACTCGTCGATGTCGACGTTGAAACGCCAGTGAAGTGAGATCTTCACCTGAACCAAATTAAGCAAACCTGAGTACGGGAGGTACTCAACAAGACTTAGTTAACCTATTATATATCTGCTATCTTCACAAAGGGTTTTATGAAGGCTGATTTGCGTAAAGCAATCTTTGTTTTCCAAATCGAGGGGGAATAGCACGTCTCATAGAAGGTTTTGAAAACAGATGAGAAACTCACTACTGTAAATCATTATCTTTTGAATCCACCAACATCAATTCCCCAAAACTCTCACATGCTATAAGTATCACCCCTCCCGGCATCTCCGGGGAAGCACCCTTCAAACATAGACTCCATGATTTGTCAACATATTTTACGTCACGTTAGGTTGTCTATGGTCTTTGCCTTCACCAAGTCGTCCTTAACCGTGGACACGGCTTTTCGAAAAGATTGCCCTGCAGGGATGTACACTTTACCCACACGTACCATCCGACTCTTAGCGCCACATGTACGTTCTTCCATGGAACACGGCAGAGGGTGGATGGCCACGACCTTTACCTTGCCCGACCCTATCCATGAGTCAAACCAAGACAGGGCCACCCCGTCAACAGGGAGTTGGCCATCCTCCTTACGGCACCTGTCTCTGTGAGGCGGGGTCAAGATCCGTGTACGTCCATCACTTGGCCCCGGTCACGCCCTAGCGGAGCAATTTGTTTTCAAAACCGTTTAAAAGGTTTTCTTTGCGGTGCCGAATGGAAATCTCAAACTACGTGACTCATGGATCTGGCCAAACAAGTTAGTTGGTCGAGCGCGGTTACTTAGACCCCGCGTGTGGTTGCACGCTCAGTCTTTGCTTCCGCTCGAGACCTCAATCCTAGGGTTGGCGAGTATAGGACGAACAACCACTTCCCAAGTGGCCTCCCATACCAGCCTTAGTCAAGTTATCCACACAAAGCTCATCTCACCACGTCATCATATCATACTAGGTTATCGCAGCTCTGATTCATCAACCGGATGGAGCAGAGGTAACAAACAGGTATGACTAAGCGAAGCAGATATGAGGCTCTGGTGATGCGCACAAGCAAATCTATGGCGGCTAGGAGCAGTGGATAAGGATATTGAGGCAATGCAGTATATAGGTGAACTATATCTAATAGCATCAAATACTTTGGAATCGAATGCAAAGTACGAGATTCAAATGTTGTTCGAAAGCATATATGAGCAGATAAGAGGTTATGCTTGCCTTGGTTATAAGAAAACCAGATAAAGTCTTCAGGAATAAGTGCTTGACTTGTCGGGTAGGATCAAGTATTCACCATTGGAGTGCTGGCCTTCACTTCGAGGTCACGTTCTACCGAGAGGGAACAAACACCGAAAAGAAGAATAACAATCAACACATGGCATCGATGCAATGCGCAATATGTATGCATGAGCAAGTTAATGCACTGAGATAAAAGCCCTAAACATGATCATTGGGTTGCTAGGGTTCATATGTCGGTTATGTAGTTTTACTGAAATTATCCCGAAAATAGACCCTAGAGGGCAACTCGGGCAATTATGAAAGTGAGTGCAATTTTAGAAGATAAAATAGGTTTGAAAACATCATAAACAGGTTGCATTTGTCATTTTGAGCATTTTGGTATATAACTTTTAATTTTCTAATTTTATTGAATAAAAACTTATTTTTCTATTTTTAAATGAATTAACAACATTAAATAAATCCTCATTTTTTCACTTTGTCAAACATGGGTGAAAATGATATATTTGGGTAGATTAAATTTTTATGATCAAAACCATACTCTTACTTTATTTTTCTGAGGTATGAAACAAAAGTTATTAAGATATCAATTTTATTCCTTTTTCTGGAATTTAATGGAATTTCTAAAAATAGGGGTTATGACATCACTGTGACATCACCCTCCTCTGAACCTCACAGATGGTCTTCAAATTCGATCAAATTCGTCGATGATTCTCGAATTGAAGGCAATGGGAAGGTGCATCAGCTCGAGGCGAATGTGTAGGTGGTGCTGGGTGACCAAATGGTCAACGGAATTCTTGCCGGCAACCATGGCGCGGCAGCGGCCGGAGTAGCGCACGGCGTGGAGACAAAACAGAGGGGGAAGGGGCTAAAGGAGGGAACGGGGATGCTCACCACGGCGTTTTGGAGCTCGTGGACGGGTAGGAGAGGGCAGGGGCGGCCAGACGGCGACGAATCGATGGCCGCATCTCCCGCCGGCCGCGAGGAAGACGATGATGGCGCGTCTGACTCCGGTAGTCCCTGCTCACGTGGCTTAGGTAGGAAGCAAGAGGAGTTCAAGGCGGTTCCATAGGTGGCCTCTGTTCACCGCGGGGCTGCCGGAGTTGGCGGCAAACGGCGGACGACGATGGGCTGGGGTTCGGTGCAGGGAGAGAGAAGCAGAGGGAGAGAGGAGGGACCTCGAGGGGGTTCTGTGCTCTGCTCGATTCGGACGTCTCCTTGAGGTCTTCCAGGTCTCAACATCGTCCAGGAGGTAAGCAGGAGGTGGCAACAGGCCATGGAGGCTCGGCCACGCAGCTGCTCTGCTTTCTGTCCAAAGGAAGAAGAAAGGGGAAAAATGATTTTTCAAGAAAACCCCCTGGGAAGTTTGGGAAAACACACAGAGACCCTTTTCCATTATGAAAACAGAACAAAAACAATTGATTTGAGGGCCTTTTTGCAAACAGAAAATTTGGCAAAAATACTTTTTCGAAAGCTTATAAAATTTCCAACCACACCATGTTTTGTATTGGTGAAATTGAAATATTTTTCAACACAAAATTTTGGGAACCAAAATAAGTACTATTTGTGGTATTTTCTAAAACCATTTACTCAAGTTTTAAATTGTGTCAAAGATGATTAAATTTTTGTTTCCATGCATGTATGAGATGACACAACACCACACACCCTATTGTAGCAAAAATTGGGATGTTACACACAAGTAATAAAACAACTCACCTAAAACCTGTGTGATTAAGATATCGTATCAAACGTGGCTTACACTTGTAAGCTGGGGTGTTTTCCAGGGTAATTCACGATGCATCTCATTACTATGCATGTATCATCCTTGCCATTGTTTTCTATAGTCCTTACGGGGACTACTTTGCTATCTTTCAGATGTCCAGATTTTCCACGTGACCCTTGAACCCGAAGACATTGATTATTATGGTTATTTCAATCTCAGGCAAGTTCATCACTTGCTCATATCCTTTGCAGTATCTCATAACAAACTATTTGCAAAAACCCTATCGTATTATCACCTACTCTCAAAAGAATGCATGATCCTATTTTTATAATAATATGACTAATTGAATGACTACTCGAGTGGTAGTGTTCTGTTTGGTGGGCGGATGGGACCATGGTAAGATGAATAGGTCAAAGGAAGGTTCCATCTGCATGGGAACGTATTACCTAGGAATTAACAACAACTGTCGTCAGGATTCTTGCGCCGTAAATTCGCGTTAACCATGGGTCTTCTATGGGGGGAGTAAGTCAGCTATGATCTTTTCTCGTTCGCCTGTCAACGGACTGCCAGAGACGTACGCTGTAGGTTCTGCGGGACTGCATGCACATGGATGGGAGCCCTTACGTCCCACGGACTCTGGGTCTATGAGTGTCTGCCAGTTGCGCGTAGATCTCCATCGTGAGGGGCGGAATCAACCGTTCAACCTGCTGGCGGAAATGGGTGGGCATGCGTTGTGCAGAGAAGCACGGTTTGGCTTGGACCAACAACCGGGCCCCACACCTGAGTGGGAGTGGACAGGAATGTACACCTGGTTGTGCAACATGGTCTTGGTCGTCCATGGGTAAAGTAACGCACCTCTGCAGAGTGTAAAAGGATGTGGCATGTTACCCCCTGTTGCGGGAAGGAGCTGCGAACGCCGCAGGAAAGGCAACTCCATGAAAGTTCTAATCCTGTGAAGATCTGGCGGGCATAGTTTTCAAGAATTAAAAGCAACCTCTTGAAGAAAGTTTTACAAAACCTTGCATTAGCTTATGACTCTTTTGAGACTAAAGCTGTAGTTAGTGCATCAAACTACCCACTATATATCATGAACTTGCTGAGTAACGCTCGTTACTCATTCGTTCCCGTTTGACCCCCTGCTTAGAGTTGAAGCCTGATGGAAGTCGTCATCGTGAAGCATCGTCATCAACAACACTGATGGAGGAGAAGCTATCCAGGTGTAGCTGGAGTCCATACTTGGACTTAGCTATTAAAAGCCATAGATTAGGGCTGACATCAGTCGTAGTGGATTAGTTCTGAGCTAGAGTTCTTCTCCGGCTTCGAGCTTCGAATTGCTTCTTCTGATGTTTCATTTGCATGAGATATTCTTGATTCATAAAAGAGATTCTCAAGATTTTGTAATGAAGTTTGTATCCTATAGCTTTGCTTGGCCCCGCTGTGTTTCTGTTGTACCACTCTGAGAGATGTAGTATTCACGAATAAGTCCTTATGTGAGTATTATGTGACCGACTTGCGCACTACACATGCAGTGGTGTGCTGGGTCACCACAGATGGTATCAGAGCGAAGCGACCTTAGGTTTAAAACCTTTTAGGAGATCTGTAGGTTGGTAAAGAACTATAGGAAGCCATCTTATCTAAACCACATTTCCTACAACTATGATGACCATTCACTTGAGAATGATATGATCATACTTGTATAGAATTTTCTTACTCAATTTGAGTAAATATACTTATCTATTTTTCTTTATACCTAGGTATGATTATTTAGAAGTCTAGTATGTATTATTTTTATTGACAAGAAGAGTTCTGACATAGTCAAAGATGATCAAGTCACAGTGATGATTACCCTATTCTATGAATGCATAGGATGGACTAGACCATGGTATTCAGTAAGTATAGGAGTCAACAATAAGGGCTCTTTGAGGATTATGAAGATTTCTTAAACTTTGGTAACTATGGGGTATATACCATATACTTAGTTATCAAGTCTAGAGGTGATTAAAATAAGAGTATATAATAGAGTTAGGACAAGGCATAAGCATGGAAGGAAGCTACATTACTACCCCTAAGGTGGATCAACAGCATGAAGGATCAACAAATGCCATGAGAAGTTTATCATGATCAAGATTAAGGAATTTAGTTGTCATCGTACTTAGTCCTATATGGAACCAAGTTAGACAACAACTACCATAGAATCATTTTGTCTTGGTTTATTCCATTGCAGTAAGGCATGCAATTGGAGTAATTACCTGGGCAAAGAGTGGTTGTGTAGACTAGGATTACAATGTAATATATACCTACTTGTAGTGTATAGCATTTAAGAGCCTTGGGTACTTGAGATGTTTTACTCTAAGTACTTTTATTTCACGGGCTTTTGATGCATGAGTGATAGCTGCATTTGGGATTTATTGGATCTTATTTGGATCTTTGATTGACTAGATCTGTGCATGAAGTTGGAACTTGATGTGCATATGCATGTGCAAACATTGAGTTCTATCTTGATGTTACTGGTCTAGAGTGTATAGTATTAGAATGAGAGTGGTCTGAGTAATCAGCACATAGAAACAATCACAAAAGCTCTGGAAGACCATGAAGTTAAGAAGGCAGAAGTCAATGAAGCATTGATGGGAATGGACCACATTCACATCTTGTTTGGAGTTGGTGACATACTTCATCAACATATGGAGATATATTACAAGTGATGAGAAGAAAAACACATGATAAGTTATATATTAGAAGGAAATATGTAGAAGTTCGATAAGTTAACTTACAGAGTCACTCCGTGGAAGTCAAAACCCAAAGGTGTAGAAGGACTATAGGAAGTAACCAGTGGAATAGGTTATAGTCACATGTAGGAAAAAGTTAAAACTCGAGGAAACTCGAAGATATTTTTGCTAAATAGATGATTCTAAATCGATGTACACTATGTTGTACAAGCTTCTTTGAGCAGTATTTCTCTTGAGACCACTAGGTTCGACCAAATGGAAATCTAACCATAAACAGTATCTAGTATACCGGAAGAATCTTATTGGTTATTCATCACCTGGTGGATGTACCAAATGTTCTTCGGAAAGTTATGAGAGGTGGGAAACCATACCTATTTATTGGAGAACGAAACATGGTATCCACTATGTGTTGGAAATACCACGTGTTCTTCGTGAGACCATTAGGAAGGAGTAGTAACAAAACAGAGTTGTCATAACAATAGGCTTAGTATTAGATTATTATGCAAGACAGTGGAAGGTGAACAATCAAGACAAGAGGCTATACATGCCAAGGCCAACACAAGGAAAACAGCTCAGAAGATTCAATAGTCTATAAAAGTTCTCTCTACCTAACTTTACGTGAGAGAGGTTGAACTTCGGGACGAAGTTCTTGTTAAGGGGTAGATATTGTAACATCCTAGTGTTTGGGAGGTTATAAGGATCTAAATTTAATATGTGCATTTGCAAAGCATGCATCTAAAAGTACGGGAAATTTTGGCGCGAAAGTTTAAACTAATCAAAGTGACCAATGTTTCACTTGACATGATGAAATAGGTCTAGTTCATCTAGTCATGAGTACATTTGGAGTGATCTTTATAACAGGTAACTTAAGAAAATTAATCACCTGATAACAGAAACTAAGATTGGTTGTGACCAACACAAACTCTCAACAACCTTAACCACAAGTCTATATGCGACTTGGGATGATTTACTAGATATCTAGAACTCAAAGAGGGGTGAGTATCCAAATCTCATAACTAATGACCACACTTCCACAAGTTAGTAATGCTTGGTGGAATAATATCATCAACAAATATTTCAGACTCTCTAAAACATGAACTACTTAAGTTATCAATCAATCTACATAACATCTTTATAAATCATCTAATAACCACTAAGTGCACCTTCACAAGTAAATAACAAAGGTTCATCAGAACACAAGTGATACAAACAAGTGTTAACTCAAGTCCCACAAGTGGGAAATAACTCAATTATCATTAATAATATATTTATCCAATATGTACATATCTCATCCACCCTAAAAGAAGTATCTAAAAGAAGAATTAAATCTTCTTAAACTACTGTTAAACCTTGATCATGACCTATGATCTTTCAAAACCTCTATGTCTGCATCATGAATACAAATCAAGAATATATGATCACAACATGGCACCCTGAGTAACCAATTAAACAACCATGATCAAAGTCATTAAGCTTAATCACTTTCACATGCTCATTGTTTCAATCATCTTATACAAGTGAGCATATGAAATCTCAACACCTCAATGAACCATTCGATCCACTTACTATTAAGTCATCATTTCATAAGCATTCCATACTTCTACTTAAATTCAACAAATCCACAATTAAGATATATATGGATACAACTAAAGAATAACAACAAGATATAACTTCTATTAGAGAAATTGAATTGATAGCTAATAAAACCAATCATGTATGAAACAAGTATCTAACTTCTGTGAAATAAAATAAGAAGTATATGGAAGGACAATAAAAGCATGAACTAACTTTTAATCTAGATCTTGTTATTTTGGCTAGACCACTATATCATGTTTCCCAATCTTCTCTGAATCATTCTGCAAGAGAAGAAACCACAAGAAAGGAGGTACTACCACATGAAGATCTCCAAGAAGATTATTTAGAGTGTGTTTGAAGTGCTATTCTAATCTATTATAAGAGTACTTGGAAAATCTTATATCTTGATCTAATCTTATTAACTCTCTTGAAATAGTGTGATATTCCAATGTTAGTGTTATATAGAAGTAGTTTGATAACAAGACTAGCTACCTTGTTCACATATCACTTTTGTATACTCAAACAATTGAGTAGCATACACAAACAAGCATAAGGTTTGATAATCTAGTACATCTCAGCCAATTGTATATGATTAGTAATTTGGAGGCAAGTCTGTCCCAGTTGTTAACAAATTCTTCTTATATGCATAGGGCAAATTGATGTCATAAACTACATCTACATTCTTTTTGCAATCAACCAATAGAAAGAATAACACTAAGGAAACAAGAAACCACAATATAACCATCTAAGTAAAATCTTTGCTTGGAAAAACTGGTTGTTTTCACCACAAGGGTGAGATAGCTGAATATGGAATCCCAGAGCAGATATTATTTGTAAGTGACAAAAGGAGTATCTGAAGACTACTGTCAACTAGAGAGAAGAACCTCAAACAACAGAAGACCACAAGAAGCAACACTGCCTCAGCAAGGGAATATAAGAAATTATTCAGTGAAGCATTAGGTAATATTAGAACATCTTTAACTTCTATGCCTTGTCAAGCCCATCAGAAATGAGGAACTCATAGTAATATCTTAAATGGAAATAATTATCAAGAATCTTATATTTACTAATTGGAGACTCCCTACGGGACACCACGTTAATCCTAGAAAACTATCTAAAAATAACCGTGGGATTTTAATTGCATGGTTAAGATTGAACAAGCGTTAGCCAAGAGTTTTATGCACGCACGTTTGGAGCTTTCATGCATCGTGGTATGTTTGGAGTCCTCATGCATCGTCCCTTGCTACTACTACTGAATAATGGTCCCAAACGTTACCTAAAAAGAAAAACAAACAAAAGTCAAAACCAAGATTTAAACGTATCCTATCTGGGTCATTAGGTCGATCTGATGCATGTCACCAATTAGCCTCCTATTTTCTTAAAGTATGATGCTAGCGGCAACGTTTGAGAAGTCAGAGCCATGACGCCGGTGCCGTGAGGCCGTCCAGCCGATGGCCATGCTTGCTGAACCAGATTGATGCTGCTAATTCCGGAGTTGTCTGGAGGGCTATACATAAGAATTCGATTTCGTAAATTGTGCTGCCGGCAGCGACGTTTGAGGAGCCAGCCACCGTTGTCGGAGGCCGTCCGACCGATGGGTTTCCTGAGCATGATTGATACTTCTGATTCCGGAGGTGGCCAGAGGGCTATGAAGAACAATTCGATCTCCTAAACTATGTTGCGGGAGGCGACGTTTGACGAGCCACAGCCAGAGCCATGACACCGGTGCCGCGAGGCCGTCCGGCCGATGTCCATGTTTGCTGAACCAGATTGATGCTGCTAATTCTGGAGTTGTCCGGAGGGCTATAGAGAAGAATTCGATTTCATAAATTGTCCTGCCGATGGGTTTCCTAAGCAAGATTGATACTTCTGATTCCGGAGGTGGCCGGAGGGCTATGCAGAAGAATTCGATCTCCTAAACTATGCTGCCGGAGGTGACGTTTGAGGAGCCAGAGCCATGCCATTGATGCCAGAGGGCGTCCGGCCGGCGGCCATGTTTTCTTGAACCAGATTAATGCCGCTGATTCCGGAGGTAGCAGGAGCGCTATACAAAATAATTAAATTTTCATGTCAAGAAGAAATCTAATTTGGGAGAAAACTTTATCCCAGGAGCACGACACAAGAGACAATAATAATTTCAGCATCGTCGGCGACCAGTACCGCTGCTCTTCCTCATCGTGTGCGCTTGCTCATGTCTCCTCTCCATGCATCCCTAATCCGATGCAGCAGCTCCATGTTTTCAGTTTCAATAAAAAGGTAGAAACAGGTCCAGCAGCTTCGTGACTCCCTATCCCCTTTCTATTTTAACTCCACAACTCATGTTACGATCAAGACGCAGTTCAGCTTATAGCCTTACATATGAACCTCCCCATAATTGTACTACAGTTGCAGTAGATGAGGAATTGTGTACTGCCTGATGCTGATGCGGATTCAGTCGCCGCTGTCTGAGTGACGCCGCAAAGCTACTACGGCAACTGACAGATATGTGTGTACCACACGTGATGCACATGTTTCTGCACCGAGCAAGAGGTGGCCAACATCAAAAGTGCATCCGATCATGGCGTTAATCAGAATCGATTATTCGAAAAATCAGAAAGAAAAGAACGCCGCAGTATGGGTCGTGCATTGACAAACCATTTTTTCGACAACATTCGGTAAATCTCAGTTCTTGAAGTATTGTTCTCAAATTAGCATCCATGACACAAGAAGGCAATCTGATCAAGAATTTTCTATGAAGCGGTACAGTACTTTGGCAAAAAATTTTGCACCGGAACTTACAGAGAAAGGTTGTATATCTATGCATATTTGTGTATTTAATAACCACTTGAAACAACGGTCCAAGTGTTGATACCAATGGAAATGCATCTGATGTTGTTCATTCAACTCGAGCTAGCACCTATTTGGAAATATAGTTGGACAATTGGAGCAGAGATCCAATTTTCTGAAGGATAGTTTGGAAGTCATGTATTGTTTGCAGAAGAGTATTAATGCAATTATGAAATTAATATTTTCTTGACATATAAATGTGCCGCAATAATCATTAAGTATAGTAAAAATAGTATGCACATGTTACAAAATTGTTTGTTTATCTGAATGAATTAGTTTTGTTGCTGGATCAGTGGTTTGCATATAACTGAAATAATCTATAGCCATGTTTTGTCTCATATTTAAGAATATTTTTTTATTTTGCCTCGGTTATTCTTATTGAGATGTTTTGACATAATTTATTACTAATTTTTCACCGGCTCAGTGTAGTTCATACTGCTTCATGGTCATGTGTCCTGTTTTTGCCAAGTTTACACTTTGAATACAGTTTCTACAGCTATACATAGATGTCAATGTGGTCAGGCAGCAGAATACCTGAAACCTTGGTGGTCACTCGGACAGGTAGCATTCAGGGTAATAGTTGAAGTTGCTGCAACACCTGTGGGTGGTGGGGCTATGAGAGGGAGGGAAAGATATACAAAACGTCCAGCGACATGCGCGTAGAGGGGGTATGGTGGCATACAAAATTGATGGTTGGTGAGAGCTTATTATTCGTTGGCAAAAAAATCATATTAGAAAAGTTTATGAAAATCGGTATGCAGTGTCATAGGTAAGATGTTCTGCATGAGGGATTAATGCATGAAAGACAAGCTATCACAAATATGATTAGCTCAATGTAATAGCACGCCTCCCTGGTAGAAATAGAATATTGTCTGTCTCGTATTTTGCTATGATGGCACAATGACTACTTTTGCATTACACGTGTGCTGCCTGTAAATTTGACTGTACGATCATCATGTTGTACACCTATTCACGTTGAGTTGTTACAGAATATTGAATTTTTGCATTCTATGTATAAATAATCTATGCCATATAATG
Source organism: Alopecurus myosuroides (assembly GCA_028641055.1). NCBI lineage: Eukaryota > Viridiplantae > Streptophyta > Magnoliopsida > Poales > Poaceae > Alopecurus > Alopecurus myosuroides. The sequence goes on from CM054061.1 coordinate 293,992,734, forward strand.
TGGTCAGCTTTATGATCTACCGTTAAGGTATCATGATCATTCTCTTATCTTCCATATTGTTTTCATATTGACATCTGGCAATTATATCTGCGCTGGGATTTAGTTCAAATACTTATGTCAGGTAGTATGTGTGTCTGCCTTCCATTGTACTTTATCTATTTCAACTAAATTAACACCCTTATTTGAAGGAATGCTTACTGATTATTTAGCATGAAATTTAAAAAGAATTTTGAATTCCTATGTTACTGTATATATAATATAGGGTTATATTTTTATTTTGTTCATTTACTCTTCATACGTTCAGATTATATGATTGCAATACACAAAATTGTTTCAAAATTTAGTTAGACTTAAGAATAAAAGTACAAATAGGTCAATGTCTACATGTTTTGTACCTTTGTTTACACAATTATGTTCAAGGACTGTGGGGGAAATAAACAAGGATGTGGAAAATATTCAACTATCTTAGCATTCCAAAAGTTCTCAAGTGGTAATCTAAACAAAATTCTATATTTTCCTTCCACTAGAAATGAAACCGCCGACTTTAGCCTTTTTTTTATATAATCTATGGAGTTACGCATAAATATAATTAATATTGTCAATGTGTTGCATTAAATTTAGAAAATAGATCATTGAAGTTTAAATTTCAGATCGCAAATTCTTAAACACAATATGAATGAAAAACTATACAACCTCTATTATTCTTCTATATGTAATATTTCAGGTATAAAGTATACCAAAATGTATAAGACAATCATTATTTATGCAATAATGCTAAAATAAGTAGAGATATATCTAGCCCGTGCATGTGCACGGGTTGACGAGTAGTGAATTAATAACAAGAAATTGCATCCACAAGTATTGATATGTGAAGGTAGATGAAAACAAGCTTAATATCTTGTTTTCCAGATCCTTTTCATACACAAGACTAATAGATAACAACAAAGATTCATCTGTAGATAAACATGTAAATGATTGCATGTTCTTAAACCAACATGGGATAACATCCATATTGGAACCTATGGGAAAACAAGCAAATAAGATTTCAAAGCCACTCTTGTTTTCCACACGATTAAGTGTATAAAATAACAAATGTGGCTTGCACCCCAATATGAAGAAATGTCCACCAGACTTGATAAGAATCTTATTTATGAAAATAACAAAGCCACCTAAAAGAAAACAAGTCCCTTCACCAATTAAAAATCATCTGTATGACTTGGAGTGGTATTTCATAATTGGTGAGTTTTCCATAATAGATAAAAACACTACTCACTAGTGTTACCAAACAATTTTCTATAAGGGATTATACCTAAAATTGTCCAATTACGATACACCACCTTTGTATTCACTAGCTGGGAGCGTGTACTTTTATAAAACATGCTTTAGCATGATTTTAAAGCCATTATCTATACCTACTTATATACTAATAAAGACATTAAGATTTCTGCCAAATTTTTCGTCCAACACAACTTTACCGATTTGCCCTTCCACCAAATCGCATAATACTGCACAATTGCCATTGGGTACCGGTTCGTGGTCTATTCCTCAACCAAGCTCAATATCTCTCCCTCTTACACCATAAAAGAAAGTCGCCGCCGCCCCATTCTATCAGCGCTGCCGCCGTCCCCAACACCGACCGAACAGGGAATCGCCTCCTCATCATCGATATGCTCCTCAGTTCCAAAGGAAGCAAACCGGTATGCATGGAATCAACGCCATCTCACTCATCTTCCTCCACTCCGGCCAGTCATTGTTGTCGATCTTGCCGTGTTCTCCATCCATACCCGCCACGACGGAGCAAGTTTTCCGCACCAGCGCGAGATCCTGACCTCTTTTCCCTCTGCGTCCTCTTCCACAGAAAGTGAATTTATGCTAGCTATAGCTTTTCTTTTCTCTCATCCTGAATTTTGGCTCGCTTGGTCGGTCGTAAGCACATCTACCGGCGCGTCTCCTTCTTCTGGTTGTGACGCGTCGTCTCCTTCCAGTCCTTGCCGAGAAGAAGGCTCCAGGAGAACCACGGCCGGTCGTCGGTGCTCTCCCACCACATAAGGAAGTACCAGGAGCGCTCCAACTCGGGAGATTTGCCGGCGTCGGGAATGGGGATGGCCACCACCAGAGGGAAGGTTGCCGGAGGGGATGGAGGAGTTAGGGGCCCCGTCGCGAGCCTGAGCTTGGCACGCCTTTGTTGCTAGAGCGTGGATTATAGGGATTTGTTCACACACCATGAGGTAATTCGCCAGAAATCCAGTGTTTCCTCTAATTTGATCTATGTTATTATGGATTTCGAAATTGCAGTAGGGTGACTTTTGATCCTAATTCCCGATACAACCTGATTACGGCACACAGGCACGCTGGGCTTGTGACTGATGATAAACGCTGGTCTCACATAATGAGAGTTCGGTACATCAAATCAAGTGCATTCGCGCAATTGCAGTACATCCACTCAACTGTGTGTCCGTGTTAAGCACCTTCAAATAATATGTACGGAGGTAAAAAAAAACATGTTCTGTAAAATTCACTCGATCCTAGATCGTCCAAAATACGCAAGAGATGCTTCAATGTTTAAATAAACTTGAAAGTTTTTGTGCCCATCCTTGATCTTGAATTCTCAAATTTGCAAGATAACCCATCTACTACGTTTAATAGACTACCTTTCCACTTTGGTATTTTTTTTAGCATGTGGACAATTCGCTTTGAGCTCTAACGAGGCAAAATGTAGTAGTGAAATACTAAAAAAAAAAGTTAGAACAAAGTTTATACAAACTTGAGCTAACTGAAAAATTATTAGCTATACAACATGACACATTCGGAGACCTCCAACCTTGTCATTTTTAGCTGGCTAATTTTTTCATTGAGATAATTATTCTGAAGAAAAAGGGTGTTAGGCTGAACTATCCATGATTGGTAGAGTTCTAGCAAAAGCCCTTAGACCTATCTTTTTTATTGAGATGTTTCTTCTGAAGAAAAATGCTCATAGACTAAACATAATATCCACGATGAGACCCTGCAGGTATCTTGTCCAACGGCTCTCCATATTAGTTATTCGAAATACATAATATGACTTAATTGATTTAATATATGATTTTCCTGCTGTTTCTTTTGCCCGCTCATTCCCTGGTTTTCTTAGAGAAGCCAAAGATGGATGCATCTGTTTCATGGATTTTCCGGCCAGTTACATTGTTCATAAACGGTATGTGCACTTTTGTGCTTAATCTGACAGTTTTCATTTTGATTTCTCGAACAAATACACTGACAGCTCATGTTACTAGAGTTGTGCGGGATTGGAAGGTAGTGCTGCATTTAGCTGCAGTCCTGCTGATACAAAACTTTACCTTCATAAACGTAGTTGGCTATGCCATAGGTATCGTACAAATATTTTTCACCGAGCGTGTGGTGGTGCTTGCGGACACCTGCATTTCCGAGCGTGGACACCTTGAATTTCCGAGCTGCTTGACATGCTGGTGCGGCAGCAGGTATGTCCGATTGGGCGAGCTCAAGTCGTCTAGATTCGTAGAGATGCATGAAAGATGTTCCACTGTTTTATCCTCCCCAAAATTACAAAGAGGAAACTCTTTAGCACATTTCGAGTGTTTAATCTGCAGATATGTACAACCATGCAACACTTCCAGTTTAGGCCAAAACTTGGACCTCTTGATCCGTAGAGACGCATAATTTATAAAGCTGCCTTGGTGTGTAAACCAATGCACAAAAATAGCTCCATCTGTGTTCTGGGTATTTTTAGTACGGACTAAACCAGAGGACACTAACTGGATTGTTTTAGTTCCTGAAATACTTAAGGAGATAAGGGTACGTGAAAAAGATCATCCATATCCTGAGTGGAGCAGAAATGAGTTAACTGAACGGCTACGCCAAAAATGTAAACCCCTGTTTCGATAATTATGAAACTCTCTTTATAGTCCAAAAAAAAAACAATGAGTTAAGTGATACATCTTCATTTCTTAAAGAGAAATAGACAAGGGAAAGTGCATGCATGATTTGATTATTCATGTAGCACATTGTTATTTGGAGTAAAACAACATTTGGATATTGCACGTTCAAGAAGGTACGGCGACAATATGGTGGCCCTAAACTATCTTTCATCCTTCAAAGAAGGTACTGGCTTTGAGACCATGCTCGAGTTATGGGATGTTATATATCAAGAAGGTCGTATGACTTGAAGAGAGAGGTGCAAACATAGTGGAAGGTTTCGGTGAAAATCATACACAATATCGACGAAGATATCTGGTTATATCATGAGGATACAAATGGAGCCATCAAACTCTGTTTACACAAGGATTAGTTCTCCAAATCAATTTCGTTGATTTGAGGTGAGAAGCATATGCAACATAGAAGAAAGTCATCAGCATGAGTAGATTGGGCCTTCCTCAAATTTTGTGTGGACACATGTTTTAGCTCACATATTGGCCTTAATGTGTATTTCTGCCAATTGATGTATTCTAATTAACATCATTAAATTGGTGTCATTTGATTTTCAGTATTAGATGACTTAAATCATCTCACTTTTTTGTTACACAGTTAAAATTGATGTGATGTGATTTTCGCTATTTAGTGTGTACAAAAATACAAATCAATCAAGTACTACATGCCATTTGGATTTGATTGCTGTATAGATTTAAACATATGAAATCTTGTTCTTTTGATTAAGTGTGGCGTCATAGCAATGCACGAGCACTTTTGCTAGTATAAATTAAAAGAAGAGAAAACAACAAAACCAGTTAATCTAGCACCCTAAATAAAAAATACAAATATTCTTCAAATTCACCAAAATAAAACATGGTGAGTTGTAAAATTTGATGAGGAATTCAAATATATTTTTTTTATTAAATTTTCAGTTTACAAGAAGACCCTAAAAACAAGATTTTATTCTCAGTTTTAAAGCCAAAAGGACCTCCTGGTAAAACTTAAATCCTCTCAGGCGGTTATGGGAAAAAAAAATCCGTTTTGTCGTCCTCCAGGCCGGCAGAGTCGTGGCCGAGCCGCCGCCGATGCATGGCCACCTCCTGCTTACCGTCCTCGACAAGAGAAGGACATCACGGTATAGCCCTTCTTCTCCTCTATTCCGTGGAGCCATTTGCCCTCTCTCTCGTTTGCTCTATGCTCAACAAAACCGAACCCTAGTTCGTCGGGCCGCCGCCGTGCGCCGACGATTCCGACCACCTCCGCCGGAATTGAAGACACCATACGACGTGCCGCAGTCTCCTCTACTCCATCGAGCTCGCTCGGAAGCTGGGAAGTCGGGAACCGCGGAATTGCGCCGTTCCCTTCTCATTCAGCCGCCGGCCGCTGTGGAACCTCACCGGCGATTCCGACCTCGCCGTCCTCAACCGTCATCACCACCATACTCCTGGTGAGCCACTAAACCTCGTGGTCCTCTTTATTTTAAGTTTCGTCGACGAATGTCTGCTGCCACCGAAGCACTGCCACCGCCGCCGCATAAGCTCGCCGCCGTTGATGCTCCGGCGACCATTTGGTCAACCGCTGCCACCCGCAGACTCCCCGAGAACCCATCTCCCTAGTGCAAGCATCGGTTGGTACCAATTCGAGCTAATTCGACCGATTGCAAACCAATTGGAGAATTCCTCTGCACTGCTGACACAATCATGACGTCATCATGACGTCGTGAGTATTTCTCTTTTTCTTTTGATTTTTTTAATTAATTAAAATGAAACTGACAGGTGGGACCAAACCGTTAATTTAAAATAGGCAGAAAAATCATTAATCCTATAAAACCAATAACTTTAATTCTATTAATCAGGAAAATATAAATAATATCCCAAATTTATTAGAAAACTATAATCTAAATGATTATCAACTTTTCAAAAATATTTAATAAAGTTTAAAATTTTATATTTTCTTTAATTAAATTAAATCATTTAAAATAGTGAAAAATAATAAATAATTCATAAAATCAGAAAAATACAAGTTATATACCAAAATGCTCCAAATGACATATACAACTCATTTATGATGTTTTCATGGTCATTTGACCAAGTTTTCATGTGTGCAAAGTTTTTTCTAGTCTTTAATTCATTTAAAATGATAAAATAATAACTTATTCAAATGTTTTCAGAAAACATAAAATGTTATATCAAATTAAAGAGAAAATCATTTCCAACTCAAATATGTCAAACATAAAAGATTTTGTTTAATTTATAAACTTATTTCTAAAGGTATAATGGAATTCTAATATTCCATTATAACCAGAAATAACTTCCACATCATAATTTTCTTTATTAATAAAACCCTCATGTTTTCACATCTACTAAACCTATCATCACAATTCATTATAAAGTATTGGGATGATAAAGTTTGTTATATTAAATCATCATTTTTCAATTAAACTTTTTATCATTAGCTCTACACTTTTGGAACATAAAATCAAACATGTTTGTTACCTTTTCAATAATTGTTTTCCATGTGCTATTGTCTTGTTACCTCACAAGGTAATCAACACTTCTACTTAAACATCATAACAAATTATTGCTAAGGGAAAGTTAAACACACATAAATCTAAAAGTAATAACCACATTACCATAAGTAATAAAAACAACTCACCTAAAACCTGTGTGATTAAGATATCGTATCAAACGTGGCTTACACTTGTAAGCTGGGGTCTTTTCCAGGGTAATTCACGATGCATCTCATTACTATGCATGTATCATCCTTGGCATTGTTTTCTGTAGTCCTTACCAGGACTACTTTGCTATCTTTTAGATTTCCGGATTTTCCACGTGACCCTTGAACCCGAAGACATTGATTATTATGGTTATTTCAATCTCAGGCAAGTTCATCACTTGCTCATATCCTTTGCAGTATCGCATAACAAACTATTTGCAAAAACCCTATCGTATTATCACCTACTCTCAAAAGAATGCATGATCCTATTTTTATAATAATATGACTAATTGAATGACTACCCGAGTGGTAGTGTTCTGTTTGGTGGGCGGATGGGACCATGGTAAGATGAATAGGTCAAAGGAAGGTTCCATCTGCATGGGAACGTATTACCTAGGAATTAACAACAACTTCCGTCAGGATTCTTGCGCCGTAAATTTGCGTTAACCATGGGTCTTCTATGGGGGGAGTAAGTCAGCTGTGATCTTTTCTCGTTCGCATGTGAACGGACTGCCAGAGACGTACGCTGTAGGTTCTGCGGGACTGCATGCACATGGGTGGGAGCCCTTACGTCCCACGGACTCTGGGGTCTATGAGTGTCTGCCAGGGGCGCGTAGATCTCCATCGTGAGGGGTGGAATCAGGCGTTCAACCTGCTGGCGGAAATGGGTGGGCATGCGTTGTGCGAAGAAGCACGGTTTTGCTGGGACCAACAACCGGGCCCCACACCTGAGTGGGAGTGGACAGGAATGTACACCGTGTTGTGCAACATGGTCTTGGCCGTCCATGGGTAAAGTAACGCACCTCTACAGAGTGTAAAAGGATGTGGCATGTTACCCCCTGTTCCGGGAAGGAGCTGCGAACGCCGCAGGAAAGGCAACTCCGTGAAAGTTCTAATCCTGTGAAGATCTTGCGGGCATAGTTTTCAGAATTAAAAGCAACCTCTTGAAGAAAGTTTTACAAAACCTTGCATTAGCTTATGACTCTTTTGAGAATAAAGCTGTAGTTAGTGCATCAAACTACCCACTATATATCATGAACTTGCTGAGTAACGCTCGTTACTCATTCGTTCCCGTTTGACCCCCTGCTTAGAGTTGAAGCCTGATGGAAGTCGTCATCGTGAAGCATCGTCATCAACAACGCTGATGGAGGAGAAGCTATCCAGGTGTAGGTAGAGTCCATACTTGGACTTAGCTATTAAAAGCCATAGATTAGGGCTGACATCAGCCGTAGTGGATTAGTTCTGAGATAGAGTTCTTCTCCGACTTGGAGCTTTGAATTGCTTCTTCTGATGTTTCATTTGCATGAGATCTTCTTGATTCATCAAAGAGATTCTCAAGATTTTGTCATGAAGTTTGTATCCTATAGCTTTGCTTGGCCCCGCTGTGTTTCTGTTGTACCACTCAAAGAGATGTAGTATTCACGGATAAGTCCTTATGTGAGTATTATGTCACCGACTTGTGCACTACACATGAAGTGGTGTGCCGGGTCACCACAAAGGGGTACAAGCCGGGCCAGGCGGTTCTTCTCGTGATTGTCGAGATTGGCTCTTTGGGCATATACGATGTTGGCATCATCATGCCTCTCATCAGCAGAATTGTCAGAATCCTCATCATGGACCTCATCATCACAATTGCTAGAATCCTCATCATGCATCTCATCATCAGAACTGCCATCTACGCTAACTGAGTCATCTTCGCTTGAAACTGAGTCATCTTCGCTTGAAATGGAAAGTGAGTCCTCTTGGGCGTTACCAATAATAGCAACGTAGATAGTGGGCCTCGGTATCATGGAAAACACTACTATGTCTCCCACGGAGATGTTCTTTTCCTCGATGAACCAGTCCCATTGTATCCTGTGCAAATGGGTCTTTCTCTGTTCTTTTGACACATTAAAGGTGTACTTCCTGCCATGGGAACTAAACAGCACACGCTCGCCTACTAACTTGTTGAATTCTATCCGAGCAGTGCACGGTACAACCTGTGCAGCAGAAACAAAAAGAAACGTGGAAATTAGATATTGTAATAAAAACACAGTACATGATACAAGTGTAAGAAGAAGAATTGTTTTCTTACCACTGACTTATGGTGACACTCTTCTACAGCAACACCAAACTTGGATGCAGAAGGATCAACATTTGGGCAATTATTCTTGCATACATGGCATTGAATACCCTGTTAATCAAGCAAAAAAGAAGCACAAATTACAAAATGTGCATATAAGCAGATTGGTTCTAAAAAGGAACAATTCTTTCATGAAGACGTTTATGTAAAACTGGGGCCAAACTACAAACAACTGGTAATGCCTCATAATAAAAGCACAACCATGTTTATCCAAAAAGTAATTCTACACTACCAAGAGCAATGCACAATGAATGTGCGTGTACATTGCACAAGATAGTATGGAAACCTCATTGCAATGATATGGTGACACATTTTAATCATCGACTTAAAGGGATCATGCACATTCAAAACAACATCTATAGTCACAACTCTGTACTCATTGGCCTTAGGGAACATAGAGACACAACAAGCATACACAACTTTGCTACACCAGGTGGGCCAGTAAAAACAAAGACATGTAACATCAATTTGTGTACGGTTCTTACTTTTTCTGGCCATCTGGTGGAGACAGTGAGGAATCAGCTAAATATACATGTGTCAAAGTCATCATCATTGACCAAATCAGCTCATAAATTGTGCATAGTGATAACAAGCCTCATAAACACATAGGTGATCATGCACTAAAGGGACATCCTTACAGTTCATTGTAACATGCAGTCAAAATAAAGCATATGGAACAATGCAAAATGTAAAACAAGCCTCGTAAACACTTTGCTAACACTTGCTAGAAAAACGAACTCAATACCAGGAAGTAATACAAGACGTGGCCTTGTACCACTGCCACGTATTGAATCTGATCTCCTAGCATTTATCATGGCATGCAAACCAAGGGAAAAAGAGTGCTTATAGCATGTACGAATACAAATACTCAAATTGTATACACTACAAGGTATTATAGACACTCTCTTTCCCTTTACCATGGCCTAGTTTAAATCATCGGCATATAAAAAGGAGAACATTTAAGGCAAAGAAAAGTGGAACAATGGAAACAAATGTTATACGAGCCTCATATATCATTGCCATGCAAGCAAAGGCAACAAGAGAGCATCAATAGCATGTACGAATACAAATACTCAAATTGTATACACTACAAGGTATTGTAGCCCTCTGTTTTCCTTTACAATGGCCTTGTTTAATCATCGACATATCACAAGGAGGACATTCAAGGCAAAGAAAAGTGGAACAATGGAAACTAATGTAAAACGAGCCTCATATATCATTGCCATGCAAACCAAGGCAAAAAGAAGTAACTACAATAGCATGTACGAATACAAATACTTTGTAGACACTCTCTTTGCCTTTACCGTGGCCTATTTTAATCATCGGCATATAACAAGGAGGACATTCGAAGAAAAGTAAAGCGGAACAGTGGAAAAAATGTAATACGAGCCTCATATATCATTGCCATGCAAACCAAGGGAAAAAGAAGTGGCTATAATAGCATGTACGAATACAGATACTCAAATTGTATACACTACAAGGTATTATAGACAATCTCTGTCCCTTTACCATGGCCAAGTTTAATCATCAGCATATAACAAGGAGGACATTCAAGGCAAAGTAAAGTGGAACAATGGAAACAAATGTAATACGAGCCTCATATATCATTGTCATGCAAACCAAAGGCCAAGCGAGTGCCTATAATAGCATATATGAATACAAATACTCAAATTGTATACACTACAAGGTATTATAGACACTCTCTTTGATTTTACCATGGCCTAGTTTAAATCATCGGCATATAACGAGGACATTCAAGGCAAAGAAAAGGGGAACAATAAAAAAAATGTAATACGAGCCACATATATCATTGCCATGCAAACCAAAGGCCGAGAGAGTGTCTAGAATAGCATATATGAATACAAATACTCAAATTGTATACACTACATGGTATTTTAGACATTCTCTTTGCCTTTACCATGACCTAGTTTAAATCATAGACATATAACGAGGACATTCAAGGCAAAGAAGAAGTGGAACAATGGAAACAAATGTAATACGAGCCTCGTATATCATTGCCATGCAAACCAAAGGCTGAGAGAGTGTCTGGAATAGCATATACGAATACAAATACTCAAATTGTATACACTACATGGTATTTTAGACACTCTCTTTGCCTTTACCATGGCCTAGTTTAAATCATCGGCATATAACGAGGACATTCAAGGCAAAGAAAAAGTGGAACAATGGAAACAAATATAATACGAGCCACGTTTATCATTGGCATGCAAACCAAGGGAAAAGGAGTGGTTATAATAGCATGTACGAATACAGATACTCAAATTGTATACACTACAAGGTATTATAGACACTCTCTTTCCCTTTACCATGGCCTAGTTTAAATCATCGGCATATAACAAGGAGGACATTCAAGGCAAAGAAATGTGAAACAATAGAAACAAACGTAATACGAGCCTAAGATATCATTGCCATGCAAACCAAGGCCAAGAGGGTGCCTATAATAGCATATACGAATAAAATACTCAAATTTTATACACTACAAGGTATTATAGACACTCTCTTTGCCTTTACCATGGCCTAGTTTAATCATCGACATATAACTAGGAGGACATTCAAGGCAAAGAAAAGTGGAACAATAGAAACAAATGTAATACGAGCCTCATATATTATTGCCATGCAAACCAAAGGCCGAGAGAGTGTCTAAAATAGCATATACGAATACAAATACTCAAATTGTATACACTACAAGGTATTTTAGACAATCTCTCGGCCTTTACCATGGCCTAGTTTAATCATCGGCATATAACTAGGAGGACATTCATCATGTTGATAAATTAGGATACACAAAAGAAAAACAGGGGGAACAATGGAAAATGCACAGAAAAAATGAATCTGACCTCATAATTTCTAAGTACAACAAGTATAGTCACTACTAGCACATGGCCTCGGTAAATCATTAGCCAAAGTGTTATTAATTGGCCAAAATTGAAATAACCTTGCAAAAATACCAAATCTAAGCCGTGAACCCAAAAAACCCCCAAATCTAACCGAAGCACCCAAATCGGGTACAGAATTAAACCACAACCTATCGAAATCACGGTGGCAATAGATGAACTAAGCATGCCGGATATCCCAAACTTAAGCCATAGAACAAATCCACTTCTACGGGAGAAAATACGAAGCAGAGGCGCATAATGAATGGTAAAAACATGTAGATCTACCGTGCATGTCTTGCTAGGAAGAAAAATCGAGCTCAATCTACAGATCTTGTCGTGGGATAATCACGGCAGACGTTACCGGGGGTAACTTATCTTGGGGAAATTCGACTCTGGTGTTTGGGAGAGGGTTTAGCTCAAGGGAAATCATGGTGATAGAACGATCTGGTAGCCGGCAATCAAGTCGCCGAATCTCCGATCTAGATTTATTATCTCAACTCTCGTGTTACAAAGGATACTCGAATAGCTAGTAAAACTCGTGTCTAATCTAACCCTAGGAGCCGGCTTATATAATATCCGGACCCCTTGGCTTCCTATCCAAGGCATACTCGGAGTCCTACCTAGGAACCGCTTACAAACCCTAAGTTCCCTTATCGAAACCCACAATCCGGGTTACGTGGCCTACACTCCTGGGCCTTCCAGAAACTCCTTTTCCTTAAGCCGGGTCTTGCGCAGCTCCCTTTGGGCCGAGTTACACCCTGACATTAGCCTACCGGGTTATCATCCCTCCATCAGTAGTCCCCAGAATAGCTTGGGCTTCACAGGATTCTCCTTGAAGCGCATGCTATTCCCTGCAAAAATAACAAACATACAAGTTCATAAAGGCCGGGTTAGGTTGCTTTGATAAACAGCTAGGCCTAACTCCACTGGTGGTCCATATAATAACCCGGCTTTCTCCAAATCCATCCTCATTTTCCTGGTCAACATTCCGAGGAAAGCATGGAAGACCCGGCTCACTTTGCTCACTAGTTAGTCCGGATATCGTGGAAGTGATTTGCTTCTGATCCTTTCCGGATATCGCGCACGGGCACTTAACGCCTATCCCAAGAAATCCGGGCGGGTATCCCTCCCCGAAATTTTTGGCTCCCGCTCCTTAGTCTAGGTTTTCCCGCCCGCACCTATAAATAGGTGCCTTAGGGGAAAACCTAGGTCGAACACTTCACTCCACCATCTCCTTCCTCTCTATGTGCGCTCTTGCTCAAGGTCGACACCGCGCCACGACGGAGACCACGGACGCCCCGCCGGAGACGAGCCGTCGCCGTCTGCGTTCTTCCTCGACTCGCGCCACGCCGCCGTTGGCCACCGTCGCCGCGCCCTCTTGCAATTCACCGGGAGACCCAAAGGGCCACCGCGACTGTGCCATTTGCCGCCGCCGTGCTCTCCTCCAAACCTCACCGGTGAGTCCCCTTCTTCCATTGGACCTCATCCTTAAACTTTTTGCTCGAATTAGATTAGATCTAGGTCCGCCCGTGGGTAATCTCCTTACTCCCTATCGATTTGGATTGCACATGCCTCATTCTTTCTTATTCAATCGCTTAAGCTAGGTTCGGTAGCATTCTCCTATCACCCATGGTCATAAATTTCCCCGTAGATTCCTCCGTAGATTTCTCCGCCTAGATGCAATCTGTCAAAATTTTCCGTAACTGCTCCTTGATACTCGGATAATCTGTATTTTCCGGATCTTTTAGTTGCTTATACTTTGCACTCTTCATCTTCTGTTTTGTAGACTACGCACATGGCACCCAAGACTAAGGGAAAACAGCCGGTGAAGGCGAGGCCGACTCAGTCCATATCCGCCAACTGGGCTAAGTCCACCGTGACCAAGGCCAAGTTGGACGAGCTCGCTGAGTCGGGTGTCCTTCCTTCCCAGGAGGATATCCACTGGCGAGTCCCGGGGGATGAGACCTGTCGTGGGATAATCACGGCAGACGTTACCGGGGGTAACTTGTCTTGGGGCAAATCGACTCTAGTGTTTGGGAGAGGGTTTAGCTCAAGGGAAAACATGATGATATGCGATCTGGTAGCCGGCAATCAAGTCGCCGAGTCTCCGATCTAGATATATTAAATCGACTCTCGTGTTACACTGTATACTCGATACCTAGTAATGTTGTTCTAACTCTTGGATCTTGTTCTATTTTAACCCTAGGGGCCGGCTTATATAATATCCGGACCCCCTGGCCTACTCTCCAAGGCGTACTCTGAATCCGACCCGGACACTGCTTACAAACCCTAAATTTCCTTATCGAAACCCACAATCCGGGTTACGAGGCCTACGTTCCTGGGCCTTCTAGAAACTCCTTTATCCTAAGCCGGGTCTTGCGCAGCGTCCTTTGGGCCGAGTTGCTCCTTGGCGTTGGCCTATGTCGCACCCTGATTTCTAGGGGATACTCACCGTACGAACTGGATAGCAGATGCTTGGATTATGGGGCATAACTGCTCCCACGTCCCAGCTTCCTGGTAGGCCTGCGCTTATGCGCGACAACACAAGCCCTGCTATTCCATCGTCGATGTAAACTATCCACTAGAGATCAAAGGCACTTCCGTCGACGTACTTCAAACCATACACACATGGTACGTCAACGGCGTTTAACAAGTGATATCACAACAGATCTCTACGACACAAAAGATTGAAATAAGTTGCAAATGGCTCTCATTAGAGCAGAGATAGCAAATACAATCATTCAGAGGGCACATGCCCCAACAATACATCATTACAATACAGCGGAAGCATTCAACATGTCTGAGTACAGACAAGAACCAAATAGGCCTAAGAGGCCGGAAACGAAAAGACGGAGCCCATCCACGAAGTCTCGGATCCTGCCCGGGTCCGCTATCTACTCGTCAGCAGTCTCGTCATACTCCACGTAGTAGCCATCATGTAGATCCCCGGAAACGTCGTCTGCGTAAACCACAGCCCCAAAGGGGTCAGTACACCAACGTACTGGCAAGCAAGACTCACAGTTCACCAAAGTGTAACCCGTCCACACCAAGCACAGATGCTTTGGGTTCAACGGAAGGAAGGGGGTATAAAAGATGCTGCAACTGGCTGCTCTAAACAACTACAGGGTTTCTACCACTTCCGGCTAACAGAAAGGGGATAAGATCGAGGATTGTAACCAACTGAAAGATAACTTCAAACAAACCCATCCTGGATCTCGCCCCTTATCCAAAGAAGCAATCCGAGGATAACTCACACTGTTGTATTAACGGTGAATCAAGTTATTGTGTCGTCAACCTATTACTAGTCAAGTTATTAATCATTGGGTGTAACATGTTTGATCATTATGTTTAAGTTGTCCTGAGTACTTGTTAGCCAGTACTTTCACCAAGTAATCCATAACCGCGGAAAACACGGCTTCTCGAGAAGATTATCCCTGCAGGGTTGCACCAATTTGGCCGTACACTCATGAATAACCCGCCAGATGGAAAGGCCCTTCCACCAAGCGGGGTACTCAACACAACCAACCATTCCTCGCATCAAGCCCAAAGCACCTTGGGCGCACGGCTAATCGAGCCCAGAAGAAAATGGACCCTCATAGCACTCTAAGAACGTGTCCCCCTATATGCCGACTACAAAAGTTCCACCCTGGCCTGGGCTCGCAAAAACATGATGCGGCAAATGGAAAACACGAACTAAATGAGGCGATTTGGACGAGATGCGAATCAGGTCAAGTTGAGGGGGGCGCCCATACTCGCTTCCCAAATGCGGGTAGTGCGCTCATCATGGATCAGTAGACAAGACCCTTTTCCTATTAGGGTCGACACTAGCAGGCTTCAAAACCTCTCATGGGCCTCCTGCCGGTGCCTTATCATCAAATTTATTATTTAACAATATCATTAGCATGATTAATTGATTGACATCGAGCCCCCAGAACATAATGAAATATAGTGACTGAAAGTAACGGGTAACAGACTCGAGCAAAACAACCTAAGCATGCTAGTAAGACACGGGCTCAAACAATGGTTATAGGTATGGAGGTGAGGCAATATCAAGGTTAAGGGATTCATGTGATGGGCTCGTAACAGAAACAACTACTACTAAGGCTTAGCAGAAAAGAACAACGGAAAGTATCGGTAACCAATGTTGAAAGGAACACAGTGGTTCATGTGAGTGATAACTTGCCTGCAAAACCCAGTAGCCTGGTACTGAGCTAACTCCTTAGAAGGGATGTCGTAAGTATCGTCGGTCTCAACGTCGTCGTATATCCGAGAAGAAGCAAACAAACATTGCAGAAAGATAAGCAATCATTATCATGGCATAGGTGCGCAAACATGGGATGATGCATGTCATGTTAATAGATGCATCAGAGTAACCTACTTGACAAGTAACACAATTTAATTGGATCCATATGCAATGAGAATTGCATATGGATGCAAATGGTTAAGGTGGAAGCAATGATCTACATTTGATTAACAAGTGTAAGTGGTTAAACATGATGCTTGCATGATGATGACAAGATAACAACAAAATAACAATGATAGATGCAAAGGAAAAGGAATAAAACAAGTTTGGAAATTGTTTGTTAATTTTGGAAAGTTTTGGTTACTTAGACATGTCACACAACAATTGTTGTTTTCATCAAGTTAAAGTGTGCAAAACAAGTAACAAAGTTTATATTTGAAAAGCTTATCAAATTTTGGTTGGATTACATGTTTCACATGTTGAAAAAGGATTTCAAATAAAGTATTTAGGAATTAAACAAGTTAAACAAGAATTAAATGAATTTAATTCAAACATGAACTTATTTGAATTTTTATTTGTTCAAAACATTAAGTGAGATTCATAGTTGAAAAGTTTATACTTTTATGGTTTGAAAACATATTTTATATGTCCCAAAAGAATTTGTTTTGATCAAGTGATAAATTTAACAATATTAAATGATTTAAACAAGGTTTAAATCATTTAACCAATTTTAATTATTCAAAACATGAAACAAATTTTATATTTGGAAAGAGGGTTTAATTTTGCATGGAAAACATATTTCATTTGTTGAAATTGGATTTAAAATGAGCAAGTTATTATTTTGGCAATTTTAAATGCAATAATTAAGAAACAGTTGTTTTCAGCAATTTAAATTATTCAAAACAGCAAACAAAATTTATATTTGGAAAGTGCATGAAAAATTGATTGGAAAACATATTTGGTTTGTGAAATTTGGAATTTTTATGAACAAGTTATGAATTTTGCAATTTTAAGTGAATTTGACAAGTTTTCAAATATTGCACCAATTTAAAATATTCAAAACAGTAAACAAATTTTATATTTGGATAGAACATTTAATTTGGTATTGAAAACATGTCAAAAATGTTGGATTTGGAGCTAAAATGAATTATTTATGCAATTTCCAATTTTAGGGTGCAATCTGCCATTTTTTATCACATCTAGGGACTTAGAAAAATTAAACAGGGATCTAGAAATAATGTGCAGGGACTTATTGGTGATTCCTAGGAAGTACAGTACCAAAAGAAATGAAAATAAAATGTTGGTTTTTATTTGTGTGGGAGGGGGATCGAACCCCAGATCCCCTGCCAGAGCGCATGGACTGCTACCAATGCGGTAGCTGTTCGATTGGTGTTAGGTGGGGCTTTCGTTTGGTTAAGGGGTAATACCACGGCTGGTTACTGACGAAACTGAAAGACATATTCAGTTAACGGACAGGTACAGAGATGGTCGAACCATGGCCAGCGAGCAGCGATCGATGCTGTGGGGCGCCGTGGCGCTGCGGCCTAAGGGAGAGGGAGGCAGGGAGATGCGAGATGAGGAAGGGGAGCGGAGGGAAGGAGAGAGGTGGGACCTCACCTCGAGGCGCTGATCGGGAGCAGAAGGGGAGTCGGGTCGCTGCAGCAGGCAGTGCGACGGCCGGAGAAAACCCTCACGGCGGCGCCGCCTCGGGCAGTACCGGCCGGTGGCGCCTGCAGAGAAAAAGGAGCTGGGAGATCCACGGTTCCATTCCCGGAACCGATGGCCCCTCGAGGTGGACGGTGGTGGCGGAGCTAGGAGAGGCCGTGAGGTGCTCGTGGTTGTTCAGGTTCAGACGATGAAGAACAGCAGAGAGGCTCGGTTGGGGGAAGAGGGAGAGAAGCTGGCGGCGATGGAGGATGGGCTAGGGTTTAGGGTTTGTGGGGCAGAGGGGGGAGGTGCTACTTAAGGGGGAAGGGAACCTTGTACGGCAGCAATCCCAGGAGGCATGGAGGTGATCGGAGGGCGATGGATGCGTTCGTACAGAACGTGACGTGGGGAGGAAGATGACAGCGAAAGGAGGGAGTGGGCCAGAAAAAGAATGGGCTTGGGGGGTAAGTAGATTGGGGTGGGCTGGAAGATGATGGGCTGCTGCCTCCTCTTCTCTTTTCTATTTTTGTTTTCTTTATTTTTTTTTGTAGAGACAGATTTTGGAAGAAAAACATGATAATTAGATTAGTAAAAATTCCAGTAAAAAATTTGGGTTAGTGATTTAGTTAAAAGAAAGCAATTTACAAGATTGGTTTTCAAAAGTGGTGCTTTAAAATTGTTGTTTGTATTTGGAACCATAATTAAAGTAATTTTGCTATTGTTTAAACATTATGAAAACAAGGTATTTTTAATAGGGTGGCCCCTATAGATTAAAAGTTTGAATTTAGTTGATTGGTTTAGAGATTTCAAAAACTCCAGTGGGTTGTTGTTTGATGAATTTGAAGATTTGATTTGAATTGGAATATTGGAATATTTTGTTAAATAAAATAGAAACCACAATTTAATAGGGTGAACCCTATTATTAGTTGGGTTAGAATTATTGGACTGATTTTATAATTTCCAAAAGAGTTGTTGAATTTGAGTTTGAGTTTGGAAACAATTTGGGAATTATTTGTTTGCAATAGAAGCACCATTTTATTAGTTGATCAACATGGAATAAAATGAAAGCAATTTGGTTGTTTTTATTTGAACTCTCACTTTAGAAATTGTAACATCACAAGGATGAAACAAAGGGTTTGAAATTTGAGTTGAAATTCAAACAGGAAACAAAGGAAAACAAACAAAACAAATGCAATCAACATGATGCCATGATGCAAAACATAAAATAACAGAGAGCAAACATTCTAATGGCTATTTTTCAGACTTGGGATGTTACAAAACGCCCCCCCCTTGAAGGAATCGCGCCCCGAGATTCCTACTGAGAAAAGAAAAGGTCCGGAAACTTCTTGGGAAGATCTTCTTGAGTTGTGATACGTGAAACACATCGTGCACATTGGATAGACGTCAGGGAATTTGCAAACCACCGGAACATTTCAAGTAAAGGGGAGAGATTTTGCACCAAGGGTGTATAGCTGGATTGAACTTGATTCATTTGGAGAATAGACTATCTGTAATAAGGGTGGAACAGAGTTATTGACATCAATGCAACACCAAGAATAACATCAATGTCAGAATCATCAACATGAGAGTAACGAGGAATATGTGGCCTCTCATTAGAATTGGATTGTTCTTATTTATCTTGGAAGTCAACATTTGAGATCCCGGGGAGTGAACAGAGTTTTGATTGCTTAGTGGAAACAGAATTGGGTTGTATGTTGTGGAAAAGATTGTTGACACAAAGGAATGTGATGCTCCGGTATCAAATAACATTTTATCTGGAATAGAGTTTAGCAGATGAACGGGGAAACTTTGATTAGACGCCGGTAGAAGAATTGAAGTGGAAAACAACAACAAGTTTTCAACGGACGAAAAAGGATGTTGAGAAGAACAGGATAACGAAGCAACACCGGGAAAACGAGATCAAAACACTCCTGAGGTACTACGGAAAACCCATCCGGGCTTCTAAAGGATCAATATCTACTGCTTAAGGAATAGAGGATCTGCTTCCGGGGCTTACACGCCTCCGTTCTCAATCATGAGTAGGCAACATGATAAATCATGTCACAACCACCTCCATTCCTATGGTCTAGTAGATATAACTATCCCAGAGAAACCAGGATTCGTGAAATCCTAACTTGAAAGTTCAGATGAGAAGGGAAAACAACGTTGCACTTCCTTACCAGAAAAGGGAGGGTGGGTGGGGAAAGAAGAAAAAGAACAGAATTCCTACTCTCACGTTTCATTTTTCCTATATAGCTACAAAATAGTTTCTAGACTCAACTGCGACCAGTAAAAAGGGATCCTACAGGCAAACCTGGCTCTGATACCATTTGTCGCACCCTGATTTCTAGGGGATACTCACCGTACGAACTGGATAGCAGATGCTTGGATTATGGGGCATAACTGCTCCCACGTCCCAGCTTCCTGGTAGGCCTGCGCTTATGCGCGACAACACAAGCCCTGCTATTCCATCGTCGATGTAAACTATCCACTAGAGATCAAAGGCACTTCCGTCGACGTACTTCAAACCATACACACATGGTACGTCAACGGCGTTTAACAAGTGATATCACAACAGATCTCTACGACACAAAAGATTGAAATAAGTTGCAAATGGCTCTCATTAGAGCAGAGATAGCAAATACAATCATTCAGAGGGCACATGCCCCAACAATACATCATTACAATACAGCGGAAGCATTCAACATGTCTGAGTACAGACAAGAACCAAATAGGCCTAAGAGGCCGGAAACGAAAAGACGGAGCCCATCCACGAAGTCTCGGATCCTGCCCGGGTCCGCTATCTACTCGTCAGCAGTCTCGTCATACTCCACGTAGTAGCCATCATGTAGATCCCCGGAAACGTCGTCTGCGTAAACCACAGCCCCAAAGGGGTCAGTACACCAACGTACTGGCAAGCAAGACTCACAGTTCACCAAAGTGTAACCCGTCCACACCAAGCACAGATGCTTTGGGTTCAACGGAAGGAAGGGGGTATAAAAGATGCTGCAACTGGCTGCTCTAAACAACTACAGGGTTTCTACCACTTCCGGCTAACAGAAAGGGGATAAGATCGAGGATTGTAACCAACTGAAAGATAACTTCAAACAAACCCATCCTGGATCTCGCCCCTTATCCAAAGAAGCAATCCGAGGATAACTCACACTGTTGTATTAACGGTGAATCAAGTTATTGTGTCGTCAACCTATTACTAGTCAAGTTATTAATCATTGGGTGTAACATGTTTGATCATTATGTTTAAGTTGTCCTGAGTACTTGTTAGCCAGTACTTTCACCAAGTAATCCATAACCGCGGAAAACACGGCTTCTCGAGAAGATTATCCCTGCAGGGTTGCACCAATTTGGCCGTACACTCATGAATAACCCGCCAGATGGAAAGGCCCTTCCACCAAGCGGGGTACTCAACACAACCAACCATTCCTCGCATCAAGCCCAAAGCACCTTGGGCGCACGGCTAATCGAGCCCAGAAGAAAATGGACCCTCATAGCACTCTAAGAACGTGTCCCCCTATATGCCGACTACAAAAGTTCCACCCTGGCCTGGGCTCGCAAAAACATGATGCGGCAAATGGAAAACACGAACTAAATGAGGCGATTTGGACGAGATGCGAATCAGGTCAAGTTGAGGGGGGCGCCCATACTCGCTTCCCAAATGCGGGTAGTGCGCTCATCATGGATCAGTAGACAAGACCCTTTTCCTATTAGGGTCGACACTAGCAGGCTTCAAAACCTCTCATGGGCCTCCTGCCGGTGCCTTATCATCAAATTTATTATTTAACAATATCATTAGCATGATTAATTGATTGACATCGAGCCCCCAGAACATAATGAAATATAGTGACTGAAAGTAACGGGTAACAGACTCGAGCAAAACAACCTAAGCATGCTAGTAAGACACGGGCTCAAACAATGGTTATAGGTATGGAGGTGAGGCAATATCAAGGTTAAGGGATTCATGTGATGGGCTCGTAACAGAAACAACTACTACTAAGGCTTAGCAGAAAAGAACAACGGAAAGTATCGGTAACCAATGTTGAAAGGAACACAGTGGTTCATGTGAGTGATAACTTGCCTGCAAAACCCAGTAGCCTGGTACTGAGCTAACTCCTTAGAAGGGATGTCGTAAGTATCGTCGGTCTCAACGTCGTCGTATATCCGAGAAGAAGCAAACAAACATTGCAGAAAGATAAGCAATCATTATCATGGCATAGGTGCGCAAACATGGGATGATGCATGTCATGTTAATAGATGCATCAGAGTAACCTACTTGACAAGTAACACAATTTAATTGGATCCATATGCAATGAGAATTGCATATGGATGCAAATGGTTAAGGTGGAAGCAATGATCTACATTTGATTAACAAGTGTAAGTGGTTAAACATGATGCTTGCATGATGATGACAAGATAACAACAAAATAACAATGATAGATGCAAAGGAAAAGGAATAAAACAAGTTTGGAAATTGTTTGTTAATTTTGGAAAGTTTTGGTTACTTAGACATGTCACACAACAATTGTTGTTTTCATCAAGTTAAAGTGTGCAAAACAAGTAACAAAGTTTATATTTGAAAAGCTTATCAAATTTTGGTTGGATTACATGTTTCACATGTTGAAAAAGGATTTCAAATAAAGTATTTAGGAATTAAACAAGTTAAACAAGAATTAAATGAATTTAATTCAAACATGAACTTATTTGAATTTTTATTTGTTCAAAACATTAAGTGAGATTCATAGTTGAAAAGTTTATACTTTTATGGTTTGAAAACATATTTTATATGTCCCAAAAGAATTTGTTTTGATCAAGTGATAAATTTAACAATATTAAATGATTTAAACAAGGTTTAAATCATTTAACCAATTTTAATTATTCAAAACATGAAACAAATTTTATATTTGGAAAGAGGGTTTAATTTTGCATGGAAAACATATTTCATTTGTTGAAATTGGATTTAAAATGAGCAAGTTATTATTTTGGCAATTTTAAATGCAATAATTAAGAAACAGTTGTTTTCAGCAATTTAAATTATTCAAAACAGCAAACAAAATTTATATTTGGAAAGTGCATGAAAAATTGATTGGAAAACATATTTGGTTTGTGAAATTTGGAATTTTTATGAACAAGTTATGAATTTTGCAATTTTAAGTGAATTTGACAAGTTTTCAAATATTGCACCAATTTAAAATATTCAAAACAGTAAACAAATTTTATATTTGGATAGAACATTTAATTTGGTATTGAAAACATGTCAAAAATGTTGGATTTGGAGCTAAAATGAATTATTTATGCAATTTCCAATTTTAGGGTGCAATCTGCCATTTTTTATCACATCTAGGGACTTAGAAAAATTAAACAGGGATCTAGAAATAATGTGCAGGGACTTATTGGTGATTCCTAGGAAGTACAGTACCAAAAGAAATGAAAATAAAATGTTGGTTTTTATTTGTGTGGGAGGGGGATCGAACCCCAGATCCCCTGCCAGAGCGCATGGACTGCTACCAATGCGGTAGCTGTTCGATTGGTGTTAGGTGGGGCTTTCGTTTGGTTAAGGGGTAATACCACGGCTGGTTACTGACGAAACTGAAAGACATATTCAGTTAACGGACAGGTACAGAGATGGTCGAACCATGGCCAGCGAGCAGCGATCGATGCTGTGGGGCGCCGTGGCGCTGCGGCCTAAGGGAGAGGGAGGCAGGGAGATGCGAGATGAGGAAGGGGAGCGGAGGGAAGGAGAGAGGTGGGACCTCACCTCGAGGCGCTGATCGGGAGCAGAAGGGGAGTCGGGTCGCTGCAGCAGGCAGTGCGACGGCCGGAGAAAACCCTCACGGCGGCGCCGCCTCGGGCATTACCGGCCGGTGGCGCCTGCAGAGAAAAAGGAGCTGGGAGATCCACGGTTCCATTCCCGGAACCGATGGCCCCTCGAGGTGGACGGTGGTGGCGGAGCTAGGAGAGGCCGTGAGGTGCTCGTGGTTGTTCAGGTTCAGACGATGAAGAACAGCAGAGAGGCTCGGTTGGGGGAAGAGGGAGAGAAGCTGGCGGCGATGGAGGATGGGCTAGGGTTTAGGGTTTGTGGGGCAGAGGGGGGAGGTGCTACTTAAGGGGGAAGGGAACCTTGTACGGCAGCAATCCCAGGAGGCATGGAGGTGATCCGAGGGCGATGGATGCGTTCGTACAGAACGTGACGTGGGGAGGAAGATGACAGCGAAAGGAGGGAGTGGGCCAGAAAAAGAATGGGCTTGGGGGGTAAGTAGATTGGGGTGGGCTGGAAGATGATGGGCTGCTGCCTCCTCTTCTCTTTTCTATTTTTGTTTTCTTTATTTTTTTTTGTAGAGACAGATTTTGGAAGAAAAACATGATAATTAGATTAGTAAAAATTCCAGTAAAAAATTTGGGTTAGTGATTTAGTTAAAAGAAAGCAATTTACAAGATTGGTTTTCAAAAGTGGTGCTTTAAAATTGTTGTTTGTATTTGGAACCATAATTAAAGTAATTTTGCTATTGTTTAAACATTATGAAAACAAGGTATTTTTAATAGGGTGGCCCCTATAGATTAAAAGTTTGAATTTAGTTGATTGGTTTAGAGATTTCAAAAACTCCAGTGGGTTGTTGTTTGATGAATTTGAAGATTTGATTTGAATTGGAATATTGGAATATTTTGTTAAATAAAATAGAAACCACAATTTAATAGGGTGAACCCTATTATTAGTTGGGTTAGAATTATTGGACTGATTTTATAATTTCCAAAAGAGTTGTTGAATTTGAGTTTGAGTTTGGAAACAATTTGGGAATTATTTGTTTGCAATAGAAGCACCATTTTATTAGTTGATCAACATGGAATAAAATGAAAGCAATTTGGTTGTTTTTATTTGAACTCTCACTTTAGAAATTGTAACATCACAAGGATGAAACAAAGGGTTTGAAATTTGAGTTGAAATTCAAACAGGAAACAAAGGAAAACAAACAAAACAAATTCAATCAACATGATGCCATGATGCAAAACATAAAATAACAGAGAGCAAACATTCTAATGGCTATTTTTCAGACTTGGGATGTTACAGCCTACCGGGTTATCATCCCTCCATCAGTAGTCCCCAGAATAGCTTGGGCTTCACGGGATCTTCCTTGAAGCGCACGCTATTCCCTACAAAAATAACAAACATACAAGTTCATAGAGGCCGGGTTAGATTGCTTTGATAAACAGCTAGTCCTAACTCTACGGTGGCCATATAGTAACCCGGCTTTCTCTACGTCCATTGTTTACTTTTCCGGGTCAGTGCCCCGATGAAAATGCCAAAGATCCGGCTTACTTCACTCGTTTAATTGATCCAGGTATCGCGGAAGAGATTTTCTTCCTATCCATTCCGGATATCCCGTCCAGCACTTAACGCATATCCCAGAAAATCAGGACGGGTATCCCTTATCCCAAAATTTCCGATTCCCGCCCGTTGGCCTAGGCTTACCCACCCGTACCTATAAATAGGTACCTAGGGGGTGACCTAACCCCAACGGTCCATTCCTTTCTTCCTCACCAGTACTTCCACACCCGAGCTTGCGGAGCGCCACCACGGAGACCTCGTGCACGCCGCCGGAGCAAAGCCGCCGCCGGTTACGTTCTTCCACAGCTCGTCCCGCGCCCTCGATCTGCTCACCGGGAGTCGCAAAGGGGCATCAGGACTGTGCCATCTGTCGCCGTCGCGCCCTCCTCCAATCCACTCCGGTAAGCTTCTTGCTCCCATTGATTTAGTCTCGCAATTCCTCCGTTTGACCTAGATTAGATCTAGGTCCGCCTGCGGGCCATTTCTTGCCCCGCGCCGGATTAGGTCGCATAGCTCCAAGCTGGCTTGTCCAATCGCTTAATAGATGACCACACATCATTCCCCTATCGCTTGTAATCATTTATTTCACAACGAAATCATCCACAAATTTTCCAATCTGGATTCAGTCCGCCCAAAATTCCTGCGGCCGTTATTGATACCCGGGAAATCCACCTCTCCCGGTTCTTTTACTTGCACTAGATATACAAGCAATCAATATCCTTTCATAATGGTTCACCGATACTTAGATATCCCATGATTTCCGTATTGCTTTGTCGACACTCGGATAGTTCGTAATCTTCATACTGTTGGCCGATACCCGAAAAATCCACAGCTTCTGAGTCTGGCGTCTTATGCCTTTTTGTCTTGTGCTTTGCAAACTGAACCCATGGCTCCCAAGAAGCAAGGGAAGCAGCCGGCTAAGACAAGGATGACCCAATCAATATCCGCCAACTGGGCGCGATCCACTGTCACCAAGGCCAAGCTGGAGGAGCTGGCCGAGTTAGGGGTCCTCCCTCCTCAAGAGGATATCCACTGGAGAGTGCCGGGTGACGAGACCCGGCCTACACCTGCTGCTGACGAGGTAATATGCTTCGTTGAGCATGTGACCCGGGGGTTTCGCCCTCCGGGTCACACTTTTTTCCGCGAGGTCTTAAGCCACTATGGCCTCCGGGTGTTCGACATGGGGCCTAACTCTATGTTGAACATTACCCACTTCATAGTCCTTTGCGAGTCTTATTTGTGCATTCCGCCAAATTTGGCTCTTTTCATAGAACTTTTCCAATGCAAACCGTGCCGCAAAAGCGGTGACGGGGCGCTTCTGGCTTGCGGCGGGGTTTCCATCCAGCGCCGCAAGAATTCACCAATGCCGACTCTCAATCTCAACTCCCACGTTAAACACTGGCAGTTGTCCTTCTTCTATTGCCGAGATACCTCCCCACCCGGCGAGAGGAGATTGCCGGGTTATTCGGAGGGTCTCCTAGATATATCCGAAAATTTCAATGCCTTTGCCCCTGAGTCGGACAGGGAGGCCATTCAACCTCTCTTAGCTAAGATAGCTGTTCTCTCGGCCCAAGGTCTCCTTGGGCTTAACTTGGTCAAGACATGGGTCAATTTCCGGATCCAACCCAACTCCACCCGCACTAAGTTAATGTGCGAGTACTCGGGGCACTCCACGGATTCGCTCCGTTACTCCTCCAAGAACTACCCGGCGGGTGATCCCATCAAGACCATCAAGGGCTTCTTGACGGAAAAGTTGGAAGTAATCCGGAACATAGCCGGGCTGGAGCCATTTACTCGCGAAAATCCGGCTCCCGCGGTAAGATCCAACGCTTATACCTCCACTTTCATGCTTTCACTTGATACGGTTAGTAACTCTTACCTTTACACCTTTATCCCAGGCTGATAGCGATTTCTGGGATGTTGAGACCTCCCCTTCCTCCGGAGACCCGAAAGAAGATGAAGAACCGGGTGATAACGATGAAGGTATTATCCGGGTCTTCAACCAGCTTCACTTATATCATTTTGCTTCCATATATCTCACTTTTTCTGACTGTACATTCTTGGCTTTCAGGGCTGGAGGACAAGGATGACAAGGAGGACCCGGAGGTCACTGAGTCCGATAAGAGCGAAGCTGAACAGGAAGTAACGGTTGGGGCCAAGAGGAAAACCAGAAGGGTGGTAATCAAGGTTCCCTACTCCTTCATGTCTTCCGAACCCTATTCATTCGCTAACATGTGCAAACTTAACCAACAATTATCCAACTCATCACCCTTGAAGGACTCTCCTCCGGCTAAGCGTAGGGTGACCCGGAACTCCCCGGGTGACGATCCCCTCAACCCGGGTATTCCCACATCACCAATCCGCCGCGCCGGTACTCCTCCATCTCATCCTCCTAACTCTCCCCAATGTCATCCTTCCCCCAACCATCCGTTAGCCGGACAGTTCCGGGTCTCACTCTCGGATTCTGTGACAGCTTCATCCGCCTCTAGCAGCGAGCTCCCTCCAGATTACGCTGTGAACACCGGGTGAGTTATTGCTATATGATACACTTATACTCTTGATACCTTTCATTTTCCGCTACTAACCATCTCTTTCCTTTTTCCTTAGCGCCCAAGCTACAAACAGTGACCCGGACGATGTGGCAATGGACACCCGGGAAACAGAAGGCCCGCTGATAATGTGGATGCCGCAACTGGCGGCCTTGAAGAAGAAGTCAAGGAACAGGATTCCCCCGTAGACTCGGCCAAGCAGGACGCCGGGTCTCCCAAGCGTGCTGAAGGATCTGATGATGAGGACGCGGCAGTCCTGGGTACAAGGGCGGGTACCCCCACCCCTGACCCCCAGGCCACCCAGGTATCGTCTCCAAAGCCGGATCAAACTCCAATTCCGGGTTACGAGGCCGTCGGGTCTTCCGGCACCAAGCCCGAAGATATGAGCTTTGCTGAGATGCTCAGCGCCCTGCACACCTTGAGAGCTGATGAGGAGGGCATCCTGAGGCCCTGATAGCCAAACACGAGGTAAACCAAGTTACCACTGCTCTTATACTTGTCTAGTCCCCAAGTTCCGAGTGAACTTATGCATAATTTGCTTGGAACTTTCATAAATAGCCGGCTGATACTTTCGTTTCGTCCGACTGAAATTTCTCTATGTTCGCACAGGCCTACGTAACGCACTCTGAGAAGGCGTTGGCTAGAGCCGACAAACTTCTCAAGGCAGAAACGAAGCGGCGTGAATCGGCTGAGGCTGAAGCTAAGAAAGCCGGGAAGCAGGCGAAGAAGTACAAGAAAAAATGCAATGCTGCAGTGGGTAGGGTGAACGAGCTGTCGGGTCGGATTGCCGACACTTATCATTCTGTGATAGGTAAAAATTCCCGACTGATTAATTTTAAACTTTGTTCTGATATTCTGATAAACACTCGGAGTTCCTGACTTTGGGTATTTTCTGCTTGCCTGCAGGACCGGATGAGGAGGTTCCGGATGTGTTTGAAGTGGTTTTACTGAAGACCATAAAGGACAACATCCGGCAATTCTGTGCTGGGACCAAACTGGCCCTGAAAGCTTTCAAATGGCAAAGCCTCGGGGAAGTTGGTTTGAACACGCTGCTTGACGCATGTTCTACCATCCCCGAGTGGATTGAGCACTGGAAGCGCTCGTCTTGCTGGGTTGGGGTGACCCGGGGTCTTGCCTTGGCGAAAGCGTACTTTCCCAAGCTTGACCCGGGAAGCTTGTTGGCGGGTTTGCCGAGTTCAACCACGACTGGGACTCCTTTTTCGCCTAAACACTACAAGGTCATTTAGACAGAGGTTCGTCACTCAGCCAGCCTGATTGCTGACAACCTGGATATCAGCCGGATGGTGCCGTCGTATGATACACAAGATAGAGCCATTAAGTCGGATCCTCCTAAGCCCTTAGACATGCTGGCACGATGGAAGGCGGAGTCTGACCGAGTGAGGGAAGAAACTGCGAAGAAAAAAGCTGAAGCCGATACTGCGCCTGCTAGCTCCATGCCAGTTGTCCCTCCTCCTTCACGTGCCAGTGCCAGTGCTAATCCGGACGCTGCTGCTGCCAAGACTGCTGAAGAAGTCAAGGGGCAGGACCCGGCTGGCAAGGGCAAGGACAAGATGGATGCCTCCACCCAAGATGCCGAATAATTCTTTTCTATCCGCTGTCATACCCAATGCATCATTCGGCCAATGGGCCTTTTAAACAATTATTTCTGATGGTGCGCCTGTGCACCTTTGATATTACTATCGCGGCATGTAATACGTTTTGAAACCATAATAGCTTTCGTGGCCCTTCTGGCCTTTGGATGAATTTGATATTTGTCTGCTTTTGAGCTTATTTATTCTTGATATTCCGACTTTCTTTATTGTTCCTTTTGTGAGACTCGGTTTCCGGGTCTCGTGGGTTTCGACAAGTGGACTTTTCTCTAAGTCCCCAAGTCCCCAAGACTCGGATTTTTGGGTTTTTGAGCTTAATAGCTAAGCAACTTGTTTCTTTTTTCAAATTCCCCAGTCCCCAAGGCCCGAATTTCCGAGTCTAGGACGTGAGGTCTTTCAAAGAAAACAAGTTGTTTCTGCTAAGACCAAAACCTAGAGCCGTTTCACATAGGTTTTGAAGTTATGCTTAATAAACTGTGAGTTTCCGGCTATTAGCCCTGTACTCTGCATAACTTGTGGTTTAGATGACCCTTTTGACTCTCTTGTACTGTAAGCCGGCTTTCGCGTGGATAACCATGTTGCTACATCTGTACGAAGACAGGGTCAGGCAAGTCCCATTGGGCATCATGGCTGATTGTAATCGTAAGCGAGCAAAGCATGCCACTTTAGTGCGAGTCACATCGAGCTTAAGTAAGAAAAGTCAGGAAAGTTTGGCTCCTTTGTCCGGTTATAAAATTGCAGCCGTACTCGTTTGCAAGTAATCGGCCCTTATAACTCATAGGCATCGTGGCCGAGTCTTTGAGTTTGTAACTGTGCTATTCAAGCAATCAGCCCCCAAGACCTAAATATATGTAGCTTACTAAATAAACTAATGTACTAAAAACAATAAATAATACTTACCTTGAAGAAAAGTAAAAAACATAACAGAAAAATAAAGAACTTGATAAAAAACACAAGAAAAAGAACGATATGTTGCTTAACCATCTCTTTATTGATATGAGAAAGTTAGGTCAGCAGGCCGCCTCATTAAAAACCCTCCAGTCCCCTTAGGTACCCTGGATAGGAAAAGAGTGCGTATGAAACCTGCTGCCTGTTACATCATGTAATTCCACTTGCGAACCTAGTCTATACAAGGTATAGTAGGGACGCAGCTGAGCCACGTTCCATGGTCTTTCTCTCTCTTGCATAGATGAAGTGGTATGAGCGGTGTCGTTAACCGTAGCCGACTCTTCCCTTGCATCTATCAAGTAATATGATCCATTGTGCAGATTCCGACTTATGATAAACGGTCCTTCCCATGGGGGTGATAACTTGTGTTTTCCTTCCTTTGATTGTACCAGGCGCAGCACCAGGTCTCCCTCCTGGAAGACCCGGGTTTTCACGCGCCGACTATGATATCTCCGCAGATCCTGCTGGTATATGGCTGATCTCTCCAAAGCTTGTTCCCTGTGCTCTTCTAACCTATCCACGGCGTCCTGCCGGGTCTTCTCGTTTTCCACCTCGACGTAAGCCGATACTCGAGGCGAATCATGAATAATATCACTCGGCAACACCGCCTCTGCACCATAAACCATGAAAAACGGCGTCATCTGAGTAGATCTGTTGGGTGTAGTGTTGATACCCCAAACCAATGAAGGTAACTTCTCAACCCATGCACCAGCAGCTCTGATACACGGAACTCGCAATCGTGGCTTTAACCCACGAAGCAACTCTTGATTTGCCCTCTCCATTTGTCCATTAGCCCGTGGATGGGCCACTGAAGCTATATCAAGCCGGATTCCATTGTTACCACAAAATTTCTCCATCTCGCCAAGGGACATGTTGGTTCCATTGTCGGTAATTATACTATGGGGATACCCGAACCGATAGATAATCTTTTTCAAAAACTTGACTGCTGTAATTGCTTCACAGTTGGTAACTGGCATAACCTCAACCCACCTGGTAAACTTATCAATAGCCACCAAGAGATGTGTCTTTTTGCAAGGTGACATGTGAAAGGGGCCAACCATATCCATACCCCAAATAGCGAACGGCCAAGTTAACGGGATAGTCCGTAATTCCATAGCCGGCACATGGGTTTGGCGAGCGTACATTTGACATCCGTCACACCTTGCCACCAAGCGCTCCGCGTCTGCTAGGGCCGTGAGCCAGAAAAAACCATGTCGATAAGTTTTGGCCACAAGGGATCTTGTGGATGCATGATGCCCACAATCACCTTCATGGATTTCCTTGAGGATCTGTCGGCCTTCTTCTGGTGCTACACAGCGCAAAAAGACTCCTGCTGCACTTCTCTTGTACAACTCCCCATTGATGATAGAATATCCCTTTGCTCGCCTCAGAATTTGTCTTGCTAATACCTCCTGCTGTGGTAACTCGCCCCGTGATAGGTAGGCCAGGAACGGCTCTGTCCACTCGGGGACATCACGTACTGTGGCCACGAGCTCCAAATCCGGGTCTTGATTTGCCAGTTCTTCCTCAGACTCGGTTTTAACTGACGGTCGCCATAGCTCATCCAGAAAAACGTTAGGTGGAACCGGCTCTCTGCGCGAGCCGAGTCTGGCGAGTGCATCTGCTGCCTCGTTTTTCTTCTATCTATGTGCTCCACCTCATACCCGGAAAACACCCAGCAACCCTATCAACCTCTCTACGGTATGCTGTCATAGTTGCATCTTTTCTATCCCAAGTTCCTGAAACCTGTTGTACCACAAGGTCCGAATCTCCAAAGCATCATATCCTCTTGATGTTCATCTCCTTGGCTACCTTTAAACCATGCAATAAGGCCTCATACTTGGCCACGTTGTTGGAACAATCAAAGTGAATCTGTAGCACGTAACTCAACTTGTCTCCTTTGGGTGATGTTAGCACCACTCCAGCTCCGGATCCCTCGTATTGCTTGGGACCATCAAAGTGCATTATCCAAGACTCGGAGTTTGGAGCCATGGTGGGCATGCCTGTGTGAGTCCAATCGTTAATAAAATCGACTAGAGCTTGGGATTTGATTGCCGACCTTGGCTCGTAGTTGATGCGATAATCCCCCATCTCGATCGCCCACTTGGCTATTCTACCTGTTGCATCCGAGTTTCTGATGATATCCTACATTGGTATAGAACTAACCACTGTTATGGGGTGTTCCTGAAAATACGACTTCAGTTTCCGGCTGGCCATGAAGACCCCGAAAACCAGCTTTTGCCAATGTGGGTAGCGCTGTTTTGCCTCTGATAATACCTCGTTGACGTAATAAACCGGCCTCTGGACCGGGTGATCTTTCCCATCTTCCTTACGCTCCACAACAACCACTACGCTAACCGCCCGGGGCCCGGCTGCAACATACAATAACATGGTCTCTTTAGGACCCGGGGCAGCTAGGACTGGTGCCTCAGATAGCTGCTTCTTTAGTGCCTCGAACGCCTCATCCGCCTCTTGATCCCAAACGAATTTATTGGATTTCTTCGAGAGCCGGTACAAGGGTATTGCCTTTTCTCCGAGTCTGGATATAAACCGGCTCAGGGCTGCTACGCACCCTGTGAGCTTCTGAAGATGCTTCAAATTTTCCGGCTTTTTCAGACTTTGGATAGCTTTGATTTTATCCGGATTTGCCTCAATTCCTCTCTCGGAAACGATAAAGCCGAGTAACTTCCCCGCTGGAACTCCAAATACACACTTTGTCAGGTTAAGTTTCATCTGGTACCTTCTCAGGTTCTTGAACGTTTCCTTTAGATCATCAATAAATGTCTCCGCCTTTCTGGTCTTGATCACCACATCATCTACATATGCATGGACGTTGCGTCCAATTTGGTCCTCGAAGCACTTCTGAATACACCGTTGATAGGTTGCGCCAGCGTTCTTCAATCCAAATGTCATGGTCTTGTAACAAAAGGCCCCAAAAGGGGTTATGAACGACGTTTTCTCCCAATCTTCTTTCTTGAGCTTGATCTGATGATACCCGGAATATGCATCCAGGAAACATAATAGGTCACTTCCCGCCACTACGTCTATGATCTGATCTATCCTTGTTAGTGCAAACGGATCCTTTGGGCAATGCTTGTTGAGACTCGTATAATCGATGCACATTCTCCACTCATTTGTCTTTTTCATCACGAGAAACGGATTTGCTAACCAGTCCGGGTGAAATACTTCCATGATAAAGCCGGCTGTCAGTAGCCGAGCAATTTCTTCTCCTATAGCTTTCCTTCTTTCCTCATTCATCTTTCTCAGGCCCTGCTTCATAGGCCTGGACTTGGGATCGACGTGCAAACTGTGCTCTGCCAACTCTGTAGGGATACCCGGCATATCGCTAGGCGTCCAGGCGAACACATCCTGATTTGAACGAATAAACTCCACAAGTGCTTTCTCCTGCTCGCTGTCCAAGTTAGATCCCATAGCAAATTGCTTAGAGGGATCACCCTCGAAAAAAGCCACCATCTTGGTGTCCTGTGCTGCCTTGAACTTTGCTCTCTCATCTTCAGTATTCGGTCTTTTTAACGCTGTTCTGTCATCCGGGTCTACTTGAGACCGGTAATACTTGAGTTCCTATTTTCTACAAGCTTGCTCCGCCATGGCTGCATCTCCTTCGTCGCACTCAGCTGCTATGTCCCGGCTCCCGTGTATGGTGATGGTCTGCTTGGGACCCGGGATTTTTAGCTGTAGATACACATAACACGGCCTGGCCATGAACTTAGCATAAGCCGGCCTTCCGAATAGCGCGTGATAAGGGCTGCGCAACTTAACAACCTCGAAAGTGAGCCACTCAACTCGGAAATTGTCCTTCGATTCTCCAAAAGCTACCTCCAATGTGATCTTTCCCTCGGGACACGCTGAGTGACCCGGCACAATCCCATGAAAAACTGTTGAACTTTTCTGTAGCTGAGACTCCTTGAGACCCATGCGTAGAAAGTTTTCCCAATACAAGATATTGATGCTACTTCCCCCGTCCATTAGGACCTTTTTCAACTCATAACCATTAACTTGTGGTGCAACCACCAATGCTAAGACTCCCGGGTGTTCTATCCTTTCCGGGTGATCTCTTCTGCTCCACGTTACGTCCTGCTCCGACCACCTGAGGTATCTCGGAACGGCCGAGGAAACCGAGTTTATCGCTTTTTTCAGTATCTTTTTATCCTTGTTGGAAATTCCTGTAG
This sequence comes from Alopecurus myosuroides, assembly GCA_028641055.1. Classification (NCBI taxonomy): domain Eukaryota; kingdom Viridiplantae; phylum Streptophyta; class Magnoliopsida; order Poales; family Poaceae; genus Alopecurus; species Alopecurus myosuroides. The sequence continues at coordinate 294,026,912 of CM054061.1, forward strand.
TATGCACGTGATATTGTCCCAACTGCTTGGGGTTAGCTTGGAAACCTCCAGCTCCCCCTTGGTTGTTACCCCGAATTTCCGCCTGCCGGGTTACCGGCTGGGGGTGGGCCGTTGCCCGGGTTTCCACCCGGACCCGGTCCTCCTCCCCGACCTGCACCTCGCATGGCTTTGTTTACTTCCTCGTTCTTCCATCTCTGTAGGTCCGCGCACTGCTCCAATGAGTGGTTAGCCGGCCTACCGTTTCTGCTGTGCTTTGGGCACGCCATCCTGAAGATATCCCAATTGTTACCCGGCCTTGGTGGCCCTTGATAATTTCCTCCGTTATGGTTTCCTCCATTGAAATTTCCTTCTGCCCTAGGTCTCGAAGACCCGGCTTCTGTGCTAGCAACAAACTCGGAGCTTCCCTCAAACAGGCGCTTGTTCTGGTTGTTCCCATTGTTGCCTCCATTGTTACCCGGCGTTGATCCATTGCCGGTTCTTCCATTATTATTTGTGTTTGCTTTTGCTTTCTTGTCATCGACATCCTCTTCTGTAGTATCCGTTGCAGCGTGTTTGTTGCATGCATCCATTAGCTCTCCCATCGTAACCTCTGAAGCATTCCGACTAGATTTCATGTGAGTTAACTTTTGCACTAAAGGTATGTACTTGCACGTTTTTGCCATAGCTTGTAACGCATCCTTGGGCTGAATATCTGTAGATGAGTGAAGTATCTCCATAACCCGACGCACCCAGCTGCGCGCCGATTCTCCCTTCTTCTGGACACATCGTTCTAGGTCATCAATAGTAAATAACTTTCTGCACGTCCCATGAAAGTGCTTGATAAACGCAGTTTTCAACTCCTCCCATGACTTGATAGATCCTTCCGGTAAATTATTGAACCATAACTTTGCTGCTCCTTCTGACATCATCAAGTACATGAACTTGGCTTGAAGATTTTCGGATGCATTGCGAATCAACATAGCCATCTCATAACTGTTCAACCATGTTTCTGGATCGATAGTCGGCTCATAATTCACTACTTTACCCGGTTCCTTGAATTTATCCGGGTAAGGCTCGGCCCTGATGTTATCCGACAGGCACTTAGGCCCAGCGAGGTTAGTCGGAACTGGCCTCACTCGGGAAACATGCAATCCTGCGGGGGGTACGGCTGGGCGCGGCACTGCCGGTGGCCCATGCACCGCAGACCCGGCCGCGGCTCTCCTGGCTCTGGAACTATCCACAATAGCTTGTGCTGCTGATGCTGCTGGTACTGCCTGAACGCGGGAAGGAGGCGGCATTTGCTGCTGCTCTTCCCTCCGCTGCGCTGAACTTGTCTGAATATTGCCGGTATTGCCTCGTTGCTGGCTGATATATGGTGTCCCATGCATTCCACTTCTGTGATCCGGGTAATTAACTTGCTGCCCCACCGCAGTGCGCAATAGATCTATCGCCCGCCGGGTCTCCTCTGCGTGGGGTGACTCTCTCACGGGGATTTGATTCAATGCGAGTGTTGCTGCGTACACATTATCCATGGGGTTGTTGTAATGACCTGCTGGTGTGAGAAATCGTGATGGTGGTGGTGTAGATAATGTATTGCCGGTAGTAACTCCGGTCTGCAATATGGGTAACCCGGCTTGTACGTTTGCCGGCTGTGCTCCTCCAGTTGCGGGTTGATGTACAGTTCCTTGGTTCGCCGCTGGAATCGGCTGATCCTGAGGTGTGATGAATAGCTAGGCCGGGTTTATGACTCCACCCGTTGCCGGTAATCTGGTCTGGTGCCTTTGACGCGCCCTGGTTGTCTCTTCTCGGAGCCGGTTTTCCAACGCATCCAGCTCACGTTGGCGCGTGGCCATCCCTTGCCTTTCTGCTTCTACTTGCCTTCTCTGTTGCTCCAATGCATGACGGGCTACATCCAGATCCCTAACACGTTCCGCCGCGTTTTCTGGAGTTATAACTGTGGCCAGAACGGTGGCATCTAGGATCATATTGTTGTTGAACAGGGCCGGGTGTTGTGGATTTGAAGGACCCGCCCCTGGCGTCCGGTTTGCCAGGTATCCGAACATGTTTGCCTGCAACTAACTATTCGCCGCGTGGCTGGTAACTGATGCCGATTCCCCGTCAACCCGGGTCAGAACCGGGTTTCCGTCAACCGGTCCTTGCTGCTGGGCCAATGCTTGCGCTGCTCCGACGGCGGCCGCGGTCACGTTCTCCAGATTAAGATTAGATGCAGGAGCCGTGTAAACCGCGACCTGACGCACAATGCTTGGCGCAGATTCGTACTCTTCCTCATAACTGCTATTTTCCTCGTACCGGTCCTCCAGCAGGTGCAAGATAGACTCGGTATCATCTTCTCTCATGACCCGGCCACGCGGGGTCCATGCCGGCTCCTCCGGCTGTTCCCTCTTCGTGGTGGGCTCTTCTGTCGGATCTACCGTCCCGACCGATTCTTCTCCATGCGACTGAACATAGGTGGCCTCCCCTGACACAGAATCAAATCCAAAATCGTCAGGGATTGAACCGGACGTACGTACCATGCCGATGAAGATGTTGATCTGGCCGATTGTCACGACATATCCGGATTCGAGCAGATCCGACTCTGGCCCCCAGCCAAAATCGTCCACCATCTTCTCTCCTTCGGGGTCGGTGTAGATCTCGCCGATGACAAGGTTCTCCATGTTCTTCCGAGCTTCTCCCGTGATGTAAACACCCTTGGACGTAGGCCCCACGGTGGGCGCCAACTGTCGTCGGATAATCACGGCAGACGTTACCGGGGGTAACTTGTCTTGGGGCAAATCGACTCTGGTGTTTGGGAGAGGGTTTAGCTCAAGGGAAAACATGATGATATGCGATCTGGTAGCCGGCAATCAAGTCGCCGAGTCTCCGATCTAGATATATTAAATCGACTCTCGTGTTACACTGGATACTCGATACCTAGTAATGTTGTTCTAACTCTTGGATCTTGTTCTAGTTTAACCCTAGGGGCCGGCTTATATAATATCCGGACCCCCTGGCCTACTCTCCAAGGCGTACTCTGAATCCTACCCGGACACTGCTTACAAACCCTAAATTTCCTTATAAAAACCCACAATCCGGGTTACGAGGCCTACGTTCCTGGGCCTTCTAGAAACTCCTTTATCCTAAGTCGGGTCTTGCGCAGCGTCCTTTGGGACGAGTTGCTCCTTGGCGTTGGCCTACCGGGTTATCATCCCTCCATCAAGACCCGGCCCTGCGCCGGTCCGGACGAGGTAATCTGCTTTGTAGAGCATGTGATCCGGGGATTCCGTCCCCCGGGTCACTCCTTTTTTCGTGAACTTCTTTGCCACTATGGCCTCCGAGTCTTTGACATAGGGCCCAACTCTATGTTAAATAGTACTCATTTCATAGTTCTCTGTGAATCATACCTATGCGTCCCCCCAAACCTTGCTCTATTCCTTGAGTTTTTCCAATGCAAACCGTGCCGCGAAAGCGGTGACGGGGCCCTTCTGGCTTGCGGCGGAGTGTCAATCCAGAGGCGGAAGAATTCGCCGATGCCGACTCTGAGCCTCAACTCCCATGTCAAGCACTGGCAGAAGTCCTTCTTCTATTGCCGGGACATCTCCCCACCCGGCGAAAAGATATTGCCGGGTTTCTCCGAGGGCCTCCTCGATCTCTCCGATACTTTCAATGCCTTTGCTTCTGAGTCGGACAGGGAGTCCATCCTTGTCGCACCCGGACTTCTAGAGGATACTCACAGTCCGCTAAACAGTAGATAAATGGCTTACGGGTCATACCGGCACCCGCATCTCAATATGAGTAGGCCAACACATAAACGTGTGACAACCATTCTCTACTATTCATCGTATGCGCAAACCATCCCATAGAAATCCGACTACTTCCATTGACGTACTTCATAACATACACACATGGTACGTCAACGGCATTTGAACAAGTGATATCACAACAAATCTCTAAGACACAAATAAATAGAAATAAGTTGCAAATAGCTCTCACTAGAGCAGAGATAGCAAATACAATCATCCAGAGGACACATGTCCCAACATGTCATCATTACATCACAGCGGAAGCATCCAAAGTGTCTGAGTACAGACAAGATCCAAATAGGCCTAAGAGGCCGGAAACGAAAAGGAAACAGAGCCCATCCACGAAGTCTCGGATCCTGCCCGGGTCCGCTATCTACTCGTCAGCAGCCTCGTCGTACTCCACGTAGTAGCCACCATGGGGATCCTCGGAAATGTAGTCTGCGGAAACCACAGCCCCAAAGGGGTCAGTACAGACAAGTACTGGCAAGCAAGACTCACAAGATACCAAAGTGTACCCGTCAACACCAAGCACAGATGCTTTGGGTTCAACGGAAGAATGGGTGACACAAAAGATGCGGCAGCGGGCAGCACTAACCAACTACAGATACATGCTACAACTTCCGGCTAACAGAAAGGAGATAAGATAGCGTATCATAACCAACTACAACTAACCTCAAACAAACCCCTCCTGGATCTCGCCCCTTATCCAAAGAAGCAATCCGAGGATAACTCACACAGTTGGATTAAGGTGACATCATTCTTATGGTGGAAGTAATCTCTGTTACTAGTCAGGTTATTATAGTTAGGTGTAAGTTGTCTGAGTACTTGTTAGCCAGTACTTTCACCAAGTCATCCATAACCGCGGAAAACACGGCTTCTCGAGAAGATTTAACCCTGCAGGGGTGCACCAATTTGGCCGTACACGTAAGAATAACCCGCCAGATGGAATGGCCCTTCCACCAAGCGGGGCACTCAACACAACTCAACTCTTCTTCGCATCAAGCCCAAAGAACCTCGTGCAAATTGAGCGCACGGCTAATCAAGCCCCACGAAGAAAAGGGGACCCTCATAGAACTCTAAGAACGTGTCTCCCTAAATGCCGACTACAAAAGTTTCCACCCTGGCCACGGGTTCGTACCTGCATATGCGTGCGGCAAATGGAAAACCCGAACTAAATGAGGCGATTTGGACGAGATGCGAATCGAATCAGAGTTGCGGGGGGCGCCCATACACGCTTCCCACATGCGGATAGTGCGCTCATCATGGATCAGTAGACAAGACCCTTTTCCTAATTAGGGTCGACACTAGCAGGCCTCAAAACCACGCCGGGCCTCCTGCCGGTGCCTTATCATTAAATTAGCATTACCTTAAGCATTAACAGGTTGTTGTTTAACATCGAGCCCCAGAGCATATAGTAACAGAAAGTAACGTACAACAGACTCGAGCAAAACAACCCTAAGCATGCTAGTAAGACACAGGCAACAAGCAATGGGGTTATAGGTGTGGAGGATAGGCTATTTCAGGGTTACAGGATAACATGTGATAGGATCGGAACACAAGCAACGATTCATAAGGCTAGCGGAACACAACATCGGTATTCAATGTGGAAAGGAACACAATGGTTCATGTGAGTGAATACTTGCCTGCAAACTCAGCAGCCTGGTACTGAGCTAACTCCCCAGAAGTAGTGTCGTAAACCTCGTCTGTCTCAATGTCGTCGTCTATTCGAGAAGAAGCAAACAAACAACGCAGAGAGACGAACAATCAATATCATGACATAATGCACAATCATGGGATGATGCATGGCAATTTAATTGATGCATCAAAGATAAACTAGTTGACATGGTAACATAATTAAATGGACCCATATGCAATTTGGATTGCATATGGAAAACCCATGAATTAAGGTTGGATTAAATGATCTACAACTAACCATCATGTGACAGTGGATTAGCATGATGAATGGGTGAGGAAAACAAAAGGAAAACAACAATAGATCCAATTTGAAATAAAGTTTACCAAGTTTAAAATTTATTTATTAAGTTATGAAAATTTGCTTCTTAAAGGAGTTACACAAGCATTTGTTGTTTTCACCAATTTTAATTGTTCAAAATAAACAACAAAGTTCATATTTGGAAAGAACACAAAATTTTAGGTGGAATACATGTTTCATTTGTTGAAAAAGGAATTAGAATGAATTAATTATGAATTAAACAAGTTTAAACAAGATTTAAATAGATTTAATTCAAGTATGAATTTATTTGAATTTTTATTTGTTCAAAACATTAAATAAAATTCGTATTTGAGAAGTTCATACTTTTCTGGTTTGAAAACATATTTTATATGTTCAAAAAGAATTTAATTTGACCAAGTTATGAATTTAGCAATTTTAAATGAATTAAACAAGGTTTAAATTATTTAACCTATTTTAATTATTCAAAACAGGAAACAAAGTTTGTATTTGAAAAGGTGGTTCAATTTGGCATGGAAAACATATTTTATATGTGGCATTTACATTAAATTTGAATTAGTTATGAATTTAACAAAATTTGAAATGAGTTGTTTGAATTTGAAATTTGAAAACAATTTGAAATGTTCAAAACAGAAAACAAATGAGTTAAACATGTAGAGAATTAAATTTTGTTCAGAATACATATTTTATTTATATTATTTGGATTTGAAAATCAAAAGTTATTCAAATTTGGAATTCAGGGACTATTCTGCAAATTTAAAACAGTTAGATTTGGTTCAGGGGCCTAGGTGCGAAAAAGTATTCAGAATAGGTCCATGGGGACCTTTTCTACCCAGCAGAACGACCCCTGGGTCACTGGCCTGTGGGCCAGTGCCCAGTTGGCGCTGCGCTGGCAGCCCGCGTGGCCACCACTGCCAATGGCAGGTGGGGCCAGCGTGCACGCGTGGCATAGCACAAAAAGGTTGGGTTAATCCGCGCGGGCGGGGGCTCGAACCCGCGCCGCGGGTGCGTGAGAGAAGGGCACTGGCCAGTGCGCTGCTGTATCGTTTTTGTCAGATAGGAGGCGTGTTTGGTTTTGATGTTCAGTTCGCGAATAAGCCTGACGAAACTGAACTTATTCAGTTAACTGAACCACGACAGAACGGTGCTCGCCGGCGGCGAGTTGCTGCTGCTGCTCGTTGCTGCTCGCCGTGGATGGGTGCAGGGATGCGTGTGTGCGCGTGCAGGCGACATGGAGATGCCGAGAGGGAAAAGGAGGAGGGAGACGAGGTGGAGCTCACCGAGGGAATCAGAAGGAGGAGCAGGGCTCGGTGGTGGCCGGCGACGTCGAGGTGGACGGCGGCGGTGATGCAGTTGTTCCCTGGTACCGTGGGGGTGTCGAGGAGGTAGAGGGAATGGAGGGGAGTTCGTTCCCGTGGCTAGCCAGGACGGTGGTGCATCGTAACGGCGGTGATCACCGGAGATTCAGACGGTGGTGGTGCGGTGGCGTGCAGAGAGAGGAGAAACAGGGCAGAGAGGAGGGGAAAACGGCGGCGCTGCGAGGGAGAGAGGTAGGTGGAGGTCTAGGGCAGAGAGGAGCTCGGGCTTGAGCTTTAAGGAGGAGGAGGGGTGCCCGTGGCCGTCCCATCGACGCCGCTGCCGACGTGGGCAGCTCGGATGAGCTGCCGTACAGGTAAGGGACGAGGGGGAGGGATATCAGGCCGTGCTGGTGGGCTGGGCTCAGCCCACTAGCCTGCCCTCTCCCTCTCTGCGCTATTTTTTTTGTTTTTTCTTTCTGTTTATTTTTTTTTTGCTGAAAAGGAAAAGGGAGAAAAAGGAAAGTTTTTAGGGGTTTAAATTTTTGTGCTAACTTTTTATAGTTTGTTATTGCAACAGCATAAAATTTGAAATTAGTTGTTGTTAGGAATTTTAATTGAATTTGAGTGAATATTTGAATTAAATGATTTATTGAAAAGGAACAATTTGATAGTTTGATCCTTCAAGTTTATAGGAAACAAAAGCTGTTTTTATTTGGATATTTTTATTTGAAAATTGTAACAGAGCAAGTATGAAACAAAAGATTTGAAATTTGATTTGAAATTCATATGGAAAACAATGAAAAACAAATGAAAACAAAGGAAAACAAATGGAAAACAAATGCAAAACTTATGATGACATGATGCAAAACATAATTTAACAAAAAGCAAACATTCTAAAGGTTGTTTTTCATACTTGGGATGTTACAAAACGCCCCCCTTGAAGGAATCGCGCCCCGAGATTCCTACTGAGAAGAGAAAAGGTCCGGATACTTCTTGCGAAGATCCTCTTCGGTCTCCCACGTTGCCTCTTTATCGGAATGATGAGACCACTGCACTTTCAAGAACTTGGTGCTCTTGTTGCGAGTTTTGCGCTCGGTCTCATCAAGAATTCGAACAGGGTGCTCCTCATAAGAGAGGTCTTCTTGCAGATCAATGGAATGATGATCAACTGCACGATCTGGATCTTTGAAACACCTCTTGAGCTGTGACACGTGAAACACATCGTGCACCTTGGATAGCTTTTCCGGAAGTTCAAGATGATAGGAATTTTCCGCACGCCTTGAGAGAATGTTGAAAGGACCAATGTATCTTGGTGCAAGTTTTCCTTTTACACCAAAATGATGAGTGCCTCTGAGGGGAGTTACACGGAGATATGCTTTGTCACCAGGTGCATAGATCATATCCATGTGCTTGCTGTCATAGTAGCTTTTCTGATGAGACTGAGCAATCTTGAGATTGTCACGAATGATGCGAACTTTCTCTTCGGCTTCCTTAACAATGTCAGGGCCTAAGAGTGAACGTTCACCAGCTCCAGACCAATTGATTGAACTCCTGCATCTGTGGCCATAGAGAGCCTCAAATGGTGCCATGCCTAGGCTTTCCTGGAAGCTGTTGTTGTAGGAGAATTCAGCATATGGAAGACATTCCTCCCATTTCATGCCAAAGGATAGACCACATGCTCTGAGCATATCCTCGAGAATCTGATTGACTCTTTCGACTTGCCCTTGAGACTGAGGATGGTAGGCTGTGCTGAACAGAAGTTTGGTGCCCAATGCTTCTTGAAAGCTTTTCCAGAAATGAGAAGTGAATATGCTTCCACGGTCTGAGCTTATTTCCAATGGGACACCATGAAGAGGAACAATCTTTGCGGTGTAGAGCTCTGCTAACTGGCTAGCTGAGATTGTTTCTTTGACAGGAAAGAAGTGAGCTACTTTAGTGAGACGATCAATGACAACGAAGATTGCATCGTTGCCCTTCTTGGACTTTGGAAAACCAGTGACGAAGTCCATTTCAATCATGTCCCACTTCCACTCAGGGATTTTCAGAGGTTGGAGAAGACCGGCTGTTTTCTGATGAACTGCCTTAACACGTTGACAAACGTCGCATTCAGAAACGTATTGAGCAATTTCTCGTTTCATGCCAGGCCACCAATACAGTGTCTTGAGATCCTGGTACATCTTTGTACTTCCAGGGTGTATGGAGATAGGAGTTTCATGAGCCTCCTTGAGAATGACATCTTTGAGACTTTGAACTTGAGGAACTGCAATGCGTCCTTCGAAGAACACAGTTCCCTTGTCATCAATTGAGAAGGACTTAAATTTCTCCTTGCCTTCTTTGATGTGTTCTACCATCTTCTTGATTTCAGCATCACGAAGTTGTTCAGAACGAATCTTGTCCTCGAGAGTTGGACTGGCTGTCAAGTTTGCAAGATAGCCTTGAGGAACAAGACCAAGGTGGAGCTTCTGGAATTCTTCATGAAGAGGAGGTTGGCTTTCCATGATCATGAGATTATCGCAATACGACTTGCGACTGAGAGCATCGGCCATCACATTAGCCTTGCCTGGAGTGTAAGAAATGGTAAGATCAAAGTCTTTAATCTTTTCAATCCATCTCCTTTGCCCGAGGTTTAGATCTGGTTGAGTGAAGATGTATTTCAGACTCTTATGATCGGAAAAGATTTCAGTGCGATTACCCAACAAGTATTGTCTCCATTTCTTGAGGGCAAAAACAACTGCTGCAAGTTCAAGGTCATGAGTGGGATAATTGAGCTCATGTGCGTTCAACTGACGTGAAGCATAAGCCACAACTTGACGTTCTTGCATAAGAACTGCACATAGAGCTTGGAGAGAAGCGTCACAGAATATTTGGAAAGGTTTGGTAGGATCTGGGCCAACCAGAACTGGTGTAAAAGTGAGTTTGGTCTTCAGAAGATTGAAACTTTCATCACATTGTGGAGACCAGACGAACTTCTTGTCCTTCTTTGTGAGGTCAGTGAGAGGTTTGGCAATCTTGGAAAAGTTTTGGACGAAGCGACGGCAATAGCTAGCCAAGCCAAGAAAACTTCTTACTTGCTTCACCGTCTTCGGAGGTTTCCAATCACCAATTGCTTTAACCTTTTCTGGATCAATGGCTATGCCCTTGGCAGAGATGACATGACCAAGGTAAGCAACTTCTGGAATCCAGAACTCACATTTGGAGAATTTGGCATAGAAACGATGCTCGCGAAGTTTCATAAGAGTGAGACGAAGATGTTCTTCATGCTCTTCCTCGGATTTTGAGTAGACAAGAATGTCATCAAGATATACCACAACGAACTTGTCGAGGTATTCATGGAAGACAGAATTCATGAGTCGAGATAATGTCGCCGGTGCATTGGTGAGACCAAAGGACATGACGGTGCATTCATATAGACCGTAACGAGTGGTGAAAGCTGTTTTTGGAATATCCTCTTTTCTGATCTTTATTTGATGGTAACCCATTCTCAAGTCCAACTTGGAGAATATTGAGGCTCCAGCAAGTTGATCAAAAAGATCATCGATACGAGGAATTGGATACTTGTTTTTGATGGTTTTCTCGTTAAGAGGACGATAGTCAACAACGAGTCTCTTTGTGTGATCCTTCTTCGCAACGAATAGAGTTGGGCAACCCCAAGCCGAGGAACTAGGTTGAATGTAACCTTTTTCCATGTACATATCGATTTGCTCCTTTAACAGCTTCAGTTCAGGAGGAGCTATCTTGTATGGATACTTAGAGATTGGAGCAGTACCTGGTTCAAGTTCGATCACGAACTCAACTGCTCTGTCCGGAGGCATCCCTGGCAACTCTTCTGGAAAGACGTCAGGGAATTCGCAAACCATCGGAACATTTTCGAGTAGAGGTAGAGGTTTTGCATCGAGGGTGTAAAGCTGGCTGGAACTTGATTCATTTGGAGAATAGACTATCTGGCCAGAAGGGTGGAACAGAGTTATTGACTTCTGAGCACAGTCAATCTTTGCTTTATTGGCCTTCAACCAATCCATACCAAGAATGACATCAATGTCAGAATTTCCCAGCAACATGAGAGAAGCAAGGAATATGTGGCCTCCAATTAGGATTTGATTATCCTTACTTATCTTGGAAGTCAACATTTGAGATCCCGGGGAGTGAACAGTGATTTGATTGCTTAGCGGAACCACAATTAAGTTGTTTGTTGCGGCAAAAGTCTTTGACACAAAAGAATGTGATGCTCCGGTATCAAACAACACTTTAGCTGGAATAAAGTTTACGGGGAATATACCGAGAACGACGTCAGGAGCTTCCTCAGCTTTGTCGATCTTGACATGATTCACCCTTGCGGTCCTCCCGACAGGCTTGTTGTTGGAGTTGAAGGCCTTAGGCGGGGGAGCGCGCACCATTGCCTGGTTGGTGTTGGGACGAGGTGGTGGTGGAGGTAGCTGCCTCTGCGTGCACTTGTCAGCGTAGTGCCCCGTCTGCTTGCACTTGTAGCAAGTGACGACACGAGGAGGCCCTGGCCTTGGCTGCCCCATTGAAGCCCTTGGATCATGCATCTGAACAGGGTTGGGCGGGCGGGGAGCGAAGCCTGGAGAAGCTTGGGCATATGGAGCCCGAGTGACAGCACCATTTGGCACCCAGATGCGGCGCTTCTGCGGAGGGGTGGTCATGTTGGAGGAGGAACCACCCTCACGCGAGTGCTTGCGAGACTCCTCGAACGCCTTGCGCCTATTTTCTTCATTGAGCGCGGTGTTAACGAGCTCCTCGAAGTCTTTGGTCTTGACATTGGTGAGGGCATACTTGAGCTCTGGGTTAAAACCTCTACGGAACCTTGCCATCTTCTTAGCTTCAGTGGACACCTCATCACCAGCGTATCGAGCGAGGCGATTGAACTCACTCTGATAGCCGATGACGTCCAACTTGCCCTGCTTGAGTGAGCAAAACTCTTCACCCATCCTTTCCATGAGACCATCTGGAATGTGGTGCTTCAGGAAGGCTTCCTTGAAACAACCCCAGGTGATTGGCAAGCCAGCTCTCATGGCCTGGTAGTTTTCCCACCAAGTAGCTGCCTGACCCTTCAGCAGATAGGAGGCATACTTGACCTTGTCTTCCTCAGCTACGTGTGCAATCTCCAGAGCCTTGGCTATCTCACGGATCCATTCGTCAGCGTCCATAGGCTCGTGTGTTGCCACGAAAGCTCTCGGGCCCAGACTGAGAAACTCCTTGATGCTGACTCATGGAGCTGTCTGGTTGATGTGCTGATTAGCCTGGAACTGGGCCATCTGCGTCATGACTTGGGTCATCTGAGTCAACAGCTCCGTTATTGGAGGTGGCTCAGGCGGGGTGTTCCTTGTTGGCGGCATCCTGAATGGAAATGCATTTTAGCACAACAATAGAAAGGATAGACTTGGAAACCGAAAGAGAGATTATACCGACGCATGAATAGATAACCAACAGGTACATCATCAAATGTTCAAATACATCAGAATATCCAACACACCACAAATGGTTCGAATGCCAAAGGATAACTAAACATAGCTAAGAATGGATACATCGGTACTCCCATGCTCATCACGCAGGACGGCGGCTAGGAGTACGGCGAGAGGTACGGTGAGGAGGACGCCCACGAAAGTAGGTAGATCGACGATCCACGTAGATCTGACGTGGTCTTAGCCCGACTCTAGGTGTGGTGAAGTACATAGCATCGGCTCCCTGTGCTCCAAAGCGTGGAATCCCAGTGTAACCAGCACCAAGGTTGAGGAGTGGACCTCTGATCGGCTCGTAACCTCCAGCATCTAGCAGACGACGACCAACTGGCTGGTCGAAACGTGCAAAGCGCTCGTCTCCAACAAAGTCTGTTATGTAAGTCGCCAGACGAGTCAAAGCAAGGTAGAGCTGCTCTCTGACTGAAGACAACTCCTGAGATAGTGTGCGGGCAACTGCGTCACTGTGCCTCACAAACTGAGCGGTGGTGTGCAGCCTGGAGTTATCATGCTCGTAAACATCCAAGTTGTCGTAGAGAGTGAAGTGAGCTCCCTCCGAAGTGATGTAACCACGGGGGATGTGGCGATAGATGGGATGTGGCGATAGATGGACTCGTCAAATCCCCAGTAGTCAGCACGAAGGACGGTGAGACTCACATAAGCTGCCTGCTGCACAGCCATATCCACTGTGGAACCTTCTGCCTCGTAGCGGTGGACTACGCTCATGCCATCATCTGACAGAATGTAGACGATAGCCTGGTAGTAGGTCTGGTCAAACTCTCGTTGCTGCTCGTAGACCTGGTACTCTGGTGCCCAACGGAACCCCAGAAAAGTGACCATGTCCCTCAGCATCTCCGGATAACCGGCAGTGCTCTCGCAACGAGTCATACGAACCACCTGCGGGTAGAACCTGAGATCCATCTGCAGATGATTGGGGAAGTTTTGATTAGACGCCGGTAGAAGAACTGAGTGGAAAGCAACAACAAGGCTTCAACGGACGAAAAGGACGTTGAGAAGAACAGGATATCGAAGCAACATTGGGGGAAACACGAGACCTGTAACATCCCAAGTATGAAAACCTACCAATTAGAATGTTTGATTTCCTGTTTAATTAAAGTATTGCATCATGTCATCATATTTATTTCTTTGTTTGCATTTGTTTACTATTTGTTTTGCATCTGTTTTCATAATGAAACTCAAACAATTTCAAATGATTTATTTCATACTTGCTCTGTTACAACCTTTTAAATAAAAATCTCAAATAAAAACAACCAATTTGTTTTCTTTTTATTCCATATTGATCAACTAATAAAATGGTGCTTTTTATTTCAATTAAATAATTCCAAATTGCTTCCAAACTCAAATTTCAAATCAACAAACAGCACCATTTTCAAATTGTGAAAAATACCAAAACAAATGTACCCATTTGTTTCCAATTAAACTCATTGGATTACCATAATTAAAATCTTGTTTTAAATAACCAATTATTAACCAAAATTCATCCAAATGCAAGCCATTACAAAAACAGCAAATAAATTTGAATTTTCAAAAACCTAAGTTTCCAAATGGTAGATGTTGAGCTAACAAACTCACATGAATTTTTCCAGATTTTTGTCAACTCAAAACCCTATCTTTTGCTTCCATTTTCTTTTGCTACAAAAAAAACAGAATAACAAAATTCAAAAAAAAAAACGCGCGCAGCAGGGCCAGTGGGCAGCCAGCCCACTTCCTTACCTTTTTCCTCGCGCGCAGCCAGCCCACGGCCCGAAAACGGTTCGCAGCCGCCCCCCGTCGTCTGTTTCCCGTACGGCAGCCATCTCCGTGGTGCCACGGCGGCAGCGCACAGCAGCGATGGCCAGGAGCGCCCCTCGGCCCCTATAAAGACCCCTAGACCCCCCTGGCGCCGCCCTAAACCTAGCTACCCTCCTATCCCCTCGCGCCGCCGCCAAGCTCTCTCTCCCCGGCGAATTCCATCACCTCTGTCCCTGCTTCCGACCGCCGCCGTTGTCTGAACTCCGATGATCACCTCCACAGCGCTGCTCCACCACCCTATCTAGCTTCTGAAACCGCACCGCCACTTGCTCCTCTTCCGTTTGGACACCTCCAGGAGCTCGGTGAACCTCTGGATCGGCGACGCCGTCCACGACCACGCCGTTCGCCGCCGCGGGAGCTTCCTCGGGCCTCTGCTCGCCTCCAACCGAGGGTGAGCTCACTGTCCACCTCCTCCTTCTCCCTGTCTGCTCCACCTTGCTCGCAAGCACGCGCACGTCACCACCACCCACGAGCACGAGCAGCATCCGGTGATCGCCGCCGGCCCGCTGTCTGTCGCCGTCAGGTTGCAGAAGGATTCGTTCGTCAGTTAAGTTCAGTAAACGAAACAACAGCTTATCCTCCCCGCGCGTGGTTAACTGACAAGCAAACGCAAACACCGCACTGGTTACAGTGCGTTGCGCGCACGGGCAGGTTCCAGGATCGAGTCCTTGCTCTCCCCCGGGAGAAATCCCACTTTTTTGCCCGCAGCACTGACAGGGAGGGCCCCCTGTCAGCCACACCGTGTCCACGCAAGCGTCCAGTGGCCCAGTGGCCCACTGGCAGTGGCCAGGGTAGGCCCCTGTGCAGTAACAAAAGTTTTTAAAACTTTTCTGTGTTGAAAACAAGTCCTTTTATTTAACAGATTGGTCCCTAGTTTTAAAAACCTTATAACTTTTATTTTATAACTCCAAATAATGAAAATAAAATATGTGTGCTGGTCTAAATTTAATTGTCTACCTATTGGTACCATTTGTTTCCTGTTTTGAATTTTCCAAATGCAATTCAAATTTGAATTCAAATAATTCAATTGTAATTTGCTAAAATCCATAACTAATTCATTCTTAATCCAATTAATGCAAATAAAATATGTTTTCCATGCTATTTCAAATAACCTTTTCAAATATAAATTTTGTTTCATGGTTTGAATAATTTAAATTGCCTAAATGATTTAAACCTTGTTTAATTCATTTAAATTTGCTAAATTCATATCTTGCTCAAAATAAAATATTTTTGAACATGCAAAATATGTTTTCAAACCATCAAAGTATCAACTTTTTGAATGTGAAATTGAATTTATGTTTTGAACAAATAAAAATTCAATTAAATTCAAACTTGTTTTAAACTCAATTAAAACTTGTTTAATCTTGTTTAATTCATAATTAAATTATTGTAATTCCTTTTTCAATAATTGAAACATGTAATCCAACTAAACTTTGATGTTCTTTTCAAATATGAATTTTATTAATTGTTTTGAACACTTTAACTTGATGAAAACAACAATTGCTTTTGTGTCATCCCTAAGCAACCCAAACTTTCCAAACTTAATAAATATTTTCCAAACTTGTTAAAATTCCTTTTCCACTTGCATCTATTGTTGTTATTATGTTGTTATCATCATGCATGCATCATGCTAAGCAACCTTTCACATGGTAATAACTTGTAGATCATTTGTTTCCACTTAATTCATGGACTCTTGCCATATGCAATCCAATTGCATATGGGTCCATTTAAATTGTGTTACCATGTTAGCAAGTTTATTTTGATGCAACCATTAACTTGACATGCATCATCCCATGATTGTGCACTATGCCATGATATTGATTGTCTATCTTTCTGCATTGTCTGTTTGCTTCTTCTCGGATAGACGACGACGTTGATACCGACGATCCTTACGACACCCCTTCTGAGGATCTAGCTCAGTACCCGGCTACTGGGTTTGTAGGCAAGTTATCACTCACATGAACCACTGTGTTCCTTTTCAACATTGGTTACCGATACTTTCCGTTGTCTATTTTGCTAGCCCTATGTGTAGTTGTGTCTGTTACGAACCTATCACCTGAATCCCTTAACCCTGATATTGCCTCACCTCCCCTCCTACAACCCCATTGTTTGAGCCAGTGTCTTACTAGCATGCTTAGGTTGTTTTGCTCGAGTCTGTTACCCGTTACTTTCTGTTATTATTATTCTATTATGTTCTGGGGGCTCGATGTTAACAAATCAACCTGTTATTAATAATATGCTGATAAGGCACCGGCAGGAGGCCCTGTGTGG
This sequence comes from Alopecurus myosuroides, assembly GCA_028641055.1. Classification (NCBI taxonomy): domain Eukaryota; kingdom Viridiplantae; phylum Streptophyta; class Magnoliopsida; order Poales; family Poaceae; genus Alopecurus; species Alopecurus myosuroides. The sequence continues at coordinate 294,043,518 of CM054061.1, forward strand.
TTTTGGAGCCTGCTAGTGTCGACCCTAATAGGAAAAGGGTCTTGTCTACTGATCCATGATGAGCGCACTAACCGCATGTGGGAAGCGAGTATGGGCGCCCCCTCAATTTGATTCGATTCGCATCTCGTCCAAATCGCCTCATTTAGTTCGTGTTTTCCATTTGCCGCATGCATGTTTTTTGCGAGCCCAGCGCAGGGTGGAACTTTTGTAGTCGGCATATAGGGGGACACGTTCTTAGAGTGCTATGAGGGTCCATTTTCTTCTGGGCTCGATTAGCCGTGAGCCCAAGGTTCTTTGGGCTTGATGCGAAGAAGAGTTGAGTTGTGTAGAGTGCCCCGCTTGGTGGGAGGCATCCCATCTGGCGGGTTATTCTTGCGTGTACGGCCAAATTGGTGCAACCCTGCAGGGATAAATCTTCTCGAGAAGCCGTGTTTTCCGCGGTTATGGTTGACTTGGTGAAAGTACTGGCTAACAAGTACTCAGAACAACTTACACCTAACTATTGATGAATTGACTAGTAATAGACTTATTGACATAACAACTTGATCCATTATTCATTAATTCAACTGTGTGAGTTATCCTCGGATTGCTTCTTTGGATAAGGGGCGAGATCCAAGATGGGTTTGTTTGATGTTATCTTTCAGTTGGTTACTATACGCTATCTTACCTCCTTTCTGTTAGCTGGAAGTTGTAGTGTTTCTGTAGTTGATTAGCGCAGCCAGTTGCAGCACCTTTCATATCCCCTTTTCTTTCGTTGAACCCAAGGCATCTGTACTTGGTGTTGACGGGTTACACTTTGGTGAACTATGAGTCTTGCTTGCCAGTACGTTGTTGTACTGACCCCTTTGGGGCTGTGGTTTCCGCAGACTACGCTTACGAGGATCCATGTGACGGCTACTACGTGGAGTTTGACGAGGCTGCTGACGAGTAGATAGCGGACCCGGGCAGGATCCGAGACCTACGTGGATGGGCTCCGTCTTTCTTTCATTTCCCGGCTTCTTAAGCCTATTTGGATTTTGTCTGTACTCAGACCCCTTTGAATGCTTCCGCTGAGATGTAATGATGTTATATTGGGACATGTGTCCTCTGGATGATTGTATTTGCTATTCTCTGCCCTAGTGAGGGCCAGTTGCAACTTATTTCAATCTTTTGTGTCTTAGAGATATGTTGTGTTATCCTTTTGTTCAAAGCCGTTGACGTACCATGTGTGTATGGTATGAAGTACGTCAATGGTAGTGTCCTGATTTCTAAGGGATAGTTTACATCGACGGTGAACAGTAACGATTGGTTGTCACACATAAGTGCTGGCCTACTCGTAAGAGGACGCGGGTGCCGGTAAGCCCCGTAATACAATCAAAATACTGTTCAGTTCGTACGGTGAGTATCCTCTAGAAGTCCGGGTACGACAAGACCAAAACACTCCTGAGGTACTACGGAAAACCCATCCGGGCTTCTAAAGGATATATATCTACTGCTTAAGGAATAGAGGATCTGCTTCCGGGGCTTACACGCCTCCGTTCTCAATCGTGAGTAGGCAACATGATAAATCATGTCACAACCACCTCCATTCCTATGGTCTAGTAGATATAACTATCCTAGAGAAACCAGGATACGTGAAATCCTAACTTGAAAGTTTAGATGAGAAGAGAAAACAACGTTGCACTTCCTTACCAGAAAAGGGAGGGTGGGTGGGGAAAGAAATAAAAGAACAGAATTCCTACTCTCACGTTTCATTTTTCCTATATAGCTACAAAATAGTTTCTAGACTCAACTGCGACCAGTAAAAGGGATCCTACAGGCAGACATGCTCTGATACCATTTGTCGCACCCGGACTTCTAGAGGATACTCACAGTCCGCTAAACAGTAGATAAATGGCTTACGGGGCATACCGGCACCCGCATCTCAATATGAGTAGGCCAACACGTAAACGTGTGACAACCATTCTCTACTATTCATCGTATGCGCAAACCATCCCATAGAAATCCGACTACTTCCATTGACGTACTTCATAACATACACACATGGTACGTCAACGGCATTTGAACAAGTGATATCACAACAAATCTCTAAGACACAAATAAATAGAAATAAGTTGCAAATAGCTCTCACTAGAGCAGAGATAGCAAATACAATCATCCAGAGGACACATGTCCCAACATGTCATCATTACATCACATCAGAAGCATCCAAAGTGTTTGAGTACATACAAGATCCAAATAGGCCTAAGAGGCCGGAAACGAAAAGGAAACGGAGCCCATCCACGAAGTCTCGGATCCTGCCCGGGTCCGCTATCTACTCGTCAGCAGCCTCGTCGTACTTCACGTAGTAGCCACCATGGGGATCCTCGGAAACGTAGTCTGCGGAAACCACAGCCCCAAAGGGGTCAGTACAGATACCAAAGTGTACCCGTCAACACCAAGCACAGATGCTTTGGGTTCAACGGAAGAATGGGTGACACAAAAGATGCGGCAGCGGGCAGCACTAACCAACTACAGATACATGCTACAACTTCCGGCTAACAGAAAGGAGATAAGATAGCGTATCGTAACCAACTACAACTAACCTCAAACAAACCCCTCCTGGATCTCGCCCCTTATCCAAAGAAGCAATCCGAGGATAACTCACACAGTTGGATTAAGGTGACATCATTCTTATGGTGGAAGTAATCTCTGTTACTAGTCAGGTTATTATAGTTAGGTGTAAGTTGTCTGAGTACTTGTTAGCCAGTACTTTCACCAAGTCATCCATAACCGCGGAAAACACGGCTTCTCGAGAAGATTTAACCCTGCAGGGGTGCACCAATTTGGCCGTACACGTAAGAATAACCCGCCAGATGGAATGGCCCTTCCACCAAGCGGGGCACTCAACACAACTCAACTCTTCTTCGCATCAAGACCAAAGAACCTCGTGCAAATTGAGCGCACGGCTAATCAAGCCCCACGAAGAAAAGGGGACCCTCATAGCACTCTAAGAACGTGTCTCCCTAAATGTCGACTACAAAAGTTTCCACCCTGGCCTCGGGTTCGTACCTGCATATGCGTGCGGCAAATGGAAAACCCGAACTAAATGAGGCGATTTGGACGAGGTGCGAATCGAATCAGAGTTGCGGGGGGCACCCATACACGCTTCCCACATGCGGATAGTGCGCTCATCATGGATCAGTAGACAAGACCCTTTTCCTAATTAGGGTCAACACTAGCAGGCCTCAAAACCACGCCGGGCCTCCTGCCGGTGCCTTATCATCAAATTAGCATTACCTTAAGCATTAACAGGTTGTTGTTTAATATCGAGCCCCAGAGCATAAATAATATAGTAACAGAAAGTAACGTACAACAGACTCGAGAAAAACAACCCTAAGCATGCTAGTAAGACACAGGCAACAAGCAATGGGGTTATAGGTGTGGAGGATAGGCTATTTCAGGATTACAGGATAACATGTGATAGGATCGGAACACAAGCAACGATTCATAAGGCTAGCAGAATAGACAACGGAAAGTATCGGTATCCAATGTGGAAAGGAACACAATGGTTCATGTGAGTGAATAGTTGCCTGCAAACTCAGCAGCCTGGTACTGAGCTAACTCCCCAGAAGTAGTGTCGTAAACCTCGTCTGTCTCAACGTCGTCGTCTATTCGAGAAGAAGCAAACAAACAACGCAGAGAGACGAACAATCAATATCATCACATAATGCACAATCATGGGATGATGCATGGCAATTTAATTGATGCATCAAAGATAAACTAGTTGACATGGTAACATAATTAAATGGACCCATATGCAATTTGGAGTGCATATGGAAAACCCATGAATTAAGGTTGGATTAAATGATCTACAACTAACCATCATGTGACAGTGGATTAGCATGATGCATGGGTGAGGAAAACAAAAGGAAAACAACAATAGATCCAATTTGAAATGAAGTTTACCAAGTTTGGAATTTATTTATTAAGTTATGAAAATTTGCTTCTTAAAGGAGTTACACAAGCATTTGTTGTTTTCACCAATTTTAATTGTTCAAAATAAACAACAAAGTTCATATTTGGAAAGAACACAAAATTTTAGGTGGAATACATGTTTCATTTGTTGAAAAAGGAATTAGAATGAATTAATTATGAATTAAACAAGTTTAAACCAGATTTAAATAGATTTAATTCAAGTATGAATTTATTTGAATTTTTATTTGTTCAAAACATTAAATAAAATTCATATTTTAGAAGTTCATACTTTTCTGGTTTGAAAACATATTTTATATGTTCAAAAAGAATTTAATTTGACCAAGTTATGAATTTAGCAATTTTAAATGAATTAAACAAGGTTTAAATTATTTAACCAATTTTAATTATTCAAAACAGGAAAAAAAGTTTTATTTGAAAAGGTGGTTCAATTTGGCATGGAAAACATATTTTATATGTGGCATTTACATTAAATTTGAATTAGTTATGAATTTAACCAAATTTGAAATGAGTTGTTTGAATTTGAAATTTGAAAACAATTTGAAATGTTCAAAATAGAAAACAAATGAGTTAAACATGTAGAGAATTAAATTTGGTTCAGAATACATATTTTATTTATATTATTTGGATTTGAAAATCAAAAGTTATTCAAATTTGGAATTCAGGGACTATTCTGCAAATTTAAAACAATTAGATTTGGTTCAGGGGCCTAGGTGCGAAAAAGTATTCAGAATAGGTCCCTGGGGACCTTTTCTACCCAGCAGAACGACCCCTGGGTCACTGGCCTGTGGGCCAGTGCCCAGTTGGCGCTGCGCTGGCAGCCTGCGTGGCCTCCACTGCCAATGGCAGGTGGGGCCAGCGTGCACGCGTGGCATAGCGCAAAAAGGTTGGGTTAATCCGCGCGGGCGGGGGCTCGAACCCGCGCCGTGGGTGCGTGAGAGAAGGGCACTGGCCAGTGCGCTGCTGTATCGTTTTTTGTCAGATAGGAGGCGCGTTTGGTTTTGATGTTCAGTTCGCGAATAAGCCTGACGAAACTGAACTTATTCAGTTAACTGAACCACGACAGAACGGTGCTCGCCGGCGGCGAGTTGCTGCTCCTGCTCGTTGCTGCTCGCCGTGGATGGGTGCAGGGATGCGTGTGTGCGCGTGCAGGCGACGTGGAGATGCCGAGAGGGAAAAGGAGGAGGGAGACGAGGTGGAGCTCACCGAGGGAATCAGAAGGAGGAGCAGGGCTCGGTGGTGGCCGGCGACGTCGAGGTGGACGGCGGCGGTGATGCAGTTGTTCCCTGGTACCGTGGGGGTGTCGAGGAGGTAGGGGGAACGGAGGGGAGTTCGTTCCCGGGGCTAGCCAGGACGGTGGTGCATCGTAACGGCGGCGATCACCGGAGATTCAGACGGTGGTGGTGCGGTGGCGTGCAGAGAGAGGAGAAACAGGGCAGAGAGGAGGGGAAAACGGCGGTGCTGCGAGGGAGAGAGGTAGGTGGAGGTCTAGGGCAGAGAGGAGCTCGGGCTCGATCTTTAAGGAGGAGGAGGGGTGCCCGTGGCCGTCCCATCGACGCCGCTGCCGACGTGGGCAGCTCGGATGAGCTGCCGTACAGGTAAGGGACGAGGGGGAGGGGTACCAGGCCGTGCTGGTGGGCTAGGCTCAGCCCACTGGCCTGCCCTCTCCCTCTCTGCGCTATTTTTTTTTGTTTTTTCTTTCTGTTTATTTTTTTTTGCTGAAAAGGAAAAGGGAGAAAAAGGAAAGTTTTTAGGGGTTTAAATTTTTGTGCTAACTTTTTATAGTTTGTTATTGCAACAGCACAAATGTGTAACTTTTGTTTTTTTCAAAAAAATTGAAATTAGTTGCTGTTAGGAATTTTAATTGAATTTGAGTGAATATTTGAATTAAATGATTTATTGAAAAGGAACAATTTGATAGTTTGATCCTTCAAGTTTATAGGAAACAAAAGATGTTTTTATTTGGATATTTTTATTTGAAAATTGTAACAGAGCAAGTATGAAACAAAAGATTTGAAATTTGATTTGAAATTCATATGGAAAACAATGAAAAACAAATGAAAACAAAGGAAAACAAATGGAAAACAAATGCAAAACTTATGATGACATGATGCAAAACATAATTTAACAAAAAGCAAACATTCTAAAGGTTGTTTTTCATACTTGGGATGTTACAATCCTGCCCCTCTTAGCCAAACTTGCAGTCCTTTCCGCCCAGGGTCTCCTTGGGCTTAATTTAGTTAAGACTTGGGTGAATTTCCTGATCCAGCCTAATGCCATCCGGCCTAAGCTGATGTCCGAGTATTCCGGGCACGTCACGGATTCGCTCCGCTACTCTTCGAGGAACTATCCGGCTGGTGATACAAACAAGATTATCAAAAGTTTCCTTACTGAGAAAGTGGAAGTGATCCGGAATATAGCCGGTTTGGAGCCATTCACCCGAGACAACCCGGCTCCAGCGGTAAGATCCGGCCCTTACTCTTCTATTCTCATGCTTTTACCTGATGCAATTACTAACTTTCATCTCTATACCTTTATCTCAGGAAGATAGCGCCTTCTGGAATATCGAGACTCCCCCTTCCTCCGAAAACCCGGAGGAGGACGAGGAAGCAGCTGACTCGGAAGAAGGTACCATCCGGATTTCACCATCTTAATTTCTGATGACTTGTTTTCCCACACTTTCTCTTTTTCCTACTATGCACCATGCTTTTCAGGAATGGAGGACAGGGAGGACAAGGAGGAGAAGGAAGATCCGGAAGACAAGGAGGAGACCCAGAGTGATGAAAGCGAAGCAGAACCGAAGGTCGAGGTCGGAGCCAAGAGGAAACCCGAGGGGTCGTATTTAAGGTTCCATATCGCTCTATCGCCTCCAAACCGTATACTTTTGCTAATATGTGCGAGCTTAATCGAGAATTATCCTATTGGCCATACTTGAAGGAGCCCCTCACGGTCAAGCGCAGGGTAACCCGGAACTCTCCGGGTGATAATCCACTCAACCCGGGTATTCCTTCGTCCCCAGCCCGCCGCGCCGGTACTTCCCAAACCTTTCCTTCAGATTCCCCTCAAAAGCATCCATCTCCCAATCACCCTTTAGCCCGGCAACTCCGGGTCTCACTCTCGGACCCTATGACAGCTTCTTCCGGCTCTAGCAACGACTTCCCTTCGGATTTTATGGTGAACTCCGGGTAAGATACCTCTCCAGCTATTTCAATATCCTAACACTTTCCCATAGCTTTCACTCATCATATACTAACTGTTTCTTGTACTTCTTTCAGAGCCAAGGTCACAAGAAGTGACCCGGATAACATGGAGACTGATGATCCGGCTAAGGAAGATCCGGTTGATGATGTGATGGCCGCGGCTGGCGGCGATGAAGAACAACAAGTACCACTGAAAGACCCGGCCGATCAAGAGGCCGAGTACCCAATGGCCTCGCATGCGCGCGAGGATGATGATGTTATAATCCTGGGCACAGGGAGGAGCGAGCCCAACTCCAACACTCAGGCGACCCGGGTGCCTTCCCCCACAAAGGAGAAGACTCCATCTCCGGGTAACCAGAATCCTGGTTCTTCCGACTTGGATCTGGGCAACGACTCCTACGATCAGATGATGAGTGCGCTCCTTGCCATGAAGACCACAGAAAGAGATATACTGGAGCGCATGGCTGCTGAGCACCAGGTAACGCTGATTGATATTGCATAGTATTCATCTAGTCCCCAAGTTCCGAGTGTAACTTGTCAAAGTTTTACTCGGTACTTCCTTTGATATTCGGCTTTTTGTTATATCCGACTAACCTTTACCTTTCCTTCTCTTATAGGCACAGATGGCCAGGTCTGAGGAGATTTTGGCCAAAACCAATCAACTCCTGGAGACCGAGTCAAAGCTGCGGGAGGGGTTTGAGGCTGAGGTTGAAAATCTTGACAAAGACGTCAAGAAGTACAAGAAGAACTATAACAATGCCCAAGCTGCACTGAAGAAGCTCTCGGCTCAGATTGCCGACACTTATCATGTCCTACTTGGTAAGATTTTATGGCTTACTGTTTTGTAACTCGGCTTTTCCTTTAAGCATGATACTCGGGCTTTTTTGTTTTAACCTTTGCTGTTTATACTGCAGGCCCTGGTCTAGCGCCCCCAGAATATGATGATATTGAGAAGGTGAAGACCTTGAAGACTATGATCCGGAGGTTCTGTGCCGGCACTAAGTGGATCGTGGACGCTGTGCAGTGGTCGGCTGAGGGTTACCCAGGCATGGACACTTTGCTCCACGCGTGCTCCACCGTCCCCTCGTGGATCGAGCTCTGGAAACGCTCGGCATGCCGGGTTGGGATGACCCGGGGGCTTATGCTGGCCAAGGCTTATTTTCCTAAGCTTGAGCCGACAAAGCTGGTGGCCGGGTTTCCAGAATTCAAGCTCGATGGCTCCAAGTTCTCTGCCAAGGACTTCAAGCCTATACAATCTGAGGTGCGTCACTCGGCAACTACAATTGCCGATACTCTGGCACTGGACAGGTTTACAACTGCTTATGATGCCGAAGACAAACCGGTGAAAGTAGATATGCCCTTGCCCTTTGATATCCTGGAGAAGTGGAACGCAGAATCTGCCAAGAGGAAGGAGGAGGCTGCCAAGAGGAGAGCTAAGATCGAATCTGCGCCTTCCTCCTCTACGCCGGCTGTCCGCCCCCCCCGCTCGTGCCGACACTGCTAATCCGGGTGGCGATGCTGGGAAGGCCTCTGAAGAGCAAACCCAAGACCAAGACCCGGCTGCCAAGAACAAAGTTCAAGACTCGACCCAGGAGGCCGAGTGAAGTTTTATGTGCCACTGCCTCGAACACTTTATTCGGCCGATGGGCCTTTAAAACAACTAGCAAGATGGCCCTCGCATGTCTTCTTAAGCCCACATAATTTTTCCAACAAATATATTTATGATTGTACATATATTGAAAGTAGAAATTTCTATTACATTCTATAACAACCACAGATGTTTTGTTAAGACAATATAACAGTTGTGTATGTGTATCATCTTAATTTATGGGCCATTAATTATTATTATCAACTTTAGTTTGTTTTCTATTTGCATTTAAGCTAGAAAAGTTCCATTTTTCTTCCTAGTGGCCCTACATTTTAAATAGTGGTAAATAAATTATTTAAATATATACATGTGCAAAGTTTTTTTTTCATCGATAATGTTACTCATGACTATCATCAAATGCATATCTTCTTTACAATGCTGGTATGACAAATCCGGCATAAAATATAATATAATATATTTTAGATATAATTGCAATACATATCGATACCATCTTTGATTCCCACACTAATGTGTTGGGCTTCCTTCTAACTTTTCTACAAAAATGTCCGTCCTAGTGAATTGTTGGGTATGCCTGTTGGTTCTAGTGATTATTCTATGGAAACAGTAGAACTCTGTTGTGTACTTTTTCCTAATTTTGTAAAGTAGTAAGTATATAAGATATTTTTAAAGAAGAAAAAGAAGAAAAAAGATGAATTGAAGCTATTTATCCGAGCTAAAAAGAGTACATATTTCTTCCCTGTGTCACTGTATTTAGAATATGTCAGTTTCAGTAAATTTAAAATATAGCGGTTGATTGTTCCTTTTTACTAACACGTCTGCAAGAATTTGTGTAGAGCTCTTTTTCTTACAAAAAAAACTCTTATCTCAATTCACATTAATACGGTAGAATATTTTTCGCCATTTAATTCCAAAATTGGTGTGCGCTATATGTGTTTCTGTTAGGCTTACACATTGCTATGGTCGATATATTGCTGATACTGGCAAAAGTCTACGGCTTGTATGTTTTATAATAGATATAAATATATGGAGCAGTCGAAAGAAAAATGCATGGCACAAGACAATACTGACCAACTTCTAGACCCTTTGTATGACCGATGTTCAGGGCTGCGTGGTGCACTGGTGACATGTCGTATGCATGATTCCCATGTGCATGCACTTGGAGTTAGAGAAGGGTTGCCGGGCTGCGTGCTGCACTATAAGATTGTGCGTGCAAAAACTTGAAACCTGACAGCGGAGATGTTCAGGGCTGCGTGGTGCACTGAAAAGCGAATAAACAAGGCATGAGTGAGGACAAGCTAGGGCAGAGCCTGCCACTTTGTTTTTCTTTCCATATAGAGGTTCGTAACCTTGTTCTTTTGGACACAGTATTGAAGTGTTTTTCTTTCATAGAGGATTTCATAGCTTTCTTTTTATGAGAAGTGTTGGAGGATGCGATTCTTTAATCAGAACATTTTTCAAGTTTGTACGATTGGGTTTCCTTTGGACGTCAGTTTTACCGTGATACACTAATTGACAAAAAAAAAGGTTACATACGTGTTGGAATTGTGTACGTGTACTATTTTTCCTTTAGAGATTTAGAGATACAGAAGTTGTGTACGTGCATCCTTAAAAGTTAAACACCATCCAGATATGGCTTAAAAGTTAAAACACCATCCGGATATGCAATAAGTGACAGTATCGATTCATTACATGACACGGTTCATGTTTGTTTAGAGAAGTCGTGTACGTGAATCTTTAAAACAGCCGAGATAGCGTGCGTGTAAGAGAGACATACAATACATGATATGATCAAATCATTACCTGACACGGTTCACGTACATTTACATAGATATAATAGACGATAAATCCTGACCACAAAGTTTAGATCTAACCATCTAAATAATTCAGATGATGTGGCTTAACCTCGTGCCTCTATTTAAGACCTTCGTATTGTGCTTTTAGTATATAATAGATTATTCTTTTGATAGTGCGCCTGTGCACTTTTTGATACTACTACCCTGGTTTCTAACACGTTTAAAACCTTAATATCTTTCATGGCCCTTCTGGCTTTTGCGTGAATTTTGATATTTCTTAACTTTGAGCTTTTCCATTCCTAATTTTCCGGCTATTCGCTATAGTTCGTTTTGTGAGACTCGGTTTCCGGGTCTTATGGGTTTTGAAAAGTGGACTTCTTCCAATTTCCCAAGTCCCCAAGACTCGGATTTTTTGGTTTTTGAGCTGCATAGCTAGATAATTTGTTTCTTTTTTCAAATTCTCAAGTCCCCAAGGCCCGAATTTCCGAGTCTGGGGTTTTGGACTTTTTCAAAAGAACAAATTGTTTCTGCTAAGGCACAAAACCTAGAGCCGTTCACATAGGTTTTGAAGCTATGCTTAATATACTTTGAGTTTCCGGCTGTTAACCTTGTACTCTGCATAACTTGTGGTTTAGATGACCCTTTTGACCTTCTTCTACTATAAGCCGGCTTTCGCGTGGATAATCAATGTTGCTACAGCTGTACAAAGACAGGGTCAGGCAAATCCCATTAGGCATCATGACTGATTGTAATCATACGCTAGCAAAGCATGCCACTTTAGTGCGAGTCACATCAAGCTTAAGCAAGAAAAGTCAAGAAAGTTTGGCTCTACTGTCCGGTTATAAGCTTGCAGCCGTACTTATTACAAGTAATCGACCCTTATAACTCAATGGCACCGTGGCCGGGTCTTTGAGTTTGCAACTGTGCTATTCAAGCAATCATCCCCCAAGACCTAGATATATGCAATTTACTAGAAAAACTACTATACTAAGAACAATAAATAATACTTACCTGGGAGAAAAATAAAAACACAACAGATATATAAAAACTTGACAACACACAGAAAAGGAAACACACAGGAAAGGAACAATATATTGTTTAACCATCTCTTTATTGATATGAGAAAAGTTAGGTCAGCAAGCCGCCTCATTAAAAACCCTCCAGTCCCCTTAGGTACCCTGGATAGGAAAAGAGTGCGTCTGAAACCTGCTGCCTGTTACATCGTGTAATTCCACTTGTGAATCTAGCCTATACTAGGTATAGTAGGGACGCAGCTGAGCCACGTTCCATGGTCTTTCTCTTTCTTGCATAGATGAAGTGGTACGAGCGGTCTCATTAACAGTAGCCGACTCTTCCGTTGCATCTATCAAGTAATATGATCCGTTGTGCAAATTCTGGCTTATAATGAACGGTCCTTCCCATGGTGGAGATAACTTGTGTTTTCCTTCCTTTGACTGTACCAGGCGCAGAACCAGGTCTCCTTCCTGGTAGACCCGGGTTTTGACTCGCCGACTGTGATATCTCCTCAGATCCTGCTGGTATATGGCTGATCTCTCCAAAGCTTGTTCCATGTGTTCTTCTGGCATATCCACGGCGTCCTTCCGGGTCTTCTCGTTCTCCACCTCGACGTAAGCCGACACTCGAGGCGAGTCATGAATAATATCACTCGGCAATACCGCCTCTGCACCATAAACCATGAAAAACGGTGTCATCTGAGTAGATTTGTTAGGTGTCGTGTTGATTCCCCAAACCACTGAAGGTAACTCCTCAACCCATGCACCAGCAGCTCTGATACACGGGACTCGCAGCCGTGGCTTTAATCCACGAAGTAACTCCTGATTTGCCCTCTCTAGTTGTCCGTTAGCCTGTGGGTGGGCCACTGAGGCTATGTCCAAGCGGATGCCATTGTTTCCACAGAATTTTTCCATCTCACCCAAGGACATGTTGGTTCCATTGTCCGTTATTATGCTGTGAGGATACCCAAACCGATACATAATCCTTTTCAGGAACTTGACTGCTGTAACTGCTTCACAATTGGTGACTGGCATAACTTCAACCCACTTGGTAAACTTATCAATAGCCACCAAGAGATGTGTCTTTTTGCAAGGTGTTATGTGAAAGGGGCCAACCATATCCATACCCCAAACAGCAAACGGCCAGGTTAACGGGATAGTCCGCAATTCCATAGCCGGCACATGGGTTTGGCGAGCGTACCTTTGACATCCGTCACACCTTGCCACCAAGCGCTCCGCGTCTGCTAGGGCCGTGAGCCAGAAGAAACCGTGTCGATAAGCTTTTGCCACATGGGATCTTGTGGATGCGTGATGCCCGCAATCACCTTCGTGGATCTCCTTCAGAATCTGCCGGCCTTCTTCTGGTGCTACACATCGTAAAAAGACTCCTGCTGCACTTCTTTTATACAGCTCCCCGTTCATGATAGAATAGCCCTTTGCTCGCCTCAGAATTTGCCTTGCTAATACTTCCTGCTGTGGTAACTCGCCCCGTGATAGGTAGGCCAGAAACGGCTCTGTCCACTCGGGCACAGCACGTACTGTGGCCACGAGCTCCAAATTCGGGTCTTGTTTAGCCGCCTCTTCCTCAGACTCGGTTTTAACTGATGGCCGCCATAGCTCGTCCAGGAAAACATTGGGTGGAACCGGCTCTCTGCGCGACCAAGTCTGGCGAGTGCATCTGCTGCCTCTTTCTTTATTCTATCTATATGCTCCACCTCATACCCGGAGAAACACCCGGCAACCCTGTCCACCTCTCTGCGGTACGCTGTCATAGTTGCGTCTTTTCTATCCCAAGTTCCTGAGACATGCTGTACCAAAAGGTCCGAATCCCCATAGCATCGTATCCTCTTGATGTTCATCTCCTTGGCTACTTTCAATCCATGCAATAATGCCTCATACTCGGCCACGTTGTTGGAACAATCAAAGTGAATCTGCAACACGTAGCTCAACTTGTCTCCTTTGGGTGATGTGAGCACCACTCCAGCTCCTGATCCCTCGTATTGCTTGGAACCATCAAAGTGCATTATCCAAGACTCGGAACTTGGTGTCATTGTGGGCATGCTAGTGTGAGTCCAATCATTAATGAAATCAACTAGAGCTTGAGATTTGATTGCTGACCTGGGCTTGTAGTTGATGTGATAATCTCCCATCTCGATCGCCCACTTGGCTATTCTACCTGTTGCATCCGAGTTTTTGATGGTATCCGACATTGGTATAGAGCTAACCACCGTTATGGGGTGTTCCTGAAAATATGGCTTCAATTTCCGGCTGGCCATGAAGACCCCGAAAACCAGCTTCTGCCAATGTGGGTAGCGCTGCTTTGCCTCCGATAATACCTCGCTAACGTAATAAACCGGCCTCTGGACCGGGTGATCTTTCCCATCCTCTTTGCGCTCAACAACTACCACTGCGCTAACCGCCCGGGGCCCGGCCGCAACGTACAGTAGCATGGGCTCTTTAGGACTCGGGGCTGCTAAGACTGGTACCTCAGATAACTGCTTTTTTAGTGCCTCGAACGCCGCATCCGCCTCTTGGTCCCAAACGAATTTATCGGATTTCCTCAAGAGCCGGTATAAGGGTATTGCCTTCTCTCCGAGTCTTGATATAAACCGGCTCAACACTGCTACACACCCTGTAAGCTTCTGAACATGCTTCAGGTTTTCCGGCTTCTTTAGACTCTGGATAGCCTTGATTTTGTCCGGGTTTGCCTTGATCCCTCTTTCTGAGACTATGAAACCGAGTAACTTTCCTGCTGGAACTCCAAATACACACTTTGTGGGGTTAAGCTTCATCTGATATCTTCTCAGGTTCTTGAATTTTTCCTTTAGATCATCAATAAATGTTTCCGCTTTCCTGGTCTTGATCACTTCATCATCCACATAAGCATGAACGTTGCGTCCGATTTGGTCCTCAAAGCACTTCTGAATACACCGCTGATAGGTTGCGCCAGCGTTCTTCAATCCAAAAGTCATGGTTTTGTAACAAAAGGCCCCAAAGGGGGTTATGAACGATGTTTTCTCCCAATCTTCCTTCTTGAGCTTGATCTGATGATACCCGGAATACGCATCTAGGAAACATAATAGGTCGCTTCCAGCCACTGCATCTATGATTTGATCTATCCTTGGAAGGGCAAACGAATCCTTTGGGCAATGCTTGTTGAGACTCGTATAATCAATGCACATCCTCCACTCATTACTCTTTTTCATCACGAGAACCGGATTTGCCAACCTGTAACACCTGGGGTGTTACCCTAAGTAGGAAGTTGTTTGTTTTCTTTTGCTTGCATCACATGCATCACATAAGCATTGCATCATGTTTTCAAAACAACTGGAAAACTCAAACCAAATTAAACTTTCACACCTTGTTCAAAATTTCCAATTTAAAAATTGCAAACTACAACAACTCAATTGTTTTCAAATAGTTGGAAGTTGATCTATTTAAAATTGCTTGTTAATGAAATTCCCTTTTGTTAACACCCCAAATGATAATTTCAAATTCACTTCAAATTCAATCATAATGGGCAAGATCAAATTGTGGGTTTAAGAAAATCAAATTATTGCAAACAATTAATTCAATAAGGTCTCATAAATTGCTTGGGGTTATTGAATAAATTGTTTTAAAAATCAATCTTTATGGAAAAATAATGAAATTTCAAATACCAACTTAAAACTCCAATTAATAATTCAAATTTTTGGACTTAATGTGCACAATTGCTTTTACTCATTGTTTTGCAAATTAATAAAATTTAATTATAAAATAAAAACCCCCAAACCCTATTTGAAATTCAACTCACAATTTAAAAAATCAAACTAATAATTCAAAGTTTGAAATCAATGCTAACATTTGCTTTTATTTTTTCTGTTTTGAAAATTAATACAAAAAATATTGCATAAAAATTTAAACACCCCAAAACCCCAACCTATTCTTTCTCTCTTTCCTTTCTTTTCTAACAAGCAAAAAAAAAAGGAGAAAAGGAAAAAAAAAATCAAAAGCAAAAATAAGAGGAGAGAGGCAGCCAGCCCATCTGTTTTTTCCCTCAGCTCACCCCCAAGCCCACCTCTCTGGCCCAAACCCCTTCGAGGAGGTTGTCGTCTTCCTCCTCGACATGTCATCAGCAGTACGACTGCACCTCCACCGTAAGATCACCTCCTCCTCCATCCGATTGCCGGCCGTACGAGCTCAGCTCCTCCTTAAAACCACCTACCCCTCCTGCTTGCCCTACCCTAGATCCCCTCTCCCCTCTCTCCCCGCCGCGGCGCCTCCCTTCTTCCCTCTGAACCTCCCTCCCTCTCTGAAATTCTTTTCTCTGCAACCACCACCCAACCGCCGACAGAGCTCGCTGCCGCCCCCTGCCACGGTCACCTCGGGGCTTAGCCGTCGTTGGGAATGGAACCGGGGTGTGGTCCTCGTCGGGTTTGGTGAAGGCGCGGGGACGGGAGGATGCCCGAGTCGACGACGCCGT
Source organism: Alopecurus myosuroides (assembly GCA_028641055.1). Classification (NCBI taxonomy): domain Eukaryota; kingdom Viridiplantae; phylum Streptophyta; class Magnoliopsida; order Poales; family Poaceae; genus Alopecurus; species Alopecurus myosuroides. The sequence goes on from CM054061.1 coordinate 294,059,549, forward strand.
CGATGTTTGCCTCCGCCGCCGTCCGCTGCTGCATGTCCACCGTCGCCATCGACAGCAGGTGCTGGTCTCCCGCTCTCCTCTCCCCCTTCCTAGCTGTCCGTCTCCACACGCCGAGGCACGCACGACGCACACATAGCGAGCACACCCACCACCGTCGTGCGCCTCCTTGTACTGCCGCAGGCAATCGCCGGTTTCGTTCCCGTCAGGTTCAGAGAACAAAACGCTCTGTCGAAATTCAGTTAGCAGCGAAGGGGTTGCCTCGTATTCAGTCGCACTCCCTTACCTGACAACAACTCAGCGACAGCGCACTGGTGCCGTTCCTTGCGCGCTAGCTTCAGGTCACGGGATCGAACCCTGGGGGAGGCGAAAACCCCACCCTTTTTGGTCTTTTCCGCGCGCCCGCAGCTGGCCCCACCGGTCAGCGACCGTGGTGGCCAGCGTGGTCTCACTGCGCCTCGTTGGCACCCCGCGTGGAACCGGGCCCGCGCCGCAGAGGCCCAGGCTGGGTTGCCCTGGGTGAAAAACGCCCCAGGGGCCCCTTTGCAATTCCTTTTCTTTCTTTAGGTCCCTGCTATTACATTTTGGCCCCTAAAATGAAAATGTGAATAACTTTTAAATTACAAATCCAATTAAGATAAATAAAATATGTTTGTTAAACCAAATTAAATTATCTACCTATTTAAACCATTTGTAATCTGTTTTGAATAATTCAAATGCATTCAAATTTCAAATTCAAACAATTCATTTAAAATTTGGTTAAATCCATAACTATTTCAAACTTAATTCAAATAACACAAATAAAATATGTTTTTCAGTCCAAATTCAATGTACTTTCTGTTTATCAACTTTGTTTTGCAATTTGGACAATTAAAATTAAGGTTATTTAATAATCCTTAAAAATGACAAACTAAATGGCATAATTAATAACTTTCAAATGGTTGATCCAAATTAAATACTCAAAACATGAATTTCATCCAAAATCACATGCCACACTTGAATATCAACTTTGTTTTCTGGTTTTGCAACATATAAATTGAATAATTGCTTCATCTCTTATTTAATGCAATTAAATTGGTAATATGCTTAACTAAATCATTTAAAATTGTTTCTCAACCAATAAAAGATGTTTTCCAAATCAGTTTCATGTCATTAACATGTTCATGCCATTCATATCCCTGTTTGCATCTTGCATTGTGCATCTTACCATTTTGTTATGCATGTTCATCTATATGACAACATATGGAATGTGTGGGCTAATTAATTTCCAACTGTTGCCCCTTCCATTTAAATTGCCTAACTCATCTACTTTATTGGTTGCCATGCTAAACAACATTTAACTTCATGGTTAGATAAACAACTTGAACCAATTCCTATTTCTCCGGACTCCGGTTCCGATTAAATTGCTTAAGTTGTTTTCCCCTGTTGCATCTTGCCATGTCATGCATATAAAATAGGATCATGCTGGACCTTTTGCCGTAGAAGTAATTGTTGCATCCGGTGTTTGTTCGAGGTTCGTTGCTTATTCCCGGATAGGACGTTGAGATGATGTGAGCAACGACAAGTTCTGTGGATGTACCTCTACTTGCGGGATCGCAGGCAAGTATACTCACTTGCTGCCAAATGGCTGCCTTTCATCACTTGTTACCGATTCTTCCCGTTGTTCTTATTCTAGCCTGTTGATACGATGCTTGTGTCTCGATCCTATTATATGTTTACCTTGCAGCCATGATATAGCCTTTCCTTCCACTTCCTATTAACTGCTGCTTGTTTACCATGTTGGCCCTCGTGTCGTAGTTGCATGCTTAGTGTTGTTTGCGCTCAAGTCTTGTTGTCCGTCTTATCACCTGTTTAGTTTGATAGTTGGGTTTCAATTCAATCAACAACATGTTAATGTCTTGGGTAATAATAATTTGATGATAAGGCACCGGCAGGAGGCCCGGCGTGGTTTTGAAGCCTGCTAGTGTCGACCCTAATTAGGAAAAGGGTCTTGTCTACTGATCCATGATGAGCGCACTAACCGCATGTGGGAAGCGAGTATGGGCGCCCCCTCAACTCGATTCGATTCGCATCTCGTCCAAATCACCACACTTAGTTCGGGCTTTCCATTTGATGCACGCATATGCAGGTACGAACCCTTGGCGCCAGGGTGGAACTTTTGTAGTCGGCATTTAGGGCGGCGTGGTCTTCCAGTGCTATGAGGGTCCCCTTTTCTTCGTGGGGCTCTATTAGCCGCGCACGCACAACACGTGGTGCTTTGGGCTTGATGCGAAGAAGAGTTGGGTTGTGTTGAGTACCTCGCTTGGTGGGTTGATCCCCCGTCTCGCGGATTATTCTTACGTGTACGGCCAAATTGGTGCACCCCTGCAGGGTTAAATCTTCTCGAGAAGCCGTGTTTTCCGCGGTTATGGTTGACTTGGTGAAAGTACTGGCTAACAAGTACTCAGAACAACTTACACCTAACTAATGATACCTGACTAGTAATAGTCTTATTGACATAATAACTTGATCCATCCTTAATCCAACGGTGTGAGTTATCCTTGGGTTGCTTCCTTAGTAGGGGGTAACATTGGATGGGTTTGCTTGGTGAGTAGTTGTAGTTGGTTTCGATACGCTATCTTATCCCCCTCTTTTACCCGGATGTTGTAGTGAGTCTCTGTAGTTGGTTAGTGCAGCCCGCTGCCGCTTATTTGCAATAATCCTTTCCTTCCCGTTGAACCCAAAGTATTGGTATCTTGTGATGACTGGCTACGCCGGTATCTTGTGAGTATGGTTTATCCACTTGCCAGTACTTAACCGTACTGACCCACGAATCTTTTTCGTGGCTGCATATTCAATATTGCAGTCAACAGGTTTGAAGTCTGACGACGTTAGCTTGGGAATCCCTCCGGCTTGGCCTGGGCAAGGATTGGACGCTCTCGGTTATCTTCAGGACTCTTAGTCCAATTTGTATCTTGTCCGTAGTCGGACGCTATGTTGTTTCTTCTGCTGTTATTTGGATCTTTGTATTGTATCAGTTGTATCCCTGACTCGTTTGAGTCATCTTGTATATATCTTTTCTGTTGTTGTTGTGGATTATTCGTGAACTGTTGTAATGTTATCACAAGTGGCAACCTGGAATCGGTTATTATGTGGATTTTGGCGGGAATGCTGAAATCTGCATAGTGCCCGATCTCGGGGCGTCACATTACCCGGCCTAGGTGGCCCCTGGTAGTTTCCTCCGTTATGGTTTCCTCCATTGAAATTTCCTTCTGCTCTGGGTCTCGAAGACACGGCTTCTATACTGGCGACAAACTCGGAACTTCCCTCAAACGGGCTGTTATTCTGGTTGCTTCCATTGTTACCTCCATTGTTACCCGGCGTAGATCCATTGCCGGCTCTTCCATTATTGCTCGTGTTTGCTTTTGCTTTCTAATCATCAACGTCCTCTTCTGTGGTATCCGTTGCGGCGTGCTTGTTGCATGCGTCCATTAACTCTCCCATCGTAACCTCTGAAGCATTCCGACTAGATTTCATACGAGTTAGCTTTTGCACTAAAGGTATATACTTGCACGTCTTTCCATAGCTTGTAAAGCATCCTTCGGATGAATGTCTGTGGATGAGTGAAGTATCTCCATGACCCGGCGCACCCAATTGCGCGCCGATTCTCCCTTCTTTTGCACACACCATTCTAGGTCATCAATAGTAAACAACTTCCTGCATGTTCCGTGAAAGTGCTTGATAAACGCAGTTTTCAACTCACCCCATGACTTGATAGATCCTTCCGGTAGATTGTTGAACCACAACTTTGCTGCTCCTTCTGACATCATGAAGTACATGAACTTGGCTTGAAGATTTTCAGATGCGTTGCGAATCGACATAGCCATCTCATAGCTGCTCAACCATGTCTCTGGATCCATAGTCGGCTCATAGTTCACAACTTTACCCGGTTCTTTGAACTTATCCGGGTAAGGCTCAGCCCTGATGTTATCCGACAGACACTTAGGCCCGCGAGATTAGTCAGTACTGGCCTCACTCGGGAAACACGCGATCCTGCAGGGGGTACAGCTGGACGTGGTGCTGGTGCTGGTCCGTGCACCGCAGACCCGACCGCGGCTCGCCTGGCTCTTGAACTATCCACAATAGCTTGTGCTGCTGATGCTGCTGGTGCTGCCTGAACGCGGGGAGGAGGCGGCATTTGCTGCTGCTCTGCCCTCCATCGCACCGAGCTTGTTTGAATATTGCCGGTATTGCCATGTTCCCGGCTGATATATGGTGTCCCATGCATTCCACTCCTGTTATCCGGGTAATTAACTTGTTGTGCCACTGCCGTGCGCAATAAATCTATCGCCCGCCGGGTCTCCTCCGCATGGGGTGACTCTCTTACGGGGATGCGATCCAATGCTATTGTTGCTGCATATACATTATCCATGGGGTTGTTAAAGTGACCTGGCGGCGTGTGAAATCATGATGGGGGTGGCGGTGGTGGTGCTGTGTTGCCAACAGCGACCCCAGTCTGTAATGTGGGTAACCCGGCCTGCACGTTTGCCGGCTGTCCTCCTCCGGTTGCGGGCTGATGCACAGTTTCTTGATTCGCAGCTGGGATTGGCTGATCCTGAGGTGTGATAAATAGCGCGGCCGGGTTTATGACTCCACTCGTTGCCGGTAATCTAGTCTGGTATCTTTGATGCACCCTGGTTGTCTCAACCCGGAGCCGGTTCTCCAATGCATCCAGCTCACGTTGGCGCGTGGCTATCCCTTGCTTTTCTGCTTCCACATCTCTCCTCTGTTGCTATAATGCACGACGGGCTACATCCAGATCCCTAGCACGCGCCGCTGCGTTCTCCGGGGTTAACACCGTAGCTAGCACCGTGGGATCCAGGATCATGTTATTATTGAACAGGGCCGGGTGCCGTGGATTCAAAGGACCCACCCTTGGCTTCCTGTTCGCCATAAACCCGAACATATTCGCCTGCAATTCGCTATCCGCCGCCCGGCTGGTGACTGAAGCCGACTCTCCGTCAACCCGGGTAAGAACCGGATTTCCGTCAGCCGGGTTTTGCTGCTGGGCCAGTGCTCGCGCCGCTCCGACCGCGGCCGTAGTCACGTCCCTGTCGCAGCCGGACTTCTAAAGGATACTCACCGGGCCGAACTGAATAGTAGATGAATGGATTACGGGGCTTATCTGCTCCCGCATCCTCTTACGAGTAGGCCAGCACTTATGTGCGACAACCAAACTCTACTATCCATCGTCGATGTAAACTATCCCATAGAAATCAAGATACTACCATTGACGTACTTCATACCATACACACATGGTACGTCAACGGCGTTGAACAAAATGATAACACAACATATCTCTAAGACACAAAAGATGGAAATAAGTTGCAACTGGCTCTCACTAGAGCAGAGATAGCAAATACAATCATCCAGAGGACACATGTCCCAACATAACATCATTACATCTCAGCGGAAGCATTCAAAGGGTCTGAGTACAGACAAATCTAAATAGGCTTAAGAAGCCGGGAAAGAAAGAAAGACGGAGCCCATCAACGTAGTCTCGGATCCTGCCCGGGTCCGCTATCTACTCGTCAGCAGCCTCGTCAAACTCCACGTAGTAGCCGTCACCTGGATCCTCGTAAGCGTAGTCTGCGTAAACCACAGCCCCAAAGGGGTCAGTACAACAACGTACTGGCAAGCAAGACTCACAGTTCACCAAAGTGTAGCCCGTCAACACCAAGCACAGATGCCTTGGGTTCAACGGAAGAAAGGGGATATAAAAGATGCTGCAACTGGCTGCGCTAACCAACTACAGAAACACTACAACTTCTGGCTAACAGAAAGGAGATAAGATAGCGTATAGTAACCAACTGAAAGATAACCTCAAATAAACCCATCCTGGATCTCGCCCCTTATCCAAAGAAGCAATCCGAGGATAACTCACACAGTTGGATTAATGAATAGTGGATCAAGTTGTTGTGTCAATAAGTCTATTACTAGTCAAGTTATCGTTAGTTAGGTGTAAGTTGTTCTGAGTACTTGTTAGCCAGTACTTTCACCAAGTCAACCATAACCGCGGAAAACACGGCTTCTCGAGAAGATTTATCCCTGCAGGGGTGCACCAATTTGGCCGTACACGTAAGAATAACCCGCCAGATGGGATGCCTCCCACCAAGCGGGGCACTCAACACAACTCAACTCTTCTTCGCATCAAGCCCAAAGCACCTTGGGCGCACGGCTAATCGAGCCCCGAAGAAAAGGGACCCTCATAGCACTCTAAGACCGTGTCCCCCTATATGCCGACTACAAAAGTTCCACCCTGCGCTAGGCTCGCAAAAACATGCATGCGGCAAATGGAAAACACGAACTAAATGAGGCGATTTGGACGAGATGCGGATCGAATCAAATTGAGGGGGGCGCCCATACTCGCTTCCCACACGCGGTTAGTGCGCTCATCATGGATCAGTAGACAAGACCCTTTTCCTATTAGGGTCGACACTAGCAGGCCTCAAAACCACACAGGGCCTCCTGCCGGTGCCTTATCAGCATATTATTAACAGGTTGATTGATTAACATCGAGCCCCCAGAACATAATAGAAGTATAGTAACAGAAAGTAACGGGTAAAAGACTCGAGCAAAACAACCTAAGCATGCTAGTAAGACACTGGCTCAAACAATGGGGTTGTAGGAGTGGAGGGGAGGCAATATCAGGGTTAAGGGGTTCATGTGATAGGTTCGTAACAGAAACAACTATACATATGGCTAGAAAAATAGACAACGGAAAGTATCGGTAACCAATGTTGAAAGGAACACAGTGGTTCATGTGAGTGATAACTTGCCTGCAAACCCAGTAGCCTGGTACTGAGCTAGATCCTCAGAAGGGGTGTCGTAAAGATCGTCGGTCTCAACGTCGTCGTCTATCCGAGAAGAAGCAAACAGACAATGCAGAAAGATAAACAATCAATATCATGGCATAGTGCACAATCATGGGATGATGCATGTCAATTTAATGGATGCATCAAAATAGAATTGTTGACATGGTAACACAATTTAAATGGACCCATATGCAATTAGATTGCATATGGAGAAGATCCATGAATTAAGGTGGAAACAAATGATCTACAATTTATTACCATGTGAAAGTTTGCTTAGCATGATGCATGCATGATGATGACAATATTAAAACAACAATAGGTGCAAGTGGCAATGGAATTTAACAAGTTGGAAAATGATTTATTAGGTTAAGAAATTTTGGTTACTTAAAGGGCTCATACAAGCATTTGTTGTTTTCATCAACTTAAAGTGTTCAAAACAAACAACAAAATTCATATTTGAAAAGAACACACAATTTTGGGTGGATTGCATGTTTCAAATAGTGAAAAAGGAATTAGGATGAATTTTTTATGGAATAAACAAGATTAAACAAGTTTTAAATGAATTTAAAACAAGTTTGAATTTAATTGAATTTTTATTTGTTCAAAACATAAATTCAAACTCATATTTGAAAAGTTTATGTTTTTCTAGTTTGAAAACATATTTTGCATGTTCAAAAATAATTTAATTTGAGCAAGTTATGAATTTAGCAAATTTAAATGATTTAAACAAGGTTTAAATTATTTTAACAATTTTAATTATTCAAACCATGAAACAAAATTTATATTTGAATAGGTGGTTTGAAATAGCATGGAAAACATATTTTATTTGCATTATTTGGATTAAGTATGAATTAGTTATGGATTTTAGCAATTTACAAATAAATTGTTTGAATTCAAATTTGGAATGCATTTGGAAAATTCAAAACAGAAAACAAATAGGTTAGATAGATAGATAATTTAATTTTGGGCAGTGCACATATTTTACTTTTATTATTTGGGTTTATAAAATAAAAGATATTTGCATTTTAAGTTTAAGGACCAAACTGTAAGTAGAAATGACTTGTTTTAAAATAGAAAATGTTGAAATCTTTTTGTTACTCAGCAGTGGCTGGACATAGCCACTGACAGAGGGCCCAGGGCAACACGGTGGCCCGCGTGTGCTTGCGTGGCAACACAGCCCACTGACAGAGGGGGCCTGCCTGTCAGTGGCTCGCGCAAAAACTTGGTTTTATTCCGCGGGCGCGAGGGCTCGATCCCACGACCTGCCCGTGCGCGCGCAACGCTGCTGCCAGCGCGGTAAGCGATCGATCTCTGTAAGTATACGATGCGCAACAAGGATATGATTCAGTTCGCGTTTCTGAACTTTACTGACGAACGAAATGTTCTGAACCTTTGACAGCAACTGCGCGGTGGCCAGCGGCGATCACCGTGCGCTGCTGGATGCTGGCTCGTGTGCGCGCGGTTGTGCAAAACGTGTGCGTGCTCGCGTTTCAGAGAGGACAGTGAGGAGTGGAAGCACACGGATGCTCACCGGCGGCGTAGGGGAGGCAGCGGCTCGAGGCAGACGGCCGGCGACGAGCTGCGAGGACGGCGGCGTGGCTACGGGCCCTCTCGCGCTCAACGTAGATGTCCAGGAGGTCGACGAGGATGCGCTGGTTCGATCCCCGCGGTCAGCGTGGAAGGAGGAGGGATGCTGCGACAGCGGCGTGCACGGGTTCAGTCATGGTGGCGCCGGAGAGGTCGAAGACGACGGCGTCGTTCCAGACTGCGTCGATATCAACGGAGGTGTCGTCGAGGGAGAGGAGGAAACGGCGGTGCGATTCCGGTGGTTAGGTTGGGTGGTGGTGCACGACAGTGGCGGTGGTCATCGGAGTTCAGAAGCGGCGCTCTCCGGCGTGGTTGCAGTGAGGGATAAGGAGGTGCAGAGAGGGAAAACGGCGGCGGATCTCGAGGGAGGAGGGAGTAGGTAGGCTAGGGCGGCGCCAGGGGGGTCTAGGGTTAGCTTTATAGGGCTAGGGATCGGCTCCTGGCCGTCGGCGCGCCACTGTGCCGCCGTGGCACCGCTAGGATGCGCGCCGTACGGGAGAAAGAAGAAGGAGGGGGGCGCGAAGGGGTACGCGGGCAAGATAGCTGGGCTGGGCCGCGCGGGCTCCCCCTGGTAAGTTTTCTCCTTTTTCTATTTTTTTGTTCTTCTGTTTTTTTTGTTTTTTTTGTAGCAAATGAAAATGGAAGAAATAGATGGAAAGTTGGGGTAGGAAAATTATAGAAAAATTTGGGTGGCTTATTTATTGTGTTAGCAATCATTTGACCATTTTTATTTTCCAAGAATTCAAAATTTAAGTGCTGTTTGGAAATGTTTCAAATTTGAATTAATTTGAGTATTGATTGAATTATTAAGAACAAGAATTTAATTAGGGTGAGCATATGGTATAAAAGGAAACAAGTGAGCACAATTGTGTTGGTTATTTCATAATTTCAAAAGTGGGTACTGTTTGCAATTGAATGATTTGAATTTGAAATAACATTTGGATTAAGTTTGTATTAATTAAATTATGAAAAGCCATAATTTTAATGGTGTGAACCTTATGGTTTAATTGGAAACAAATGAGGTTTTGAATTGAACTTCTTATTTGAAAAGATTGTAACATGACAAGTATGAACAAATTGCTTTAGAAGTTGGTTTGAATTTGAAATAGATAGCAATTTGAAACAGATGCATAACAACAGAAATAACAATGCAAAACAAATGCAAACAAGGCAATGAGCATGATGACATGATGCAAAACTTTAATTAAAGCAAGAAACAAACATTCTAGGGGTGTTTTCATACTTGGGATGTTACAGTCCCCCTGATTGAGATTGGTTGCAGGGGCCGTGTAGACCGCGACCTGGCGCACGATGCTTGGCGAAGACTCGTATTCCTCCTCATCACAACTATCCTCCTCGTACCGGTCCTCCAGCAGGTGCAGGATAGACTCGGTATCATCTTCTCTCATGACCCGGCCACGCGGGGTCCATGCCGGCTCCTCCGGCTGTTCCCTCTTCGTGGTGGGATCTTCTATTGGATCCACTGTCCCGACCGATTCTTCTCCATCCGACTGAACGCAAGTGGCCTCTACTGATACAGAATCAAATCCAAAATCATCAGGGATCGAACCGGACGTACGTACCATGCCGATGAAGACGTTGACTCGGCCGATTGTAACGACAGATCCGGATTCTAGCAGATCCGACTCTGGTCCCTAGCCAAAATCGTCCACCATCTTCTCTCCTTCGGGGTTGGTGTAGATCTCGCCGATGACGAGGTTCTTCATGTTCTCCCGAGCTTCTCCCGTGATGTAAACACCCTTGGATGTAGTCCCCACGGTGGGCGCCAACTGTCGTGGGATAATCACGGCAGACGTTACCGGGGGTAACTTATCTTGGGGCAATTCGACTCTGGTGTTTGGGAGAGGGTTTAGCTCAAGGGAAATCATGGTGATAGAACGATCTGGTAGCCGGCAATCAAGTCGCCGAGTCTCCGATCTAGATTTATTATCTCAACTCTTGTGTTACAAAGGATACTCGAATAGCTAGTAAAACTCGTGTCTAATCTAACCCTAGGAGCCGGCTTATATAATATCCGGACCCCTTGGCTTCCTATCCAAGGCATACTCGGAGTCCTACCTAGGAACCGCTTACAAACCCTAAGTTCCTTATCGAAACCCACAATCCGGGTTACGTGGGCTACACTCCTGGGCCTTCCAGAAACTCCTTTTCCTTAAGCCGGGTCTTGCGCAGCTCCCTATGGGCCGAGTTACACCCTGACATTAGTGATGAGGGGATAGTAACCCGGTATGCCGACTCCCAGGTGAGATCCGGCCCAAACGACGGATGGATCAAATCCGGCTAAGGACAAAGAAGCTTCTAGAAGGCCCAGGACTTGTAAGGATCGTAACCCGGATTGTGGGTTACGGTAAAGAAAGTTAGGGTTCGTATGAAGAGTTCGAATAGGACTCGAGAAGCGCTTTGTAAGGCAAGTCAAGGGGGATATGAGTACTATATAAACCAACCCCTGGGCTTCGCCTAAGGGAGATCCAAGTCATAGTTGTAACACCTGTTATCGAGTATCCAGTATAATCATATCGAGAGCCGGCGAGTTGTTTTCCGGTTCTTAGATTGCTTTCGCCATGTTCTCTTTCGAGCTAAACCCTCTCCCAAATACCTGTGTCGACTTGCCCCAAGATCAGTTACCCCAGGTAACATCTGCCGTGATTATCCCACGACAGTTGGCGCCCACCGTGGGGCCTGCGTCCAAAGGTGTTTACATCACGGGAGAAGCTCGGAAGAGCATGAAGAACCTCATCGTCGGAGAAATCTACGTCAACGGCAAAGGAGAGAAGATGGTAGACGATTCTGGCTGGGGGCCAGAGTCGGACCACCTCGAAACCGGATCCATCGTGACAGTCGGCAGCATCAACGTCTTCATCGGTATGGTATGTACTTCCAGTTCGAATTGTGATAATATTGGATCTGATTCTATGTCAGGGGAAGACGCGTATGTCCAATCGGGAAAAGAAGAATCGATTGGAACAACGGGTCAGATAGAGAGGGAGGATGATACCGAGTCTATACGGGATTTGTCGGAGGATCGATATGAAAGGGAAACCAGCGAGGAAGAACAGTACGAATCTACACCGGGCATCATGCGCCGGGTTGCAGTTTATGCGGCTCCCGCGACCAATCTCAATCAAGAAAACGCGGCCGCGGCACCAGCTGGGGCGGTTCAGGCAGCGGCTCAGCAGCAAGGACCAGTTGACCCGGTCTTGGCCCAAGTCGATGGAGAGTCGGCGTCTGTCACCAGTCGCCCAGCGGACGAGGAGCGACACGCAAATATGTTCGGGTTCCAAGCAAACCGGACACCGGGGGCGGGACCCTCAAACCCGCGTCACCCGGCTCTGTTTGATAATAACTTGATTTTGGACCCCACAGTCTTGGCCACAGTTATTACCCCGGAAAACGCGGCAGAACGTGTAAGAGACCTGGACGTAGCTCGTCGTGCATTGGAGCAGCAAAGAAGGCAAGTGGAAGCAGAAAGGCAGGGGATGGCCGCGCGGCAGCGCGAATTGGATGACCGAGAAACCCGGCTCCGGGAGGAAACAACAAGGATGCACCAAAGGCACCGAACTATGCTGCCGGCAGCAGGAGGGGTTATTAACCCGACCGCCCTGGTGTTCACGCCTCAAGATCAGCCGATTCCGCCGACGAACCAAGGGACCATACCGCGACCTTCAACGGGAGCACATCCGGTAAGCGCGCCAGCCGGGTTACCTTTGCCACAGACAGGGGCGACAGCCGGCACTACCATGCCACCACCACCATCGCGATTCCGCACACCAGCAGGTCATTACAACAATCCCATGGACAACGTGTACGCAGCAACGCTCGCATTAAACCAGATCCCTGTGGGAGACTCGCCTCATGCGGAAGGAACCCGACGAGCAATCGATCTACTACACACCGCGGTAGCACAGCAAGCTAATTATCCGGATCATAGGAGCGGGATGCACGGGACGCCGTACGCCAGCCAGCAACAGGGCCATATTCAAACGAATGCGGCGCAACGAAGGGAAGAGCAGCAGCAAATGCCGCCTCCACCGCGTATCCAGACAGCACCAGTAGTATCAGCAGCGCAGGCGGTGGTGAACAGTTCCAGAGCCAGAAGAGCCGGGGCCGGGTCTGCAGCGCACGAGTTACCAGTGGTGCCGCACCCCGCGGTACCCCCAGCCGGGTCACGCGTTTCCCGGGCAAGACCGGCCCCAACCACCCTTGCGGGACCAAAGTGCCTTTCGGACGATATCAGAGCAGAACCTTACCCGGAGAAGTTCAAAGAACCGGGGAAAGTAGTAAATTATGAGCCAACAATGGATCCAGAAACGTGGCTGAGCAGCTATGAGATGGCAATGTCAATTCGCAACGCATCCGAGAATCTCCAAGCCAAATTCATGTACTTAATGATGTCAGAGGGAGCAGCAAAGTTATGGTTCACCAACCTACCGGAAAAATCGATCAAATCGTGGGAGGAGCTAAAGACCGCATTCATCAAGCACTTTCATGGGACATGCAGAAAGTTATTTACTATTGATGATTTAGAAAGATGCGTTCAGAAGAAAGGAGAATCGGCACGCAGCTGGGTACGCCGGGTTATGGAGATACTCCACTCGTCTACGGATATCCAGCCTAAGGACGCGCTACAAGCTATGGCAAAAACATGTAAGTACGTTCCTTTAGTACAAAAGCTAACTCGCATGAAATCTAGTAGGAACGCAGCGGAGGTTACAATGGGAGAGTTAATGGATGCGTGCAACAAACACGCGGCAACGGATACCACAGAGGAGGAAGTTGACGACAAGAAAGCAAAAGCAAACGCAAGTAGCAGCGGGAAAACCGGCAATGGGTCGGCGCCAAACAATAATGGAAGTAGCCAAAACAAGCGCCCGTTCGACGGGAATTCCGAGTTTGTAGCCAACACGGAGGCCGGGTCTTCAAGACCTAGATCCGAAGGGAATTTTAATACTGGGAATCACAATGGGGGACACTACCAAGGACCTCCAAGACCAAGCAACAGTTGGGACATATTTAGGATGGCATGCCCGAAGCATAGCAGGAATGGCAAGCCGGCCAATCATTCACTAGAGCAATGTGCCGACTTACAAAGGTGGAAGAACGAAGAAGTGAACAGAGCTATGCGAGGTGCGGGCCGGGGAGGAGGTCCGGGTCTAGGTGGAAACTTGGGTAATGGGCCGCCCCCAGCCGGCAATCCGCCAGCTGGAAATCAAGGTAACAATCAAAATGGAGCAGGAGGTTTTCAAGCTAACCCCAAACAGCTGGGTCAATATCATGTGCACACTACAGGAGGCTCTAACAAGGATAAGAAGATACTGAAACAAGCAGTTAATTCGGTCTCTTCCGCTGTTCCAAGGTATTTGAGGTGGTCAGAACAAGAGGTAACATGGAGCAGGAAGGATCACCCGGATAGAGTTGATCACCCGGGAGTCTTAGCTTTGGTAGTGGCACCACAGGTCAACGGCTACGAGCTGAAAAAAGTCCTGATGGATGGAGGAAGTAGTATCAATATCCTGTACTGGGAAACTTTTCTGCGAATGGGCTTAAAGGAATCGCAGCTGCAAAAGAGTACAACAGTTTTTCACGGGATAGTGCCGGGTCACTCAGCATGCCCTGAAGGAAAGGTGGCACTGGAAGTAGCTTTTGGAGAGTCAAAGGATAATTATCGAGTCGAGTGGCTTACCTTTGAGGTAGTAAAGTTGCGCAGTCCTTATCATGCATTGTTTGGAAGGCCGGCTTATGCCAAGTTCATGGCAAGACCGTGTTATGTGTACTTACAACTGAAAATCCCGGGTCCCAAGAAGACCATTACAATACACGGAAACCGGGATATAGCAGCTGAGTGCGATGAGGGAGACGCGGCAATGGCCGAGCAAGCCTGCAGGAAGGAAGAGCTCAAACATTACCGTTCTCAGGTAGACCTAGAAGAGAGGACAACGTCAAAAAAGCCAACCCCTGAGGGGGACGAAGCAAAAGTTAGGGCAGAACAAAACCCTAAGATGGTAGGCTTCATCAGGAGCAATACTTTCAAAACTCTCAGCAGGGAAGAAGAAGGCGTACCACCGTCCGCAGCTGATCACGTTCCAAGGAAGATATACCCGGACTGGCTAGCAAATCCGGTACTCATTACGAAAGGGCATAGCAAGTGGAGAATGTGCATCGGCCGTATCAACGCGAGGCCGATTCTCGAGAATAACTAAAGCAGTGTAATGGGCGGCAGGTTTCATACGCACTCTTTTCCTATCCAGGGTACCTAAGGGGACTGGAAGGTTTTTAATGAGGCGGCCTGCTGAATCAAAAAAGGAAATTTTTATCAATAAAAGAAGATGGTTTCGAGTCTTATCATGGTCTTTGCTTCAGTTACAAGTAAGTAACATTGTTACTATCAATACATCAGTATCATCGAAATACATTACATGAATATAGGTCTCCGGGGGGTGATCTGCTTCAATAAGTAATCACAAGACCCGGAGACCCGGCCATGATGCCTATGAGTTATGGGGGCTGATTACTCGAAAGAACGGGTACAGCTGCAATCCTATAACTGGACAAAGGAGCCAAATTTCTTGGTTATTCTTACTTAAGCTCGATGTGACTCGCACTAAAGTGGCATGATCTGTTCGCGTACGATCACAATCAAATTATGCAGCCCAGTGTGGCTTGCTTGATCTTGTTTTTCGTATAGACGCAACGACATGGTATCCACGCGAAAGCCGGCTTATAGTACAAGATAATCAAAAGGGTCATCTAAACCACAAGTCCATGCAGAGTATAAGGCTAAAAAAGCCGGAAACTCAACAAATATTAAGCATGACTTCAGTATTTATGTAAACAGATATTGGTATTCAGCTTGGTAAACAGCAGTATGTCATCTGAGAAAGGCCACGCCCCTATAGCTCGTACTTTGGGTCATGGGGACTGGGGACTTCGAAACAGAAACAAACTGTTTTAACTACCCAAGCCTGAAAACCTTCATTTCCGAGTATTGGGGACTTAAAGAAAGGTTCCTCTATCAAAACCTACGATACTCGGTTAGCCGAGTCTCAAAAGGAAACTGAAAACAAGAGTTCGAAGTATCGAGAATAAGCTTATAAGTAACACAAGGATCGAGATTATGAAAAGCCAGGGGAGGCAAAGAGTTATCATAAGATTAACAAGCATACAGTCATAGTATCAGCGTCAATGGTGCACAAGCGCACCACCAAAAATCATATCAGTCTCGAGAAACACAAAGCGTTGGGTAGCGTCCTACTCGGCGTCCTGAGAGTGGTCCTCCGGGTCTGAATCTTGGACTTGCTCCTTGGCCTTACCAGCAGCTTTACCCGGGCTCTTCACTTCTGGACGAACAGGCGGAGGCACGGCTGGGGTAGAGGTAGACGGCTTTACGCCCAGTTCTGCTTCCCTCTTTGCAGCCTCTTCCTTCCTCCTAGCCAGATCAGTCGACCATTTGTCCAACATATCAATAGGGGGAGGCGCCTCCACCAGGATAACCTTGCCCTCAGAATCATACGAGCTCATAATTGTGTTTAGATCCATCTTGTCGGCCAAAGCTGTGGTTGAAGGACGTACCGCAGATTGTATAGCTTTGAAATCCTGGGGCTTGAATTTGGACCCGTCAGCTTTAAATTCTGGGAACCCGGATACTATCTTTGCCGGGTCAAGCTTTGGAAAATAAGCCTTCGCCAGCGTTAAAGCCCGGGTCACCCCAATTCGGCAGGACGAACGCTTCAGTATTTCAATCCATCCAGGTGCTGTGGAAAAGGCCTGTACAAGGGTCTCCTCGCCCGGGTATACCTCAGAAGGCCACTTGATAGCATCCAGCAAAAGTTTCGTGCCGGCAAAAAACGTCCGGAGCACAGTTTTCAGAGTTTTTACTTGAGTAATGGCATTCTCCTCCGGAGCAGCAAGGTTAGCACCTGCAATCCAAACATGTGAAAGCATATCAGTCATGTTGGTTATTACAGCGGCAAGATAGAGGTACGCAAATTAATCGCAAATAGCAAACTTACTTAGCAAGATACGGTAAGTGTCCGTAAGCTGAGCCGACAGGTTATTCAGCGAGGACTGGGCAGCATGGTACTTCTTCTTGTATGAGGAGACATCTTTTTTCAAAGTCTTTATCTCCGCTTCAAGGGCCTCCCTACGCTTAACTTCAGCCAGCAAGAGCTGCTCAGCCTTAAGTAACGCTTCATCTGACTGAGTAATCTCTGCCTGCAAAGGCCGGGTGAAGCTGTAAGCCGGATATCGCGAGAGTATTTTATCTGAGGAAATGATTGCCGGCAAGTACTATGCGAAGTACCGAGGATAATTAAAAAAAATTATACTCGGGACTTGGGGACTGGATGTATAATAAGGAGTATCAAGTAAAAATTACCTGATGTGCTGCAGCCATACGTTCTAAGACAGTCCCTTCTGAAGCTTTCATGGCAAGAAGAGCGCTCATCAGCTGGTTAAAGTCAGCGTTATCCGAGTTAGACGGCTCGGGTACCTGGAAAGTGGGAAAAGGAGCATTTCTTGTAACAGGAGGTGGCACCCGGGTCATCCGAATGTCGGAGTCTGGTCCCCCTCCCGCGCTTGAAGCTGCCCCCTTCTCCTTCTCGCTCGTGTGCGAAGCGATTGGATACTCGGCGTCATGCCTAGCTGGCTCTGGTGGCGACATTTGCTCGTCGCCAGCCGTAGTGAAGGCATCATCAGCCGACTCGCCCTCGACCCGGACTTTAGCTTCGGTGTCCTCCTGGTCGCTACTAATAACCGTGGCTCTGAAGAAGGTGCAAAGGCGTAATTAATCTTTGGTTATGGAAAGAAAGGGGATGAAAGTTCGGTATAATATCCGGAAAAGGCGTTTACCCGGTGTTTACTGGGAAGTCCGAGGGGAAGCCGTCACTAGACCCGGAAGAGACTGAGAAATGACAAGAGAGGTCTGGGATTACGTTACAAAGGAATGACTGGAAAGAAGTTTTGTTTACAACAAATACCAGGGTGTTGAACCGGGGGCGGCGAAGCAACCGGGTTAGGGGTCTCGTTGCCCGGATGATTCCGGGTTACTCGGCGCCTAGTCATGGGTGGCTCCTTCAGTTATGATCAAAAGGGGTGAAGATGGGGTTAGCCCCGGAGTGACGTTATGGGAGCAAAAAACCAAAGTGTAAGGGGATGAAGTAAAAACCTGGAGGGCTATCCTCTGGGATTTCCTCTTTGTTCCGGTTCTGGTGGCTGGCTCCGGCTCTCCCTCCTCGCTGGTGGACCCGCCCCTGCTGTCTGTTTCTTCTTCTTCGCTTTGGTCCTCTCGCTCTGAGAAATGTCCGAGTTACAGCATAAAGAAGAAGAAAAGGCAGGATATAACGTGTGCAAAGGAATCAAGTAGGTACCTTCATTCGAGTCAACGACATCGTCTTCCTCCTCCCCGTCTTCGGAATTAGGAGTGGAGTCGACCGTCCAAAAGTCATCATCGGCCTGAGGAGAAGATGCCAGGATAGTGATTAATATCGAGTCAAGAGAAGCGAATAAAAGTAAGTGTTAGAAGTCAAAATCAAAAGGCAGAAAACTTACTCCAGGGGTTGGATTCTCGAGGGTAAAAGGTTCTAATCCGGCTATGCTCCGGATTACTTCGAGCTTCTCTGTCAGGAAACCCTTAATTGTTTTGTTAATGTCACCCGGAGCAAGGGTGCGGGTAGAGAATCGGATTGGGTCCGTGGTTTGGCCCGAGTATTCGCACATCAGCTTCTCACGAATGGAGTTTGGCTGAATGCGGAAGCTAACCCAGGTCTTCACCAGGTTTAGCCCGATGAGGCCTCGGGCGGACAAGATGGAGATCCTAGCTAATAAAGGCAAGATCGCCTCCCTGTCCGGTTCAGACGCGAAGGCGTTGAATTTCTCGGAGATGTCAAGTTGACCCTCCGAGTAACCCGGCAACTTCTTTTCGCCGGGTGGAGAGGTATCCTGGCAGTAGAAGTACGAAAGCTGCCAGTGCTTTACGTGGGAATTGAGAGAAATAGGAGGCATCAGGGAGTTCTTGCGGCGCTGGATAGAGACCCCGCCGCAAGTGAGAAGTGCGCCGTCGCCGCTTTCGCGACACGGCTTGCACTGAAAAAGTTCGACGAAGAGGGCTAGACTTGGCGGTGTGCACAAGTAAGATTCGGAAAGAACAATAAAATGGGAGATGTTCAAAATGGAGTTTGGACCTATATCAAAGATACGGAGGTTGTAATGGTCTAGGACGTCACGGAAGAAGGGGTGACCCGGAGGCCTAAAGCCCCGGGTCACATGTTCAACGAAGCATATTACCTCATTCGTCGCTGGAGAAGGCCGGGTTTCATTGCCTGGCACTCGCCAGTGGATAGACTCCTGTGGAGGTAGGGTTCCAAGCTCGACCAACTCCTCCAGCTTGGCCTTGGTGACGGAGGACTTCCCCCAATTGGCCGATATGGAGCTTGTGGATTTAGCCTTATTCGGCTGTTTCCCCTGCCTCTTGGGTGCCATGGGATTGACCTGGTAAAACATCGAAGGAAAAGACGTAAGGAACAAAAACTTGGAAGTTAGCAGGCAAGCAATTACCCGCAATTTGAACATAACCCGGCTATTGCCTTGCTGGGTCAAGAATGATTTATCCGGGTATCAAGTGACCTTACAAAATACATGGAGCTTTCCGTAAAAGCAAATGTTTGGAGGAGTTAGGGGGATGCTTATATGCTTACCATCTGCGAATGAGTCGGAGAAGTAAGATTTTCTGAGGAAGGAGAACAAGGGCGGAAATTTCAGATGGCCCGAGCTTAGGTTGGGAATCCTATTTCTAAAATTGTGACCAGATTAACGATTACTGGAGTTAGGGGAGTAATATAAGCTATGAATCCTATCCATAGGAATGTTTATGGTAAGTATCAGTGAGTTAATCCGGCGCAGCCCGAGAAATTGCGGACCGCTCGATTCAGATCTAATTAGAGGAAGAACTAAGAAATTGCGGGGGTAAGTTGGAGGATGTAAGGGACTTACTGAAGGAGATTGGAGTAAGGCCTTGCGGAGACAGATGGCGCAAGATTCGTGTCCTTTCGTGGTCGTTGGCCGGCGAATCGGAGGCTTGACGGTGGATTCGGGAGCTGGTGCGGCTCGCGCGGCGGCGGAGCGCAAACGAAGGCGGATGGGCTCCGGCGAGATGCGTGGGGTTCCCGTGGTGGCGCTCTGCGAGCTTGAACTTGGGGAGAAGAGAAATGGGGAAAGTGAGCCGTTAAGGGTTGAGTTTGCCTCCTGGGGCTTATTTATAATAAACCAGGTGGAAAAGCTTATCCTAACGGGCGAAACCCGGGGGTTGCGGAGTAATAGTTGGACATTTTGAAATTTGAAGACGTGCTTTATGTGCACTTAGATATGGTCCCGAGAAAAGAGAAGGGGGGAATCTCTTTCCTGGTATTAGCAATAATTATCGAAGAAGGTGCGAAGTCATGGAGTTCCTTACTAAAGCTCGAGTCTGGAAGATTAAAGGAGAACCCTTGAGGGAGAGCCGGGCTTTTGCTTGGCTTCCTTGGTACCAGTCACGGCTATTCATCAGCGCGCTGCGTCCTGATTTTCATATGTTTGTGTCTTATATTTCTGTAGGGAATAGCCGGCGCTTCGAAGAGTAAATCTTGGAAGCCCAGGCTATTCTGGGGACTACTGATGAGGGGATAGTAACCCGGTATGCCGACTCCCAGGTGAGATCCGGCCCAAACGACGGATGGATCAAATCCGGCTAAGGACAAAGAAGCTTCTAGAAGGCCCAGGACTTGTAAGGATCGTAACCCGGATTGTGGGTTACGGTAAAGAAAGTTAGGGTTCGTATGAAGAGTTCGAATAGGACTCGAGAAGCGCTTTGTAAGGCAAGTCAAGGGGGATATGAGTACTATATAAACCAACCCCTGGGCTTCGCCTAAGGGAGATCCAAGTCATAGTTGTAACACCTGTTATCGAGTATCCAGTATAATCATATCGAGAGCCGGCGAGTTGTTTTCCGGTTCTTAGATTGCTTTCGCCATGTTCTCTTTCGAGCTAAACCCTCTCCCAAATACCTGTGTCGACTTGCCCCAAGATCAGTTACCCCAGGTAACATCTGCCGTGATTATCCCACGACAATTAGCCTACCGGGTTATCATCCCTCCATCAGTTCTACGATACATACAAGGGATAAGAGGGTTAGTTATCATATTACCTCCATTGCCAAAGCCCTCAAAGAAGACGGGACGACGCACGCGGTGATATGAAAAAAGCCGATGAATATCCTGCCTGCCAAGGGAGGAAGAGGAGGCCTGGCCTTCGTTTCCCGCCGAGGATGGTCGTCGCTGTGTTGTCGATGTCCCGGCGGAAGAAAACCCGCCGACAGAGAGATTGGAAGCTCAGGAAGGCGGTGAGAGAGATAGAGCGAGTTATATGACTAGAAGAGAGAGAAGGGGAGGTGAGCGCAATTAAAGGGCACGCCTTCCCGAAAGGGTTGACGCTGCGTCTGCTGCCCAATAAAAGGCCGGCCTGGCGCCAGTTTCCGAAAACATTTCACAAAAGAGAAGAAAAATAATTTGAAATGGAAAGAAAAACAATTAATACAGAATAATAATAACTTAACCACAAAATACTCCATCCGTTTGATCTGACAGAATAAAAACAATTTCCCAATAAATTATGCAGATTCAATTTTTTGAAAACCAAGCTTATCTGAATTATGTTGCTTATTTAGTGATATCGTGCCTTTTTTATAAATTATTATCTACTTGCTTGGATGTGTTAGGGTGGACAATAGAAAGTCCCAAGACAATGGTATGACCTAAATCTTCACAGGATTCCCTTCCGTTTCTCCGTTCTGGGAGTTTCGGGCCAATAGGGCTTGTAAATTCGAGAGAGAAACACAGAGAGAAAGAAGACAGGATCTAAGTAGTCCTGGAACCCTCCAGAGAGAATCTGACGCCGGTGGAGCCCTAACACACATGACACACTCTAATAAACATGATATGTCATACCATGGGATTTGTTGGCATTCATACGATCCGGAGCCGCCCTCCAGAAAAACCGTGCATAGCTAGCACCGCTGGGGAAAAAGGCGGAACTGTCGTTCTGGCCTCTCTACGTGAGCTGAAAGTGGGTAGTAAAGTGGAACCAACTGTTTGGTTGTGTTAGGTTAGGCCCAAGGAACACCCAAGAGAATGTTAGGGTCCACCTCTTTGCAAGATTCTCTTAGTTCCGTCAGATCCGAGAGTTTCGGGCTCTAAGTAGTCTTGTAACCCGCTAGAGAGAATCCGACGCCGGTGAAGCCCTTTGAGAGCGAGGGAATCTTGGGCATTCCATACCCATGCCACACTCTAGCACACATGGTATGGTGTGCAATGGGATTTGGTGGCATTCAGACGATCTGGACCCACCTCTCCGGAGAAAGCATAGCCCTGCTGGGGAAAAAGACGGAACTGACATTATGGCCCATCTATCTGAGCCGGAAGGGGTAGAAAAGTGGAACTAACTGTTTGGTTGTGTTAGGTTAGGCCCAAGGATCACCCAAGAGAATGGTAGGGCACACCTCTTGGCAAGATTCCCCCAGTTCCGTCACACCCGGGAGTTTCGGGCTCTCATTAATTAGTCCTGGAACCCGCGAGAGAGAATCCGACACCGGTGAAACCCTAACACAGAGAGCAAGTGAATATTGGGCATCCAAGACCCATGCAACACTCTATCACACGTGGTGTGGCGTGTAGTTGGATTTGGTGGCATTAATACAATCCGGAGTCCCCTCTCCGGATAAAACATAGCCCGGCTGGGAAAAAGACGGAATTGTCGTTCTGCCCATCTACATGAGCTGAAAGGGGATAGCAAAGTGGAAGAAATTTATTGGTTGTGTTAGGTTAGGACGAAGGAACACCCAATACAATGGTAGGGCCCACCTCTTGGAAAGATTCCCCCAGCTCCGTCAGATCCTGGAGTTTCGGGCTCTAAGTAGTCCTGGAACCCGCGAGAGAGAATCCGACACCGGTGAAACCCTAACACAGAGAGCGAGTGAATCTTGGGCATCCAAGACCCATGCCACACTCTATCACAGATGGTGTGGAGTTTAATGGGATTTGGTGGCATTCAGACGATCCGGATCCCCCTCACCGGATAAACCATTGCCCCGATGGGAAAAAGACGGAATTGTCGTTCTACCGCATCTACATGAGCCGGAAGGGGGTAGCAAAGTGGAATCAATTTCTTGGTTGTGTTAGGTTAGGCCGAAAGAACACCCAATACAATGGTAGGGCCCACCTCTTGGAAAGATTCCCCCAGCTCCGTCAGATCCGGGAGTTTCAGACTCTAAGTAGTCTTGGAACACGCTAGAGAGAATACTAAGCCGGTGAAGCTCTAACACAGAGAGAGAGGTAATCTCGGGTATAAAAAAAACTATGACACACTCTAACACACATGGTATGTAATACCAAGGGATTTAGTGGCATTCATACGATCCGGAGCCCCCCTACGGAGAAACCATAGCCCCGTTGGGGAAAAACGCGGAACTGCCGTTCTAGCCCCTCTACGTGAGCCGAAAGGGGGTAGCAAAGTGGAACCAACCGTATGGTTGTGTTAGGTTAGGCCCAAGGAACACCCAAGATAACTTTAGGGTCCACCTCTTGGCAAGATTCCCTTAGTTCTGTCAAATCCGAGAGTTTCGGGCTCTAAGTAGTCCTGGACCCCGCTAGAGAGAATCCGACGCCGGTGAAGCCATTAGAGATCGAGGGAATCTTGGGAATCCCACACCCATGCCACACTCTAGCACACATGGTATGGCATGAAATGGGATTTGGTGGCATTCATACGATCTGGAGCCACCTCTCCGGAGAAACCATAGCCCCGTTGGGGAAAAAGACGGAACTGACATTCTGCCCCATCTACGTGAGTCGGAAGGGGGTAGCAAAGTGGAACTAACTGTTTGGTTGTGTTAGGTTAGGACCAAGTAACACCCAAGAGAATGGTAGGGCACACCTCTTGGCAAGATTCCCCTAGTTCCTTCACACCCGGGAGTTTCGGGCTCTCATTAATTAGTCCTGGAACTCGCGAGAGAGAATCCGACACCGGTGAAACCCTAACATAGAGAGCGAGTGAATGTTGGGCATCCAAGACACATTCCACACTCTATCACATGTGGTGTGGCGTGTAATGGGATTTTGTCGCATTCAGACGATCCGGAGCCCCCTCTCCAGATAAACCATAGCGCCGCTGGGAAAAATACGGAATTGTCGTTCTGCTCCATCGACATGAGCCGGAAGAGTTAGCAAAGTGGAACGAATTTCTTTGCTGTGTTAGGTTAGGACAAAGGAACACCCAATACAATGGTAGGGACCACCTCTTGGAAAGATTCCCCCAGCTCTGTCAGATCCTAGAGTTTCGGGCTCTAAGTAGTCCTGGAACACGCCAGAGAGAATCCGACACCGGTGAAACCCTAACACAGAGAGCTAGTGAATCTTGGGCATCCAAGACCCATGCCACACTCTATCACACGTGGTGTGGCGTGTAGACGGAATTGTCCTTCTACCCCATCTACACTAGCCGTAAGGGGGTAGCAAAGTGGAACCAATTTCATGGTTGTGTTAGGGTAGGCCGAAGGAACACCCAATACAATGGTAGGGCTCACCTCTTTGAAAGATTCCCCCAGCTCCGTCAGATCCGGGAGTTTCGGGCTCTAAGCAGTCCTGGAACATGCTAGAGAGAATCCGACGCGAGTGAAGCTCTAACATAGAGAGAAAGGTAATCTCGGGTATACAAGACCATGACACACCCTAAAACACATGGTATGTAATACCATGGGATTTTGTGGAATTCATACGATCCGGAGCCCCCCTCCGGAGAAACCATAGCCCCGTTGGGGAAAAAGGCGGAACTCCTGTTCTGGCCCCTCTACGTGAGCCGAAAGGGGACCAACTGTATGGTTGTGTTAGGTTAGGCCCAAGGAACACCCAAGATAACGTTAGGGTCCACCTCTTGGCAAGATTCCCTTAGTTCCGTCAAATCCGAGAGTTTCTGGCTCTAAGTAGTCCTGGAACCCGCTAAAGAGAATCCGGCACCGGTGATGCCCTTAGAGAGCGAGGGAATCTTTGGCATCGCACACCCATGACACACTCTAGCACACATGGTATGGCGTGCAATGGGATTTGGTGGCATTTAGACGATCTGGAACCACCTCTCCGGAGAAACCATAGCCCCGTTGGGGAAAAAGACGGAACTGACATTCTGCCCCATCTACATGAGCCGGAAGGGGGTAGCAAAGTGGAACTAACTGTTTGGTTGTGTTAGGTTAGGCCCAAGGAACACCCAAGATAATGGTAGGGCACACCTCTTGGCAAGATTCCCCCAGTTTCATCACACCCGGGAGTTTCGGGCTCTCATTAATTACTCCTGGAACCCGCAAGAGAGAATCTGACACCGGTGAAACCCTAACATAGAGAGCGAGTGAATCTTGGGTGTGGCGTGTAATGGGATTTGGTGTCATTAAGACGATCCGGACCCCCTCTCCGGATAAACCATATCCCGCTATGAAAAAGACGGAATTGTCGTTCTGCCCCATCTACATGAGCCGGAAGGGGGTAGCAAAGTGGAACAAATTTCTTGGTTGTGTTAGGTTAGGCCGAAGGAACCAAATAAAATGGTATGGCCCACCTCTTGGAAAGATTCCCCCAGCTCCGTCAAATCCTGGAGTTTTGGGCTCTAAGTAGTCCTGGAACACGCTAGAGAGAATCCGACACCGGTGAAACCCTAACACAGAGAGCGAGTAAATATTGGGCATCCAAGACCCATACCACACTCTATATCACGTGGTGTGGCGTATAATGGGATTTGGTGGAATTCAGACGATCCGGAGCCCCCTCTCCGGATAAACCATAGCCCCGTTGGGAAAAAGGCGGAAATGTCGTTCTGCCCCATCTACATGAGCCGGAAGGGGGTAGCAAAATGGAACCAATTTCTTTGTTGTGTTAGGTTAGGCCGAAGGAACACCCAATACAATGGTAGGGCCCACCTCTTGGAAAGATTCCCCCAGCTCCGTCTGATCCGGGAGTTTCGGGCTCTAAGTAGTCCTGGAACACGCTAGAGATAATCCGACGCCGGTGAAGCTCTAATACAGAGAGAGAGGTAATCTCGGGTATACAAGACCATGACACACTCTAACACACATGGTATGTAATACCATGGTCTTTAGTGGCATTCATACGATCCGGAGCCCCCCTCCGGAGAAACCATAGCCCCGTTGGGGAAAACGCGGAACTGCCGTTTTGGCCCCTCTACGTGAGCCGAAAGGGGGTAGGAAAGTGGAACCAACTGTTTTGTTGTGTTAGGTTAGGACCAAGGAACACCCAAGAGAATGTTAGCGTTCACCTCTTGGCAATATTCGCTTAGTTCCGTCAAATCCGAGAGTTTCGGGCTCTAAGTAGTCCTGGAACCCGCTAGAGAGAACCCGACGCCGGTGAAACCCTTAGAGAGCGAGGGAATATTTGGCATCCCACACCCATGCCACACTCTAGAACACATGGTATGGCCTGCAATGGGATTTGGTGGCATTCAGACGATCTGGAGCCACCTCTCCGAAGAAACCATAGCCCGAAACTGACATTCTACCCCATCTATGTGAGCCGGAAGGGGGTAACAAAGTGGAACTAACTGTTTGGTTGTGTTAGGTTATGCCCAAGGAACACCCAAGATAATGGTAAGGCACACCTCTTGGCAAGATTCCCCCAATTCCGTCACACCCGGGAGTTTCGGGCTCTCATTAATTAGTCCTGGAACCCGCGAGAGAGAATCCGACACTTGTGAAACCCTACCACATAGAGCGAGTGAATCTTGGGAATCCAATACCCATGCCACACTATATCACACGTGGTGTGGAGTGTAATGGGATTTGGTGGCATTCAGACGATCCGGCGCCCCCTCTCCGGATAAACCATAGCCCCGCTGGGAAAAAGTCGGAATTGTCGTTCTGCCCCATCTACATGAGCCGGAAGGGGGTAGCAAAGTGGAACCAATTTCTTGGTTTTGTTAGGTTAGGATGAAGGAACACACAATACAATGGTAGGGCCCACCTGTTGGAAAGATTCCCCCAGCTCCGTCAGATCCGAAAGTTTCGGGCTCTAAGTAGTCCTGGAACATGCCAGAGAGAATCCGACGCCGGTGAAGCTCTAACACACAGAGAGAGAGAGAGAGAGAGAGAGAGAGAGAGAGAGAGAGAGAGGTAATCTCGGGTATACAAGACCATGACACACTCTAACACACATGGTATGTAATACCATGGGATTTAGTGGCATTCATACGATTCAGAGCCCCCCTCCGGAGAAACCATAGCCCCGTTGGGGAAGAAGGCGGAACTGCCATTCTGGCCCCTCTACGTGAGCCCGAAGGGGGTAGCAAAGTGGAACCAACTGTTTGGTTGTGTTAGGTTAGGAGCAAGGAACACCAAAGAAAATGTTAGGGTCCCCCTCTTTGCAAGATTCCCTTAGTTCCGTCAAATCCGGGAGTTTCGGGCTCTAAGTAGTCCTGGAACCAGCTAGAGAGAATCTGACGCCGGTGAAGCCCTAACACAGAGCCCCATGACACACTCTAACACACATGGTATGGTATACCATGGAATTCGGTGGCATTCAGACGATCCGGAGTCCCCTCTGGAGAAACCATAGCCCCAATGGGGAAAAAGACGGAACTGTCATTCTGCCCCATCTACGAGAGTCGGAAGGGGGTAGCAAAGTGGAACTAACTGCTTGGTTGTGTTAGGTTAGGCCCAAGTGAAAGTAAATTATGGGCACCTAGAGGGGGGTGAATAGGTATTACAACCAATTTTAATTTTTCTTGTAATTTAGGCTTGACACAAAGGTAAGTTCTCTAGATAATGCAACTAAGGTGAATTTACCTATATGACAAGGATAACAACAATCACAATGAAAGCACAAGTAAAGGAAGTAAGGGAATGAGGTAACGGATATGAAGCACGCGGAGACACGATATAATCCCGAGTTCCTCTTTGTTAAGGGAGTACGTATCGTTAGAGGGGTGTGAGCTCGCCACGAAGGCCTACTCAACGCCACAAAGGCCTCACCCTATTCTCCGCTGAACCCCGCCACAAATGCCTAGCTCACCTTCCACTATTGATCCCCTTTGAGGCGGGAATCGAATCCTTTACATACAACTTGGGGCACACACCCACAACCAAGTTGGGGGCTCCCAACAATCTTGAATCACCAAGAAGTAGAAAGATGCCTAGGTTCTTCACAAGAGGAAACCCTAGGCTAGATCCCTAAAGATAGAGAAGGGGAAATGAAGAACGTCTCAATGAACATGTGGATCTGGGCCTTCTCCTTCAATCCTCCAAAGATCTTCGAGTTTGGTGGAAGGGATTGGGAGTTATTGCGGATTTGATGATCTCTTAAATGCTATTGAATGCTAAGGGGAAGAACTAGAGTTCAAGGTGGAATAGGAGGGGTATTAATACCCCTCCTCAAAACTAGCCATTTTGTAGGAAAAATGTACCATAATATTTGGTCCAAGTTTTGACCGGAATATCCGGTTCTCAGATCTGCTTCGAATCCGTTGACTTCAACCGGAATATCTTTTTCCCTTGAATAATTCGGTACAAATAATATGTATCATCTCTGTCCCGTGCAGGTAACTGTACATGATATTCTGGCTCCTCCAGAATAATCCGGTACCAATAATCCGATTCGTCTCTGTCAGCTTTATCTCCAGTCCGTAGCCGTATTCGAGCAAAATCTCCACAACCAAAATATCCGGTCTAAAATGAATAATCGGGTACCATAAATCCGGGTCATCTCTGTCCCGAAGATGGACCAAAACTATCTTAACCGGAATATCCGGTTGCCCGGAATAATCCAGTTAGAATTATCCGGTTGGCTTCTGTCCCAAATCTCATAGGCCTATCTTCACCGATCTTTTCGGTGATCGATGCCGATCTTAAGTATAACACCTGCACACTAAAAACCTTGATAAATAATGTACTTAGTATTGTTAACTAACACACAAAACACCGGGAAAAACGAAATGCACTTTCAATCTCCCCCTTTTTGCTATTAGATGACAATACTAAGATTTGCAATAGAACCTTGACGAGAACGTGTTTGAAACAAAATGGAAATGTCTCCCCCTATGTATATGCACATCTTTTGTTTTCCTCAAATGCAAAAAGTGCAATAATATATGGAGAGCAATTTCCAACAAGTAGCAAACATGCCAATGTAACAAATATCACAAATATGTTGAGAATAAGAGAGAAATATATACCTTGTGCATAGATATGATAACAAGAATACCCAAGCACAACTATAGATAATATCCTCAACATATAAGATAGATAATACAGATAACCATTAACATATAGATAATCCATGATAACCAATAACGTAGTCTCACAACACAATAGCACATAGTTTTAAACGAGACAATAAACGAACAACGTTCATGGAAATAAGACTAAATGGACACAACCTCTCACGAAATGGTAAAAGCATATGCTTCTGCCCGAACCCATGAAAATCCTGTAATCTAGGAGCTACTTCTCCCCCTTTGGCATCGAGACACCAAAAAAGGAGAGAAATAACTATGCTAACGTCCCAACAAAGGTCTAAGCATCTGAATGCTTAGACGACTCTCCTGTAGAAGCGTCAAAAGCACCCTGCGCCTCGTCCTCTAGATTATCATCAGTCTCCTCATCCTCCTGATCATCCTCATCAGCAGGATCCCTGGAAGAAGCAGAAGTGGTAAGGAGAGCCTCCTCAATGCGCTCCCAAGGAGTGCGATCGCCAGCAGACCACTGAGCAAAAGACTGAGGAACAAGTGGAGTAGGCAGATCACCAGTAGCACCACTCACGTGGTGAATAATCTTACTCTGGGTACTGGACATAGCAGTGTACCTGCAGTAGGCCCTGTACTGCTCCTCATGATGTCCACCTTCATGCACAACACATTGCGCTGAAACCAGGTGAGCTTCCTCACATTGCGCAGAGTGGTGGAAGCAGGCTGAGCACTAGAAGAAGCCACACGCCCCATAGAGGTACCACCCTCAAATGGAGGAGCAAGAGCAGCTGGTACAACCTTCTTCCTCTTGATGTTCAGTTTCTTGACCTTGTGAGGCTCCATGGATAACTCAGATAAATCCCTCTTCATCACATCTGTCGTAGAGTAGTGAAGACAGATGCCATGGATGGCTAAAGTGTTGGGGCCGATGGACGCTGTAGGTATTCGGTGAGGGATCGCACGTCGAGTAGATGCGCACAAAAACACTTCAAACACCTCGATCTACCCAGGTTCGGGGCCCTCGTGGGGAGGTAACACCCCTACTCCAGCCTATCTCTCTGTATATGTGATGCCCGAGTAATCACATCACAAATCAGGCTCTCAACCGAGTAGCCACTCTCTTGCTCTCTCTTTGTGTAGCACTAAGGAACACAATAAATACTCTCAGGGCAACGTCCCTCGCGCAGGAGGGGGCCGGGCACCTTATATACTGGTACCCAGCCGAGTAAACAATGATAAAAAGTACATGATGGGACGTCTCTACTGTGACACGGAGCACGCCTCCGTGTTCCCGCTGACGCCATGGCGAGAAGTCGCCGCGCCGTCCGGCTGACAGGACTTGTCCACCCTGTCAGTCTCATAGTGTAGGCCCCCGACACGTCATGTCCCCCTGTCAGTTACAAGACATGACATGTGCCTACCCTCACTGTACCCACGCCGTAGCGCGGATAATTATGCGTCTTATAAGTTGAACCGCACGCCTGTACGGCTGCGAGATACGCGGGATCTCGTCAGAACGGCTCCATTGACTTCTTGCCCGAGTAGGATTGATGCCCATCTACTCGGACTACCAGACCTCTACTCGGATGATTCCAAACTTTCTCCTTATCTTCTTCTAGCCTTCAATACTTACCACCGAGTAGCATCTACCGGGTAGCCGCCTACCCGACGAACAATACTCTGATCTCTGTTTTATCACCTATCTTATACCTACTCGGGAGTAACCCCCCGACGCTAGTCCCCGAAGCTGGTAGAGTCCAGCGAACTCGTTAGTTGGGCCCTGCCAGCTTAAACCAATTTGCCTTTGTGAAGGAGTGAGGCCGAGTTGCTCCCCAACCCGGACACCCATAACTCTTACTCGGACTTCTCCAACTGTGTTTATTGGAGAATTTCTCTTGGAGCCGAGTAGGGCACATGCTGCAGAGTTCCTCCGAGTACTTTACACTTAGCGAAATTTTCAACACGATCCCGCTCGATTCAGAGCGAATCCAGCTTCTCGTGTCCAGATGGGGCACCACTACTAGGGAAAAGGCTACCGCAGGCGCACCAAATTAGGCTACCGCAGGCGAATTTTAGTTCGCCTGGGACCACATCGCCAGCGGTAATGACTTACCGCATGCGAACTGCAAAATGCGCCTGGGGTAACTGGACATACCCCAGGCGAACTGGCCTTGTGCGCCTGGGGTAAGCCTTTTACCTGAGGCGAACAGGCACTGTGCGCCTGGGGTACAGTTCGCCTGGGGTATGATTCCCTATTCGCCTGGGGTACGGTTTTGCTGTGTCAAAAAATAAAAGAAACAAAAATAACAGAATTACAGCAAATTGACAGAAATAAATATGAAAATGACAGCAAAATAAAAGAAATATTCTCGATCATCAACACATTGTCTCGATCATCACCAAATAGTCTCGAAGCGATAGTTTAGTTATCTAGACAAGCATAGTTCAAACACTAGGAGTACACATAGTTCAAATAAATCGAGAGTTTACTTATCTAGACAAGCAAAACAACAAGTAGCATCAACACTAGGAGTACAAGGAGTATAAGCACGGCGATGCCGAAGGTGGTCATCCGGGCCCTCGTCTTCTCCGTCTTCTCTCTCGCTAGGTAAGTGGCGTATCGAGCTTCCGCCTCCACCATGGTCTTGTACCCCTTGTAGCTGTTGCCGCTGAAACCGTGCACCTGTCTCCGGCATTGGTCCCAGTCGTCGTAGACTCCGGGAACCCTACCGACATACACAACATACCATGTCAACTGTGCATAGGACAAAAATACGAGTTTAGCATCGAAAGTGATAATAGACCGCAAATAACTATCAAAAAATAGAAGCATCAAGGTTTACGAATAAAACACGACAAATAAAGGACTAAAAGTTATATGATGCAAGTGTATACTAACATTTTGGCAATCCTATTGTCTCGGCGGGAACGGACGAACTCCTTCTAGCGTGTTGAATGTCCAGGTGTCACGTTGCTCTCGTAGGTGTGCTTCTATGTCACGGTTGCTCGGTGGTGCGTGGTCGTGGAAGAACTAGCCACCCCGAGTGATGACATCCGACGAGAGTATCGTGCAAATCCTCCGTTGGATGCGACGAAACTTAGCCCGCACATATTCATCGGGGGTGTTGGCCATCTTTGTGGTCAGGTCTTCGAGATGACTTGGTAGCTGGGCCTATTGGGCATCCTTTAAGTACTCCCTCATCTGAAAGATGACATACCAAGCTTACAACTCAGATTCTTGCTCCGATTACTTGAGGCAGGGGAAGTTTGTTACGTGGGTGCACACGTAGGCACCTCGGACTATTTTCTCCTTTTTTAGGGGCTTGCCTAAATCGGCGGCGAAGCCGTTGAGGGCACTATTAAGAACAGCTCTTATGTCGGTGTAGTCCTTCTGCACCGCCCTACCCGCATCGAGATAACTGCATTGCGACCAATGCGGTTCCATGACGATGAGTATGCATCCTCCGTTTCTGCGCAGAACATTTCGAACAAGCCATCAATATCATCAATCGGAATACTAAGGAGATTCTAGAAAGAATGTAACGACGGGAAGCGGAGAGGACTACTTACTTGGGAAAGTATGGCATGAGAATGGCGTTCTTATCCTTGTTATCTATCAAAAACCCCGTTATGTAAGTCGTGATAACAACCCGGTCCGCATGTGACCGCAAGTAGTCCTCATTCATGTAGTAGGGGTCCATAATCGCGATGTGCAGGGTATTCTCCATGACCATATCGTGCGCCATGCTGAGCGATACCAGGAGGACAATGCTTCGGTCGAGCTTTCCCAAGTGGAAGACCCTGAATATGTCTTCGTATCTGATGAAGAACACCTCTGCGGGATTTGTATCCACAAAGCCCACGGATCGGGGCACCTTGACCACGTATAGCGGGTAGGAGGGATGTTTCTCACGTAGAATTTCATTCTCTTTGAACAAAATCCCGTCGTGGATGGCCTCATGTCACCACCCATGACAGCGACAGCCTCTGGCGGCAGCATCGGCTGGCCTATCTCATGCACCTTCCTCCACGGGACGGCGGGCGGCAAACGGTCTAGGACTCGGGCGGCCGCTGGCTGGCTACTAGAGGAGGCACCACCTTTCTTCTTGTTGGCCGGCCTCTTCCGATTCTTCTTCGGCCTCAAGCAGATGGGAGTGCCGCTTTGTTTTACCGCCTCCTCGGCCGTAGCACAGAGTGTATTCGGGGTAACCAGCATAGGCTGTGGAGCCATAAAGGCCGTCTGCTCCTCGGGAGTTTCTTGGGAATAGGTTAGCTTCTTCTGGATATCCGGTTTTCTGGTGGGTAACTCAGAAGAACCGCCCTCTCCGCCATCTACCTTCTTCTGGATATCAAGAATTCTGGTGGGTAACTCCGGAGGAACCGGCTTCTCGCCATCCAACTGAATTATGAAATCGTCAATGGGAGCAAGTTCAATATCCATGTAGTCGTCATGGGTTTCATGCTCGTGATGTTGCTCGTCATTGGACGTCTCGTGCTCGGGAGGAGGAGGATCCACCGAAGGGGGAGAGAGGACATTGCCATGTTGGACCTTGTCTTGTTGGCTTGCCGCGGGCGCAACCGGTGTAGTGGTGACGGTCATTCCTTGGCTTGGCGCCGACCCTGACGTCGTGTTCAGACGAATAAGGGCTTTCGGCCATAGCAAGATTTGATTGTCCAGTTGGCCGAGATTCAGCTCGCTGTCGGCATCGACGGGTTGATTAGGAGGATACAAGTCCTTGAATCCGAGTAGCACCAGATCGACGCGAACCCGAAGCTCGTTTGTCGGTATATCTCTGCAGTGGTACTTGCGGGATAGTGGCTGCAAGTGCTCCTCTTTGCAACATCCTTCAACTCGCTGCCCACTTTTAGCAGGAAGGTGCATCCCGCCGCGTCAGCTTGCGATAACATGCATGGATAGGTCAGAGAGTACGGTTATATTGAACTGGCTACAGCTCAAGACGGTCAATAATTTACCGTGAGGGCATTGAGCTCGGCTAACGTCGACGGACAACAGGTGATGGTGGGCTCGTCGAGCAACAGGGTGGTGGCCGCGCCAGACACGGCCGAAGGTCCATCGGGGGCAGGCGCGTCGGGCACGGCGGGGGCGACAGGCACGGCCGACGTCGACGGACCACCGGCGGCGGCCGCGGCGGGCACGACCAACGTCGACGGTATGTTGAACGTCGGTAACGGCCCCTGTGAGCCCCCGGCGATGTAGCCACATATTTTTTTCAAATACGGCAGGGATGAGAGCATTCATATTTCCCCCCACCGTTTTCTCAATCTTCTTCTCCATGTTTGTTTCCAAGTCATGAACCTTCTTCTTCAGCGCCTCCGTCTCCTCGATCGACTAGCTCTTCTTCGCCGCCCGCGACTCCTTAGTGCTGGGCTCAGCCAAGCCATAGTTGGCGTGCTTCTTATTAAGTCCGCCGCCGGTGATACGACCTAAGTGCGGCCTTTTCAGAGGGTCCTGGCTCTTTGCCTTGTTGTACCCCCTGATGAAAGGCTTATCCCACGCGACTTTGGCCGTCGACGTCTGCGACGAGGAAGATTCAAGTTGTTGTTCTTCTAGCTGCAGAAGCAACATATGAACAGTTTAGAAATGGTTTCGTACTAGAATGAAATCATGGACTTGATGATGATGAGTTGCATGAAATGGTAAATTTCTTACCACTAGCTTCTCAACATTCTTCACGCTATCGTCCGTGACCAAAATAACACCCTCCACCATCTTCGGGTCCGAGAGAAGTTCCCCGGTCGGAGTTACTTTTCTGTACCTCGACCTCATGAATTTCTGGAATTGCGGGTCATGGGCATACTTGGCGTAAGGGTTATCAATCCCTTTTTCAATGTAGGCCTGGTCCTCTTTCGCCCAAACTGGCTCCTTCCCGTCGTAGCCACGACAGCCGAGATTGTGGTGACCGATGTTCTTCGACGCTAGCTCCTTCCCCCATTCCGTTTGATTCTTAGTGAAATCGAGCGACTCGTTATCTAGGAAAGTCTTGAAGTCATCGAGCGTAATCCGCGGGAAGTGGCGATGGATCTCTTCGAATGGTGTCGATTCCCTAATCATCGCCCTCACCATAGTCTTGTAATTGCTCAGGGCTTTGGTGAATCTAGTGAGGGCGAGTTTGTTCACCAGGTTGCCCTTCAGACTCTCGTTGTTGTAGGGGGAGGTAACTCGTACCGCGCGTGCAGCCTCGAGATGAGTTGGGCGTGCAGAGTTGGCTTCTTCTTGAGAGTCGGCTCGTTGACATTGACGATGTCTCGAAGTATCGCGCCAAGTTGGAGGAAGTACCCCTTCACAAGGTCCAATGGCATCACAGACGTGCCACTGGAAGGATCCACCTCCGTGAATTTCTCTCGAATGGTGTCGAACTTGTTCGGAGCTCGCTGACGACGCTTGTTTCCCGTCGTGCTGCTCCCTGAGGGACCCCCGGCGCCACTATCAGTGGTTTCCTCCTCGCCACCGGTGAGCCCGTCATCATTGTGGGGCTCGACATCCGGGAGCTGGTCAGTTTGTATCCGATCGTCACCGCCATCATTGGCTCTCTCTTCCTCTTGCGACTCTCGGGCCATAAGGATGTAGTGGTCCAATAAAGCCGGATCCGTAGTAGAAGAAGACATGCCTAGCTAGCAGTAGACAAAACGTATACTAGGTTAGTCACCGGAAAAATTCGGCATGACCTCGGCTATAAATGGTCATGCCGGAGTGCCAGAAATTCGCCGGAACAGAAATGAATCAACGTTCCGGCAAAACATTGGCACTCAATGTACCTGCAACATAAATTGAATGCACACATGGCCACAAAAACAGTTTCTTGCATTGCTGTCATCACATGGCACAAAAACTCCCAGGAAATTCATATATCATGCCAAAAAAACTTCCATATTGGCAGCAGCAATTAGCTCCCAGGTATATGCCAAAAAACTCCCAGGTATAATGCATCAAGTATATGCCAAAAAAACTTCCAGGTATAATATATGCATCTGGTAACATCCCAGGTATAAAGCATCAGGTATAAAGCATCAGGTACAAAGCATCAGGTATAAAGCATCAGGTATAAAGCTTGCTTCTATACACATAGTGTGCCTGCTTCAGGTATAAAGCTTGCTTCTATACAGATAGTATAAAGCATCAGGTATAAAGCATCAGGCAAAGTTTACAAAGTTTTCCTGACAAATATCTTTTAGTGCTTGCTTCTATACAGATAGTGTGCCTGCTACTGGAACTGCTAGTGCTTGCTTCTGCTACTCCTACTGCTACTGCAAAGTTTACAAAGTTCACTGCTAGTGCAGCTTGCTTCTGCTTTTCCTACTGCTACTACTAGTGGAACTGCTACTGCTAGTGGAACTGCTATTTGCAAAGTTTAGAAAGATTGCTACTGCTACTGGAACTGCTAGTGCTTTCTTCTAGATCATGTTAAACAAAATCAGTAGCGCGAGTGTCTCATGGCCGTACAGTCCAACCAACCTGTGAATGCATGGCATTTCATTCACAGGTCAAGCAGTTTGTAGTTATGAGCATGCCATTGTAAGCTTCTCTTTGAATGGGCAGCAGTGCTGCTGGATTCCAACTTGAATATGGTTTACTCCACAGGATTTATAACCAACTAAAGCATTCATGTGACAAACCACAACATGAAAGTCTGACAGTGATTGGTTCTGTATGTTGAAATTATGACAGCAAAGTTGTTTTTACAGCAATGTTCTTATCATCAGGTTCTATATACCAATGGTACTGCATTGCAAATACTCAATGCCAATTCTTTTGCTTCGAAAGAACCAATACTGAAACTATCATCTTTTATCAATCAATCCATGTACACCAACCAAGTGTTCTAATATGTCTTTGTAACATCATTACTCAGGTATTAACAATGTACATGTCCGCTTGTAAAATATTTAGATTAAAACACTTCAAAATAAATGATAGACTTACATAATGAGTTTCTGATTCTGTGTTTTCTTAATATGGTCCTCTGACAATTCTAAAGTGATCATACCGATTACATTATCTATACCTTGTTATATAATTAGCTGACAGTTCTTTGTTATAGTGATCATACCTTGTTATATGTTAACTCCCATCAAGAATTTGGATATGGCGGTGGATTCTACTAGCTACTCGGAAGGAAAATTCAAGACTCAAATGCATTTCAGTCAAGACTCAAATTTCTTAATTTTTGTTCTTAGTTTTTTACTCAAATTTCAGTCAAGGGCTTGGAAGAGGAGATATAAAATTTCTACTGATGCTGGAGGATGAAACAAACTAATGACTACACATGTAAAAGGGCATGCGGTCCAGATTCACAATGAAAAATTTAACATGGGCTCAACAGCAAGAACACACAGTGCGAGGAAGATGGGGGACAACTGCTGCTCAACCTAGGGTCGGGCTAGGAAGATGGGGGAAGGGGGAGGGGGGCTGACCTGGACGCGGGCGTGGGCGACGGCGGCGTGGGTGTGGGCGTGGGCGTGCTCGACGACGTGCTGGACGGCGTGGGCGACGGCTGCTGCTCCTCGACGGTTGCTGCTCCTCGGCGTGGGCGTGGGCGATGGCTGCTGGACGGCGTGCTCGACTCCCGCTCCTCCTCCTGCTCCTCCTCGGCGTGGGCGTGGGCGACGGCTGCTGGACGGCGGCGTGACTGACGGTGGCATGATTGGGGATCGAGAGGGGATGCGCTGGGTCTGTTCGATCTGGTGCGAGAGAAAGAAGTGCGGCCGGTTGCGGTAGTTAGCACGTTTTTTTTGAGAGCAACCACATATTTCATTAATAGAAAATCACGTTACAATACGCAACACATATGGAAACCCTGTGAGAGTTTTACCCCAGGCGAATATTTGTACAGATGCGCATGTGCTAAGGAGTACCACATGCGCATATCAGTCCAGACGCGCCTGTGGTAAGTTTTACACATATACAAATAACTCATATGCGCCGTTTACCACTCCCCCGGACCGGCACACATCGAGCAATAGGAATGCTATTAGATGGGGCTCCCACATTATTTTTTACTTAAAATTACATACATATGAAAGCTAACATATGTAAAAATATTTAGTGTCGCATCGAGCGTAAATAGATTGATTTAGCGAGATACCGCAAGTGTTTCTCTCTGAAAACACATTGTACATAGTAGCTATTACCATGTCATATCGCACATATCGCGAGTATTTCCCTCTCTCAACCTTTCGTCACAATCTTACTCTTGCCTTTCTTGATCGATGTTGAATACGTGACCACCATATCGTGACTTCTTCTTGTGAATGGAAGACCTGCCCTAGGTAGTGTGGTCCTGCTTCTTCTTGTGGTGTATGGTGCATCGTCTTCACCGGGTTCTTCCATCATCGGGTCTCCGACTAAGCCGTCGAAGTCCTTCTTATCGGCGACTCCATCCATTCCGACGATGGCCCTTTTTCCTCTCCTTACGACAACACGACTAGGCTTTGCCGGGTCGGTTATGAAGAAGTATTGCTCCACGTGCTTAGCCAATACCCAGGGCTCATTTTGCGCGGTGGGGTTCTTGATCTTGGGTTTGTTGGCTTCAGACATCGACATAGTGGTGAAATATTCGTCTTCTTTCGTGACGTTTGTAGCCCATCTGACATGGAACATCGGCAGCTTTACCCCAACGTAGTCAAGCTCCCAGATTTCCTCGATCTTTCCGTAGTATATTCTAATCTCTTCGCCCGTGTAAGATTCCATCGTTATAGACGAGTTTTGATAGTCGCTACTTTTGTCTCTTTCCTCCGTGTAGAATGTGTACCCATTGATGTCGTATGCTTGATAAGTCATCAGATTGGGAGCGGGGCCATATGACAAGGCCAATACAATTTTATCTTTCTGACATGTCATTGGCGGGGGATCGGCATCAATCTGCTTCTTGAACCATGGCGGGGGATTGGCGGAGGACACTTTTTCTCTCCTCTATTTCGCTTCTCTCCTCGCTTCCGCTTCAGTACCTTTCCCGACGGAGGACACGTTTTCCAATTCTTCTCCTCTTCTCTTGCGTGGAGGTAGATCAAGCTCATCTTTACCGTTGAACAGGTCTCCGCGCTTTCTCCACGGGTCGTTCTGTGGTAGCCACATTCGATTCCTCATGTATACAGTTTTAGAAGATCCGGGATCCTTGTGTAGCTGTAGAAACGGCGTAAATTCCATGCACCTGACACAAGCCTTGTGTCCATGGCACACTTGACACGCAATATATCCGTATCTGAGATAGTCCTCCACGGTCGTGATCAGTGCGGCTCTCATACGAAAAGTTTCTTCTTTGAAGGCGTCCCATGTTTCCACCCCTTCCTCCCACAACGTGTCCAGCTCCTCCTTCAATAGCTCGAGATACAGGTTGATATCGCTCCCTGGCTAGGTCGGCCCTTGAATTAGCATACTAATGTGTATGTACTTCCTCTTCGGACACAGCCACGGGGGGAGGTTGTACATCCATACAAACACGGGCTAGGTGCTATGTTTGCTGCTCTGGTTGCCAAACGGATTGAGACCGTCGGTGCTCGCACCAAGCCTGATGTTCCTTGGGTCGTTCCCGAATTCTTCATCGAATGCGTCTAATGCTTTCCACTGACGTGCATCCGAAGGGTGTGTTAGCACTGGTTTTTCAACACGTTCTGGATCGCTCAGCACCGCCTTCTTTCTGTCCTCGTGCCAGCGCATGAGCTTTGCTTCCTTGGGGTCCACGAAGTACCGCTGCAGACGGGGAATGAGTGGAAAGTACCACACAACTTTCCTAGGAGCTTTCTTTGTCCCCCTCTTGTAACGATCAGCACCGCACACCGGACATTTGATCTGGTTCGCGTGCTCGTTACGATAAATTATGCAGTCACGGACGCAAGCGTGGTATTTTGTGTGCGGTAAATCGAGGGGGCACACGATTTTCTTGGCCTCCTGTAGACTACTAGCACATGTGTTCCCTTCAGGTAAGTGCGTCTTCAGGTATCGCAGAAGATCGTCCATGCTTGTGTCGGTCCATCCGTGTTTTGACTTCATCTCTAGAAGATCCAGAGGTACTCTCAAGCGTGACTCCTCTGCCCCGCGACTTGCGTCATACAACGGAGTTGCAGAGTCTATCTCTAGTTGTGTGATCTTAGATTTACGTCTGGCATCGGTCGACGTGTTCTTGAGAAGAAGATCTTGAACATGAGTGTCCCGCACGACTGAAGTTAGCGGAGTGTTCATGTCCTCGTCTTCATGTTGTTGATCACCACGACTCCCTTCTTCTTCATTATAGTCGTCTCCGTCGGCAGCCTCTTCGTCCTCTCCATTGCCATGTTCAGACTCCTCCTGATCATCTTCACATGTCGCCGCCCAATTGGTCTCGACGTTATCATCGTCTTCATCATAATCCATCCACTTAGTGTGGCCCTCCATGAAACTATACCTGAGCAGGTGCTGCTCCACATTACCAGAATCTGGTTTGAATAAAGACCCCAGCTTGCATTTCCGACACGGACACTCTATCTCGGTGCGGTTGTTTCGATGCATCTCGGCCGTCGCGCGTCGCACGTACCTATGCACCACGCTTGTCCTCATCGCAATGACCATTGCTACAAAATGCAAGAGAGAGAGGCTTCATTAACTAGATCCGGTTTTCACGGAAAATTTCGGCATGACCTTCCTACAAAAGGTGTAACGCGGAGAGCCGGAAATTTACCGAAAAGGAAATGAATCAACATTTCGGCAAAACATTGGCAACTCATCCTCATGGCAACACAATAAAATGAAAAAGAGACATAATTCTCATCCACCGACCAATCCCACGCACCTATTAAGATGACACACAATGCAAAATATATAGACGCGATGACGACGTCGAAGATCACCGGAGAGATGACCGATAAGAGAGTGATAGATCTAGAAGTAGCTAGTGGTGC
This sequence comes from Alopecurus myosuroides, assembly GCA_028641055.1. NCBI lineage: Eukaryota > Viridiplantae > Streptophyta > Magnoliopsida > Poales > Poaceae > Alopecurus > Alopecurus myosuroides. Next base: position 294,100,159 of record CM054061.1, read on the forward strand.
ATTTATGGTGAGATCTAGTGTCCGGTTAGTAGATCTAGTGGAGAGATTTGGAAGAGGGAAAGTGGGGTAGCATACTAGCTAAAATATAACAAACATGATTGGTTAAATTAGCTAAAAATGGTGGAGGGGTGTGGGGGATTGAGCTAGGACCACTAATGGGTCGAGTTTGGACTAGTGAGTGAGTGAGTGGGGTGGATAGGGGTGGTGGTGGGTTGCTAGCCGCACTTACTGAGGACAAATGTTACCCCAGGCGAATATGGCATGAAATGCGCCTGCGTTAAGGGGTGCTACCCCAGGCATTTTTTTATCCCAGGCGAATAGAGATGTGGTGCGCCTGCGCTAAGGGGAGCTACCCCAGTCCACTTTTTACCCCATGCGCTTCTGTCAAAATTCGCCTGGGGTATGTGTTATACCGCAGGCGAACAGGTATGTTATTCGCCTGGGGTAAAGGAAGCGTGCCAGGGGGGCGGTGGTGGTGGCCCTGCCACACTTTACCCCAGGCGCTTCTGGATTTGGTTCGCCTGGGGTAACAGACTTACCCGAGGCGCACAGTGCACCAGTTCGCCTGCGCTAATTAGCCCAGGCGCATCGATTTGCGTGTTCGCCTGTGGTAGGATATGCTGCTATAAGCAAATCTCTAGTAGTGCACGTGTCACGTATCCACGCCCCCGACGCCTCGGTTCTGGCGCTAAAGCGTGCCACGTGCCTGTCACTGCACCCTGGGCACATAGCCCGTTATGTCACTTTGAGCGGGTACTCGAGAGCCCACGACCCAAGTCGTGGGATTAAGTGCGCCCGTTATGCGCGCAGATTGCGCTGTGTGCGTTTCTAACGGACAGTTAATCCCACGCCGCACGATCTCGGCCTTGATCGATCCAATTGGTATGGGAAATCCGCGGAGGGATAAATACCCCCGCGCCGCCCTCGTCTTCTCTTTCCTTCTGCACTCCTCTCCATCGTCTAGCACAGCGCCGCCGTGAGCTCACAGCGCGCCACCGCTCCTCACACAGAGAGAGAGAACCACACCTTGCGCGCCTCCGTCTTCGTCATCAACCTCACCCTCGACGAGCTCCCGCCTCTCCGCCAGCGAGAGCACCGTCATTGATCTCGCGAATGCTGCCGCATACCAGTACGAGAATGAGATGGCGCCGGCCCGCGGCAGCTGGGAGGGCTCCGATGTCACCGCCACTTATTGCCACTGGCTGGTGAACACTCGCCGCGTCCCCCTGGCGTGATTTTCCGGCCTCTCGGCGACGAGCTCGTTCCGACTCCGGAAGCCGGTGAGTACGTCGTATTTATTTCTCACTTCAAACGTGGTCTATGCCTGCCCATCTCCAAGTTCTTCTCCCACTGTCTCCGCAACTTTGGCCTCCAGCCACATCATCTTCCTCCAAACGCCATTATCATGCATTCCACCCACGCCGCCGTGTGTGAAGCCTTTCTAGGCGTGTATCCAACAAGCCAGATACTTCTTTGTCCGCCAGCAAACCGTGCCAAACCCAAACAATCCATTAGTTCCACGCGCGATGACCTAGACGGGTAGCGCAATGATGCTGCAGCATAGCACCGGGCACCACCCGCGGGTACTCGGTTTGGAGACCGTGCGCAAGTGGCAGCGGGGTTCTTGTATGTGAAAAGAATCCTAAGAAGGTTTTTCACAATCCATTTGGGGTTTCAAAATAGTTTTCACTAACACTAGACTCAACATTGACCAAGCAGTAAGGTTTTCCTACAGGCAGGTCTGCTCTGATACCATGACTGTCGCGACCCCGGACCCAGGGATATACATATTGTTACATGCTCCTAGCCATGGACTCACAAGGGCTTCAGGGTTACCCGCCCCGGCCGCAACAAACAACGGCAGGCAGACCGGATTCATCGGCACGTAGTCTGGATCCTCGGTCTACTACTCCTTGTATCCATGCTAGTCATAACCAATTATGCATACCCAAGCGTCCACGAGTCGGATGAAACTGAAGAAACGGGACCAAAGTTATACTGAGCTGCTATGTGTCGAGAAAGTGCAACAGCAATCGAGGGTTACTAGGGTTACCTCGCCCCAGGCCGAATCACATTGGCAGGCGGGCTCGGACATGGATCTTCGGCTCCACAACCCCACGATTGCGACAACTATGCAGTCATAGACAAAATTGTATACCAACGGGCTCAAAACCAACAACCGATCAAAGCAGCACTCTAGACATTGAAGCTGTATTAAACAGGTGTTACTAGAGTATATATTACAAACAGAGGTCACATGACCCAACATTACATCAGACAACAGATGGAAAATTATGTTGCTAATCAACAAGAACCAAAAAGGCCTAAGAGGCCGCAACATAAGGCGATGTCCCAGCCCATAGATTCCAGGCTCCTACCTGGGAACCCCAAACTACTCGACGATGTCCACGTTGAATCACCACCAAAGTGAGATCTTTACCTGAACCAAATTAAGCAAACCTGACTATGATAGGTACTCAACAAGACTTGGTTAACCTATTATATATCTGCTGTCTTCAAAAAGGGTTTTATGCAGGCCATTTTGCGTAAAGCAATCTTTGTTTTTCAAAGCGAGGAAGAATAGCACGTCTCAAGGAGTGTTTTTAAAACAAACTAGAAAGCTACTCAACTACTGAAATCATCATGTTTTCATTCCACCGACATCATTTCCTATCATCTCATGCTACAAGGATCACCCCTCTCGGCATCTCCGAGGAGGCACCCTTCAATCATTGTCAACATATTTTACGCCACGTTCAAGTTATCTATGACCTCGTGTCTTCCACCAAGTCGTCCTTAACCGTGGACACGGCTTTCCGAAAGATTTATCCCAGCAGGGTGGTACACTTTACCCACACGTTTCCTCCGACTCTTAGCGCCACATGTACACTCTTCCATGGAGTGCGGCAGAGGGTGGCTGGCTCCGACCTTTACCTTGCTCGACCCTATCCATGAGTCAACCCAAACAGGGCCACCCCGTCAACAGGGAGTTGGCCATCTCCTGACGGCACCTGTTCTGTGAGTCGGGATCAAGATCCATGTACGTCCATCACTTGTCCCAGTCACACCCTAGTTTTTCTCCAAATTGTTTTCGGACTAACACGGAGATGGAAATAGAAAACTACGTGACTCATGGATGTGGCCAAACAAGTTAGTTAGTCGAGCGAGGTTCATTGGCTCGCGCGTGTGGTTGCACGCTCAGTCTTGGTTTCCGCGGCGAGACCTTAATCCTAGGGTTGGCAAGTATAGGACAAATAACCACTTCCCAAGTGGCCTCCTATCCAAGCCTTAGTCAAATTAACCACACAATGCTCATCTCACCAGGTCATCATATCACACTAGGTTCTCGTAGCTCTGATTCATCAACCGGATGGAGCAGAGGCAAACAAACATGTAAAGATAAGCGAAGCAGATATGAGGCTCTGGAGATGCGCACAAGAAAATCTATGGCGGCTAGGAGCAGTGGATCAGGATTTTGAGGCAATGCAGTATATAGGTGAACTATATCTAAGACCACAAATAGTTTGAACCGCATGCAATATACGAGATTCAAAACACTTCGAAAACCATATATGAGCCGATAAGTGCTTGCCTTGGTTATAAGAAAACCAAAGAATAGATCTTCTGGAAAAGTGCTTGACTTGTCGGTTAAGATCAAGTATTCGCCAATGGAGTTGCTGACCTTCACTTCGGAGTCGCATTCTACCGTGGGGGAAACAACACCAAAAAGAAGAACAACAATCAACACATGGCATCGATGCAATGCCAATATTTATGCATGAGCAAGTTAATGCACTGAAATAAATCCTTAAACATGTTCAATGGGTTGCTAGGGTTCGCATGTCAGTTATGCAATTTTACTGAGATTATCCCGAGATAGACCCGGGAGGGGCAGTTCGGGCAATCCTAAAAGTGAGACTAAATTTAAAAGCTCAAATGGGTTTAAAAACATCATAAACGGATTGCATTTGTCATTTTGATCATTTTGATATATAACTTTTAATTTTCTAATTTTAGAGAATAAAAACTTATTTTCTTTATTTTAAATGGGTTAAACAATATGAAAATAATGCCCAAAATTAAAGTTTGTCAAACATGTACGAAAGTGACATAAATAGGTAGATTATATTTTTCTGAACAATTTGATACCTTTCTTTTATTTTTCTGAGTTATAAAACAATAGTTATTGAATTTACAAAATTAACCATTTTCTGTAATTTCCTGGAATTACTAAAAAGGGGAGTTATGACATCATCGTGATGTCACTGTGACATCACACTACTCTGTTCTTCACAGATGAGATCAAATTCGGTTAAATTCGCGCGCAACTCGCGAAACTAAATGCACCACGACGTAGAGGGGCTCGAGAGGGACCTAGGGGTGGCGGCGGTTGACCGTATGGTCACTGAAAATCTCGCCGGCGGCGAGCATCCGTGGCGGCGGAGCACGGGCAATGGCGGCAACGAGCTACGATGCATGGGAGGGGGAGCATAGGTGACGGGGAAGCTCACCGGAACTCTACGAGAGCGATGGCGGTGTCGGCGAGGAGAAACGAGGACGGAAGGCGGCGTCCGTTCAGGCCATCTTGGCTGGATTCGTTCCACAGGGAGACAGAGGAGGTTGAGGCGATCCTTGTGGCGTGCTCGGTGTAGCTTGGCTCGGTCCGAGGTGGCAGCGATTCGCGACGGCCGGCAGACACAGTAGAGCTAGGGTTTCGTCCGCGCAGAGGAACAGAGAGCGAGAGGGAAAGGGAGGAAGAGGAGAAGAAGGCCACGGTGTCCTGGGAGGTCATCCACGCAAGGGGGGGGGGGACATACTCGAGCAGGAAGTGGCAAGCCGGAACACGGCGTTGCCTTTCTCCCTTATCCCCATGGTGAAGCAGGCAGGAGGACGTGGCGGAGGTGGCCAGGCAGCTACTTTTACTCGCAGGAGGTAGAAGACAAAGGGAGTCTTGCGAAAACCCCCTGCAGTTTTTGAAATTTGCAAAACAGTTCTTTTGTCCTTTGAAACTGCAATAAAAACCATGTTTTCCGGGCCTTTTTGAAAGGATAAAATTTGGAAAAAAAATTTTGGAAACCTGGTAAAATTTCCAACAAAACCATGTGTTTCTTTGGTGTATTTGAAATATTTTTCAATACAAGATTTTGGACCCAAAATTAAGTATTTTTTGTGGGATTTTCTCAAACCAATTTAAATTGTTTCAACATGGTTCAAATTGTTGTTTCATGAATGTATGCGATGAACACAACCACACACACCCTATTGTAGCAAAAATCGGGATGTTACAAATCTACCCCCCTTACAAGAATCTCGTCCCGAGATTCCCGAAGGAGAAGAAAGAAGGAACACCGGTTTTGAACGAACTTCTTGAACCTTACGGTTCTCTTCTTGTAGAGGTCTATCCGTAGCATCGTGAAGTATTGAACGAATACACCTAGGTAAGAGGGAAAACTCTTAGAAATTGATCTTTTACTAATATCGAGTATCTCATTGATAACTCATGGCAGGAATGTTCCTAAAGAACTTTTTGAGTTAACAAGCATGAAACACATCAAGGTAACGGAGGGAATAAAAGATGGTTTCAAGTTTATGGATGATGGTTCTTGAAAGGATTTAGAATATGAGATTTGCACAAGACATTAAATCCTTTTGAAAAAGAAAGGTTGAACAACTTGTGAAACCGAGGTTTCTTCAAAACAGAATACCGAGTTGGGAAGGATTGTCTTGGATACCACAAATTAATATCCGTACACGAGGGGGAACACGAGAAAACACTCTAATTCGTGCGTGAGAGAAAAACTGATAGAGGATCATGTTCACTCTTCGGAGTGGACACGGAAGATGGAGGAACTTTCATTCCGTTAAAATTTTGTCGAAAACTTGTCAAGGATCGGGATATTACTACACGACAAAAGATGGGTAACCAAAGGAGTTGAACAACCATAATTAAGGAGGAGTTCTTGATCAGACCATAAGGATGGGTAACCAACGGGGATTGAAACACCGGAAGAAAATAGGAAATCCCTTTCCTATTGTGGGTTATCCGTAGCAATACGTTTACCACATGGTTGAGACCCCATGGCTCAAGTAACTGACAAATTCACACAATGTGTGAGATGAACGGAACTTCAAGTACAAACAACTTGAAAAAGGGAACTGATCAGTGGCGGTTACCACACACGACAAGATGGTTCTCCTGATGCACTAGCTTCCACTAGAACAGAGGTTTTGGAGGTTCAACAGAGAGATGTTGAAAAGATCAACTTCCAAATTATCCTTGATGTTTTAGATACCGACAGTAGGCTCATGACAAGCCTTCTATAGGTCATCAAGTGAAAGATCAACTCCGGTTTGGAAGAACGGTGAGGGAAACTTGTTAGAATTAACCACATAAGAATTCTCACTGAGAGTGGTTGTTCTTACAGATTCAAAGAGATATGATGTTAGGCATTGCGGCTAATTGTGTCAACCACAACATCAAACATGCCGAATTTTCAAATGGACCTAGCTCAATACTCTTGAGGAAACACCAACCATCATTGTTTCTTGACAACATAGACTCAGTATGTTTGATCAAAGAGGTTGCACAGGTTACCAACGAGATACAGATGATAGATTCTCAAGATATGGACTATGATGTCAAGATCGAGAAGATGAGCGAGATTACAGAGCCCAGGTACTAGCAACTTGTTAGGGAAAGTTGTACCTACATGGATTACTTGCAATGAAACACGTCAGAGTCCTTGGTGGGAAAACGATTACAAAGATAACGAAGTTCGTGGACTTCTTCTCTTTAGTAGACAATCAGCCAGTGGCTTGTTGTGGATGCGAACTTAATCAAGGATTGGAGGTAACAACCTACCATCTCAAGAGTAGTCTACACATGCATTATTGACTTGGGATTATTCCCGAAAGAACAAGAAAACTCTACTCAGATCCATGGCGACAACTTTCACCAAAAGCGCATGAACCAAAGTAAGTTACTTCGAACATCTAGAACCCAACTTTGCGATGACACAAAGATGGTTCTCGAGAGTTTCCAACATCAGTGCTAATTGTTCAAAATGAACCTCTTGCAACTTGGTAAATAGGGATGTCATCGATGGGCTCGACAACACCCTGATCAAGATACTCCAAGCAGAGGAACCCATATGGTACATGAACATGGAAAAGTGTTGGTCTGCCAAAAGACATTAAGGTGTACCTAGGCAAAATACCATGAATGAGAACACCGTAGAGTTAGTCCTTGGAGCTGAACATGATATGATGATAGCCCAACTGAAATCAAGGTAGGATGACAGCATGTCCACTGAAGAGATACTATCATGCTTCAACACAAAGTAAACTAGACATCCCTTAACGAAGGACGAAGCTAGGCGGAGCTTTTTCCTTTCAACTCTCCAAGTTATTGTTTAAGCTCAACAAACTAGTTCAGGGTGTCTAGCACAGGTTCTTGGAGAAACGAGTAGTTAGACTACCCATTGTTTAGACATCACGGTCAGGTAACAACCTGGTGATACGACCTATATGAATTTGGTTATTATCTTTTGGTTATCTTCTATGTTGGTCATTTATGATTGCCAAGAGGTTTTATTACTTTTCATATCTTCCATGGATAATACGACCTATATGAATTTGGACTGGATTGTGTTTGATTGGAATGTGAGATGCCTAAATGATAAATCTAAAAGAGAAGCAGTCTATAATAAAATTGAGGAAAGCCAGGCTTCTGTTATTTGCCTCCAAGAAACTAAATTCCAAGATTTTGATCATTCTTTTATTAGGTCCTTCTGTCCTAAAAGGTTTGATCAATTTTTTTTCTCTCCCTATGTTGGAGCTTCTGGAGGTTTAATTGTGATATGGAATGGCTCCATGTTCAATGGAGAATTACTGGAAGTTCACCGTTCTGCTATTCATATTAAATTCACTTCAATTCATAATTCAGTTTCTTGGATCCTAGTGAATGTTTATGGCCCTTGCAAGGGGGTGTAAAGGGATGATTTTGTTAACTGGCTATATAACCTGTCCATTCCTATCCATCAGACCTGGATGATTCTTGGTGATTTTAACTTTATTAGATCACTGGATAATAGAAATAAACCAGGGGCTGATCTTAATGATATGTTTATCTTTAATGATGTTATTAGTCATCTGGGTTTATTGGAGTTGCCTGTTAAGGGAAGGAATTTCACTTGGTCTAATATGCAAAAGGATCCTCTATTGGTCCAATTGGATTGGTTTTTTACATCCTGTCAATGGACATTGGATTTTCCCAATACTATGGTTTTACCCATGTCCAAAATCACTTCTGACCACCTGCCATGTACTGTTAAAATTGGAACAAACATACCAAAGGCAAAGATCTTTCGTTTTGAAAACCATTGGGTCAACCAACCTGGCTTCCTTGACCTAGTGACAAAGATTTGGAATACTCCAGTTATGGCCAAATCAATTACTTCCAGAATCACTGCTAAATTAAAGAATCTTAGATATGCTCTGAAGGATTGGGGAAGGAATCTCTCCCAGCTAAAAATTCTTATAGAGATGAGTAGTAAAGTGAATCTGTTTCTAGATCAGTTGGAAGACGTGAGGAATCTGAGTGTTCCTGAGTTTCATTTCAGACTCATTGTTAAAAGCACATAAAAAACTTGCTTGCTATGCAGTCTGACTACTGGAAGCAACGATGTACTATTAGATGGGCTAAGCTCTCTTGTGAATACACTAAATATTTTCATGCCAGAGCTACGGAGAGGTTTAGGCGCAATACTATTCCATCCATCTCAGATGCTTCCGGGAACTTGTTGGTGGATCATCAGGACAAAGCTGCTGCTTTCTGGTCCTGTTTCAAAAAACAGAATTGGTGTCTCTTGCCCACCTATCATTGCTACTGATCTGTCTGAATTCTTGCCTGTGGTTGAGGGATTAGAGGTCATTGCTGACCCTTTTACTGTTGAGGAGGTTGAGGGAGTTGTAAAACACCTCAAACCTGCTCGTGCGCCTGGTCCAGATGGTTTCACAGGCCTCTTTATTAAACACTGCTGTAGTATAATAAAAGAGGATTTTATCAAACTCTGCAATGAATTTCACAGTGCTAAGATTTCTTTGGAAAGCATTAATTGTTCTTTCATTACTATAATTCCAAAGACACATTCTCCGGAGACAGTGAATGATTTTAGGCCTATTTCCCTGACCAACACTTGTCAGAAATTTATCACTAAGATTCTGGCTAATCGTTTCCAAGATAAAATTTCTAGTTGTATCCATGCTAATCAATATGGGTTCATCAAGTCCAGAACTATTCAATACTGTTTGGCCTGGTGTTTTGAATACATTTCCCAGTGTAAACAATCTAACCAGAAAGTGGTGATTTTCAAGATTGATTTTGAGAAAGCTTTCGATACTATTGAGCACAGTGTTATTCTCCAAATTATGAGATATAAAAGGGTTTCCTTCCTTAGTAATAAAATGGGTTAAGGAAATTCTATCCTCTGGATCATCATCGGTCCTGTTAAATGGAGTCCCTGGCAAACCTTTTGTCTGCAAAAGAGGATTCAGGCAGGGGGATCCGTTGTCACCAATCCTCTATGTGCTGGGTGGGGATCTGTTGCAGAGCATTGTTAATTTGGCTCTAAGAGAGGGATGTCTCTGTTTACCAATTCCAATTGGTGGAGATTTCCCTATTGTTCAATATGCTGATGACACGCTGGTCATCTTACCTGCTGACTCTGCTCAATTGTTGGTATTTAAAGATTTGCTCAACCTTTATGCTCAAATCACTGGGTTAAAGGTGAATGATAACAAGTCTTCTATGATACCAATCAATCTATCACAGCAGGAAACTGTTGATTTGGCTTCTGTTCTGGATTGTACTGTGGCTTCTATGCCCTTCACATATTTAGGCTTGCCCATGGGAACCACTAAGCCATCTATCAAAGATTTTGCACCACTCATTGACAGAGTTGAGAGGAGACTTTCTGCTACAGTCTCGTTTCTCTCTTATGGGGATAGCTTGGTTCTTGTGAATTCGGTTCTGTCCTATTTGCCCACTTATTACATGTGCACATTAGTAATACCTAATGGTTTCATTGACATAATTGACAAAGCAAGGAGGAGATGTCTATGGAGGAAGGACAAAAATAAGCAAAAAGTGAATTTTTTGGCTGCTTGGGACATGGTCTGCAAGCCCAAAAGCAAAGGAGGATTAGTGATCATTAACCTTCAGATTCAAAATAGAGGTTTACTACTGAAATTCTTGGCAAAATTCTATAACTCTATGGATATTACCTGGGTCCATTTAGTCCAGAATGCTTATTATTTTCAGTCAGTTCCACATGCTGTGACCTCCTGTGGCTCTATCTGGTGGAGAGGTGTTATGCAATTAGCCGATACTTGGTGCTCATTCTCTTCTTGCATAGTGGGGAATGGATTTACTGGCCTTTTCTGGAAAGATTCTTGGATAGGACAACCTTTGTCAATAAAATTCCCAAGATTGTTCTCCTTTGCCAAGGACCCTTTGTCCTCTATTAGAGACTAGTTTAGGGAGCGCGACTTGCCGCGCGGCCCTTGTTGTTCGGCTAAAATTTTGCCCGGTGTTCTCATATTATGCATAGATTATTAATTAGGCGGAAATATACAAAAAACACGTCGAATGGTGGTCTATACACTATCTATATGGCTGCACGATCAGAACCGTAAGCAAACGAAAAAGCAGAGCAACAATAAACTTCACGGGTACCATAATTGACAGGCTCGTAAGACACCAAACTAAAATAAGACAGCTCCATGAGAGTTCCATTTAAGTACACCATAGTACATATACGGAGGAAATTAGCAGTCACGGCGGAAATAATAAAGCTACCAACAAGTCGAGCCAGCTGCTCTCTGCAACATTAACACCGAGACATTTGACACCCAAGAGATGGATGATGGTGGAACCAAAATATCACTGAGCATGCATTGTTGGCAGTCAGTGATGGAGTCTGCTCTACTGGGCTCGAGCACCGCCACCTAGTACCCTACGACCTATCAAGGAGGAGCAGGGACACAATATTAGTTTTAGAGAACCTAGACGAGCAGAGATGAATCAGAAGTAAGCCAAAGACCTTACCATCAAGGGCAAGCCTGTGCTGCTTTCGATTAAAAGCAGTGTCAGTGGAACTCAACAGCAGTACAGAACTGTCCCCTATTTATGTGATGAACACAGTAGGATATAGCTATGATGGCCCGTACTAAAAAAGAAAGCGATTACGATGTATCAAGCATGAACGACCGTACCTGTCAGGACTTCTGTTGAGGATCTGTGAATGCAAAACGATAAAATAGAGTTAACGGCATATCCATATATAATTTATGACCTAGGAATCCATACTGGAGTTTTAGATGGTTTACCCAGCATCTGTTTCTTTATTTCTGGCCTGGGGCGTGAATATAAATTATGGGTTAGAAGCCATCTGAAGCATGGAAGTTGGTATAGCATTGATCTGATTAGAAGGACCGGATTCGGTAGTTGACGACCTATCGGCCGAAGGACCGAGCACAACCATAGGATTGTCCACATCCAAAGAAGTGGCAGGAATCAAAGTGTCAAGCGAAGACAAGCGGCGTTCCCTAGGGAAAACAGCTTCGACCTTACGGACTACGAACGGCGTCTGTTGCCTAGAGAAGCTTCCTTCAGTCACCTCCACAACAAATCTATACCTGTCACCAAGTCTCCTAGAGACCTCTGGTGGTGGAAAGCGTACCCGGCTAGCAGCAATCTCAGCATTAGCAACCGGAGGGCCAGCTAACTGGTTGTTTCCGATAACCTGATGAATATTAGCCCCAATCACCTGTTCAGCGAGATGTCCAGTTAGGATAAATTCAGCTTCATCCGTTTTATCCGACGCGATGACATGGATATGGTACCTACAAATAAAGACTACATCGGTGATCTTGTAGGTCAATAGGATCTGAATCAAAGATCCGTAGAGGACAACTAATTTAGCCAAGGAAAATGCCATTGATAAGAAAACATAGTAAGAAGGACATAACTAAGTTTGGTTTGTTCACGAAACATCTACACAGGAATGCTTAAATCTGACCAGAGAAGGCTACAACTATTTTCAGCGCTATACGTATTGCAAGAGTAAGGAGCTGAAATACTTAGAATCTTTATTTTGATATGCATGGATAGCGGAACAACCTCCAGCGATTCTGTGAATCCAAACCGATAACCAGGCGTGGAAATGGCAAACCAACAGTGCAAGATGAGGCATAAAATTCAGGATACGACATCGATCTACTCACATAATGTTTGCAGCGGGTGATGGGCAAAGACGACTACTACATGCGTAACTATCGGTACAGCCATAAGCACGTGAATCTGCGTGTGGTAGAGCGGCTGGCCTAGCCAATCGATGACAGCTGGTAAGCAGTATACCACCACTGCTTCCTGGAGTCAATCCTTGATAGCGTGACGGTGCAACGAAACCTAGCATACTGTGAATGAACACAACAGGAATAGCCACATGTCAATGAAGGTACCTTCTAGAGAGGAAAACGTTTTGTCCTAACAAATTGAGTAGTACCTTGTTTTCAAAAAGATTGAATGCAGCCCACTGAGCAACTTGTTTCGTAGGCCAATCAACTCCAAGCTGAGTCCGCCGAGTGAGAAGATGTGGCAGTGGTGCATGGGCGATAGACTGAAAAGCTCCTTGTAAGCTGTATGGGTACATATTGTTTAGAAGAATTGAAGAAACGATCCATGCACCGCTTAGAAATGTCACAAATGTAATACCTTGCTCGTAATATGTTTATGTCGACGATATCCTCGTTAATATGCCATGCACAGGCAGAAATACCGGCTAATCCTCTTTCACCTTGGTGACAAGAAAATGGAAGTCAAATTAATAGATGATAGCATAATGGTATAGCAAGAATGATAGGAGGGATTTTAGAGAGAAAAACATACCCATCGTATTCCTGGACATTTGTTCCAACAAAGATTGCAACGGCCGATTCAGTCTGTCCAAGGACACGAATAGCATTCCCGTTGAAACGGAGCGCACAACCACCTCATAGAACAATTTTTATCTCGTGACCGCTGTGACCGTAAGAAGATTCAATGAGGCTTTACAAATGTATAGCTATAAATATATTAAAAAAATGACTGAGAACATATCAGTGTCGATGGAACACACCTAAGATCCTTGAGAAATACATAGCGTTTAATAAGAACGCCGCCTCTAGTTGTAAGGTCAAATGATTCTATATCAGAGACGCCGCAAATGGTTCCAATGACATCTACATTGTACAGAAGCTATTAGCTTTTGCATGACCCTTAAGTTAATAAGTATAGGTCATGATCAGCTAGCATACGATAGATTGTACATCTACCTACCAATTAAACAACCTGGCCGAACAGTAGGGACAGGTAGGCGCAAACTACCTGTCAGGAAGGCGCAGACTACCTGACAGAAAATGCGGACAGGCCGTAGAAGCAACAGTCGAAAAAAACCAAGCTGCCTAAACCCCTTCCCTGGGAAAAAAAAAGAATTGCATTTCATTAGGATAGAAGCAAAACCCATATTAATTACAGAACCTATAAATTGATATATTAAGCAAAACCATCCAGTAAGAGAAAATCTAATATTTTCATAAAATAACTTTCACGGCCAACTGTGTATTATCAATTTTTTCTGGTCGGCGAGAAAAGATAATCGTTTAGGCTGCATTTTTTTTCTAACTTTCGCCTCGGTGAGGTTGATTGAGGATTAACACGGACATGAATAATGGAGCTACCTCAGAATGGAGATTTAGTGCATGAGGAGTAACAACAGGAAGGCGCAGACTACCTGACAGAAAATGCGGACAGGCCGTAGAAGCAACAGCCGAAAAAAACCAAGCTACCTAAATCCCTTCCCTGGGGAGAAAAAGAATTGCATTTCATTAGGATAGAAGCAAAACCCATATTAATTCCTGAACCTATAAATTGATATATTAAGCAAAACCATCCAGTAAGAGAAAATCTAATATTTTCATAAAATAACTTTCACAGCCAACTGTGTATTATCAATTTTTTCTGGTCGGCGAGAAAAGATAATCGTTTAGCCTGCATTTTTTTTTCTAACTTGCCTTAGTGAGGTTGATTGAGGATTAACACGGACATGAATAATGGAGCTACCTCAGAATGGAGATTATCATAGATGCACACTAATAGAAAATAGGCCTTCCATACGCCCCCATTAGTCCCTAAAATAATCGACCCGCGACCATAGGGGTCTTTAGTCGCGGTTCGGGACGAGACCCGCGACAAATAGTCTGGGCCCAGCGCGCTCGGTCCACAGCTGGCGGAGGGGAGGGGCTTTAGTCCCAGTTGGCTAAACCAACCAGGGCTAATAGGTCCTCGGGCTGGCCCCAAGGCCTTTAGCCGCGGTTGTCCAGGTGAACCGGGACTAAAGGCCCATCCCTATATAGGACTCAGCTCGCTGCACTTAGCCACATTTGGTGTCATTTCTGCTCACAACATTCACAAGGGGTGGTGGGTATGCTTTTGGTTCCTACTATGCACACAAGGTGTTCGATGAAATGGCCGATAGCATGAAACACACATGATATTAAGTGTCCGACCCGCACTTGAGCGTTTTCATTTATTTTACCTCCGCGATCGCGGTTAGCAACTTGAACCCTTTCATGATTTGTATTATTTCCAGCTAGTTAGTTTAACAAATGCATGATGGTTAATTATATACTTTATATAATAATAATGCAGATGAATCGGCAATGGATGTACGGTAACCGACTCTCCGGCGAGTTCACTACGGGTTTGAAAGATTTCCTCGTAGTGGCAAATACGAACAAGCAGCGAGGTTTTATTATCTGTCCATGTGCTGAATGTAAGAATGAGAAGGGTCACTCCTCCTCAAGAGTCGTTCACATGCACCTGCTTCGGCACGGTTTCATGCCAAGCTATAATTGTTGGACCAAGCATGGAGAAAGAGGGGTTAGAATGGAAGAAGATGAAGAAGAGGATGATATCGATTTCAACTATCATGACGCTTTCGGTGATACTTTCATGGAGGATGATGCTGAAGGTGGGGAAGGGTTTGGTGAAGGTGAAGAAGAGGCACATGATGAGCCCGCTGATGATCTTGGTCGGACAATTGCTGATGCACGGAGACGCTGCAAAACTGACAAGGAGAGGGAGAATTTGGATCGCATGTTAGAGGATCACACGAAGTCGCTGTACCCAGGATGCGATAATAGTCTGAAAAAGCTGGGCTGCACACTGGATTTGCTGAAATGGAAGGCACGGGAAGGTGTAGCTGACTCATCATTTGAAAATTTGCTGAAAATGTTGAAGAATATGTTTCCGAAGAATAACGAGTTGCCCGCCAGTACGTACGAAGCAAAGAAGGTTGTGTGCCCTCTAGGTTTAGAGATTCTGAAGATACATGCATGCATTAACGACTGCATCCTCTACCGCGGTGCATACGAGGATTTGAATGAATGCCCTGTATGCACTGCATTGCGTTATAAGATCAGAGGCGATGACCCTGGTGACGATGTTGAGGGCGAGAAACCCAGGAAGAGGGTTCCCGCCAAGGTGATGTGGTATGCTCCTATAATACCTCGGTTGAAACGCTTGTTCAGGAACAAAGAGCATGCCAAGTTGTTGCGATGGCACAAAGAGGACCGTAAGTCCGACGGGGAGTTGAGACACCCCACTGATGGAACGCAATGGAGAAAGATCGACAGAGAGTTCAAAGATTTTGCAGCTGACGCAAGGAACATAAGATTTGGGCTAAGTACTTATGGCATGAATCCTTTTGGTGAGCAGAGCTCCAGCCATAGCACCTGGCCCGTGACTCTATGCATCTACAACCTTCCTCCTTGGTTGTGCATGAAGCGGAAGTTCATTATGATGCCAGTGCTCATCCAAGGTCCGAAGCAACCCGGCAACGACATCGATGTGTACCTAAGGCCATTAGTTTATGAACTTTTACAATTGTGGGGCAGACCTGGTGTACCTGTGTGGAATGAGCACAAAGAAGAGGAATTTGACCTACGAGCGTTGCTTTTTGTAACCATCAACGATTGGCCTGCTCTTAGTAACCTTTCGGGACAGTCAAATAAGGGATACAAAGCATGCACGCACTGCTTACATGAGACTGAAAGTGTATTTTTGGATAATTGTAGGAAGAACGTGTACCTGGGTCATCGTCGATTTCTTCCCCGAAATCATAACGTAAGAAAGAAAGGCAAGCATTTCAACGGCAAGGCAGATCACCGGCCGAAGCCTGCGGAACGTAATGGTGCTGAGATATTTGATATGGTCAAGGATTTGAAAGTCATCTTTGGAAAGGGTCCTGGCGGACAATCAGTTCCGCTGGGAGTTGACGGGCACGTACCCATGTGGAAAAAGAAATCGATATTTTGGGAGCTACAGTATTGGAAAGTCCTAGATGTCCGCTCTGCAATCGACGTGATGCATGTTACGAAGAATGTTTGCGTGAACCTGCTAAGCTTCTTGGGCGTGTATGGGAAGACAAATGATACAAAGGAAGCACGGCAGGACCAGCAACTTTTGAAAGACCCAGATGACCGGCATACGGAATGGTTTCAAGGTCGTGCCAGCTACGCTCTTACGAAAGAAGAGAAGGTCATTTTTTTTGAATGCCTGAGCAGTATGAAGGTCCCGTCTGGCTTCTCGTCGAATATAAAGGGAATAATAAACATGGCGGACAAAAAGTTCCAAAACCTAAAGTCTCACGACTGCCACGTGATTATGACGCAATTGCTTCCGATTGCTTTGAGGGGCCTCCTACAGGAAAATGTTCGAGTAGCCATTGTGAAGCTGTGTGCATTCCTCAATGCAATCTCTCAGAAGGTAATCAGTCCAGAAGATCTACCACGGTTACAGAACGATGTGGTCCAATATCTTGTCAGTTTCGAGTTGATGTTTCCACCATCCTTCTTCAATATTATGACGCACCTCCTGGTCCACCTAGTCGAAGAGATTTCCATTCTCGGTCCTGTATTTCTACACAATATGTTCCCCTTCGAGAGGTTTATGAGAGTATTAAAGAAATATGTTCGTAACCGTGGTAGGCCAGAAGGAAGCATCGTAAAGGGCTATGGAAATGAGGAGGTAAGTGAGTTCTGTATTGACTATGTTCCTGACCTTAAGCCGATTGGTATTCCTCAATCGCGGCACGAGGGGAGACTAAGTGGAAAAGGCACGATCGGAAGGAAATCAACGATATGTATGGACGGTCATTCTATGACTGAAGCACACTACACAGTTCTGCAAAATTCGAGCTTGGTGGCTCCGTACTTCGAGCAACACAAGAATATTTTACGCTCGAACAACCCGGGGAAGCCTGAATCATGGATTAGAAAGGCCCACATGGAGACTTTCGGCAGTTGGTTGCGAAAACATTTAATGAATGACAATGATGTTGGAGATCAGCTGTACATGTTGGCCAAGACACAATCTTCGACTATAACGACTTTCCAAGGGTACGAGATTAATGGGAATACATTTTACACGATCTCCCAAGATAAAAAGAGCACCAACCAAAACAGTGGTGTCCGCTTTGATGCAGCAACCGATATTGGGCAAAAGGTCACATATTATGGTTACATAGAGGAGATATGGGAACTTGACTATGGACCCTCTTTTAAGGTCCCTTTGTTCCGGTGCAAATGGTTCAAGCTAACAGGAGGTGGGGTAAAGGTGGACGAGCAATACGGAATGACAATGGTGGATTTCAACAATCTTGGTTACCTTGACGAACCATTCGTCCTAGCCAAAGATGTCGCTCAGGTTTTCTATTTGAAGGACATGAGTAGCAAACCGAGGAAACGGAAAGATAAGAAAACGATCAGTACATCATGCGATGATCCAAAGCGCCACATTGTTCTTTCAGGGAAAAGAAACATCGTGGGAGTGGAGGACAAGACAGTCATGTCAGAAGATTATAATATGTTTGGTGAAATTCCACCCTTCAAAGTGAACACTGACCCAAGCATTAAGTTAAATGATGAGGATGCTCCATGGATACGTCCAAATCCTAAGAAAGCGGGGACACAAGGGAAGAATTGATGTGTAATAATTTATTGTACCAAACTTTGTTGAATGGATCATGTTTAATGGATCATGTGAATTATATTATCTCTAATTTATTGTACCAAAATTTTACTAAAAACAGAAAACAGACGCGCTAGCGCGCCGCAGTGTCGCCGGAATACAAATTCTTTTATTAAAATAAGAAAAAAGACGAACACTAGTCCTCACCGTCGTCGTCGGGGAACTCGTCGGTGACCTCCTCCGGGTCATCATCGTCGCCGAACTCGTCGGTGACCTCCTCGTCGTTGTCGGAGGTGCATGATGGTATGTCCGAGATAGGCCCCCACCTCGGATCGTCGGAGGCCCAGACTTCACCGGCGTGGTCGGCCCGACGAAGCTCTTGCAACGCCTTCGTCCTCGCCTCCCGAGCGGCATCTAACGCGAGGTGGCGTTCGAGGCAGCGCTCCGCCCGCTGAGCCGCGCGGGTCTGCCAGAGCTCCTCGTCGGCGCTCTCCTCCCCCGGGTTGTTCCGGTAATACTCGCGGCCGACGCGGTCTTCCCTGGCGTCGACTAGGCCCTGAAACGGGCGGTGGCGGAGGTGGAGGTGGTCGGCGGCAGTGATGATCTGCGGCTTCGGCGCCCTGGCCTCCGCTTCCCAGACGGTGTGGCAGTCGTTGAAGTTCATCAGCGACCGCGGGCGGTTGAGGCGCCAGGCCGCCGCGTCCCAGGCACGGGCGGCCTCCGCCGCCGTCGCAAAGGTGCCGAGGGGTATGCGGTCGTCCCCCCAGCGGATATCTGCGCTGAACATTCCGTTCTGCCGTGCTCGGACGCCGTGGAAGCCGGTGGTGCTGTTCCTCCTCGGAGGCATGGTGGAAGCGCGACGGTGTAGAGGGATGGAGAAGATGCGCTCGAGGCGCGACAGTTTATACCGCGCCCTCCAGGCCACACGTCACAACTCCCGCGCCACGCGTCAAAACTCCCGTGCCACGCGCCACCATAACAGAACCCAAGCATGGATGGATGTTTTAAAGGGGGGGGGTGTAGAACAAAAAAAAACGGTATCGCCGTCATATATGCATACCAAATGCACGGCTGGACGTATGACGGCGAATCCGGATGTTTTGTATTTGCTCGATGAACTGAATATATGATGTATCAAACCTTAAAGGGGGTGTAGAACAAAACTGACGGTATCGCCGTCATACAGCCCAACCGTGGCTACTGGGTGCATATATGCATACCAAATGCACGGCTGGACGTATGACGGCGAATCCGATTGTTTTGTATTTGCTCGATGAACTGAATATATGATGTATCAAACCTTAAAGGGGGGTGTAGAACAAAACAATCGGTATCGCCAGTATACAACCCTGCAGTGGCTACTGAGTGCATATATGCATACCAAATGCACAGCAGGGCGTATGCTGGCGAATCCGGATGTTTTGTATTTGGGAGATGAACTGACCGGTGTATGAAGCTGGGCTATATATAGGGTCCTCTGGCTCACAAAGTGTTGAGCTAGGGTTTTGATCCAACGGTTAAGAAACATCTCATCCAACGGCTCACAACAGCTCGAAAGAAACACACCGTAGCCCTGATCGAACGGCTCACAACAGCTGGAAAGAAACACACCCCGGATCCAACGACTCACAAGCGGTTGAAAGAAACACACGATCCGTGTGATTCTATCTGATTGGTCCAAACGAAACCCTAATTCCCATGTAGTCCCGGTTGGTGACACCAACCGGGACTAAAGGGATGATCCGTTTCCCAATGAAACCCTAACCCATTTAGTCCCGGTTGGGGAGACCAACCGGGACTAAAGGGATGTTTTCTTCTTGCTATATATATGTATGCATTGCCACACCATTGGCATAAACACATACAAACTCATGGCTTCTACCGTACCCACTCTAACATTCATCCAGCCGGAGGTACTTTCCGCATCGAACTACCCCTGCCCGCCCGGCTATAGCGTTCCCGCCGGTTGGATGCTGAGCGCCGGAGGAGTGCCGGTCCCTCCTCTTCCTCAAGGTGTGGCGCGTCGGGCGGCCATCACGAACCACTACTACCACGAGCTCACGCCGGAGCAGCGGAGGAATCCCAGTTGGCATCCCGATAACCAGCATACTTGGGATGCCTTCTTCATCAATCGGCGTGAGAGGGCGCTCGCCAGGTATGAGGAGGACGGCCTGCCTCCTGGGAACTTTCACGAGGCCGGTCGTCGGCTATGGTGGTCCGGCCGGACTCTACAGAGCGTCATGGACTACATCAGGGCCGGTGATATTCCCCTCCTGCGCTGCCCTCAGGCCCAGTCCTGGAGTCGTGATCCTCCGAGGGAGTGCAGAGCACCGTCAGACGATAGTGACGACGATGGCGGCGACTACGACGACTACGAGTGGATGTACTATAGGCCTAGGCAGGAGTATGACTAGCAGCAGATATCAGATCATGCATCTATGCTCTCCGTTTAGGTTTAGATCCACTCTTTCCATTATGTACTGCTTTTTTTTATCTATATATATATATATTCAAGATTTTAAAAAGAATTAGTTTTTTTTCTGAATTTTCTGATATATTATTTGTACTTTTAAGTTTGGGAAAAGGATTAGTTTTATTTTTCTAAATTTTCTGATATATTATTTGTACTTTTAAGTTTGGGAAAAGGATAAGTTTTATTTTTCTGAATTTTCTGATATATTATTTGTATTTGTAAGATTTTAAAAAGAATTAGTTTTATTTTTCAGAATTTTCTGATATATTATATGTACTTTTAAGATTGGGAAAAGGGAAAGTATTCGAATAACCACATTTAGTCGCGGTTCGTGTCACGAACCGGGACTAAAGGCTCGTTCTGCGCGGGAACGAAAACGCCGCGAAAAATTGCACCTTTAGTCCCGGTTCGTGACACCAACCGGGACTAAAGGTCCGCGGAGGGTACCCCAGGGGACCTTTAGTCCCGGTTGGTGTCACCAACCGGGACTAAAGGCTGAACCTATATATTCTCTGCCCCGAAATTTTTCTAAGGACCCCCAAAAACCCTCGTCTTCCTCGCTTCCTCGCGCCGATTCCGCCGTCGCCGTCGCCGATTCCGCCGTAGCCGTCGCCGTTGCCCGCGCAGAGACTCTGATAGAGGACCCCGTCGTCGCCGTCGCCGTCGCTGTCGCCGTCGCCGCCGTCGCCCGCGCCCTTCTATCCACAGCGCCCACCCTGCTCCGCCCCCGCCCCGCGCCGGCGCCGTCTCCGGTAGGTTCCCCGCGAGCCTCTCGCCGCCCTCGAAAGGGACCACGAAGGAACGCAAACGGAACTCGAACGAACCCCTCTCCGGTGAGGACGGCGACCATCGCGCAGCGGTGAGGACGACGGCGACCACCCACAGAGGAAGGGTGACGTCACGCTGGCGTCACGGGTGACGTCACGCTGGCGTCACCGGTGGGTTCCACCTGGCAGAGAGAAAGGGGCGGTGGCGCAGTTGGGCTGGGCTCCTGGGCGGTGGCGCAGTTGGGCTGGGCTGCTGGCAGTTTTTTTTCAGCACTTGTTTTTTCTAAGTCAAAAAAAAGTCAAAACAATTTGAATTAAATTCATTAAAATAATGAAAATAAGTTTTAATTCAATAAATTCAGAATATTAAGTGTAATATACCAAAATGACCAGAAAAGCAAATGCAACCTAGCTATGGGGTTCTCCAAGTCATTTGAGCAACTAATCTTGGACACACCTCTAAAGTATGGTTTTCCCCCTCCGGTGGTCATCGTTCTTCCACCCCAAACCCTAGCAATCTGTTTTCCCTCCTTCTACGACAATATTTGCTAAGTCTCCTATATACTTAATTAATTTTTACTATATGCATGTCTGCAGGAGTGACATATGGCGGACAATAGAGCCTTGCCGCTTACGGATCAGGAGGCTGAAGGTATTATATACGGCATGATGGCCAACCAGATCCCTTATGTGCCGGGCCCAGAAGATGAGCAACAAGATGATGTAGTCTCTTCTTATCTGAACTTTGATGATCAAGAACGTGAAGGAACGGACATTGTCGATGATCAAACAGGTGAAGGAACGGATATTGTCGATGATCAAGGAGGTGAAGGAATGGACATTGATGACGGAGGTCAACCGTCGACAAACGACGATCTCCAATTGCAAAGAACAAAGGACGGCCTGACGGCAAGAGGAATCCGTCTAGGTACAGAGGGATGGGACGAAAGAGCCAAAATGTGGTGGTACGGGCATGGGGGATCGCTAGACCCGGAGACAGGGGCGTGTGTTCACTGGCAGAAAACGTTTGCTCCCACAAAAAACCTTGTTGACGCAATGACCAAAGCTCAACAGGGCTTGCTCACGTTCAACATAGAGAGAGACCAACTGACCCATGCCCTCGGGAATCCTGAACACGGAGGACATATACGAGGCAAAGGCAGATTGCCGTGGAAAGTAGGGTTTTCCCAGGAGGGTGACCCGTACTGTTACAGAAGCCGTAAGAGAGGTACCGACCAGGCTGCAGATCAACTGTCGAATCTTGCAACGGAAGTTAGTGAGTTGAAGAAGACCGTGGCGGGAATACTTGAGAAATAAAAAGCAGCGGCTGCAGGGCCGCATGAAGAACATGCAACGGATCTCGGAAGCCAGCATCAGCGGAGAAGCAGCGTGGCTTCCACGGAGGCCCCGACTGCAGGTGCTAATGCACCGATGATCGAGATTCGTGCACCGGAGCCTCACTACCCCGTGGATGATGTAAAGGAGATGAAAGAATGTGATCTGCATTATCCCGTGGGGAACATTTCCATGAAGGTAGCTACCGGCAGTGCTTTACCCTGTACACCTGGAGCACTCCATCACAACAACCCCATTCCATATGGCTATGCTCGTGTCACGGTGGAAGACATAGTCCAAGCGTTTGAGGACCTGGAGATTGACATAGCTACACCCGAAGGGGAGAGAAGACTTGGAGATGTCAAGCGCCAGTTCATTCTATGGAAAAAGAAGTACATAGTGTTTCCAGGCGAGACGCCAAGGCTAACAAGTCCACCCCCCTCCGATGGTGCAGGTGCTGGTGGTGGTGGTGGTGGTGGTGATGGTTCACCTACGCCTCCTTCACGCCATTCGACGCCGTCCCCCGATCCACAATCTCCGGCGGGTAAGCAGCCGTCGCCCCCCATTCCTCCTTCGGCGGTTAAGCAGCCGTCTCCCCCCATTCGTCCTCCGGCGGTTAAGCAGCCGTCTCCCCCCATTCCTCCTCCAGAGGAAAAGCAGCCGTCTCCCCCCATTCCTCCTCCGGAGGATAATCAGTCGTCGCCCCCCATTCCTCCTCCGGAGGATAAGCAGACGTCGCCCCCCATTCCTCCTCCAGCGAAGAAACAGAAGCAGACGGACAGCAAGGGAACCTGCTCTTGCACTATTAACCCGGAGCCTTATGTACCTAAGACCACACGGGTACCGGAGCCATCACTTAAGCCTCTCCCCCCAAGGCCTTCGGAACTTAGTGATGCTGAAACCAAATTGGC
The DNA here is from genome assembly GCA_028641055.1 of Alopecurus myosuroides. NCBI lineage: Eukaryota > Viridiplantae > Streptophyta > Magnoliopsida > Poales > Poaceae > Alopecurus > Alopecurus myosuroides. The sequence continues at coordinate 294,123,715 of CM054061.1, forward strand.
CGTGAAGGCTGGCGTTGAGAAATGGAAGGCCCGTCAGAAGGCGCTAAAGGAGCCTGAGCCCAAGGAAGTATTCCCTCCGATTGTAGACAAGTGGGCTACGGGTTTTTTGTCGACACTGTCCCAAGCCGAGAAGAATTTGCCTAAAGACTATGATATTGAACTTCGTAAGCACGCAAAAATATTGGAGGAGGAGAAAGCAAAAATATTGGAGGAGGAGAAAGGAAAGGAAAAAGAAAAAAAAGCGGGAAACAAGTTGACCAGCTCGGGATGCAGAGTAAACAATCGATCCCCCCGCTCATAGTGAAAGCCGCTCCGGAACAGGACCCCGAGGTCATAAAAGCTGCGACATCAATGGGATTGACTGTAGCTACTGCCATGCAAACTGCGTCCGAGATGGGTATGTCTCTTCGTGCCATGTTAGGCCTGGACGCTGCGCCAATTTGTGAGGTAGCATTACAATATGTGAAGAAAGGGCCTTTCGTCGAGCCTACGAAGGAAAAGAATCTATCACCACTAATGCAAAGTCTGCTACGTTGGTACAAACAATTCATATCATGGACCGACAAAGAATTTGTGTATGTGGATGTTACAGAGGAGCATCACACCAAAAAGTACTCTGTAACAGTTGAGATGAGTGAATTGTTCCAGCTGTTCAATCTGCGCGAGCTCGACAAATCTAACCTGAGTTGCTACGTTCTGTAAGTGATTTATTTCTACCTCATCTCGTTCTTCATTGCCTACACTATATATATATATATATATATATATATATATATATTGTCGTAACTATATTGTTGCGTACGCTATTATGCAGATTGAATATTTGGGAATGCAGAATAAGACTCATCCATGATGTTGGGTTCATTGACCCACAAATCATTAATGGAACTATGTTAGAACGTCACCCCAAAGACGTGGAGCAAGACTTGTACAATTTTCTTAAAAAGCATGAATCCAAAAGTTATATTCTATTTCCTTACCATTTTGGTTGAGTGTTTCTCTCATATTCCCTTTCTCTTTTGTTTACTCCATGCATGGTATGTCTAATCGATAAGTTATGCATGACTGTGCATGTAACGTGTCCGCAGGTTCCACTGGATTCTGCTAAAAATTGAACTTCACAGCTCCATAGTTTTTATCATTGACTCTATGAATTCAGATACAGATCTTTGGATCGACATGAGAAGAATGATGCAAAGGTAATTATTTTCAATCATTTGCGCTCTATATCGATCGGTCTCTTTTGTTCATTTCCTAATATGCAGTAGCTAATAACTCGTTTGTTCATTTAATTTTATTTGCAATGTAGAGTTTGGAGACGGTTCTCACATGGACATGTCGGTGAATTCAAACATCAGCTAGAATTTAAAAATGTGGTCAAAGGTGTGGATAAGCAGCCACCGGGGACCGGTCTATGTGGATACTATCTCTGTGAGAACATACGGAAAGAAATCTCTGAGAGGAAGAAGGACGAGACCACGCGGAGGGGTCTCAATAACTTGCGGAGGGCGCTTACTCCAGAAGCTCGCTTCCGACCAATTCAAGAGGAAATAGCAGGATTTTTCCTTAGGCATGTCATCGATTCCAAAGGAGAACACCATGCGTCCATCGACGATGACTATTATACGCATCAGCCCTGAGTACTTTGAAACTTGTTCGAATTTGTGTATGGTCATCCATCTTAATTGTGTAATATGGAAACTTGTTCGAGGTTGTATATGGTCACCCGATATTGAATATATATTATATATTCCCATTGAATTCTCCTTGTTTGAAATTTCATATATATATATATGCATGTATATAGTAGCGTAAAATATACATATATCTGTGTACTGAAACTTCATTAAAATTAAAATAAAACACAAAATAAAATATAAAAGAAATAAAACAAAACAAATTAAAAAGGAACCAGGTTTAGGGGGCCTAAAACCCTAAACCTGCGCAGGTTTTCAGTCCCGGTTAGCCACAAGAACCGGGACTAAAGGTCCTCCGCCGCGACGGACTCCTGGCGCCCACGTGGACGGGCCTTTAGTCCCGGTCCGTAAGCGGCGGGACTATAGGGGGGGTCTTTAGTCGCGCACAGCTAGTCCCGGTTGCGCGGCCGGGACTATTGGCCCTGGCGAACCGGGACTATAGGCCTATTTTCTACCAGTGGCAGCAGCTAAGCCAACCTCCTACAAACTGCAGCTATCTGCAGCTATCTGTACGCAGAAACAACCACTAAGAAACCTAAAATCACCCATCGCACTCACCTCAAACCAGGACACCTCGAATCAGGACTACCAACGGTACACTGATGTAGAGAAAGCCCGCCAGGGAACTGCACAAAAAAGAAGACGGCCAGGTTTAGCCTCCAAACGAAAAAGCTGCAGAGCAAAGGGGGCAATCCAGGCGCACCATACCTTAACCAGCGCTGGATCCCCACGGCGCCATCACTCCAGCCAGGGCAGAGGAGGAGGACAACGGCGTGTGTGGTGACGGAACTGCGGTGGCGGGAACTGCGGTGGCGGCTACCAAGTCGCCGGTGGAAGCAGCGGCAGGGACTGGGACTGGATCGAGATCTAAAAGGTGTCCTGGACGCAAACCCTAGCCTCCAAGGGGAAGAATATAGGGGCCGGCAGGGGCAGAAACGCCCGCGGCTCGCGAGCACCTACGCTGTAGCGCGTACCCGACGACGGAGGGTCGGTCGCCACGGCGATGCCCCGAGGCAGAGGCCGTCAGGGCGAGACGCGAAATCTCTGAAACACCCAGCGGAGCCTCGGCCACCGCATAACCGATGGTCAGCACCGCACACGCGAGGCAAAACAACCCTCCACACTGGGAACTAGGACCGCGATAAGGGTGGGCCCGCTGGCAGCCTAACGGAGGATACACAAGCAGGTAAAAAAGCGTTAACCAATCGGGTTCGCCGAGCCTCTGCCCCGCAGCCACGAAGACGACGTACATGAAAAAAGGGAACATCTCACACTGCAAGCTGGGTCACCGACAGACCAGGACCACCAAACAGGGAGACGATTCTGGTCCGACCTGGGTACAAACGCGCTGACCAGTCGGGTTCGCGAGGCCTCGCTCCCGCAGCTGCGCAGACGATGCACATGGGAAAAGGAAACACCTCACGCTGCAAGGTAGGCCCGAGACGGCCCAGGGCCACCAAACAGTTAGACGGGCTGTGTCCAAGCAGGGTACAAACGCACCGGCCACTGGGGGGAAGCTAGAGATGGATGGCCCAGATGGATCTGGAAGGCTAATCGGATGGCCAGGAATCCAAACGGCTGAGGAGGCCCATGGTTCCCCGAAGGATGTTATCTTTAGATTTGAAGCTGATGACAGACCTCTCGGATGCTTTCCATCTGCCACTTTCAAATGAAGCCTTCCTTGAATTTACTGACATGCAAGTCCTACTGGATAATGTTCAACTGAATGCCAGTGATGATGCTTGCACATGCAATTTCAATAAAGGGGTTTATACTTCAAGTAAATTTTATCAACTGCAATTCGCTCAACTGCCTGATGATGGGCCTACAAAATGGATCTTGAAATCCAAATGCATGTCAAAGCATAAATTTTTTGCTTGGCTGATTCTAAAAGATAGAATTAATACAAAGGACATGATCAAGAGAAGGAATTGGAAGATTGAAGGCACTGATCACTGTGTGCTGCAAACGTTGCCATGAGGACTGGATTCATTTGTTCTTTAAATGTGTCTTTAGCTCACGGATTTGGAACTACTTGCAAATCAGCTGGAGTGATAACAAAGTGTTGCATAATCTTTCCTTTGCAAAAAAGGCTTTTAAAGGACCTTGTTTCACTAAGATAGTGATCCTTGCATGTTGGAACATATGGAACCAAAGGAATGGAGTCATATTGAAATCGGAAAGGCATTCCTTTATGGGATGGAAAGTTGGCTTCTTGTTAGATCTTCTTGTGCTTAAGCATAGGTTGAGTGCTTCTGTGGCTGCTGACTTATCATTATGGATTAAGTCCCTAACTTAGATAGCTTGGGATAGACTGCCTTAGTCTATTTCCTTATCCTGTATATTTGTACATAACTGTAACACTTTTTGGTTGGCAATAAAGGGTTGTGGGGGACTCCCTTGCAGCAGAAAATGTTTCAAAACAACCTGGTGATACTTCTAGAAAGACAACTAGAATACCACAGCCTACCGGTATGTCTCGAAGTTCGAAAGGAAGGTTTGCTTTTCAAAGCAACCAATATGATCTTGAGAGCTTCAGCATGAACCTAACTCTCTGACCAATAATTGTTCACCGGGATGAAAGGATTTGGTAACACAACCAACTTTAAGTAGAGACCGGGTGACCAGTAGTGCTAAGAAGGATACAGATGTTTCTTAGACTTTTCAAAGCAATAAGAATTGCTAGGAATATCTGGTACACACCTCAAAGCACAGACCCATCATACTCAAGCATTCAAGCTTGGAGGAAGGGTGAGTAAAAATGTGTAAAAGAATCACTTCATCATTAAGGCCATGAAACTTAACACAACCTCCTGATATAAAAGAGTGTGATACTCAAAGATAGAATAGATTGGAAGTTGATGAAAATTCTTTAATCTGCGGATTACAAAACTTTGACCCGGTCCTTAAGATGAACGAGGCACTAGAGTTTGTTTCTCCTGAAATTCCAAGGTGGAATGTTTTGACAGAAAACAAGAGCAAATGCATTGGAAGAATCCAACAAACATAAGGAACTTGAATTCCAAATAGTAGATGAGGTTTGGAAGCAAGCGAAGAATAGGAACATGCTCTTGGAAAAATCCTGAGATCACGTTGAATGCACAGGGTAATACGCATTTGTAAAACCCATGCCAAGACGAGAGGTATAGCAGAGTCAAGAAGAAAGATGTGGAAACCATGATGATCACTCTTGTTGTGATCCCTTTTAGTTTCAAAAGAAAACCTATGGCTGTAGATGTTGAGATTACCTAGCCATCCTGAGGTAGAACAGATTCTTAAGGATCCAAAGGATCAAAACTTGGGTTAAAGGTCAGCATCCTGTACTGATAGCGTGAGCGTCACATGCTTATGAAACTGCGCGATTCAACCCACCACAACTCAGCACATTCCGGGACCTTCGTTTCAAGTCCAAGGATAATTTTTTTTGAAAAGAGAATGACCACTATCTAAGTGCGTTGAAGAACACTACGAATAGCAATCATGAAGTATCTTTCGAAGGACAACGATAGCTCCGGAAGAACTTTGGTACATCTAAGAATGTGGAATCCACACAACTCTGAGAGATTATGATGGAGAGGAAATCTCCCAACTTAAGAGATAACGGAACCCGGAACACACACGACTCTAGAAACTTTAACACTAGGTCAACTTGGTTAAAGACGTCCTTGCCAGAGAAGGCACCTAGGTTTTGAATGACTAGAAGAGATAGCAAAATCTTTTCAAATCAAAACAGGTAAGGAGACTTAGAGTTAGAGCGATACCAGATAAAGAGTAAAAAGAATCCTAAGAAGGTTTTTCACAATCCATTTGGGGTTTCAAAATAGTTTTCACAAACACTAGACTCAACATCGACCAAGCAGTAAGGTTTTCCTACATGCAGTCCTGCTCTGATACCATGACTGTCGCGACCCCGAACCCAGGGATATACATAATGTTATGTGCTCCTAGCCATGGTCTCACAAGGGCTTCAGGGTTACCAGCCCCGGCCGCAACAAACAATGGCAGGCAGACCGGATTCATCGGCACGTAGCCCAGATCCCCGGTCTACTAATCCTTGTATCCATGCTAGTCATAACCAATTATGCATACCCAAGCGTCCACGAGTCGGATGAAACTGAAGGAACGGGACCAAAGTTATATAGAGCTTCTATGTGTCCAGAAAGTGCAACAACAATCAAGGGTTACTAGGGTTACCTCGCCCCAGGCCAAATCACATCGGCAGGCGGGCTCGGACATGGATCATCGGCTCCACAACCCCTCGATTGCGACAACTATGAGTCATAGCCAAAACTGTATAACAACGGGCTCGAAACCAACAACCGATCAAAGCAGCACTCTAGACATTGAAGCTATATTAAACAGGTGTTACTAGAGTATAGATTACAAACAGAGGTCACATGACCCAACATTACATCAGACAACGGAAGGCAAATTATGTTGCTAATCAACAAGAACCAAAAAGGCCTAAGAGGCCGCAACATAAGGCGATGTCCCAGCCCATAGATTCCAGGCTGCTACCTGGGAACCCCAAACTACTCGTCGATGTCCATGTTGAATCACCACCGAAGTGAGATCTTTACCTGAACCAAATTAAGCAAACCTGAGTACGGGAGGTACTCAACAAGACTTAGTTAACCTATTATATATCTGCTATCTTCAGAAAGGGTTTTATGCAGGCCATTTTGCGTAAAGCAATCTTTGTTTTTCAAAGCGAGGAAGAATAGCACGTCTCAAGGAGTGTTTTTAAAACAGATGAGAAACCTACTCAACTACTGACATTATCGTGTTTTCATTCCACCGACATCATTTCCTAGCATCTCATGCTACAAAGATCACCCCTCTCGGCATCTCCGAGGAGGCACCCTTCAATCATTGTCAACATATTTTACGCCACGTTCAAGTTATCTATGACCTCGTGTCTTCCACCAAGTCGTCCTTAACCGCGGACACGGCTTTCTGAAATATTTATCCCTGCAGGGTGGTACACTTTACCCCCACGTACACTCCGACTCTTAGCGCCACATGTACGCTCTTCCATGGAGCGTGGCAGAGGGTGGATGGCTCCAACCACTACAAGAAATATGTTGATACATGACCCTTTTTTATTGACCATGGATGAATTTGTCATAGATCCATGACCATGTTTAATCTGTTGGTCATGACATGTTTGGGAGGGACTAAACACATGACTTTTTTGCCAAAAAAGTCATGATTTTCTTTAACAAGATGGTCATAGGACATGATACCTGGTGTATGACCCTTTTTTTGCTTATCTAAGACCAAATTAATTGGTCATGCGTTTGTTGGCTGTGATGATTTGTATTACTTGGCAGCCACCTCAGCAGGTGGGACGCACTGACTTGTGGGGCCCACTGACACGTGGCTGTACCGATTTTGTGCTTCGTCTGACAAGTGGGCCATGGTCTCATGTTTTTTTTCTCACTTGGCTGTATTGCTATTACAAGTGTGGCACACCAGCGCCCAGCCCAGCCCACGCGCACAGCCCAGCTTCCAGCCAAGCCCAGCCCACACTCAGTTTTAATTCAGCAAAAATAAGCGCTCGCGGGGACTCGAACCCCGACCGCTGCTTGCTTCGCTTGCACGTTGCCATTGAGATGTAGTCGCTGTTTTGTTATATATCCAAAGACGCATCCTTTTATTCTCATCTTATCTGAATTCAGATCGAGTTAACGAGCGAGTTAAGTTGTCTGAATCTTAGATCGAGGAAACTTGTCTGAATCTTAGATCGAGACGAACTTGTCTGTTCTGAGGCGTGCGAGGCCACCGGTGGTGGGGGAGGCTACCGGCGGCGTGCGCGAGGCAACCGGTGGGGGAGGCTACCGGCGGCGGAGGCGGGGGAGGCTACCGGCGGCGGAGGAGGGGGAGGCTACCGGCGGCGACGCCGGAGCGCCTCGGTGCTTACAGGCGGGGGCGGAGGCGGGGGAGGCTACCGTCAGCGACGCCGGAGCGCCTCGGTGCTTACAGGCGGGGGCGGAGGCGTCCGGCAAAGGCGGGGAAGGAGCTGCCCTGGTGCCTCGCCCTGCTGGTGGCCTCTCTCTGTGCCCTGCTGGTGGCCTCCTCTCTCTGGTTCTGCTCATGCTCGAAGAACAGCAGGGTATGCACCCTCTCCTCTCTCTGGTCTTGATCCTCTGCTCTTTCTCTCTTGATCTCTCTGTTCTAGCTAGAGCCCCCACCTGCACCTGCTACACTGCTTGAATATTAGGAAATTTAAATGTAACAAGAAGCATAGATGAAAGTAATTTAGTGTAATTAAGTAATTAGAGATTTATGGCATAGCTAGGTTTTTTGTTCTTGAGTAATTGATTTAAGTTACATAACTGAATAATGAATCAAAAAAAAATTATTGATGTGTTAACTGAAGAATTAAGCAACAGATTTGCATGCTTCTGTTACTGCTATATTTTGTAGTGATGCATTATAATTTGGTAGAATAAAGTAACTTATTAGTTTTGTGGTCTTTGGCAGATGGACAGAAGTTGGATTATAAAAGGGGTTAGAAAGCTTTCCACTGAACATATCAAGGGAGTGGAAGATTTCATGCAATTTGTCCGCGCAAGATTTGCCAACGATGCTGCCATTCTTTGTCCATGTTGTCGATGCTTGAACCGTAACGAACAGACCCAAGGTATAGTGGAAGATCATCTGCTTCTTAATGGGATGGCCAACACATATGATAGGTGGGTCCACCATGGAGAAACTTTTCTTCAAGAACCTCAACATGGTGAAGATGTTGAAGAGCCACACCATGGTGGTGATGATGACTTTGAGTTTATGGAAAATGTTTTGGAAGATGATGATGGTTTGGACAAAGAGGATGGATATGAAGATGATAGGATTCCTGACTTATTGAGGGATCTGTACAATTCTGAAGACCATGTTGATGGACAGAAGTCACTATTTGCCGAGGTATTAGAGGAGGCTAAGCGTGTAGCTGTTGCAGGGGGGAAATTTTCAAGATTTACCTTCACCGTGAAGTTACTCCACGTCAAGTCTTACTACCGGATTAGCAATGCTGCATTCAACGCAATACTGAATCTTTTAGCCTTGCAATTCCCTAATAGTGGTGTTCCCAAGAATTATGATGAAGCCTTGAGCATAATCCGCAAGTTGGGTCTAGGTTATGTTTCAATACATGTCTGCCCAAATAATTGTGTCTTGTTTCGGAAGGATTATGCCCTGTGTGACAGCTGCCCCAAATGCAATGCCCCAAGGTGGAAAGATGCCGATGGGAAAAGATCGATACCGCAGAAGGTTTTGAGGCACTTTCCTTTGAAAGCAAGGCTGAAGCGGATGTTTCTCTCGGAGAAATCATCAGATGATGTACAATGGCACAAGATCAAGTGGCAGCCTGTGGAAGATGAGTTGAGCCATCCAGCGGACGGAGAAGCATGGAAAGATTTTGACGAGAAATATCCAAAGTTTGCAGAAGACCCAAGGAACATAAGACTCGGCCTTGCCACAGATGGCTTTAATCCGTTCGGAAACCAGAGCACGTCATATAGCATGTGGCCAGTTTTTGTGGTGCCCTACAACATGCCCCCATGGGCATGCATGGATCAGTCCAACTTTATGATGGCGTTGCTTATACCGGGTCCAGAGTCTCCAGGAAAGGATTTCGATGTCTTTATGGAGCCTCTCGTAGAAGAATTGCTCGATCTTTGGAATGGTGTACCTAATACTTACGATGCCTTGACACCTGACAAGAAGTTCACTCTGCGTGCTGCAGTCATATGGTGCATCCATGATTTTCCAGCACTGCACACTTTGTCGGGAAGGATCACGGCGGGTTATCAGGCATGTGTGCGTTGTGACAAAAACCCTTGCTCAATGAAGATAAGGAACAAGATTTGCTTCATTGGGCATCGCCGTTTTCTTCCTCGAAACCATGGTTGGCGAAAAAGTACAGAGTTTAATGGTGAGACTGAAACCCGTGACCAGCCGGCAGAATTCAGTAAAGAAGAGCTGAAGCAGCAACTTGAAAAGGTCAAAGATGTCAGACCGGGAAAGCTTGTGAAGAAAAGAAAGCGTGAGGAAGGTCAATGTTGGGACCGAAGGTCCTGTTTGTGGGACTTGGAATACTGGCCTGATCTCAAATTGAGGAATAATCTCGATGTAATGCACATCGAGAAAAATATATGTGATAATCTGCTTGGCACATTCCTCAACATTGAAGGAAAGACAAAGGACACTTTGAACTCCAGGCTTGATCTTGAAGACATGGGCATAAGGGAAGAGTTGCATCTAAGGCCTAAAGGCAAAGATTCATTTGAAATGCCACCAGCATGGTATACAATGAGTAAAGAAGAAAAACGTGCATTCTGTGAGTTCATCAGAGCCGTGAGATTTCCCGATGGTTATGCTGCTAACCTAGCAAAGTGTGTTTCCCCCGATGGATGCAAGCTCCATGGGCTGAAAACTCATGATTGTCACATCCTTCTCCAAAGGATTTTGCCAGCCGCCCTCCGAGGAATCATGCATCATGATATATATGAAGCAGTTGCTGAGCTGGGAAATTTCTTCAGAGAATTGTGCTGCAAAACAGTAAAGCTATCTGTGCTGAAAAGACTTGAAAAGGAAATCCCAATAATTCTTTGCAAGCTTGAGAAGATCTTCCCTCCAGCCTTCTTCACCGTGATGGTCCATTTGACCGTGCATTTACCAAAAGAAGCAATGCTTAGAGGCACCGTGCAATATGGTTGGATGTTCCCAGTCGAAAGAAGGCTGCTTACTTGTAAGCGTTCTGTGCGAAACACGGCGAGGCCTGAAGGTTCGATTGCTGAAGCCTATGTCGTCGATGAGTGCTTGACATTTTGTTCAAGGTACTTTGATGATGTGGAAACGAGATGGAATCGCCCAAGCAGAAATAGTGAGAGGGATGATTCGCACATTGGTGATGTGTCAGTTTTCAATCATGGTGTGAAATTTATTGGAGGGTCAAAGTACTTGGAGGTTGATGATGAATATGACAAGATGGTGTGGTTTGTTCTCAGCAGTTGCGCTGAGGTGCAACCATATATAGAGTAAGTTATATTTTGTGCACTCGTTATATTTTCTCCGTGGGTTGGATGGAACCCAACTTTTATCACCCACTAGATGTTTTAACTCACTACTCTTTCCTTGGGTTTGCAGGATTTTCAAGGAAGAGTTGAATAAGCAAGAAATCTGCATCCCTGTTGATAAAAGGCTTGCCAAGGGATTTGCTAAATGGTTTAAGAATAATGTGAGATATTTAGCCATGGAATCCATTATGGCACGATCTTCTTTTTGTGTGTTATTCACCCTGATTTATTTTGTGCAGATTGGCAAGATGCATGATGAGAAGAAGGTCAGTGATGATCTATTTGCTTTGGCATGCGAGCCGGATAAGCGAGTAAGAGTGTATTCAGCATGTATCGTTGACGGTGTCCGGTACCACACTCTTGACCGCGAGAAAAACAGAAAGACACGGAATAGTGGAATAGTCACCGAGGGAGATCGCTATGGTGAGCCTTTTGACTTCTATGGTCAGCTCAGAAGCATCATTCATTTGAAGTACAACTCCAGCGGAGGCATGGACCGTTCAGTTGTCTTATTTCGGTGTGACTGGTTCGATCTTGGTGTCAAGAGGAACGCCGGATTGAGAGATGATGGACACTTCAGAAGCATCAACACTGCAAGGTTTTGGTTTAAGAATGATCCTTTTATTCTGACAACTCAAGCAACAAAGGTTTTCTATGTGCCAGACACGTATTTGCAGGGAAGTTGGCAAGTTGTGCAAAAGTTCCAGCATAGACACTTGTGGAGTATTAAGGAAACTGAAATGGAAAAGGGTCCAGGTGGTGGTGGCCTAACATATCAGGATGATAATTGTACAGAAGTTCCGGTGCAGACACGTGAAGCCAATGTCCAAACCAGAGTGCAAATGGACCGGCAAGAACCTGTTCTTGTAGATGCTTCAGTTGTAGAAGGCATTAAGAAAAAAAAGAAAGGTTGTTGTCAATGAACATGAAAGCGAGGATGAAGGAGATGATACTATGTTGCAGTATGCTAGTGATGATGGGGAAAATAGGACTGGGCATAGAATTCCTGGTTTTGGCATCGATGACGATGAGTAGCATATGGTAATGAAGGTAAAAATTATAACTATGCTTCTGTAATTTAGATAGTACTAACCTACTGGAATTTCATTGATGTTAGATAGTACTAACCTTTTTTGAATTGTATTGCAGCCTGATGCATCTTGGTGTTGCTTGATGTCTCCAAGATGCCTGTTGCTTGATCAAGATGGATGCATGTTGCACAAGATGGATGCCTGTTGCTGTCTGTTGCTTCCTGTAGCTGAAACTTGTAGTTGATGCTTGTTGCTGTCTGTTGGATCTTGTAGTTGATGCTTGTTGCTGAAACTTGTAGCTGTCTGTTGGATCTTGTAGTTGAATTTGTGGCGTGTTCCTGAAACTGAATTTGTATTGAATTTGTAGCGTGTTGTTAAGAAATGACCAAGATGGATCTTGTAGTTGATGCATGTTGTTGTCTGTTGCACAAGGTTGCTTGATGGACAAGGTTGAAACTGAACTTATGCTTGCTTGATGAATTGCTGTTGAAACTGAACTTATGCTTGCTGTTGAGAAATGACCAAAAAAAGGTCGAGACCTGGGACTCGAACCCAGGACCTCTAGTTCGAATAGATACTTCATTGCCACTGGGAGAGATATGTGATCTTGTAATAGTAGGATGATTACAACATTTTATATATAACATTTATGTGTGCCAATTCACTTAAACATAACTGAAATTTAACTGGAGGTTAATAAAATGTAAATACTGGAACTTGCTGGAGACTGACATAGCATCTTCAAACACAGAATTTCACACACATTGCTGGAACACATTCCATAAACTGACATAACATGTTCAAACAACCAAAAGCAAACATAGGTTCAAAAGCTTAATACTCTAGCTTGACAAACTGACATAGGTTCCATAAAACTGACAGACACATCACATAAGTTCAAAAGCATTACTAACATGACTCTAGCTTGACAACCTGACATAAACATCTTGTCAGTTCAAAAGCATCAGACGCTTCAGCTTAAGCTTATTCACACAGCCCTCCACATGGCTTCAGCTTCTTCACAACCAACTTGAGACCTGAAGTGTTCTTGAGGGTGCGGCGAAACCAGAAGAGAAGGATATCTCCCACTTTGAACTTCTCGCCCAATTTGTTCACCACAGACATCCACTGCATCGTCATCATGGCCCTGTTGTCACCTTTGGCTTTCCCAAGCAGGATCTTGACATCACTTTTGTCATTTCTGCGATGATAGACCTTAATGGTAGCTTCCTTGCTTGGCAGGTGCCTTAGGTGCTTGCTGAGGTGATCCTTGGTATATTTCTTGGTGAAATACTGCAAGGATAATGTAAGCAATTAGTCTCTGTGCAAAAAATATACCAACAGAGATGAAGAAAGTGTGGTGCAGGTCAATCTACCATTTTTCCTTTGATGTTGATGGTGTGTGACTTCTGCAATGTGCAGATGTACAATGGCTTGTGTGGTTTGTTGTTGGCACAGAACTCCTTGAGCAATGCCACCTGTCGGTGGTCCATTGCAACTTTGTTGCCAAACTCACAATGTGGTGCATAGGTGTCATGGCCCTTATTACCTGGGCCTACATACAAGGATTAAGAAATGTAAATACAAAACTGAATCAGCACTACAACAAATCAGAAGCACGAGTACAAGCCATACCTCTGATGGTCTTGGCCCTAGTGCACACTTCATCGTCACTAATGGCAATTGCGTCAACGGCAATTGCGTCAACTTCCTCCTGTTTCACATCCATTGTGGCCTAATAAAAAAAGACAACAATAATTTAGATACTACTTTACATGTATTTCAACTAATAGCTTATTATATCTAACAGCTACTAATGGAAATGACCAGTTCATCGAAACAACTGATGGATCAGTCATTATTACTACAGTGAACAATGACAACTGATAAATGCAGTACCTGAACTTAATTCAATAACCAACACACAGAGACATCTTAATCCAGATTGGGAACTTGTAGACCAGTACCAGTTTTAAAATGCAGTTGATTTACCATTATGAGGAAGCTAAGGTGATATCATTTCCAGTTACTGAAAAATGTTAATTAACAAATGGCAAATGATTATCCAAGAACCTAATCATGAACTTAAAATTCCAACCAGATCTATTCTTGACATGGTTTAACACATGAAACGTCATATTTCATCATAAGATCCACACTAGCTAGGACACAGAGTCTTCTTCACGCTCAATAACAAAACAGGAGAATATCTTAGCGCAGGTGACTGATACGAAGAAGAGGCAAAACCCGCTCGATAACAAAACCCGCAAGTACTCGTAGAGGCTGTTCTGCCCTGCTTGGTCTAGAAGCGGAGCTTGGTGAAGAACGACCTGTTCTTGCCGGTCTTGAACCTCTCCTCGAACTTGGCCTTGGCTGCCTTGGCGGCGGTCAAGATTCTACTTTGCAGTTGGGGGATTACTCGAAAAAAAAGAGAAACGACGGTGGATAGGGAAACGAGCAAATCCACAAGCGAATGTGGGACTCCAGGAAACGGCGGCGATGGTCTCACGAGGAAAGGGAGGCGATATTGCCCTAGCTAAATCTAGCAGAAACGACGGTGGAGGAGGGACACTAGGAGGTACATCAGATCTCACCTTGAGTGGGGGGTTTCCTCCGGCGCGGGCGACGGAATCGGTGGCCATCGCGGGCGGTGGCCGGCGCGGACGACGGAATCGGCGCGTGTTCTCGGAACTGACGAGGGGGAGTGGGGAGGCGAAGTGGCGAGGCGAAGTGGCGAAGGTGGGTGGGGGAACTGAATAGGAGGTGGACTTGAGGAGGTGGACTCCTCTCTGCCGTACGTGGCCTCACTGACGCGTGGGTCCCACGGACAGGGGCCCACATGTAAGCACCACAACTTTCCTGGTGGTGGATTTGAGTGGTGTTGGAATGGTGCTGTGGAGGAATTTTGCTTAATCACATTTGAATAAATTAAATTTTCAAAAAACAACCATTATCTAAGCGCTCAAAACGGCTGTTTTCTGTGGATACTAGGGCATATATAACAACACCACGCGAAGATCTTGCATCGTTTCGATTTTTTTTGAATTTTCTGGAATTTTCAAAGCCGGTTTCGGTGAACGGTCAAAACGAGGGACATGACCGTTCGTACCTAGGGGTTGAATCTTGATGAACTCTTGGCGTTTCTATGTTGAAATAGGTACTTGGCTACCTAGAAATGATTTTTTCAAAAAATAAAGAGAAAACTACGAGGCACCTGTAGTTCAAATTTGGCCCGGTTTCAGCTGAATCGGCAGAAATTTGTCTTTTTCAAATGAGGTGTATTTTGAGCTATTCAGAGGTAGTAAGTTTGTTATTTGTAGATCAAACATGACATGATATATTTAGAATTTTACTATGTACATTTTTTCAACATATTTTGTGTATGTGCTTCACAAAACAAGCCGGTTTTGACACTCCGGGAAGGGAAAATGGTATTTTTATTCAACGAAAAATAAAACTTTCTTCGTGAACATTGTTAGTTGTTCCAATATGCACCTTTGTGTGGAATATGGGCACATTTAAACAAACTATGCCATGGATGTGGCCAAAACATCCGTCATTTCAACCGAAAGCCAGGAATCTTCGTACGAGATAGCTCATTTCTGTGAACACATTTTCCACCAAATTGTCGTATTCCAAGTTTATTATTTTTGGTGGATACTAGGGCATATATAACAACACCACGCGAAGATCTTGCATCGTTTCGATTTTTTTTGAATTTTCTGGAATTTTCAAAGCCGGTTTCGGTGAACGATCAAAACGGGGGACATGACCGTTCGTACCTAGGGGTTGAATCTTGATGAACTCTTGGTGTTTCTATGTTGAAATAGGTACTTGGCTACCTAGAAATGATTTTTTCAAAAAATAAAGAGAAAACTACGAGGCACCTGTAGTTCAAATTTGGCCCGGTTTCAGCTGAATCGGCAGAAATTTGTCTTTTTCAAATGAGGTGTATTTTGAGCTATTCAGAGGTAGTAAATTTGTTATTTGTAGATCAAACATGACATAATATATTTAGAATTTTACTTTGTACATTTTTGCAACATATTTTGTGTATGTGCTTCACAAAACAAGCCGGTTTTGACACTCCGGGAAGGGAAAATGGTATTTTTATTCAACGAAAAATAAAACTTTCTTCGTGAACATTGTTAGTTGTTCCAATATGCACCTTTGTGTGGAATATGGGCACATTTAAACAAACTATGCCATGGATGTGGCCAAAACATCCGTCATTTCAACCGAAAGCCATGAATCTTCGTACGAGATAGCTCATTTCTGTGAACACATTTTCCACCAAATTGTCGTATTCCAAGTTTATTATTTTTGGTGGATACTAGGGCATATATAACAACACCACGCGAAGATCTTGCATCGTTTCGATTGTTTTTGAATTTTCTGGAATTTTCAAAGCCGGTTTCGGTGAACGGTCAAAACGGGGGACATGACCGTTCGTACCTAGGGGTTGAATCTTGATGAACTCTTGGTGTTTCTATGTTGAAATAGGTACTTGGCTACCTATAAATGATTTTTTCAAAAAATAAAGAGAAAACTACGAGGCACCTGTAGTTCAAATTTGGCCCGGTTTCACCTGAATCGGCAGAAATTTGTCTTTTTCAAATGAGGTGTATTTTGAGCTATTCAGAGGTAGTAAGTTTGTTATTTGTAGATCAAACATGACATAATATATTTAGAATTTTACTTTGTACATTTTTGCAACATATTTTGTGTATGTGCTTCACAAAACAAGCCGGTTTTGACACTCCGGGAAGGGAAAATGGTATTTTTATTCAACGAAAAATAAAACTTTCTTCGTGAACATTGTTAGTTGTTCCAATATGCACCTTTGTGTGGAATATGGGCACATTTAAACAAACTATGCCATGGATGTGGCCAAAACATCCGTCATTTCAACCGAAAGCCATGAATCTTCGTACGAGATAGCTCATTTCTGTGAACACATTTTCCACCAAATTGTCGTATTCCAAGTTTATTATTTTTGGTGGATACTAGGGTATATATAACAACACCACGCGAAGATCTTGCATCGTTTCGATTGTTTTTGAATTTTCTGGAATTTTCAAAGCCGGTTTCGGTGAACGGTCAAAACGGGGGACATGACCGTTCGTACCTAGGGGTTGAATCTTGATGAACTCTTGGTGTTTCTATGTTGAAATAGGTACTTGGCTACCTAGAAATGATTTTTTCAAAAAATAAAGAGAAAAATACGAGGCACCTTAGTTCAAATTTGGCCCGGTTTCAGCTGAATCGGCAGAAATTTGTCTTTTTCAAATGAGGTGTATTTTGAGCTATTCAGAGGTAGTAAGTTTGTTATTTGTAGATCAAACATGACATAATATATTTAGAATTTTACTTTGTACATTTTTGCAACATATTTTGTGTATGTGCTTCACAAAACAAGCCGGTTTTGACACTCCGGGAAGGGAAAATGGTATTTTTATTCAACGAAAAATAAAACTTTCTTCGTGAACATTGTTAGTTGTTCCAATATGCACCTTTGTGTGGAATATGGGCACATTTAAACAAACTATGCCATGGATGTGGCCAAAACATCCGTCATTTCAACCGAAAGCCATGAATCTTCGTACGAGATAGCTCATTTCTGTGAACACATTTTCCACCAAATTGTCGTATTCCAAGTTTATTATTTTTGGTGGATACTAGGGCATATATAACAACACCACGCGAAGATCTTGCATCGTTTCGATTGTTTTTGAATTTTCTGGAATTTTCAAAGCCGGTTTCGGTGAACGGTCAAAACGGGGGACATGACCGTTCGTACCTAGGGGTTGAATCTTGATGAACTCTTGGTGTTTCTATGTTGAGATAGGTACTTGGCTACCTAGAAATGATTTCTTCAAAAAATAAAGAGAAAACTACGAGGCACCTGTAGTTCAAATTTGGCCCGGTTTCAACTGAATCGGCAGAAATTTGTCTTTTTCAAATGAGGTGTATTTTGAGCTATTCAGAGGTAGTAAGTTTGTTATTTGTAGATCAAACATGACATAATATATTTAGAATTTTACTTTGTACATTTTTGCAACATATTTTGTGTATGTGCTTCACAAAACAAGCCGGTTTTGACACTCCGGGAAGGGAAAATGGTATTTTTATTCAACGAAAAATAAAACTTTCTTCGTGAACATTGCTAGTTGTTCCAATATGCACCTTTGTGTGGAATATGGGCACATTTAAACAAACTATGCCATGGATGTGGCCAAAACATCCGTCATTTCAACCGAAAGCCATGAATCTTCGTACGTTTTAGGTTCCGTCGTCATCTTTGTGCAAACAATTTGGTTATTTGTACATCAAATATAACACATTTTAGGTTCTTTGTTTAAACAGAGTGTAAGAAGCATGATTCAACCCCGAGACACGGACGGTGACCGCGGCGATTTCGAACCGGTCTAGAAACAAGTGATAGAAATTCGTAAAAATCCAAAACAAATGGAAAAGTTATTCATGTTATGTGACATAGCAACCGAAATAGTTGGTTTGAATTAATCAATACCCAATTATTATTCCAAAGTTTCACATGTGAGGCCAAAAATAGAAAGAAAACTCAAAAATTAGGTTCCAAATCGTAATTCCCGCTGTCCCGCCTCCTGTCCCGCCTCCGACCAAAATATTTCGGGATCCCCGCCCCCGACCAATTCATTCCCCTCTCCACCGCTCAGATCCAATCCGCTCTCCGCACGCCGCACCACCGCACCACCGCACCACCTCTCTCCCGACGGCGACGGAGGAGGCACCACCGCACCACCGCACCACCTCTCCCCATCGCACCTCACCGCGCCACCTCTCCCCCCTCTCCCCACCGCACCGCACTGCACCACACCGCCGCACACCCTACCTCTCCCCCGACGGCGACGGAGGAGGCACACCTCACCCCACCTCTCCCCACCTCACCGCGCCACCGCACTGCACCACTATCCCCTCTACCCTCTCCCCACCGCACCGCACCACCGCACATCACCACTATCCCGACGACGGCGGCAGGAGGCGGGACAGGAGCCGCGACAGGAACGACGACGACGACCGCCACACCATCGATCTAAACCTCGTCGACGGTGAGTTGTCCCGTCCATCTCCCTTAGCTAGCTCCTTGTTCTAGGTTTAGGGTTCTTCTCCATAGCATGATTTCATCCCCACCTGCATGATTTGATCCCCACCTGCATGATTTGATCCATCTTATTGATGCTACTGTTGTTTAGTTTAGGGCTTATTGATGCTACTGTTGTTTAGTTTAGGGCTCATTGATGCTACTGTTGTTTATTTTAGGGCTCATTGATGCTACTGTTGTTTAGTTTAGGGATCATTGATGCTACTGTTGTTTAGTTTTACAATAACTCTGATATGAAATCATATTTGCTAAGAAAGAATGCTATATTTCCTAAGAAGGAAGTTAATTTCCTGTTACATCAAATTTTCGTGTGAACAAATTCTTTTCATTATAATTTTTTACTAACCAGATCAAAACCCCAGGTTGAGATCATCAATGGCAAAGATGTCAAAGAAGAACCTGCTTGCCGGTAAGTAACCTTGTTCCTTATGCTTTTCCTGCTACCTTGTCTATGTTTGCTTCCATGTATCTCTAGCTTATTACATGCTGTTCTTGTAATATATGGTTATATTTTTTCATTGTATTGCATGCTATTATGTCCTGTTCTAGCTATGTTCATATTTTTTCTTGTGCTTGTTAAGGTACCAGGAATAAGGATAAATAAAACATGATAGGATAGATAAATTGCCTAGAATGGGGTTGTTTATTAGTTCCTAATGAATTAATTGTACTCAATACCATGTTTCAAAGATTCAACTTACTTGTTTTCGTTGTCTTGCTTCTCAATGCAATTCAACCAAATCAAACTCATGGTTGCTTAATTTTATCTTTCAAAAAGAAGCACCTGCCACGGAATACGAGAAGATTAGGGTTCAGCAAATGTTGAGGAACAATCGTATATTCCAGTCCCTTGGCATCGGTGCACTAGTATCCATGATTAGGAATTCAAACAATGCTGTTACTGAAGCTATTGCAATTACAACCAATGATTCAACATCTGCCATAACTCAAGACTCAAGCTCAGAGTACAGTCCTGAGGACGATGGAGTGATTGGTCAAGATGAAAGTGATGATACCGTAGTGAAGAAGCAAGTTAAGGTGGGTGTGGTGGTGGGAAGGGGGGGCTTAATTTGTGTGCTCTTTGTTTAATCTGTGCAAAGACTTTTCTTACTCATTATCTAATGCCGTTGTCTTTGTTGTTTCTACGAGGGACCCAAGGTTTCTAGAAGGAAGAAGTGTGCTGTTAAGAAGATAAGCAGCAGAAGGACAAGCACACGGATACGCACACTTGATTCAACTCAATCTTCTGCAATGGCTCCTAGAAGGGTGGTGGCTCCAGATCTAGAAGGAACTAAAAGAATGCTAGCTGATATCCGACCAGATCAAGATGACAACTGTCTCTTCAAAAGGCAGAAGAAGGTGTTGGCTCCAACCAGCATGGAAGAAACCACACCACACCTGCATGTGGATGAAGATGTGGATGAAGGAAACACAGGGAACATGGATGGAGAAAGGACAATGCACAATGATGGTGGAAGCTTGCTATGCAACAATGTACAAGGCCCACTGCATGTGGATGAAGGAAGCTCAGGGAACATGGATGGAGAAAGGACTATGCAAATCACTGAACAGAATCAACATACTTCTGATGGAAGCAAGTCACTCCTATGCCATTCCTACATTTGGTTTGATGTATCCATCTGTAGAACATGCCACCTTATTAGTGTATTCTGTTAACCGATGGCATGCATGTATATATGACATTCTGCTATATTTACATTTTCAGATGAAACTGCTTTGGTTAAACACAAGAGAAGGGGAACAGGGCTAGAGCGGTTAACCAAGGGATTGGGTGAGAAGGTCACCATCCAAATTTCTCAAGGGATGAACCGTCCAGAGAAGCCGATGCAGGCTGCATTGCTTGCATCAGAGTGTGGCTATATTGCAAGATCTATTCTGCCGGTGCTGCCTCACTTTAAGGAGTACAAGAAGGACCCCACCATTGTCAAGAACTTCATTGGGAAAGTTTCTGTAAGCTAACTGCTTTGAACCTGAATATCATGTTCTTGCTATGGATACCCCTGGCAATATGATTATCTGACTGTCCCATTGCCTTGTTTCCTATTTTGGTAGGCCAATTTTCACATTGACGCTACTGAAGAGACTCTTGAGAAGACTTGCAAAGACATCTTGAAGAAAGTATCAAAGAATAGACGCCACTTGATCAAGAAGGATTTCTTCAACGACGTGGCAGCTAATGAAGTTAGCGCCAAGTCCCCGGTGGAAGGCTTGTCAGACAATGAATGGCAAAAGCTGGTAGAACTGTGGTCTACCCCGAAACACAAGGTATGTATGTTCACGCGCTATGAGTTTTGTTAATGCTTGCTGTGATGTATCTGCTGTTGTTCTTGATTGTACTTTGCTCATTTATTCTATTGTAGCAAACCTGTGAAAGTGCCAAGAAAAACAGAAGTAAAGTCAAGTTTCAGCAAAGGACAGGTTCTCGATGCTACGCTGCCCACATATATCAAACTGTAAGAAAACTCATGTTTTTCAATTGGCCTAAGAATATTTTGCCTTGAAAGCTTATAGTCTGCCTGCTGTCTTGATGGAAAATGTTTCAGAAGGAGGATCGCAAGGGCGAAACCTTGACTGCGGTAGACCTGTTTAAGGCTACACATAACAGCAAGAAAGAGGGTTTTTCCCAGGAAGTGCAGGCAGCTATAGTAAGTTACTTGTCTCTCCCAGGAATTGTTCAAGGCATACTTGATGTTAGATGATCTATTACATGTGTTCAAAACAGATAGGTTTAGATGGATTTTTTAGCAAGTATAGTTAATACAGTTCTGCACTATGCTTCTACATGACCTGCTTGTGATCTTGGTTGGTGCCCAGCAATTCTCTCTAGCTTGTTACATGGTAGTATATATGTTGCCTGTTATATGATATTTTCAGATGTGTTGCCTGTTATATGATATTTTCAGATGTGTTGCCTGCTAAGGTAGCTCCAATTTGCTATAACAGAATTTTAATATGTGTATGTATGTTGTGCGTCTGTAATTGCAGAAGGACATGGAGAATATGTTGGATGATTCAGCACAAGAAGGCCAACAAAAGTCTGATGTCGCTGTTGTTGCTGATGTGCTTACCAAGAAATGCCCTTCAAGCACATTCCTCAAGAATATTGGTCTTCAATCAAGCTCATCCAGGAAGTTCAGTAAATCAGATCCTGCTGTGGCTGCGCATGTCATTGAGCTAGAGGAGAAGCTGGAGAGGGAGCAAATCCAAAATGAAGCAATGCGGGCAGAGCTAGCTGAAATGAAGAAGAGGACCGAAGAAGCAGAAGTTGCACAAGCTGTACGTGACAAGGAGCATCTTCTGCTACAACAAAAGAAGGACGAAACTCATGCGCAACTAGCTCACCTGATGGCGTTGTTTGGAAGCAAGGCTCTCTGATGGTAAGTTCCCCTGTGTGTTTGCTGGGTTCTTTCTCCTGTGAGCATCATGCATGTTCTGATTTTAAACTGTGAAGCTCTATGTTTGGCTGTGAAGCTATAGCTGAAATGATTCCAGTTTCAGTTCTTTTCTGTATTGCTCAATGCACTTTCTGTTCTGAAGCTCTATGTTTTCTGAAGTTTCTATTCTGTTCCTTTTTTTAGGTCAGATAACAGGAAGTGGAAGATAGAAGTGGAGTTTTTTGGAAGTAAAAGTGGAGTTCAAGATAGAAGATAGACGTGGAGTTTTTTGGAAGTAGAAGTGGAAGTAGAAGTGGAGTTTCTATTCTGTTTTCTGTTTTACTTTTTTTCGTTGGTACCTGGTGGTATCAGTTTTGCCTTCAATGATTTGAATGAACCTTGAATGTATGAATTCTGCGAGAATGTATGAATTCTGTGAGAATGATGTGCCTTGAATATGAGTTCTGTGAGGATTTGCATTCTGGAATGAGTTGTAGTTCAAATTTACTGGAATTCAAATTTGTATGTATGGATTTGAATTTGACCTATCTATATGCAATTGGGCTTAACAGTAAAAAGCCCATGGCATCAGCCCAACTACTAGTGGGCTGTATTCAATTATAAAAAAAATTCAATTTTAATGGACCAAAAGTAGTCAACAGCCAGGAAATACATTGGACCATAAATAGGCCAAGGCCCAGATTCGAAATGGATGGAAAATGCCTAGGCCCAGACGAAATTTCACATGAGCCTTTTAACCTGACAACAAATTAAAGGGAAAAAAAAATTATTGGGCTAAAACATTGGGCTGGCCCATTTGGTGGAGCAGTATGGACTGGGCTGAATCTCTTCAATGACCTAGTCATTTGGTCATAATATTTGCCACGTAGGATTGGCCACGTAGGATGTGACGTGGCTATGGCAGGATATCACATGACCAAATCAGTTGGTCATAGGGTTATGACCCCTCTGATTGGGTCATAGAGTCTATGACAATTCCATCCAATTAGTCATTGACGATGAAATAAGACGCTCGGTATGTGACTTTTCATTTTTGGTCAAAAAGGGGTCATGAATCAACCTACGTGACCTTCTAGTGACAAAAATTGAGGGTCACGTATCAACATATTTCTTGTAGTGAACCTTTACCTTGCTCGACCCTATCCATGAGTCAACCCAAACAGGGCCACCCCGTCAACAGGGAGTTGGCCATCTCCTGACGGCACCTGTTCTGTGAGTCGGGATCAAGATCCGTGTACGTCTATCACTTGTCCCGGTCACGCCCTAGTTTTTCTCCAAATCGTTTTCTGACTCACGCGAAGATGGAAATAGCAAACTACGTGACTCATGGATGTGGCCAAACAAGTTAGTTAGTCGAGCGAGGTTCATTGGCTCGCGCGTGTGGTTGCACGCTCAGTCTTGGTTTCCGCGGCGAGACCTTAATCCTAGGGTTGGCAAGTATAGGACAAATAACCACTTCCCAAGTGGCCTCCTATCCAAGCCTTAGTCAAATTAACCACACAATGCTCATCTCACCACGTCATCATATCATACTAGGTTCTCGTAGCTCTGATTCATCAACCGGATGGAGCAGAGGCAAACAAACATGTAAAGATAAGCGAAGCAGATATGAGGCTCTGGCGATGCGCACAAGAAAATCTATGGCGGCTAGGAGAAGTGGATCAGGATTTTGAGGCAATGCAGTATATAGGTGAACTATATCTAAGACCATAAATAGTTTAAACCACATGCAATATACGAGATTCAAAACACTTCGAAAACCATATATGAGCAGATAAGAGGTTATGCTTGCCTTGGTTATAAGAAAACCAATGAAAAGATCTTCTGGAGAAGTGCTTGACTTGTCGGTTAAGATAAAGTATTCGCCAATGGAGTTGCTGACCTTCACTTTGGAGTCGCATTCTACCGTGGGGGAAACAACACCAAAAAGAAGAACAACAATCAACACATGGCATCGATGCAATGCACAATATGTATGCATGAACAAGTTAATGCACTGAAATAAATCCTTAAACATGTTCAATGGGTTGCTAGGGTTTGCATGTTAGTTATGCAATTTTACTGAGATTAGCCCGAGATAGACCCGGGAGGGGCACTTCGGGCAATACTAAAAGTGAGACTAAATTTAAAAGCTCAAATGGGTTTGAAAACATCATTAACGGATTGCATTTTTCATTTTGAGCATGTTGGTATATAACTTTTAATTTTCTAATTTTAGAGAATAAAAACTTATTTTCTTTATTTTAAATGGGTTAAACAATATGAAAATAATGCCCAAAATTAAAGTTTGTCAAACATGTACGAAAGTGACATAAACAGGTAGATTATATTTTTCTGAACAATTTGATACCTTTCTTTTATTTTTCTGAGTTATATAAAACAATAGTTATTGAATTAACAAAATTAACCATTTTCTGTAATTTCGTGTAATTACTAAAAAGGGGAGTTATGACATCATCGTGATGTCACTGTGACATCACACTACTCTGTTCTTCACAGATGAGATCAAATTCGGTTAAATTCGCGCGTAACTCGTGAAACTAAATGCACCACAACGTAGAGGGGCTCGAGAGGGACCTAGGGGTGGCGGCGGTTGACCGTATGGTCACCGGAAATCTCGCCGGCGGCGAGCATCCGTGGCGGCAGAGCACGGGCAACGACGGCAACAAGCTACGGTGCACGGGAGGGGGAGCATAGGTGACGGGGAAGCTCACCGGAACTCCACGAGAACGATGGCGGTGTCGGTGAGGTGAAACGCGGACGGAAGGCGGCGAAATCGGGCACGACGGCCGCGGCCGGAGCCGGTGAAGATGCGGATGGCGGCGTCCGTTTAGGCCATCTTGGCTGGATTCATTCCACAGGGAGAC
Source organism: Alopecurus myosuroides (assembly GCA_028641055.1). NCBI lineage: Eukaryota > Viridiplantae > Streptophyta > Magnoliopsida > Poales > Poaceae > Alopecurus > Alopecurus myosuroides. Next base: position 294,148,950 of record CM054061.1, read on the forward strand.
AGAGGAGGTTGAGGCAATCCTTGTGGTGTGCTCGGTGTAGCTCAGCTCGGTCCGAGGTGGCAGCGATTCGCGACGGCCGGCGGACACAGTAGAGCTATGGTTTCGTCCGGCAGAGGAACAGAGAGCGAGAGGGAAAGGGAGGAAGAGGAGAAGAAGGCCACGGTGTCCTGGGAGGTCATCCACGCAAGGGGGCGCACATACTCGAGCAGGACGTGGCAAGCAGGAACACGGCGTCGCCTTTCTCCCTTATCCCCATGGTGAACTAGGCAGGAGGACGTGGCGGAGGCGGCCAGGCAGCTGCTTCTACTGGCAGGAGGTAGACGACAAAGGGATTCTTGCGAAAACCCCCTGCAATTTTGAAAGTTGCAAAATAGTCCTTCTGTCCTTTGAAACTGCAATAAAAACCATGTTTTCCAGGCCTTTTTGAAAGGATAAAATTTGGCAAAAACTGTTTTTGGAAACCTTGTAAAATTTCCAACAAAACCATGTGTTTCTTTGGTGTATTTGAAATATTTTTCAATACAAGATTTTGGAACCCAAATTAAGTAATTTTTGTGGGATTTTCTCAAACCAATTTAAATTGTTTCAACATGGTTCAAATTGTTGTTTCTTGTATGTATGAGATGAACACAACACCACATACCCTATTGTATAAAAAATCGGGATGTTACAGGGTACAACCCTAAGAAAACCGTCAACGACGTTATCCAGGTAGACGCACGCCTGGAACAGCTGGTGAAGGACGGGCTCCTCCAAGACGACCCTGTGGCCTGCTGGGTTGAGCGCCGGGTGCTGCCGCTCCAGCACATACTACACAAGATGTGCTACATGGGCGGCCCCCGGGATTGCACCCGGACCACCACCTTCGAGCTTACCAAAGCAGAAGTGGCGATTTGGGCCAAGTCCATCTTGCGCAGCACCCTCACCGACAACTGGGCATATGGCTTCGTGTTGTATAGCCGCACAAAACGCATTCCCCAGGCGAGTCTCCTTCTCTGTATGCTTACAGTTTGTACTTGATACCGGATAGACTCCATCTTGGCCTTGTATGCTTTATGATTGCACTCTATGCCGAATAGGTTGTCTCTTTGCCTTATATGCTTTATATTTGCATGCTACGCTGAGTAGAGCTTCCCAGTTAACACTTAGCTTTGTATGCTTTATGTTTGCATGCTGCGCCAAATAGGGCCTTTCTGTATGTACTTATCCTTAGAGTTTTTAGCCTCGTGTGCTTAGTGTTGGCACGCTAAACCGAGTAGTACCTTTACTCACTTTACCTCCTCTGGTCCTTAGCATTTTGTGCTTTGTGTTTGCACGCTAGACCGAGTAGGATCCCTACTCTGCTGGAAACCACCTTACTATGCTTTATGTTTGCATTATCAGCACATCCATCACCAGAAGACAGAGGACCAACCCATTTTCGAGGCCAACTAGGAGGAAGACAGGAAGGAGGATGACGTGACCGCGTACGACATCCAAGACACCCTCTGCATCCCCCGTGCCGGCCAAGACGGTAAGTCCCGCGTTGACGCCTCTAGTCGGGACTGGTCAGAGGATGATGAAGGTGACCGGGTTCACCTCTCTGCTTGCCTGCAGTATGCTTTGATCCTTTTCTCTTGCCTATTCTGATCTCTTGTTTCTTTCAACCATAGAGGAGTCGGAAATGGATGATGGGGAGGAACCACTGGACGTGGCTCCCGTGTCCGTCGTTGCTCCCAATACTCAGAAAAGGACGGGTAGCGGTGCACTGGCACCCCCTCCCAAGAAGCTCAAGAAGAAGCCGGGAAACAAGCCGGCAAACAAGCCCAACCCACACAGGAAACGCCCCACCATGGACGGGTAAGCACTTCCGAGTAGATTCTGGCTCTCTGCTATTTTTCCTCCTGGTTCCCTTCTCTTCGTACCTTCTAAATTTGTTCTTCCTTTGCGCTTTTCTCCTTAGTGAGGCCCTTGACGCTGATGCCACTGCCGTACCAGTTCCCAAGAAGAAGAGAAACGCTCCCCCAGACCTCGTGGAGCTCTCTGATGACGAGGGGGACCAGATACCAGAAGGTAAGACGCAAGCGTCCTCTCCCCTTCGATAAGCAGAAGACCTTGGCGCCGATAACACAGGCGCCAAGATAGAGACCGAACGCACCTCCGAGCAGCCGCAGCCCGATGCGCAGCCGGCTGCCCAGGACGCCACCACCGTCGAGAAAACACCAACTCCTGCAGCTGCATCAGCTGAGGAGAACACCGAGCGTGCTGCCGAGCAGCGGCAGGAGGACGCAGCCGTGGAGCGGCCAGATACTGCTGCCAAGCAGCAGTCTGAAGACAATGCTGCAGAGCAGCGGGTAGAAGAACCTGTGGCAGAGCCACACCGCCAAAACATAGTGCAGCCGGATGCTGCACCGACTAGCCGGCCGCCAGCGCCACCAAATTAGCAAGTACCTCCGCCAGCCCGCCAAGTACCTCCGCCTTCTCAGCCAACTCCCACGCCCACTTCCAAGAAACCCGCCAAGACGGCTGCGGTGCCAACTCGGTACCAGCCAAAGCGTGGCGCCGCGCAGGCTGGGCAACAGTTGCTGCCCTTCAAGCCTGCCGGACTCCAACAGCCGGGCGTGCCGCAAGACGGACAGGTCGGGCAGCCGGCCCAGAACACCAAGTGGGCTCTGAACCAGAAGAAGAAACCTCCCAACCCGAACGTCGGGCTGGTCCCGGCCAACGTCAACTTCGCTCCTGAAGAGGAGCAGGAGGCGCAAGTGCCAGCGAGAAGGAGGCTGAACCAACGTTTCCTGAGTACTGGAGACAACTGCAGGAGCGCCACCACATCCATATGTCGAAGGAAGCCGAGCGGATAGCCGCTCTCAAAGAGTGAAGGGCCGTTACCTGCTCCAAGTCCAAGGGGAAGAAGAATTCTCTGATCATCAAGGAATTCTCTTCCCGCAAAGAGGATGATGAGGACCTTCCCGAAGAGGGCATTGCAGCTATCTTGTACCGTGTAGGCTTCATCGAGAAGGTCTGGGACAGCAAGGCACTTGGCCATGCTTCCTGGGATGGTGTTGAGTTGGGTAAACTCGACAACTACCGGCTGGAGTGGAACAAGGCCGACATCGGTCCTGTTGGCATGACGGTAGCCGGTCCTTGCAGTACGCTGGCCAGCAAGCTGTTTGTCTTGCGCAAATCCATCGAGGACATCGAGCAAAGCTACGTGGTAAGTGTTTTCCCTCTTTTTGAATAGTCTGAGTTGCCAGTTTCCTTTTTCTCCTTTTCTTCTCTTAGCCACTACCCTAGTCCCCGAGATTCGGACCGAGTAGGTGAGGCTGAACCGAGTTGATATCTACTCGGGCCAAATCTTCCAAATCTCATACTTTCTCCTTCTTCTCTGCAGGATAGCATCAAGGAGAGGACCATAATTTTCCATCAGCTTCTCTGGTCGCACCGCCAAGTCAGAGACCGGAACCGGGTTCTGGAGTTTGACAAAAGCGACAAGGACGCTCTGGAGAAGAACGCTCTGGACAGCACCCTCAAGCTTTCCGCCATTGAAAGTAAGCCTTTGGCATTTCGGTTTGTGCGTTTTTTTCTTACGCCCGTTTTTTTGTTTTTGCTTAACTAGCAAGATGGCCCTCGCATGTCTTCCTAAGCCCACATAATTTTTCCAACAAATATATTTATGATTGTACATATATTGAAAGTAGAAATTTCTATTACATTCTATAACAACCACAGATGTTTTGTTAAGACAATATAACAGTTGTGTATGTGTATCATCTTAATTTATGGGCCATTAATTATTATTATCAACTTTAGTTTGTTTTCTATTTGCATTTAAGCTAGAAAAGTTCCATTTTTCTTCCTAGTGGCCCTACATTTTAAATAGTGGTAAATAAATTATTTAAATATATACATGTGCAAAGTTTTTTTTTCATCGATAATGTTACTCATGACTATCATCAAATGCATATCTTCTTTACAATGCTGGTATGACAAATCCGGCATAAAATATAATATAATATATTTTAGATATAATTGCAATACATATCGATACCATCTTTGATTCCCACAGTAATGTGTTGGGCTTCCTTCTAACTTTTCTACAAAAATGTCCGTCCTAGTGAATTGTTGGGTATGCCTGTTGGTTCTAGTGATTATTCTATGGAAACAGTAGAACTCTGTTGTGTACTTTTTCCTAATTTTGTAAAGTAGTAAGTATATAAGATATTTTTAAAGAAGAAAAAGAAGAAAAAAGATGAATTGAAGCTATTTATCCGAGCTAAAAAGAGTACATATTTCTTCCCTATGTCACTGTATTTAGAATATGTCAGTTTCAGTAAATTTAAAATATAGCGGTTGATTGTTCCTTTTCACTAACACGTCTGCAAGAATTTGTGTAGAGCTCTTTTTCTTACAAAAAAAACTCTTATCTCAATTCACATTAATAAAGTAGAATATTTTTCGCCATTTAATTCCAAAATTGGTGTGCGCTATATGTGTTTCTGTTAGGCTTACACATTGCTATGGTCGATATATTGCTGATACTGGCAAAAGTCTACGGCGTGTATGTTTTATAATAGATAAATATATGGAGCAGTCGAAAGAAAAATGCATGGCACAAGACAATACTGACCAACTTCTAGACCCTTTGTATGACCGATGTTCAGGGCTGCGTGGTGCACTGGTGACATGTCGTATGCATGATTCCCATGTGCATGCACTTGGAGTTAGAGAAGGGTTGCCGGGCTGCGTGCTGCACTATAAGATTGTGCGTGCAAAAACTTGAAACCTGACAGCGGAGATGTTCAGGGCTGCGTGGTGCACTGAAAAGCGAATAAACAAGGCATGAGTGAGGACAAGCTAGGGCAGAGCCTGCCACTTTGTTTTTCTTTCCATATAGAGGTTCGTAACCTTGTTCTTTTGGACACAGTATTGAAGTGTTTTTCTTTCATAGAGGATTTCATAGCTTTCTTTTTATGAGAAGTGTTGGAGGATGCGATTCTTTAATCAGAACATTTTTCAAGTTTGTACGATTGGGTTTCCTTTGGACGTCAGTTTTACCGTGATACACTAATTGACAAAAAAAAAGGTTACATACGTGTTGGAATTGTGTACGTGTACTATTTTTCCTTTAGAGATTTAGAGATACAGAAGTTGTGTACGTGCATCCTTAAAAGTTAAACACCATCCAGATATGGCTTAAAAGTTAAAACACCATCCGGATATGCAATAAGTGACAGTATCGATTCATTACATGACACGGTTCATGTTTGTTTAGAGAAGTCGTGTACGTGAATCTTTAAAACAGCCGAGATAGCGTGCGTGTAAGAGAGACATACAATACATGATATGATCAAATCATTACCTGACACGGTTCACGTACATTTACATAGATATAATAGACGATAAATCCTGACCACAAAGTTTAGATCTAACCATCTAAATAATTCAGATGATGTGGCTTAACCTCGTGCCTCTATTTTAGACCTTCGTATTGTGCTTTTAGTATATAATAGATTGCTGTCTTCTCTGTAGGTGAGCTCAAGGCCCTGGTGGAGAAGCACCAGGATTGTGAAGTTATGTCTGTCTCAGCGCAGAGTAAAATCTCTTCTCTGGAAGGTGAGCCATCTTCTTTCTTCTATGCATTTGCTTTATTTCACGCAAAAGAATACAAGAACTTCCGGGAGCAGCATCTGCAATGCCTCACTCCAGCTGAAGCACACCAGCAAGTGCAGGTCCGAGAGGACGAGCTGCAGAAGGAGCGCGAGGCCGAGAAGGCAGAGTTCGAAAAGATACAGCTTGAGCTCACTGAAGCGTTCAAGACTTCCATTGATGCTGTGACTGCGAAGAACAAGATGGAGAAGAAAGCTGCCGCCGACAAGAAGGAACTTTTGAAGGAGATCCAATCTCTCCGAGAAAGGAACAAGACTCTGGAGGTTATTGTCAATGACTCACGCTGTATCCAGGACAAGAACCTCCGAGAAGATGAAGATTGGAGGACCAAGCTGGGAGCCGTTGTGCTGGAGCTAGCCTGTGAGTTGCCGCTACTCTTCACTCTTGCCAGTCTTTATTCTTCTGTCTTTTTCTACTCAGTTTCATTTCTTTCCTGGTTTCCTTCTCTGATTTGAACCAGCATTTCCTGATCCAGATATCTTCCCGGATCTCAGTGCTACTGCTGAGACCGCCGTGGAGAAGGCGAGAAGGGCCAGAGCAGCAGCTGGGTTGAATGTTGACGAAAATTCTAGCATGGAAGATCATCTCGTCAGCCTCAAGACCCGAGTCCAATCTCTCAAGGGCCTGGGCACCACCATGGTGTCCACGACAATGAATCTGCACAAGCTGTTCTGGCGAAAGCGCCAAATTCCGGATACTATCTCCGACATGGCGGCCAACTTGGACCACGTCAAACAAGAATTGAAGAAATGGCGCGCTTCCGCAGCCCGGGCAGGAGCAGACGAAACTCTACACTTCATCTTATCCTGGTATGAGAACCTCAATCTTGACAGGATCCGCTCCTGCTGAAATGGCTCAAAGTGGACCAAGAATCCGGATTGCATTCTGTGTCGGAAAGAGATTGCCTACGAGCTTGCTTCCTGGGCGGAAACGAACAAGTACATCAACGGACCCACCGAGCCGGATACCGATGTCGAGGAAGAAGAGGAGGAAGGTGAAACCGAGTTCGAGGAGGATGCCTGTGACGACCGCAGCCAGGGTGCAGAGGAAGAATCTCATGAAGAATCTGAGCATGAGGCAACGGAGGATGCAGAGGCCGAGCAGCGCGCCAGCACAGAGGAACCGGGTTGGAGACTGGCTCGGAGGCCCGAGTAGAGTCACAGCCCGCAGCTCAGGAGGAGGTTGTCACCACCGAGATGGTGATTGAAGAACCTGCTCCCGAGCTGAGATCAAGTGAAGCCACCACCAAGAACGCCGGCTCTGGCGCCTAACCGCTTCCAGGTTCCTCTACCGCCCAAGACGCCACTGTCGCTCCCGAGCCAGGATCTGCTACTCCAACTTCCTCCGTGCCAGAAGCTGCTTCGACAACTCCCACACCTGATCCAGCGGCGCCTACCAATCCTGCGACGGACAACACTTCCTCGACTGTCGTTTAAGCCCTGCATGCTTAACTCTGTACAACTTTATCAGATCCCCGGGATACCGGGTGTAGATGTAACGAATACGTTTATGTTTCTCCCTGCTACTTAGTTTTATTTCATTAATACTTAGCAATACTGGCTTAACGTCGGGCTGCGTTTTAATGCAAGTCCCCGAGTTGCATTTTTCATTCACTTAGTATGTTCGTCTTTGCTCTTACCTGCCACTTGTGGATGTTTTGGTAGTCGAGTCACAAGATTTCCTAAACCAAGTTTCAGATACTTAGCCACTTAGAAAATTGCATGATAACGCTGCCCACCACTTAACCGAAAAGAGAAACAGAGAAGTAAAGAACACCCTACTCGGTTGCTACACTTCTCTTTTCCTTAGCAATTTTGTGTGTGTCTATTGACCTTTGGCTTGTTCTCTTGCTTGCCATGAAGCCGGGTTGCGGGACATCAACAGAGTCGAAGAGTTGGCCCTTGGGTTTAAACACACTACTAGATACGCACATGAAATTCTAAGTAAACCAACCGAGTAGACAAGGTAAAGTAGAGTAAAATGACACAGAGATAATTTGGAGAAGGGCAGTCCCCAAGTTTGAATTCGGAGTGCTGACAAGAATTTTAACTCGGTTGAGGAAATACATACAATGTTTGCTCACGAATGAAAACGACGGAGTAGAGCTACATACCAGGGACACTTGGATTCTTCTTCGGCTCTATCCGGCATGTTCTTCTCGGATGCCTGTGCGTCAACTAGATAGTAGGCATCATTGTGCAGAGCCTTGCTCACAGTAAAGGGCCTTCCCATGGAGGGGATAGCTTATGTATCCCGGCGGTGCGCTGCACGAGCCTAAGGACCATGTCTTCTTCTCGGAAAACCCTTGGGTTTACTTTCCGGCTATGATATCGCCTCAGACTCTGGTGATATATGGCTGAACGTGACAAAGTTAACTCTCTTGATTCTTCTAGTAGGTCAACGTCATTTTCTCGGGCTTCCCTTGCCTCTTTTTCAGTGTAGAGTGTTACTCTGGGTGAGTCATGCTCTAGGTCAGTGGGCAACATGGCCGGCAACTCGTCCAACATGCTCTAGCTCCATATACCAGGAAGAATGGTGTGTACCCGGTTGATCGGTTAGGGGTAGTCCTTAGCCTCCACAACACCACCGGCAACTCGTCCAGCCAACAACCAGGGGTTCGCGGTAATGGCTCAATTAGCCTTGGCTTTATCCCGGATAGGACCATGCCATTTGCTCTTTCAACTTGCCCAATTGAGGCTGGATGCGCAACTGATGTAATATCTAGCCGAATTCGCTTCTCCTTACAGAATCTTGCAAAGGCTCCCTCAGCAAAGTTTGTGTCATTATCAGTGATGATGCTGTGCGGATAGCCGTATCTCAAAATGACATCCTTCAGAAAGCTCACAGCTGTAAGTCCATCACACTTCCGAATAGGCTTGACCTCGATCCACTTGGTGAACTTATCAACCATGACCAAGATGTGAGTCATATTGCCTCTAGCCGGCTTGAAAGGGCCTACCATGTCCAAACACCAGACATTAAACGGACAAGTAATAGGAATGGTCTTCTACTCGGACGCTGGCATATGAATCTTTCTTGTAAACCTTTGGCATCCATTGCTGTCGGGGGGCTACCCCCGAGTAGGGGTAAGGCAAGTGGTAAAGCGAAGGTCAAAGTGCAGGTGACCGAGTAGATGGCTACCCGGGTATCCACTACCCGGTAGGTCTATTCGGTGATATTCACTGGTGGCCATGAGAAGATAACGAGGAAGATCAATATCGTCCGAGTAAAGAACAAGTGGTCCGAGTAGATAAGATGCAAGCCTACTCGGGCGAGAAGTCAACGGAGCCGTTCTGACGAGATCCCGCGTATCCCACAGCTGTACAGGCATGCAGTTCAACTTACCAGGTACGTGATTATCCGCGCTATGGCATGGACACAGTGAGGGTAGGCGCCTGTCACGTCTTGTCACTAACAGAGGGGACAGGATGTGTCGGGGGGCCTACTCTGAGAGACTGACAGGGTGGACAGGTCCTGTCAGCCGGACGGTGCGGCGACTTCTCGCGCTGGCATCAGCGGGAACCCAGAAGAATGCTCTGCGTGTCACAGTAGAGATGTCCCATCGTTGTACCTTTTATTCTTTATTTACTCGGCTAGGCACCAGTATATAAGGTGCCCAGCCCCCTCCTGCGCGAGGGACGTTGTCCCTGAGCGCATTTATTGCAAGAGCCAGCACTAGTAGTAGAGAGAGCAGCAGAGTGGCTACTCGGCCGAGAGACAACTTTGTACTGTAGCTACTCGGATAACTTACATACAGAGAGATAGGCAGGAGTAGGGGTGTTACCTCCACACGAGGGCCCCGAACCTGGGTAGATTGTTGTGTTTGCAGTGTTCTTCATGCGCGTCTACTCGACGTGTGATCCCTCCCCAGATACCTATAGCGTCCATAGCTATCCCAGGGCATCTGTCTTTCCCATCCTACGATAGTTGGCGCCCATAGTGGGGCCAGCAGCGGCGCTGGCTGGGGTGCATATTTGGACGGGACCCGTTTCTGCATCAGGGGATCTCGTGGTCTGTGGCCTTGTCCACAGATTCGGCTCCTTCGAATTCGTCACCGACAACGCCAGAGATTTCGGCGGCAGGCCCATGCCTGCAGGCGGCTCAGTTCTCTCCTTCGGCGCGCACTTGGTCTACGTTGCCACCACCGTCATCCGCGAGTTCCCGGAGGAGGTGCTCGTTGCGGATGATCCTCCTATTGTACTCGCTGCCAGCGGGAAGCCAATCGGCTGCTCTGCGGACAGCGTGGAGGTGATGATGACGGGCCCGGCTATCGACGCAGGGAAGGGCACGACCACTGCAGCTGAGGTCGTCGAGCCGGCTGCGGGGGTCCACAAGCCCTACAACAAGCCCCGGAGCATTCCGTGTTACGAGGATCCTTCCATGTCTGCAGCCATACCGGCTGCTCGCGGAGGCGCCACCGAGCAGCTGGGCATGCCACGGCCCACTGATGCGGAACTCATCGCATTGAAGGCGCAACTCGAGCAGCAGCGTCAAGCACTACTTGTCGAGTCCTAGGAGCTAGAGAAGGATAGGCTTGAGCTTAACCAAGACCAAAATGAGTACAACCGTGCACACGGTTTTGCTCCAGTTTCTAGGCTGCCTAGTAAGCTAGGTGTTATTCGCCGCAACTTAGGCGCTAAGCTGGCCAGAGATGGCAGGGCTGTTAGTTTATCTGCTAGTTTGAACACTGCTAGTAGGAAAAAATACAGTTCCCCTGCCAAAACACTTAGGGCTGCAGAGGCAGTTGCTGCTGAGTTGCCGCATCTCACTGGTGATGCTCGCGCTAGGCAGCAGGATAGGCTCAATGAGCTAGTACTAGAAGCCGGCAGGCATAATGAAGAGTTCCGAAAAGCTAATACGGTTGCTGGCGCTTCCCATGATGTTCATTCGCATGGAGTGAGATCTATGGATCAGGCATCATCGCCGCTTCCCGGCGGTGATAGAGCCCAGAGCGTGACCTCTGGGAGACACAAACAGATGCAGGTGTACAACCCGGCTGTCGATGCAAACACCACGTTGTAGAGCGGCAGCCCGGTCAGAAACACAACTCTACAGGAGTAGGCTATCATGCCACTAAAGCTCACATCAAGGGGCAAGGAGGAAACCGAGAAGGAGCATCTCGGCGTCATGCTGCCCAGCTAGTTCAGATGAGGGTGCAGCCGCAGGCACCTGTGCAGCCGCAAGCAATTGTGGTAGCAGCCAACACGGTCGTTCAACCTGCCCTCGTTCAGCAAGACCGCTACGACGACGGGTACTCGGCAATGGAGCTAGCCAGGTACGCCGATCCAAGAGACGTCACTGATCACCTTGGTGACAGGATGCTGGAGCCCGCTGATGCAAGGTACAAGCTGGACTGGATTCATCGGTCTGCGCAGATCGAGACGAAGGGGCCACCCGGTCCAGATTGTTTTGGCTGCCGCATCATGGAGGAGCCCTCCGTGAACAAGTTCCAGCTGGCCAGAGGGACCAAGTGCTACGATGGCAGCACCAAGCCAGATGACTGGCTAAGTGATTATGTTACCGCTGTGCACATTGCAGGCGGCAACCGGAGATGGGCCGTGAGGTATGTCCCGCAAATGCTGGAGGGCCCTGCTCGGATTTTGCTCAACAACTTTCCAAGAGACAGTATCAACTGCTGGCTGGACTTCTCGGAGGCCTTCATCAGCAACTTCACCAGCACGTACAAGAGGCTGAATAGGCCGCAACAGCTCTCGGCTTGCAAGCAGCGAGAAGAGGAGACGGACCGAGAGTACCTTACTCGGTGGAGCACTTTGTGGAACACCTGTGAAGGTGTGAATGAGGCGCAGGCCATTACCTGGTTTGCTCAAGGCTGCAGGCATGGCAGCATGCTGTGGCAGAAGCTGCAGAGACAGATGCAGAGTACGCTCGCCGAGACGATCAAGATAGTTGACATGTATGCACTCGGCGACCCTACTCAGCCTCTGCTCGATTCCTTCGAGCCGAGAAGGAGAAACCAAGATGGTGGCAGGTGCCAGGACCGACAAGATTTCCGCAACAAGCGCACAGATGACCGACCGGATACTCGGTATGGTCCTGAACAAGTGAATGCTGTGAAGCACGATACCGCGGCTGCTGGGAGTAGCCAAAGGCAGAAAACTGCTGGAGCCCAATACGGGCAGAACCAGAACCAGGGCCAAGGCTTCAAGAAGCAATACAATTCCCCACAGCAAGGCAACAGCAACCCGGATTCCGGGGATGCTCAGAGATTTATCTTTGAGACCATGAAGGATGGACGGTGTAGCTTTCATACTCGGCATCCGAGTAGGCCAGCCAACCACACTACCCGGCAGTGCAGCTCGTGGGACCGCATCAAGAGTGAAGGCTTTGGTCAGCTGCCCCCTCCTCCTGCTCTACCACCTGCGGGTGCCAATGTGCAGCCTATTCAGGCAGCAGCTCCCAGGATGGCCGAGAATCCAAGAAGGGAGAATGTGAACCAAGTGGCTGAGGGAGCCAACCGCAACTACAACAACCGCAACAACAACAACCGCGACAACAACAGGAACAAAAACAACGACAATGGCAACAACGACAACATCAATGATTGTGGAGACCAGAACCAGTATCAGGAAGACCATGAGAGCTACATGGTATTCACCACCGAGCCGGATGACAAGCAATCGCAGCGCAGGCGCGCGATGGAGGTAAATGCAGTGATCCCTGCAGTGCCTCACTATTTGCACTGGTGTGACCAAGAGGTTACCTGGTCCAAGGATGATCATCCAAAGGTGATGCCCAATCCGGGTACATATGCATTGGTGGTGGACCCCACTTTCCTGGGAACCAAGAAAAATGTTAAGTTCAGCAAGGTGCTGATCGACAACGGCAGCAGCATCAACATCATGTACCGAGATACACTCGAGAAGCTCGGCCTCGCCGAGAACATGCTGCTACCCAGCAGGACCACTTTCCATGGCATTGTGCCGGGAGTATATTGTGCTTCAATCGGCCGCATCTGGATAATTGTGCTATTCGGCACCAGGGAGAACTGTCGCACCGAGTGCCTGCAGTTCGAAGTGGTTGATCTTCGGAGCCCCTACCGTGCTCTACTCGGTAGGCCTGCCCTCACCAAGTTCGTGGCCTCAACCCATGCAGCCTACCTGAAGATGAAGCTACCTGGTCCCAATGGTGTCATTACCATCTCGGGTGATTACAAGCGTTCCTTGGAATGTGCCTCTGCTGGATCTCTGCTAGCGGAGTCACTGGTCATTGCTGCTGAGAAGAAGAAGATACCTGAAGTGGTGGCTATGGCCCAAGCAACGCAAGTAGGTGCGCCTGGAATGCCGAGTGCCCAGTTCGGAACTGCTTTCCAGGCCTCCCAGGAGACAAAGAAGGTCCAGGTTGACCCTGAGTTCCCATACCGTGTTGCCATCATTGGCGCCGGGTTGGGCGAGAAATAGGAAAGCGAGCTCATCCACTTCCTCCATGAGAATCAGGATGTCTTTTCATGGTCCAATGAGGACCTGCCGGGTGTCCCGAGGGAGTTAGTTGAGCACTCGCTACACGTACGCCCAGACGCCAAGCCGATTAAGCAGGCGATGCGCCGCTTTGCGGCAGAGCGAAGAAAGGCTATCGGTGATCAGATCACCAAGTTGCGGATAAGTGGATTTATCATGGAGGTGCTGCATCCGGATTGGCTGGCCAATCTGGTGATGGTTGAGAATAAGAAGGATGACCCCAAGGCCGAGATTGCATGGCGCATGTGCGTGGACTACACCGACTTGAACAAGGTCTGCCCCAAGGACCCATTTCCGCTACCCCGCATAGATCAGGTGATCGATTCTACTGCCGGGCGTGAACTCTTTTCTTTCATTGATGCCTACTCTGGTTTCCATCAGATAGCTCTTAACCCGGATGATCAAATAAAAACTGCCTTTATTACCCCATACGGGGCTTATTGCTATCGTGTTATGTGTTTTGGGTTGAGGAATGCTGGGGCTACCTATCAGAGATGCATGCAGAAATGCTTGCATGATCAAATTGGCAAGAATGTGCAGGTGTACGTAGATGACATTGTCATCAAAACGAATAAAACACATACTCTGCTTAGTGACACTGAGGAAACATTTGCCAACTTACGCAAGTACAGGATGAAGTTGAATCCGACTAAATGCACCTTTGGCGTCCCGGCTGGCAAGTTACTCGGTTTCTTGGTATCTAGTAGGGGCAGTGAGGCCAATCCTTCAAAGATAAAAGCTATAGAGAGCATGTCTATGACGAGATCACTGAAGGATGTGCAAAAGTTTACCGGATGCTTGGCTTCTCTGAGCCGCTTCCTGGGAAGAATGGGCGAGAAGGCATTGCCTCTCTATCAGCTAATGAAAAAGAGTGATAAGTTTGTCTGGTCGCCACAAGCTTATGTGGCATTCAAGGAGCTGAAGACCATGTTGGGTAGCGCTCCCATCTTGGCTAGCCCGCTACCCAAAGAGCCAATGCTGCTCTATATTGTGGCTACCAACCGGGTAGTAAGTGTTCTGATAGTGGTGGAGAGAGAACAGGAAGGCAAAACTGTGCATCCGCCAGTATACTATCTCAGCCAGGTGCTATCCAGCTCCAAGCAAAACTATCCGCACTACCAGAAGATGACCTATGGCGTGTATCTGGGTGCCAAGAAGCTCATGCATTATTACCAAGAGCATCCCATCACGGTGGTGAGCACCGCTCCCATCTCGGAGATCATGGGCAACAAGGATGCAAGTGGGAGAGTAGCCAAGTGGGCAATCAAGCTAGCTGCATACAATCCCCTATACGCGAGAAGAGAAGCCATCAAGTCACAAACCCTGGCGGATTTTCTGGTGGATTGGGCCGAGATGTAGTACGAGCCTCCCTTGCCGGAAACCAACTTCTCGAAGATGCATTTTGATGGTTCAAAGGTGAAGGAAGGGCTAGGTGCTGGCGTAGTGCTTACGTCACCCAAGCATGATCAACTCAAGTATGTGCTGCAAATACACTTCAAAGCATCCAATAATGTGGCCGAGTATGAGGCATTAATTGGTACACGGCCTGAGAGTAGCCAAGGAGATTGGAGTGCAACGTATTGTCTGTTATGTCGACTCAGACTTGGTGGTGCAACAAGTATTCGGCAATTGGGATGCCTTGGATGCCAACATGGCATCCTACCGTTTTCTGGTTCAAACCATGACTGTATTCTTCGATGGCTGTGAATTTCATCACATACACCGAGCTGATAAGGATGCAGCAGATGCTCTATCCAAGTTGGGGTCTTCTCGACAGTTTATCCCACCCAGGATTGCCTTGGAGCATTTGAGAAAGCCATCCATCAAGCCATCCCCCAACTCGGAGTCCATATTCATTCCATCACTGCCGGATTCAGAAGCTGTTCCTATGGAGATTGATTGGAAGGGTGCAAAACAGAACCCGGGACTGCCGTCTCCACCCCGGGGACTGGCTCCTGCAACCCGGGGACTGCCTCTCCTAACTCGGGGACTGTCGTGTTCATCGAGGGGGTCATTTCCGAGTACTCGGGGACTCGGGGCCTCACCTTCAACTCAGAGCAAGTAATGGGGGTGGATCCAATGGAAATAGATGAGCATGTGTTCCCTATTCGGCCCATGCCGGGTTGGGCTGTGCCCATTTTGTCCTTCCTAAGGGATGGAACTCTTCCAAGTGACGAGGTCACAGCCCGACAGATACAGAGAAGATCCAAGGGTTACACAATCATCAACAAGGAGCTACACAGAAGGAGCCCTAATAGCGTGATGCAACGCTGCATTGAGCCAGAAGAAGGAGAAGAAATTCTCAGAGAAATACATCAAGGAGAATGCGAGCATCACGCCTCTTCTCGGGCCCTGGTCAACAAGGCTTTTCGGCATGGTTTCTTTTGGCTCACGGCCTTGAGACAAGCTGAAGATATAGTGGTGCAATTGGTGTCAAAGATTTGCATGCAAGATACATATGCCAGCATCTGAGTTGAAAACAATTCCTATCACTTGGCCATTTGCTGTTTGGTGCTTGGACATGGTAGGCCCTTTCAAGCCGGCTAGAGGCAACATGACTCATATCTTGGTCATGGTTGACAAATTCACCAAGTGGATGGAGGTCAAGCCTATTCGGAAGTGTGATGGAGTCACGGCTGTGATTTTTCTGAAGGATGTTATTCTGAGATACGGCTACCCGCATAGCATCATCACTGATAATGGCACTAACTTTGCTGAGGGGGCCTTTGCAAGATTCTGCAAGGAGACGCGCATCCGACTAGATGTTGCATCAGTGGCACATCCGGCTTCCAGTGGGCAAGTTGAAAGAGCGAATGACATGGTTCTATCCGGGATAAATCCAAGACTGATTGAGCCATTACAGCGAACCCCTGGTTGTTGGCTGGACGAGTTGCCGACGGTGTTGTTGAGTCTAAGGACTACCCCTAACCGATCAACCGGATACACACCATTCTTCCTGGTATATGGAGCTGAGGTCGTGTTTCCCACTGACCTAGAGCATGACTCACCAAGGGTAACACTCTATACTGAAAAAGAGGCTCGAGAGGCTCGAGAAAATGACGTTGACCTGCTAGAAGAAGCATGTCGCACCCGGACTTCTAAAGGATACTCACCGTACGAACTGAATAGTAGATGAATGGATTACGGGGCTTAACTGCTCCCGCATCCTCTTACGAGTAGGCCAGCACTTATGTGCGACAACCAAACTCTACTATCCACCGTCGATGTAAACTATCCCATAGAAATCAAAGGTACTACCATTGACGTACTTCATACCATACACACATGGTACGTCAACGGCGTTAAACGAAATGATAACACAACATATCTCTAAGACACAAAAGATTGAAATAAGTTGCAACTGGCCCTCACTAGGGCAGAGAATAGCAAATACAATCATCCAGAGGAAACATGTCCCAACATAACATCATTACAACTCAGCGGAAGCATTCAAAAGGGGGTCTGAGTACAGACAAATCCAAATAGGCTTAAGAAGCCGGGAAATGAAAGAAAGACGGAGCCCATCCACGTAGGTCTCGGATCCTGCCCGGGTCCGCTATCTACTCGTCGGCAGCCTCGTCAAACTCCACGTAGTAGCCGTCACCTGGATCCTCGTAAGCGTAGTCTGCGGAAACCACAGCCCCAAAGTTGTCAGTACAACAACGTACTGGCAAGCAACACTCACAGTTCACCAAAGTGTAACCCGCCAACACCAAGCACAGATGCCTTGGGTTCAACGGAAGAAAGGGGATATAAAAGATGCTGCAACTGGCTGCACTAACCAACTACAGAAACACTACAACTTCCAGCTAACTGAAAGGAGATAAGATAGCGTATAGTAACCAATTGTTGTTAACCATCAAGCAAACCCATCCTGGATCTCGCCCCTTATCCAAAGAAGCAATCCGAGGATAACTCACACAGTTGAATTAATGAATAATGGATCAAGTTGTTGTGTCAATAAGTCTATTACTAGTCAAGTTATCATTAGTTAGGTGTAAGTTGTTCTCAGTACTTGTTAGCCAGTACTTTCACCAAGTCAACCATAACCGCGGAAAACACGGCTTCTCGAGAAGATTTATCCCTGCAGGGTTGCACCAATTTGGCCGTACACGCAAGAATAACCCGCCAGATGGGATGCCTCCCACCAAGCGGGGCACTCTACACAACTCAACTCTTCTTCGCATCAAGCCCAAAGAACCTTGGGCGCACGGCTAATCAAGCCCCGAAGAAAAGGGACCCTCATAGCACTCTAAGACCGTGTCCCCCTATATGCCGACTACAAAAGTTCCACCCTGCGCTGGGCTCGCAAAAACATGCATGCGGCAAATGGAAAACACGAACTAAATGAGGCGATTTGGACGAGATGCGAATCGAATAAAATTGAGGGGGGCGCCCATACTCGCTTCACACATGCGGTTAGTGCGCTCATCATGGATCAGTAGACAAGACCCTTTTCCTATTAGGGTCGACACTAGCAGGCTTCAAAACCACACAGGGCCTCCTGCCGGTGCCTTATCGGCATATTATTAACAACAGGTTGATTGATTAACATCGAGCCCCCAGAACATAATAGAAGTAATAATAACAGAAAGTAACGGGTAACAGACTCGAGCAAAACAACCTAAGCATGCTAGTAAGACACTGGCTCAAACAATGGGGTTGTAGGAGTGGAGGTGAGGCAATATCAAGGTTAAGGGATTCATGTGATAGGTTCGTGACAGAAACAACTACACATAGGGCTAGCAAAATAGACAACGGAAAGTATCGGTAACCAATGTTGAAAGGAACACAGTGGTTCATGTGAGCGATAACTTGCCTGCAAACCCAGTAGCCTGGTACTGAGCTAGATCCTCAGAAGGGGTGTCGTAAGGATCGTCGGTCTCAACGTCGTCGTCTATCCGAGAAGAAGCAAACAGACAATGCAGAAAGATAGACAATCAATATCATGGCATAGTGCACAATCATGGGATGATGCATGTCAAGTTAATGGTTGCATCAAAATAAACTAGCTAACATGGTACACAATTTAAATGGACCCATATGCAATTGGATTGCATATGGCAAGAGTCCATGAATTAAGTGGAAACAAATGATCTACAAGTTATTACCATGTGAAAGTTTGCTTAGCATGATGCATGCATGATGGTAACAACAAAATAACAACAAGAGATGCAAGTGGTAAAAGAATATAACAAGTTTGGAAAATATTTATTAAGTTTGGAAAATTTGGGTTACTTAAAGATGTCACACAAGCAATTGTTGTTTTCATCAAGTTAAAGTGTTCAAAACAATTAACAAAATTCATATTTGAAAAGAACACAAAATTTTAGTTGGATTACATGTTTCAAATATTGAAAAAGGAATTACAATAATTTAATTATGAATTAAACAAGATTAAACAAGTTTTAATTGAGTTTAAAACAAGTTTGAATTTAATTGAATTTTTATTTGTTCAAAACATAAATTCAAATTCACATTTGAAAAGTTGATACTTTGATGGTTTGAAAACATATTTTGCATGTTCAAAAATAATTTAATTTGAGCAAGTTATGATTTTATCAAATTTAAATGAATTAAACAAGGTTTAAATTATTTAGGCAATTTAAATTATTCAAAACATGAAACAAAATTTATATTTGAAAATGTTATTTGAAATAGCATGGAAAACATATTTTATTTGCATTAATTGGATTAAGAATGAATTAGTTATGGATTTTAGCAAATTACAATTGAATTATTTGAATTCAAATTTGAATTGCATTTGGAAATTTCAAAACAGGAAACAAATGTTACCAATGGGTAGATAATTGAATTTAGATCAGTGCACATATTTTATTTTCATTATTTGGAGTTATGAAATAAAAGTTATAAGCTTTTTAAAACTAGGGACCATTCTGAAAATTTAAAGGAGTTGGATTAAAAGAAACGTGCTGGAAATACTTTTGTTACCGCGCGGAAACATACACCAGCCACTGCCCGTGGGCCTAGGGCAAATGTGGCCCACGCAGCTGCACGCGTGGCAACAGGGGGCTTACAGGTGGGCCACTGTGCGGGGGAAAAATTCCCAAAAAGTGTGGCGCTGCGGGGACTCGAACCCACGACCAAGCGCTTGAACGCTAGCGCTGTAACCAGTACGGTGAGTTCAGTTCGTTGTTAGTAACCACAACGCTGACAGGTTAAGGTGTTGCCCGTGGATCTGAATTTATCTAACGACGAAATGCTTCCGCGACCTGACGGAGAACAGACGCTCGTCGACGGCGAGGCGCTCGTGGCTGCTGTGCTCGACGCCGTGCGTGGGTGCGTGCACGGACGTGTAGCGGGCGTGTGCGTGTGCTTGCTAGCCAGAGAGGGCAGGGAGGAGGGAACGGTGGAGGCTCACCGGCGATCGTCAACGTGGCAGAGGCGCGGTGAGGACGAGCTCGACGGCGGCAAGTCGATGATGGCGGAGATGATCCCGTCCTCCTGGTGCTCAACGGGGACGTCATCGAGGAAGAAAACAGTACGGTGGTTCGGTTCCAGAGGCTAGGATGGTTGGTGGAGGTCCATGGCGGCGGTGGTGGACGGAGATTCAGAGGTGATGAACTCCGGTGAGGTGACAGCGGGTGGAAAGAGATGCAGAGAGCAAACGGCGGCGGATCTCGAGGGGAGAAAGGGAGCAGGCTAGGTCTAGGGCTGCGCGCTGTGCCTTAGGGGGTCTTATAGGGGGCACGGGCATCGAATCGGCCGTCGGAGGTGTCCGCTGCCGCCGTGGCACCACGGATGCGCCGCCGTACAACAGAAAGAAGACGGGGGCGTTGCGAAGCAGTACGCAGGCCGCGGTGGGCTGGGCTGCGCGCGAGGAAAAGGAGAAAAAGGTGGGCTGGCTGCCCACTGCCCTTTGCGCGCGCGCTTTTTTTTTTTGAATTTTATTTCTCCCGTTTTTTTTGCAGCAAATGAAAATGGATGAAAAGGAGGGTTTTGGGGTTATTAAAAATTCTAGAAAAATTAGTGTGGCCTACTTACTGTGTTAGCAAACATTTTGCCATTTTTATTTTTCAAGATTTCAAAATTTCAGTGCTGTTTGTAAATTGGTTTCGTTTGGAAGTATTTGATAATTATTTGATTAATCTTGAAACCCACAAAGTTAATAGGGTGAACAAATCACTTTAATTGGAAACAAATGAGTATATTTGTTTTGGTAATTTTTATAATTTCAAATTGGGGTGCTGTTTGGTGATTTTATTTGAATTTGAATGCAATTTGGAATTAATTAATTGAAATAAAACCACCACTTTATTAGTTGATCAAATATGGAATAATTGGAAACAAAAGGTTGTTTGAGTTGAACTTTTATTTTAAAACAAGATTGTAACATGACAAGTATGAATTAAAGCATTTGAAATATGTTTGAATTTGAATTGTAAAAACAGAGTAAAACAGAATCAACAATTGGAAAACAAGGTAAAACAAATGCAAACAATGAAATAAATATGATGACATGATGCAATACTTTAATTTAAACAAGAAATCAAACATTCTAGGGGTATTTTCATACTTGGGATGTTACAAAACGCCCCCCTTGAAGGAATCGCGCCCCGAGATTCCTTACTGAGAAGTGAAAAGGTCCGGATACTTCTTGCGAAGATCCTCTTCGGTCTCCCACGTTGCCTCTTTATCGGAATGATGCGACCACTACACTTTCAAGAACTTGGTGCTCTTGTTGCGAGTCTTACGAACGGTCTCATCGAGAATACGAATAGGGTGCTCCTCATAAGAGATATCATCTTGCAGTTCAATGGAATCATGATCAACTGCACGATCTGGATCTTTGAAACACTTCTTGAGCTATGACACGTGGAACACATCGTGCACCTTGGATAGTTTTTCTGGAAGTTCAAGACGATAGGAATTTTCCGCACGCCTTGAGAGGATGTTGAAAGGACCAATGTATCTTGGTGCCAGCTTTCCTTTCACACCAAAACGATGAGTGCCTCTGAGGGGAGTTACACGGAGATATGCCTTGTCACCAGGTGCATAGACCATGTCCCGGTGCTTGCTGTCATAGTAACTCTTCTGACGAGACTGAGCAATCTTGAGATTGTCACGAATGATACGAACTTTCTCCTCGGCTTCCTTAACAATGTCAGGGCCTAAGAGTGAACGTTCACCAGCTCCAGACCAATTGATTGGACTCCTGCATCTGCGGCCATACAATGCCTCAAATGGTGCCATGCCTAGGCTTGCCTGGTATCTGTTGTTGTAGGAGAATTCAGCATATGGAAGGCAATCCTCCCATTTCATGCCAAAGGAGAGACCACATGCTCTGAGCATATCCTCGAGAATCTGATTGACTCTTTCGACTTGCCCCTGAGACTGAGGGTGATAAGCTGTGCTGAACAGAAGTTTAGTGCCCAATGCTTCTTGAAAACTCTTCCAGAAATGAGAACTGAAGATACTTCCACGGTCTGAACTTATTTCCAATGGAACACCATGAAGAGGAACAATCTTTGCGGTGTAGAGCTCTGCTAACTGGCTAGCTGAGATAGTTTCCTTGACAGCAAAGAAGTGAGCTACCTTAGTGAGACGATCAATAACAACGAAGATTGCATCGTTGCCCTTCTTGGACTTTGGAAACCCAGTAACGAAGTACATTTCAATCATGTCCCACTTCCACTCAGGAATTTTCAGAGGTTGGAGAAGACCGGCTGTTTTCTGATGAACTGCCTTAACACGTTGACAAACGTCGCATTCAGAAACGTATTGAGCAATTTCACGTTTCATGCCAGACCAGCAATACAGAGTCTTGAGATCCTGGTACATCTTTGTACTTCCAGGGTGGCTGGAGAGAGGAGTTTCATGAGCCTCCTTGAGAATAACATCTTTCAGACTTTGAATCTGAGGAACTGCAATGCATCCTTCGAAGAACACAGTTCCTTTGTCATCAATTGAGAAGGACTTGAATTTATCGTTGCCCTCTTTGATTTGCTCTACAATCTTCTTGATTTCAGCATCACGAAGTTGTTCAGAACGAATCTTGTCCTCGAGAGTTGGACTGGCTGTCAAGCTAGCAAGATAACCTTGTGGAACAAGACCAAGGTTCAGCTTCTGGAATTCTTCATGAAGTGGAGGTTGGCTTTCCATGATCATGAGATTATTGCAATAGGACTTGCGACTGAGAGCATCGGCCATAACATTAGCCTTGGCTGGAGTGTAAGAAATGGTGAGATCAAAGTCTTTAATATTTTCAATCCATCTCCTTTGCCCGAGGTTCAGATCTGGTTGAGTGAAGATGTATTTCAGGCTCTTATGATCGGAAAAGATTTCAGTTTTGTTACCCAACAAGTATTGCCTCCATTTCTTGAGGGCAAACACAACTGCTGCAAGTTCTAGGTCATGAGTGGGATAGTTTTGCTCATGTGCATTCAACTGACGTGAAGCATAAGCCACAACTTGACGTTCTTGCATAAGAACTGCTCCTAGACCTTGGAGAGATGCATCGCAGAAAATCTGGAAAGGTTTGGTAGTATCTGGGCCAACCAGAACTGGGGTAGAAGTGAGTTTAGTCTTTAGGATATTGAAACTTTCATCACACTGTGGAGACCAAACGAACTTCTTGTCCTTCTTTGTGAGATCAGTGAGAGGTTTAGCAATCTTGGAGAAGTTTTGAACGAAACGACGACAATAGCTAGCCAAGCCAAGAAAACTTCTGACTTGCTTCACCGTCTTAGGAGGTTTCCAATCAACAATTGCCTTAACCTTTTCTGGGTCAATGGCTATGCCCTTGGCAGAGATGATATGACCAAGATAAGCAACTTCTGAAATCCAGAACTCACATTTGGAGAACTTGGCATATAGACGATGCTCGCGAAGTTTCATGAGAGTGAGACGAAGATGTTCTTCATGCTCTTCCTGAGACTTGGAGTAGACAAGAATATCATCAAGATATACCACAACGAACTTGTCGAGGTATTCATGGAAAACAGAATTCATGAGTCGAGAGAAGGTCGCCGGTGCATTGGTGAGACCAAAGGACATAACGGTGTATTCATATAGACCGTACCGAGTGGTGAAAGCTATTTTTGGAATATCTTCCTTTCTGATATTTATCTGATGGTAACCCATCCTCAAGTCCAACTTTGAGAATATTGAGGCTCCAGCAAGTTGATCAAAAAGATCATCGATACGAGGAATTGGATACTTGTTTTTGATGGTTTTCTCGTTGAGAGGACGATAGTCAACCACGAGTCTTTTTGTTTGATCCTTCTTGGCTACGAACAGAGTTGGGCAACCCCAAGCGGAGGAACTAGGCTGAATGTAACCTTTCTCCATGTACATATCGATTTGCTCCTTTAACAATTTCAGTTCAGGAGGAGCTATCTTGTATGGATGCTTAGAGATTGGAGCAGTACCTGGCTCAAGCTCGATCACGAACTCAACTGCTCTGTCCGGAGGCATCCCTGGCAACTCTTCTAAAAAGACGTCAGGGAATTCACAAACCACCGGAACATTCTCAATTGCAGGAAGAGGTTTAGCATCGAGGTTGAACAGCTGAACAAAACTTGATTCATATGGAGAATAGACTATCTGGCCAGCCGGATGGAATGGAGTTATTGACTTCTTAGCACAGTCAATTGTAGCTTTATTGGCCTTCAACCAATCCATGCCCAGAATGACATCAATGTCAGAATTTCCCAGTAACATGAGTGAAGCAAGGAATATGCGGCCTCCAATTAGGATCTTATTGTCCATACTTATCTTGGAAGTCAACATTTTAGATCCCGGAGAGTGAACAGAGATTTGACTGCTTAGTGGAACCAGAACTAGGTTGTATGCTGTAGCAAAGATCTTTGACACAAAAGAATGCGATGCTCCGGTATCAAACAACACTTTAGCTGGAAAAGAGTTTACGGGTAATGTACCGAGAACGACGTCAGCAGCTTCCTCGGCTTTGTCGGCCTTGATATGATTCACCCTCGCGGTCCTCCCGACAGGCCTGTTGTTGGAGTTGAAGGCTTTAGCCGGGGGAGCACGAACCATTGCCTGGTTGGTGTTGGGGCGAGGAGGTGGAGGTAGCTGCCTCTGAGTGCACTTATCAGCGTAGTGTCCAGTTGTCGCACCCTGGTTTCTAGGGGATACTCATCGGGCCGAACTGGATAGCAGGTGCTTGGATTATGGTGCATAACTGCTCCCACGTCCCAGCTTCCTGGTAGGCCTGCGTTTATGCGCGACAACACAAGCCCTGCTATTCCACCGTCGATGTAAACTATCCACTAGAGACCATAGGCACTACTATCGACGTACTTCATATCAATCACGCAGGGTACGTCCACAGCGTTAAACGGAATGATACCACAACATATCTCTAAGACACAAAAGATTGAAATAAGGTTGCAAATAGCCTTCACTAAGGCAGAGAATAGCAAATACAATCATCCAGAGGACACATGTCCCAACATAACATTCATTACATAGCAGCGGAAGCATTCAACAGGTCTGAGTACAGACAAATCCAAATAGGCCTAAGAGGCCGGCAATGAAAGGAAAACGGAGCCCATCCACGAAGTCTCGGATCCTGCCCGGGTCCGCTATCTACTCGTCAATAGCGTCGTCGTACTCCACGTAGTAGCCTCCATGGGGATCCTCGGAATCGTCGTCTGCGTAAACCACAGCCCCAAAGGGGTCAGTACAACAACGTACTGGCAAGCAAGACTCACAGTTCACCAAAGTGTAACCCGTCAACACCAAGCACAGATGCTATAGGTTCAACGGAAGAATAGGTGATGTAAAAGCTGCAGCGGGCTGCTCTAACCAACTACAGAAACAACTACAACTTCCGACTAACAGAAACAAGATAAGATCGAGTGTTGTAACCAACTGAAAGTAAATCCAAACAAACCCATCCAATGTCACCCCCTTCTAAGGAAGCAACCCAAGGATAACTCACACCGTTGGATTAATGATGAGTCAGGTTATTGTGTCAATAATTCTATTACTAGTCAAGTTATTATAGTTAGGTGTAAGTTGTCTGAGTACTTGTTAGCCAGTACTTTCACCAAGTCGTCACATAACCGCGGACAACACGGCTTCTCGAGAAGATTCATCCCTGCAGGGTGTGCTCCAGTACCCGTACACACTCAAGCCACCAACTAAAACTCAGGTTGGCTTGACACGACTCGAACCATCACTACAGCCTGTCCTAGGAGCCACGGAGCTATAAGGTCCCAGCCACGCAGCCGAATACTCATCGCAGGTGTGCAAAACTCCCGCAGGACACAACACCCCGGCACTACAGGCCTCGCCCTATATGTGTGCGTCATCATCATCATCAGTAACCATGGGAGCGACCCATTCATGCATATGAGCCAAATGGAACACCCGAACTAAGTGTGGCTCTTCGGACAAACTGCGGATCAGATCAAAGTCGAGGGGGGTTCCATACCACCACCCGGATGCGGTGAGCACGCTCATCATGGATCAGTAGACAAGACCCTTTTCCTAATTAGGGTCGACACTAGCAGGCCTCAAAACCACGCCGGGCCTCCTGCCGGTGCCTTAACATCAAATTATTATTATTACCCAAGCATTAACAGGTTGTTGTTTAAACATCGAGTCCATAGAACATAATAGAATATGATGACAGAAAGTAACGGGTAACAGACTCGAGCAGAAACAACCCTAAGCATGCTAGTAAGACACGGGCTCAAACAACGGGGTTATAGGACTGGAGGTGAGGCAATATCATGGTTTCAGGGCATCAGGTGATAGGATCGTAACAGAAGCAACGATACATATGGCTAGCAGAAATAGACAACGGAAAAGTATCGGTAACCAATGTTGAAAGGAACACAGTGGTTCATGTGAGTGATAACTTGCCTGCAAGCTCAGCAGCCTGGTACTGAGCTAAATCCTCAGAAGGGGTGTCGTAAGAATCGTCGGTCTCAACGTCGTCGTCTATTCGAGAAGAAGCAAACAAACAACACAGAGAACAACAATCAATAACATGGCATAGTGCACAATCATGGGATGATGCATGACCATTTAATTGATGCATCAAAATAAACTAGTTGACATGGTAACACAATTTAAATGGACCCACATGCAAGTTGAGTTGCATATGAAAAGCCCCTACATTTTGGGTTAGATTATTTGTTTTCCAACTAATCAACAGATGAAGGTGAATTAGTATGATGCATGGATGAGGAAAACAACAAAATAACAACAATAGAACCAATTTACAATAGGGTTTACCAATTTAGAAATTTATTTATTAATTTAGGGGATTTTTGGTTCCTTAAAGGGATTACACAAAATAGTTGTTGTTTTCACCAATTTAAATTGTGCAAAACAAATAACAAAATTCATATTTGAAAAGTTTATACTTTTCTAGGTTGAAAACATATTTTGCATGTTCAAAAATAATTTAATTTGAGCAAGTTATGATTTTATCAAATTTAAATGAATTAAGCAAGTATTAAATTATTTAAGCAATTTTAATTATTCAAATCATGAAACAAAATTTATATTTGCATTGGTGGTTCAAAATGGTATGGAAAACATATTTTATTTGTATGATTTGGATTAATAATGAATTAGTTATGGATTTTAGCAAATTGCAATTGAATTATTTGAATTCACATTTGAATTGCATTTTGGAAATTCAAAACAGAAAACAAAATTCATATTTGGGTAGAATATACTTTTCTGATTGGATTACATATTTTATTTGTTCAATTCTGAGTTAGAATGGCCAAGATATGGTTTTTACAATTTGTTTGGTTAAAAAAAACATTTTGTGTAAAAAGGAAACACCGCAGGACTTTTCCCACCGTGGGGAAAAGAACCCACACTGGCTGTCCAGTGGGCCAGCGCCACGGTGGCGCTGACTGGTGCGGGTAGAGGCTGAGTTGGCCGCGGCAGTCGATGACATGCGGGGCCCAGTGCGGGGCGCGCAGAGGAAAAAATTGGGGAGGCAAATGCCTCCCCTGGGATTCGATCCCGGGAGCTCTCGCTTCCGCGCGCGGGTGCACTGCCAGATGGGCTGGTTCCGATTTCTTGTCAGACAGCAGTAGCGAAGGGGGAATAAGGTGTGTTACGCGGTACTTTTTTTTAACTGAACATAACAGGTGCAGTTTCAGGTTGCTGCACTGCAAACGATCGGAGGCACATCGCATAGGGGCGGCCGGCGATCGCTGCTGCGTGCGCTGCCCGCGGTGAGCTGCCGCGGGTGGCCCGTGGGTGTGCGTGCGGCCCCGATGGAAAAGGAGAGGAGACGGAACGAGGGGGGGGAGGTGGCGACTCACCTCGCTGACAGAGAATGGAGGGATCGGTGCAGGGAGCTGCTCGCGGCGGTGACGGAAAACATGGATGGCGCCGGCGGCTCGGGGGGGTCTCCGGGGGAACGGAGGGTACGAGGCGGGAGAGGGGAGTGCGGCGTTTCCGTTCCCAGCCCAAGCGCGGCCGGGCGGGCACTGTGGCGGCGGCGCTCGCCGGAGGGAGGCGACGGTGACGATGGTCTCGGTGGGGTTACAGAGAGGAGCGAGAGAGAGAGCAGCGGAAGGGAAAAGGGGCGGCGGTGCGAGGGAGAAGGAGGAGGAAAAAGATTAGGGTAGGAGGGGCTCGGCCTCGAGCTAAAAGGAGGAGGAGGGAGGGGTCCTGGCCGTTGCCTGCCTGCTCTGTAGACGTGGACACCATGGATGTCCAGCCGTACAGCAGGTAGGTGACGACAGGTGGGGGGTACGGGCCTTTGGGGCAAAAGGGGTGGCCCAATTGGGCTGCAGGCCCTATTCCCCCTCTCCCTCTCTTTAAACTTTTTCTGTTTATTACTTTTTTTTTTGCAGATTTGGATAGAGGAGATAAAACAAGTGGTTTTAGGGTTTAGCAAATGTTTAGGATAACTTCTTATTGTTTTGTTTTTTGTAACAGCACCTAAAACAAACATTTGTTTTCCAGATAAAATTAATTGATGTTATTGTTTGGAAATTAAATGATTTGAGCAAATTTTGGTATCAAAAGAAATAAATGCCACTTAAGCCAATTTAAGTTTTTGATTCCAATTTTAGTGGAACAAATTATTTGTTTGTTTTATAGTTCTTATTTGAAACATGTAACATAACAAGTATGACAAATGATTTGAATGTTTTGTTTGGAACTCAAATAGAAAACAAATGGAAACAATGAGATCAAATGCAACACAATGCAAACAAAAATCAAATGAATATGATGACATGATGCAAAACAAAAATAAAACAAGAAACAAACATCTAGGGGGGAGATTTTCATACTTGGGATGTTACACCAGTCTCCTTGCACTTGTAGCAAGTGACGACACGAGGAGTGCCTGGCCTTGGCTGCCCCATTGGAACCCTCTGACCATGCATCTGAGATGGGTTGGGTGGGCGGGGAGCAAAGCCTGGAGAAGCTTGGGCATATGGAGCCCGAGTGACAGCACCATTTGGCACCCAGATGCGGCGCTTCTGCGGAGGGGTAGTCATGTTGGAGGAGGAACCACCCTCACGCGAGTGCTTGCGCGAATCCTCGAACGCCTTGCGCCCATTTTCCTCATTGAGCGCGGTGTTCACGAGCTCCTCGAAGTCCTTGCACTTGACATTTGTGAGAGCATACTTCAGTTCCGGGTTAAAACCTCGGCGGAACCTTGCCATCTTCTTGGCCTCAGTGGACACTTCGTCACCAGCGTATCGAGCGAGGCGATTGAACTCAGTCTGATAGCTGATAACGTCCAGCTTGCCCTGCTTAAAAGAGCACAACTCTTCACGCATCCTTTCCATGAGACCATCTGGGATGTGGTGCTTCAGGAAGGCTTCCTTGAAACAGCCCCAGGTGATAGGATAGCCAGCTCTCATGGTCTGGTAGTTCTCCCACCAAGAAGCTGCCTGACCTTTCAGCAGGTAGGTGGCATACTTGACCTTGTCTTCCTCAGCCACATGTGCAATCTCCAGAGTCCTGGCTATGTCACGGATCCAGTCATCAGCATCCAGAGGCTCGCGTGTTGCCACGAAAGCTTTTGGGCCCAGACTGAGGAACTCCTTGATGTTGACCCGTGGAGCATTCTGGTTGTTGTTCTGATTAGCCTGGAACTGGGCCATCTGCACCTCGACTCGAGTCATCTGAGTCAACAGCTCCGTGATCGGAGGTGGCTCAGGCGGGGTGTTCCTTGTTGGCGGCATCCTGAACGGAAAAGCATTTTAGTACAACAAAAGAAAAGGATAGACTTGGTAACCGAAAGATAGATTATTCCGACACATGAATAGATAACCAACAGGTACATCAGCACATGTTCAAATACATCAGAATATCCAACACACCATAAATGGTTCGAATACCAAAGGATAACTAAACATAGCTAGGAACGGATACATCGGTACTCCCATGCTCATCACGCAGGACGGCGGTGAGTAGTACGGCGAGAGATACAGTGAGGAGGAATCCCACGAAAGTAAGTAGATCGACGATCCACGTAGAGTGGAACTGCTCTGAGAGCAACTCTCGGGGTGGTGAAGTACAAAGCATCGGCTCCCTGTGCTCCAAAGCGGGGAATCCCTGTGTAACCAGCACCGAGGTGGAGTAGTGGACCTCTGATCGGCTCGTATCCTCCAGCATCTGGCAGAGTACGACCAACTGGCTGCTGGAAACATGCAAAGCCCTCATCTCCAACAAAGTCTGTGGTGTACGTCGCCAGACGAGTCAGAGCAAGGTAGAGCTGCTCTCTGACTGAGGCCAACTCCTGAGAAAGTGTGGTGGCAACTGCGTCACTGTGCCTCACAAACTGAGCGGTGGTGTGCAGCCTGGAGCTATCATGCTCGTAGACATCCAGGTTGTCGTAGAGAGTGAAGTGAGCTCCTGCTGCGGTGATGTAACCACGGGGGATGTGGCGATAGATAGAATCGTCAAACCCCCAGTAGTCAGCACGAAGGACGGTGAGACTCACGTAAGCTGCCTGCTGCACGGCCATATCCACTGTGGAACCTACTGCCTCGTAGCGGTGTGCTATGCTCATGCCATCATCTGACAGAATATAGATGATAGCCTGGTAGTAGGTCTGGTCAAACTCTCGCTGCTGCTCGTAGACCTGGTACTCTGGTGCCCAATAGAACCCCAGATACGTGACCATGTCCCTCAGCATCTCCGGATAACCGGCGGTGCTCTCACAGCGAGTCATCCGAACCACCTGCGGGTAGAACCTGAGATCCATCTGCAGATGATTTGGGAGGTTTTGATTAGACACCGGTAGAAGAATGAAGTGGAAAACAACAACAAGGTTTCAACGGACGAAAGGTTCTTTAGAAGAACAGGATATCGAGGCAACATCGGGAAAACGAGACCAAAACTCCTGAGGTACTACGGAGAACCCAAAACACGTGAAATCCTAACTTGAAAGTTTGGGTGAGAAGAGAAAACAACGTTGCACTTCCTTACCAGAAAAGGGTGGGTGGGTGGGGAAAGAAGAAAAATGGCAGAATTCCTACTCTCACGTTTCATTTTTCCTATATAGCTACAAAATAGTTTCTAGACTCAACTGCGACCAGTAAAAGGGATCCTACAGGCAGACAGGCTCTGATACCATTTGTCGCACCCGGACTTCTAAAGGATACTCACCGTATGAACTGAATAGTAGATGAATGGATTACGGGGCTTAATTGCTCCCGCATCCTCTTACGAGTAGGCCAGCACTTATGTGCGACAACCAAACTCTACTATCCACCGTCGATGTAAACTATCCCATAGAAATCAAAGGTACTACCATTGACGTACTTCATACCATACACACATGGTACGTCAACGGCGTTAAACGAAATGATAACACAACATATCTCTAAGACACAAAAGATTGAAATAAGTTGCAACTGGCCCTCACTAGGGCAGAGAATAGCAAATACAATCATCCAGAGGACACATGTCCCAACATAACATCATTACAACTCAGCGGAAGCATTCAAAAGGGGATCTGAGTACAGACAAATCCAAATAGGCTTAAGAAGCCGGGAAATGAAAGAAAGACGGAGCCCATCCACGTAGGTCTCGGATCCTGCCCGGGTCCGCTATCTACTCGTCGGCAGCCTCGTCAAACTCCACGTAGTAGCCGTCACCTGGATCCTCGTAAGCGTAGTCTGCGGAAACCACAACCCCAAAGGGGTCAGTACAACAACGTACTGGCAAGCAAGACTCACAGTTCACCAAAGTGTAACCCGCCAACACCAAGCACAGATGCCTTGGGTTCAACGGAAGAAAGGGGATATAAAAGATGCTGCAACTGGCTGCACTAACCAACTACAGAAACACTACAACTTCCAGCTAACAGAAAGGAGATAAGATAGCGTATAGTAACCAATTGTTGTTAACCATCAAGCAAACCCATCCTGGATCTCGCCCCTTATCCAAAGAAGCAATCCGAGGATAACTCACACAGTTGAATTAATGAATAATGGATCAAGTTGTTGTGTCAATAAGTCTATTACTAGCTAAGTTATCATTAGTTAGGTGTAAGTTGTTCTGAGTACTTGTTAGCCAGTACTTTCACCAAGTCAACCATAACCGCGGAAAACACGGCTTCTCGAGAAGATTTATCCATGTAGGGTTGCACCAATTTGGCCGTACACGCAAGAATAACCCGCCAGATGGGATGCCTCCCACCAAGCGGGGAACTCTACACAACTCAACTCTTCTTTGCATCAAGCCCAAAGAACCTTGGGCGCACGGCTAATCAAGCCCCGAAGAAAAGGGACCCTCATAGCACTCTAAGACCGTGTCCCCCTATATGCCGACTACAAAAGTTCCACCCTGCGCTGGGCTCGCAAAAACATGCATGCGGCAAATGGAAAACACGAACTAAATGAGGCGATTTGGACGAGATGCGAATCGAATCAAATTGAGGGGGGCGCCCATACTCGCTTCCCACATGCGGTTAGTGCGCTCATCATGGATCAGTAGACAAGACCCTTTTCCTATTAGGGTCGACACTAGCAGGCTTCAAAACCACACAGGGCCTCCTGCCGGTGCCTTATCAGCATATTATTAATAACAGGTTGATTGATTAACATCGAGCCCCCAGAACATAATAGAAGTAATAATAACAGAAAGTAACGGGTAACAGACTCGAGCAAAACAACCTATTCATGCTAGTAAGACACTGGCTCAAACAATGGGGTTGTAGGAGTGGAGGTGAGGCAATATCAGGGTTAAGGGATTCATGTGATAGGTTCGTGACAGAAACAACTACACATAGGGCTAGCAAAATAGACAACGGAAAGTATCGGTAACAAATGTTGAAAGGAACACAGTGGTTCATGTGAGTGATAACTTGCCTGCAAACCCAGTAGCCTGGTACTGAGCTAGATCCTCAGAAGGGGTGTCGTAAGGATCGTCGGTCTCAACGTCGTCGTCTATCCGAGAAGAAGCAAACAGACAATGCAGAAAGATAGACAATCAATATCATGGCATAGTGTACAATCATGGGATGATGCATGTCAAGTTAATGGTTGCATCAAAATAAACTAGCTAACATGGTACACAATTTAAATGGACCCATATGCAATTGGATTGCATATGGCAAGAGTCCATGAATTAAGTGGAAACAAATGATCTACAAGTTATTACCATGTGAAAGTTTGCTTAGCATGATGCATGCATGATGGTAACAACAAAATGACAACAAGAGATGCAAGTGGTAAAAGAATATAACAAGTTTGGAAAATATTTATTAAGTTTGGAAAATTTGGGTTACTTAAAGATGTCACACAAGCAATTGTTGTTTTCATCAAGTTAAAGTGTTCAAAACAATTAACAAAATTCATATTTGAAAAGAACACAAAATTTTAGTTGGATTACATGTTTCAAATATTGAAAAAGGAATTACAATAATTTAATTATGAATTAAACAAGATTAAACAAGTTTTAATTGAGTTTAAAACAAGTTTGAATTTAATTGAATTTTTATTTGTTCAAAACATAAATTCAAATTCACATTTGAAAAGTTGATACTTTGATGGTTTGAAAACATATTTTGCATGTTCAAAAATAATTTAATTTGAGCAAGTTATGATTTTATCAAATTTAAATGAATTAAACAAGGTTTAAATTATTTAGGCAATTTAAATTATTCAAAACATGAAACAAAATTTATATTTGAAAAGGTTATTTGAAATAGCATGGAAAACATATTTTATTTGCATTAATTGGATTAAGAATGAATTAGTTATGGATTTTAGCAAATTACAATTGAATTATTTGAATTCAAATTTGAATTGCATTTGGAAATTTCAAAACATGAAACAAATGTTACCAATGGGTAGATAATTGAATTTAGATCAGTGCACATATTTTATTTTCATTATTTGGAGTTATGAAATAAAAGTTATAAGCTTTTTAAAACTAGGGACCATTCTGAAAATTTAAAGGACTTGGATTAAAAGAAACGTGCTGGAAATACTTTTGTTACTGCGCGGAAACATACACCAGCCACTGCCCGTGGGCCTAGGGCAAATGTGGCCCACGCAGCTGCACGCGTGGCAACAGGGGGCTTACAGGTGGGCCACTGTGCAGGGGAAAAATTCCCAAAAAGTGTGGCGCTGCGGGGACTCGAACCCACGACCAAGCGCTTGAACACTAGCGCTGTAACCAGTACGGTGAGTTCAGTTCGTTGTCAGTAACCACAACGCTGACAGGTTAAGGTGTTGCCCGTGGATCTGAATTTATCTGACGATGAAATGCTTCCGCGACCTGACGGAGAACAGACGCTCGTCGACGGCGAGGCGCTCGTGGCTGCTGTGCTCGACACCATGCGTGGGTGCGTGCACGGACGTGTAGCGGGCGTGTGCGTGTGCTTGCTAGCCAGAGAGGGCAGGGAGGAGGGAACGGTGGAGGCTCACCGGCGATCGTCAACGTGGCAGAGGCGCGGTGAGGACGAGCTCGACGGCGGCAAGTCGATGATGGCGGAGATGATCCCGTCCTCCTGGTGCTCAACGGGGACGTCATCGAGGAAGAAAACAGTACGGTGGTTGGGTTCCAGAGGCTAGGATGGTTGGTGGAGGTCCATGGCGGCGGTGGTGGACGGAGATTCAGAGGTGATGAACTCCGGTGAGGTGACAGCGGGTGGAAAGAGATGCAGAGAGCAAACGGCGGCGGATCTCGAGGGGAGAAAGGGAGAAGGCTAGGTCTAGGGCTGCGCGCTGTGCCCTAGGGGGTCTTATAGGGGGCACGGGCATCGAGTCGGCCGTCGGAGGTGTCCGCTGCCGCCGTGGCACCACGGATGCGCCGCCGTACAACAGAAAGAAGACGGGGGCGTTGCGAAGCGGTACGCAGGCCACGGTGGGCTGGGCTGCGCGCGAGGAAAAGGAGAAAAAGGTGGGCTGGCTGCCCACTGCCCTTTGCGCGCGCGCTTTTTTTTTTTTGAATTTTATTTCTCCTGTTTTTTTTTGCAGCAAATGAAAATGGATGAAAAGGAGGGTTTTGGGGTTATTAAAAATTCTAGAAAAATTAGGGTGGCCTACTTAGTGTGTTAGCAAACATTTGGCCATTTTTATTTTTCAAGATTTCAAAATTTCAGTGCTGTTTGTAAATTGGTTTAGTTTGGAAGTATATGATAATTATTTGATTAATCTTGAAACCCACAAAGTTAATAGGGTGAACAAATCACTTTAATTGGGAACAAATGAGTATATTTGTTTTGGTAATTTTTATAATTTCAAATTGGGGTGCTGTTTGGTGATTTTATTTGAATTTGAATGCAATTTGGAATTAATTAATTGAAATAAAACCACCACTTTATTAGTTGATCAAATATGGAATAATTGGAAACAAAAGGTTGTTTGAGTTGAACTTTTATTTGAAAACAAGATTGTAACATGACAAGTATGAATTAAAGCATTTGAAATATGTTTGAATTTGAATTGTAAAAACAGAGTAAAACAGAATCAACAATTGGAAAACAAGGTAAAACAAATGCAAACAATGAAATAAATATGATGACATGATGCAATACTTTAATTTAAACAAGAAATCAAACATTCTAGGGGTATTTTCATACTTGGGATGTTACAAAGCAAAAGAGTTAACTCTGTCACGTTCAGCCATTTATCAGCAAAGCCTGAGGCGCTATCATAGCCGGAAAGTAAACCCAAGGGTTTTCCGAGAAGGAGATATGGTCCTTAGGCTCGTGCAGCGCACAGCCGGGATGCATAAGCTATCCCCTCCGTGGGAAGGGCCCTTTATTGTGTGTAAGGCCATGCACAATGACGCCTATTATCTAGTGGACGCACATGTACCCCAGAAGAACAGACCGGATAGAGCAGGAGAGGAATCCAAGCGTCCTTGGAATGTAGCTCTACTCCGTCGTTTTCATTCGTAAGAAACATTGTATTTATTTCTCAACTGAGTTAAAATTCTAGACGGCACTCCGAATTCAAACTCGGGGACTGCCCTTGTCCAAATTTGCTCTATATTGTTGTACTCTGTTTTACTTTGTCTACTCGGTTAATTCACCTAGAATTTCACAAGCATATA
Organism: Alopecurus myosuroides; assembly: GCA_028641055.1. NCBI lineage: Eukaryota > Viridiplantae > Streptophyta > Magnoliopsida > Poales > Poaceae > Alopecurus > Alopecurus myosuroides. Next base: position 294,184,568 of record CM054061.1, read on the forward strand.
TAGTAGTGTGTTCAAACCCAAGGGCCAACTCTTCGACTCTGGTGCTGTCCGCAACCCGACTTCATGGCAAGCAAGAGAACAATCCAAAGGTCAATGAAAACACGAAAATTTGCTAAGGGAAAGAAGGAGAACAAGCCAAAGGCCAACTCTTCGAATCTTCGACTTTTTTATCTCTTTTTTGGCTAAGTGGTGGGCAGCGTTACTATGTATTTTTTCTAAGGAGCTAAGTATCTGAAACTTGAACTTTGAAATCTTGTGACTCGACTACCAAAAATCCACAAGTGGCGGGTAAGAGCAAAGACAAAAAAACGAGTGAATGAAAAATGCAACTTGGGGACTTGCATAGAAACGCAACCCGGCATTAAGCCAGTGTTGCTAAGTGTTAAGAAAATAAAACTGAGTGGATTAAAAAAAACTTAAACTTGTTCGATACATTTGCACCCGGCATCCCGGGGATCTAATGAGATTGTTTAGAGATAAAGTATGCAGGAGTTAAACAGCAGTGGATGTAGTATCCATGTTGGTGTTGGTAGGCGCTTCCGGCTCGGAGGCAGCAGTTGTGGAAGTTGGCTCAGCTGAAGAAGGAGTGGGGGTAGTGGAGGTTGGCTCTGATGCAGTGTTGGAGGCCTGAGTGGCTGCAGTACTGGGAAGAGGGTAGAGTTTGGCAGTTGCAGTCCCAGTTGCACCCAGCTCGGGAGCGGGGTCGTCAATCACCATCTCGGTGGTGACGGCCTCCTCCTGCGCAGCGGATTGCGACTGCTTAGTCTCTCGGTTGACTCCCATCCCAGAGTCCTCTACGGTGCTGCGCTGCTCACTCTCCTCCTTCTCGGCCTCCTCGTGCTCGGACCCTTCCTGCTCCATTTCCTCGTCATCCTGGCCTTGGTCGTCGCCGGCATCATCATCAAACTCGGCTTCCCCTTCATCCTCCTCGTCTTCGACATCCGTATCTGGCTCGGTGGGGCCGTCGATATAGAGGCTGGTGTCGGCATAGGAGGCAAGCTCATAGGCCACTTCCTTCCGGCAGGAGACGCACTCGGGACGTTTCGTCCACTTGGATCCATTGCGGCGAGTGCCAATCCTGTTGAGGTCTAAGTTCTCGTACTAGGACAAGATGAAGTGCAGAAGCTCGTCAGCTCCCGCCCGAGCTGCGTAAGCGCGCCATTTCTTCAGCTCCACTTTGACATGGTCCAGGTGCTATGCGATACCGCGGAAGGTTTCCGGAACATCCTTCTCGGGCAAGAACAGATTATGTAGCTTGATAGCAGTGGACACCATGGAGGTGCCCAAGCCCTTGAGGGAGTGCACTTAGGTCTTCAGGTTGGTGAGATGATCATCCATGCTGGATCCATCATCAACATTGAGACCAATTTCTACCCTGGACTTTATCGCTTTGTCCATAGCGGTTTCACCAGCAGAACGAAGTTCTAGGAAGATATCTGAATCAGGAGGTGCCGAGTTGGATCAGAAAGAGTAACCGAGAAGAGAAAAGATTGAGTAGAAGAAGGCAGAAAGAAAAAAACCAAGCAACGTAACGAGTAGCGGCAACTCACATTCCATTTCTAGCACAAGGGCCCCCATCTTGTTCCTCCAGTCATCCGCTTCTCGGATTTGCTTGTCCTAGAGGCGGCGCGATTCGCAGATCGTGGCCTCGAGTGCCCGATTCCTTTCCTGAAGGATCTGGATTTCTAGCTCGAGTGCCCGCTTCTCGGTGGCAGCTGTTTTCTTGAGCTCCTTCTTCTCGCGCACATGATTGATTGCAGTCCGGAGTGCGTCTACGAGATGAAGTTGGAGCTTCTCGAACTCCGCCCTTTCGGCTGCATTCTCCTTCTCCAGCTCCACTTCTCGGGCCTGCACTTGCTGATGTGCCTCAGCAGGAGTGAGGCATTGCAACTGCTGCTCCCGAAAATTCTTATATTCTTCTGCGAGAAGAACAACACCATTTAGCAGAGTAGCCAGATGAGGAAAGGAATGTACAGAAAAAGAGAGGAAGGGAAGCTCACCTTCCAGAGAAGAGATTTTACTCTATGCTGAGGCAGCAAAAACCTCGCAATCCTGGTGTCTATCCACCAGGGCCTTGAGCTCACCTACAGAGAAGACGACAGTTGAGCAAAAGAAAAAAGCAAAAAATGGGCGTAAGTACAAAACTCACAAATCAAAATGCTAGAATCTTACCTTCGATTTCGGAAATCTTGAGGGTGCGGTCCAAGGCATTTTTCTCTAGTGCATCCCTGTCGCTCTTGTTAGCCTCCAGGGCTCGGTTCCGGTCTCTCGTTTGGCGGTGATTCCAGAGAAGCTGGCGGAACAATTTTGTCCTTTGCTGGACGCTATCCTGCAGGGGAGAAGGAAAGAGTATAAGTTTTGGACGATTTGGCCCGAGTAGATTTCAACTCGGTGGAGTCTCACCTACTCGGCCCGAATCGCGGGGACTGGAGGAATGGCTAAGAGAAGAAAATGAGAAAAAAGCAAAATGGCAACTCGGAAAATTCAGAAGAGAGAAAACACTTACCACATAGCTTTGCTCAATATCTTCGATGTTCTTGTGCAAGACGAACAACTTGCTGGCCAAGGTGCTGCAGGGACTGGCTACTGCCATGCCAACAGGGCCGATGTCGGCCTTGTTCCAAGCTGTCCGATTATGGTCGAGTTTTCCCAACTCGGTACCATCCCAGCCAGCATTGCCAAATACCTTGTTGTCCCAGACCTTCTCAATGTGGCCTACCCGGTCCAGGATAGCTGCAACGCCTTCTTCAGGTAGCGCCTCGTCATCTTCTTGGCGAGAGGAGATCTCCCTGATAAGAATGGAATCCTTCTTCCCCTTTGACTTAGAGCGGGTCGCGGCTTTTCGCTCTTTCAGAGTCATTAGCCACTCTTCTTCCTGCGACATTTGGATCCTGTGGCGTTCTTGCAGTTCTTTCCAGTATACTGGAAAATCGCGCTCAGCCACCTTCTCGTTGGCACTCGCTCCAGCACCTTGCTACTTTGCAAGGCCAAAGGTAGCACTGACTGGAACCAAGCTGACGTTTGGATTGGCTAGCTTCCTCTTCTGGCCAAGCGTCAACTTAGGGTTCTTGGGCAGCTGCGCGGCCTGTCCGCCTTGCGGCTGGAAGGACATCAACGACTGCCCAACCTGTGCGGCGCCACGCTTTGGTTGATGTCGGGTTGGTTCAGCACCCGCCTTGACAGTTTTCTTGGTGCTTGGCGTGGGGGTTGGCCGAGAAGGCGGAGGCACTTGGACAATTGGCTGAGAAGGCGGAGGTAGCTGGCGGGCTGGCGGAGATATTTGTTCAGAAGGTGGTGGAACTTGTTTGGGAGGTGGAGTCGCCTGCTGAGTTGGCGGCGCAGATGGCCGGCTAGTCGGTGCAGCTTCTCGGTGCACTTGGTCTTGGCGGGGTGGCTCCACCACAGGGTCTTCTTCCCACTGCTTGGCAGCGGGGTCTGGTCTCCATGCAGCATCATCTTCTACCCGCTGCTCGGCAGCGGGGTCAGGCTGCACGGCAGCATTATCTTCAGGCTGCTGGTTAGCAACAGGGTCTGGCTGCTCCAGGGTGGGGTCCTCCTGCTGCTGCTCGGCAGCATGCTCGGTGGTCTCCCCAGCTGATGCAGCTGAGGGAGTTGGAGGGCTCTCGGTGTTGGCAGCGTCTTGAGCAGCCGGCAGCGCTTCAGGCTGCAGCTGCAAGGAGACGCGTTCGATATCATTCCCGGCGCCATCGTTCTCGGTGCCGAGGTTTTGCTCTTCTCTAAATGGAGAGGACGTGCGCGTCCTACCCTCCGTGTCTTGGTCCTCATCCGTGTCCGAGAGATTCACGAGCTCCTCTGGCGGCGGGACCGTTTTCTTCTTGGCGGGTGGTGGAGAAGTGGCGTGTGCATCAAGTGCATCGCTGAAAAGGAATGTGCAAAGGAAAAACAAGGTCAGAAGGAAAGCAGAAAAAGGAATAAGGAAGTAGCACAGCAGAAAACAAGGGTGAACTCGGAGGCACTTACCCTTCTGAGACAGGGGCGCGTCTCCTGCGGGAAGTAGGTTTGCTTGCAGCCGGAGGTTTGTTTCTCGGCTTCTTCAACTTCTTGGGAGCGGGTGCCTGCGCACCGCTGCCCACCCTCTTCCGAGTAGTGGGAGCATCCACAGACACAGGAACCGCATCCACTGGTTCCTCTCCTTCCTCCAGCACATGTTCCTCTGCAGAGAAGAGGAAAGAATTCAGAGTAAGCAAAAGAAGGGAAGCACAACAGAGTGCATACAAGAAGAGAGGTGAAGCCAGTCACCTTTATCATCTTCGGACCAATCCCGAATAGAGGCATCAACGTGAAATTTACCTTCCTGGCCGGCACGAGGGATGCAGAGGGTCTCCGGGATGTCGTACGCTGTGACATCATCCTCTTTTCGGTCCTCCTTCCAGTTGTCCTCGAAGTTGGTCTCATCCTCATCTCTCTGACGGTTGATGTGCTGGTGATGCAAACATAAAGCATAAGGAAGGTGGTCTCCTGCAGAGTAGGGGTCCTACTCGGTCTAGCGTGCAAACAAAAAGCATAAAAGGCTAAGGACCAGAGGAGGTGATCATGAAGTTTTCCTATTCGGTTAGCGTGCAAACGCTAAGCACGGGAAGCTAAAAACTCTAAGGAAAGGAATATACAGAGGAAAACTATTCGGCACGGCGTGCAAACACAAAGCATACAAAGCCAAGCGCTAACTAGAAAGTTCTACTCAGTAAGGCATGCAAATATAAAGCATATGGAGCCTAAGAGACAACCTATTCGGCATAGAGCACAAGCATGTAGCATACACGGACACAAGAAGGATTCTACTCGGTGTATAGTGCGAACAGTAAACATACAGAGAGAAGGACTCACCTGGGGAATCCGCTTGGTGCGGCTATACAGCGTAAAGCCGTATGCCTAGTTGTCGGTCAGCGTGGTCCTCATGATGGATTTGGCCCAGATGGCCACCTCTGCCTTGCTGAGTTCGAAGGTTGTGGTCCCAGTGTAGTCCCGCGGGCCTCCCATATAGCACATCTTGTGTACTCGGTCCTGGAGCGGGAGTACTCGGCGAGAAATCCAGCAGGCGATTGGGTCGTCCTCCAAGAGTCCTTGCTCAGCCAGCTGCGTCAGGCGCTTGTCTACCTGGACAATGTCAGGCACCATGTTCTTCGGATTGTACCCCCAGTTCTGCCCGATGGACAGTATGTTCTGGAACCTGGGGAGTCCAATCCGGTCTTCATCGGGCTTCCCGGCTTCAGGAGGAACATTCTTCACATATAGGAAACCGCGCTGCCACTTGCGCACGGTCTCCAATCCGAGAACCCGCGGGTGGTGCCTGGTGGAGCGTTGCAGCATCATTGCGCCACCCGTCTGGGTCATTGCGCGAGGGACAAGAGGGTTGTTTGGATTGGGCACGCTCTGTTGGCGAAGGAAGAAGTAACGAGCCCATGTCTTCACGGTTGGGTAGACACCCAAGAAGGCTTCGCAGACAGTGGCATGTGTAGAGAGCATGACTATGGCATTTGGAGGAATATGGTGCGGTTGGAGGCCAAAATGGCGGAGGAAATCAGAGAAGAACTTCGAGATTGGCAGGCCGAAGCCGCGCTTGAAGTGTGACAAGAACACGACGAACTCACCATCTTGTGGTGCTGGGACGAGCTCGTCGCCGGGAGGGCGACAAATTACGCCGGGGGGAACTCGGCGGGTGTTCACCAGCCATTGGCAATCAGCGGCGGTGACGTTCGAGCCCTCCTAGCCGGCTCGGGACAGCGCCATCTCCTCCTCGTGCTCGTCCACGGTGGCGTGCTCGAGGTCCATGACGGCGGGGTTGTCAGTGGAGTCACGGGTGCTCGTCGGAGTCAGAAGTGACGACGAGGACGGAGGCGCTCGAGATGTGGTTCTCTCTCTGTCTGTCTCTCGGTGCGTGGAGCGGCGTCACGTTGCGGTTTGCGGCGGCGCTGTGCTCAGCGGCGGAGGCGAAGGCAGAGAGGGAGCGGAGATGGGGTAAAATGCGAAGGGAAAGAGTGATTTGGGCAGCGCGGGGGTATTTATCCCTCTGCGAGATGCGGTTACTATTGGGATCGATCGTGGCCAGAGATCGTGCGGCGTGGGTTAACTGCCCGTTAGAAACGCACGAAGCGCAATCCGCGCGCGTAACGGGTGCAGTTAATCACACGCCATGGTTCGTGGGCTTTCGAGTATTCGCTTGAGGTGACCTAACAGGCTGTGGGCCCCGTGCGCAGTGACAGGCGCGTGGCCTGCTGTTGCACCGGCACCGAGGCATCGGGGGCATGTGCGTGTGACACGTGCCCCACAGGGACACGAGAAGATAGATTTGGTATGATCGAGCGAGATCGTGTCGAAAATTTCACCAAGTTAAACTACTCGGCAACACTGTAAAGAGAGCGCTCTACTCGGCTCCAAGATATTTTCTCTCATAATCACAGTTGGAGAGGTTCGAGTAGGAGTTATAGGTCTAGGTTGAGGTGCAACTCGGCCTCATTCTTTCATGAAGACAAATTTGGTTTAAGCTGGCAGGGCCCAACGAACAAGTTCGATGGACTGTACCAGCTTCGGGGACTAATGTCGGGGGGCCACCCCCAAGTAGGGGTAAGGCAAGTGGTAAAGCAAAGATCAAAGTGCTGGTGACTGAGTAGACAGCTACCCGGGTATCCACTACCCGGTAGGTTCTATTCGGTGATATTCACTAGAGGCCAGGAGAAGATAACGAGGAAGATCAATGTCGTCCGAGTAAAGAACAAGTGGTCCGAGTAGATAAGCTTCAAGCCTACTCGGGCGAGAAGTCAATGGAGCCGTTCTGACGAGATCCCGCGTATCCCGCAGCCGTACAGGCGTGCGGTTCAACTTACTAGGTACGTGATTATCCGCGCTATGGCATGGACACAGTAAGGGTAGGCGTGTGTCACGTCTTGTCACTAACAGAGGGGACATGACGTGTCGGTTGGCCTACTCTGAGAGACTGACAGGGTGCACAGATCCTGTCAGCCGGACGGCGCGGCAACTTCTTGCGCTGGCGACAGCGGGAACCCAGAAGCATGCTCTGTGTGTCACAGTAGAGATGTCCCATCGTTGTACCTTTTATTCTTTATTTACTCGGCTGGGCACCAGTATATAAGGTGCCCATCCCCCTCCTGCGCAAGGGACGTTGGCCCTGAACGCATTTATTGCAAGAGCCAGCACTAGTAGTAGAGAGAGCAGCAGAGTGGCTACTCGGCCAAGAGACAACTTTGTACTGTGGCTACTCGGATAACTTACATACATAGAGATAGGAAGGAGTAGGGGTGTTACCTCCACACGAGGGCCCCGAACCTGGGTAGATTGTTGTGTTTGCATTGTTCTTCGTGCCTACTCGACGTGCGATCCCTCCCCGGATACCTACAGCGTCCATCGGCCCCAACTCATTAGCCATCCCATGGCATCTGTCTTTCCCATCCTACGAAAATTGCATTTTCTCACTATGTCTTCATTTTGTCGCAAGGCGGTGAGAAAAAAGAATCGATGCCGAAAAACCTTGTTGACCAGAGCCTGAGAAGAGGCATGAGGCCCGCATTCTCCTTGGTGTATCTCTCTAAGAATCTTTTCTCCTTCTTCAGGCTCAACGCAGCGTTGCAGCACGCAAGTAGGGCTCCTTCTGTGTAGCTCCTTGTTGATGATGGTGTAGCCCTTGGATCTTCTCTGTATTTTCCGGGCTGTGACCTCGTCACTTGGCAGGGTGCCATCCATCAGGAAGGATAAGATGGGCACAACCCAACCTGGAGTGGGACGAACAGGGAACACAGATTCATCTATCTCCATTGGATCCGCCACCATTACTTGTTCCGGATTGAGGACGAGTTTCCGAGTCCCCGAGTCTCCGAAATAACCCCCTCGATGAATGCGACAGTCCCTGAGTTAGGAGGGGTAGTCCCCGGGTTGCAGGTGCCAGTCCCCGGGTTGGAGATGGCAGTCCCCTGGTACTTTTTTGCCGCTTCCCAATCGATCTCCACGGGAACAGCTTCTGATCCTGGCAGTGACGGAATAAAGATGGATTCCGAGTTGGGAGATGGCTTGATAGATGGCTTTCTCAAATGCTCCAAGGCAATCCCAGGCGGGATAAACTGCCGAGAAGATCCCAACTTGGACAGAGTATCAGCTGCATCATTCTCAGCTCGGTGTATGTGATGAAACTCACAGCCATCAAAGAACCCGGTCATAGTTTGCACCAGAAACCGACAGGACGCCATGTTGGCATCCAAGGCATCCCAATTGCCGGATACCTGCTGAACCACCAAGTCCGAGTCGCCATAACAGATGATACGCTGCACCCCAATCTCCTTGGATACCCTTAGGCCATGTACCAGTGCCTCATAATCGGCCACATTATTGGATGCCTTGAAGTGTATCTAGAGCACATACTTGAGTTGATCATGCTTGGGTGACGTAAGCACTATGCCAGCACCCAGCCCCTCCTTTACTTTGGAGCCATCAAAATGCATCTTCCAGAAGTTGGTTTCCGGCAAGGGAGCCTCATACTGCATCTCGGCCCAATCCACCAGAAAATCTGCCAGAGTTTGTGACTTGATGGCTTCTCTTCTCGCGTACAGAGGGGTGTACGCGGCTAGCTCAATTGCCCACTTGGCTACTCTACCGCTTGCATCCTTGTTGCCCATGATCTCCGAGATGGGAGCGGTGCTCACCACCGTGATGGGATGCTCTTGGAAATAATGCTTGAGCTTCTTAGCACCCAGGTACACGCCATATGTCATCTTCTGGTAGTATCGAATCTGTGACTCAACAAATCCCTCGGGTGAACCCATAGGGTTTTGAATAGGAGAACCCATGAGCGCTGGTGACGATCGTCGGCTAGACAGGGGGCACGATTTACCCAGGTTCGGGGTCCTCGTAGAGGTAAAACCCTTACTCCTGCCTCTGTCGATCTGTATTATCGAATAGACCGGTTACAATGGTGGTTGCTCAAGTCGAGAGTACGATCTCAACCTTAAGGCTTTGGTGGTGCGGTATTGCTTGGTCCTCTTCCGGTGGTTCTCCTGGCCTTATATAGGTGGCCAGGTCTCAAACCCTACCCAGAGAGGACTCAAACTCTAACCCTATGTCGGTTACAAGTTTCCTATCTTAGCCCGCGAGGCATTGCGGGTGGGCTTCAAGTGGGCCTTCCAGAATACTCCAAGGGCTTCCCTTCTTGGGCCTTAGCCTTGGGCTAAGACGGGGTGTCCTTACCCGCAGGGTCCAAGATCTATCCCTTCGTCAGTAGACCCCGAGCGTTTGCTCGATTGGGATTTTTCCAGTCGACTAGACGGTCAGATTTTTCATCCCGCTTTCTTTCGGATAACCATTATGGTCGTTTCCCGTTTGGAGGGTGTTTACCCTGTGTGATGAGATTTTTACAGTCGAGTATCGAGCAATGAAAGTGCCTGTTTTTATGGCTGTTTATCGCAGAAGGATGTGGCGCAGCAGCTTGGCTCTCCCGAAAGATCAGGGCCAATTAATTGCAACTAGGGACAAAACAGTTCTGGCCTACACAGATTCGAGACCTCCGACTCGAACCCGATGAGGTGATAATTGCGTTTGGGTCGTAGTGGTCTTACCGAGTCGAACTTAACATATGGGGGTACCCGGCGCGTCCGCTAGGATTTTTCTTCGTGTTGTTGACATGGAATTATACCGGAGGACGCAGCTTGAGTGCGATTCCAGACCCTCAAGAGAGATCTTTTGGGTCTTATCTTCATATTCGAAAGAATATGGCATCCGGATGTGCCTAGTCTGCTGAACAATTCAGGTCCATGATGTGTAGACATCGTGTGAATGAGTGGCAGGATCTGCCTACTCGCGTAGTTTTGAGTTTGTGGTTTCTTAGATATGAAAACTAAGCTATTTTTGTCCATACAAAAGAGTTTTCGTGTTTGGAGTTTTATGCCCATATGAAAGAGTTTTCATGTTTAGGGTCTGTTTTCCTGTGAGAGATTTCACGCCATAATTTGTCCATACGAAGTTATTTTCGTGTTTGGACTTTTCATTCGAAAGATTCTCCAGCTTGATGATGCACTCTATGACGTCATGACGCACTTTTATCCTCCCGATGGGACGTGACGGAGCGAGAGCAGAAGTGCTGGCCCACCTTGTCAGCTTTTTGACCGGAAACGAGACGACGTTCCCGGTTTTTACGCGAACTGCGCGCAGTAAATGCGCACGATCCACTCTTAGGATCGTGGCACGAAGCAACATCCACCGCCCTCTCGTTTCTCCTTCGCACACGGAGGCCGCGATGGATGCCACATGGCTCAGTGAGCGGTCAGGATCGACTGGCTCTGTGTATAAATTCAGGCCT